>CM060599.1:0-667500 GCA_030578255.1 Tiaroga cobitis | reverse complement strand
TGTTTCCAAATGAAATAAAGAGTAACCCGTGAAGAGAAAACGACTGAAGCTTTGGGGTGTTGGACTCGATCTACTCCATCTGTGTTTTGATCATCGCTCTGAATCTGATCAAGGCGTAGTCTTTGACACAAATGTGATTTTCTCAACTTTTTGGTTTAAAATGTTGCCTTTCTTTATGAAACTTACCAACATTCAAGTGTTGATAAAAAAGGATGCATGAAGCTAATTAAATGTTTTTAAAAAAAAAAAATTAAGTATAAGTATAAAGTATCTCCAAGTATAAAAAATAACATTTGAACATAGTAGTAGGCCTCCTGGAAGTGCAAAAATAATATATAAATAGTAAACTAAGTATAATGTTAAGTTCACTTAAAGAAAACTTGTAGTATACAACTACTAAACTAGAAGTTTACTGAGAGTACACTAAAAGAAAACTTGCAAGTATACTTGTCTTGCAGTATAGAACTACTAAACGAGTAGTTTACCGAGAGTATACTTCAAAGTGTACTTTCATAAACTAAAAATTTGCTACAAGTATTAAAATAGTAAACTACTAGTATACCCATAAGTTCACTTGCAGTACAAATGAGAAACGTAATTATGAACTAGTTGTGCACTTAAAGTTTACTAATGTTACACTTATAGTGCACTTAAACATATACTTTTATATACTACAAGTGGGCCAATTTAGTCCCAAGCGGTATTAAAATAGTACACTTAAAAGTTTACTACTAGTACATATTGACATTAGTATACTTACTACATAAATTATACTTAAAAATATACTTGAACATTACTTAAGTATACTTCATAAAATGAACTTGAAGTATACTTCTTTTTCGTAAGGGCTGGATTAACCTCACACACACGCACACACACACACACACACACACACACACACACACACTCACCTCTCGCACTGGTGCACTACCAAAGACCGGGGCTCCGGCGTCTGACCACGCAAAATTTGGATCTACAGAAATAAACATGCGTGTGAAAACAATAAAAACATTCCAGTGCCAACAGCAATACTGACAGCAGCAGTGTGTACAAACACATGAATGGCTTATAAAAACACAAAATGCTTTTAGTGTCCAGCACAATTACATACTAGAGCTAGGATGACAATCAGAAAATACAGCCTTTGGAGAAATGCACTATTATTAAATGCAAAAATGACTCAATGCCAGTATCGTATTGGGCCTGATACTGCGCTCGTGTACTCGCACTCTACAATGCTTCGATACATAAAAACCGATACCTCGCAGAGTGTGTACAGTGTTTGTGTCAAGACAAAGACACACAGACAACAGAGCAAACACACAGTATAATGGAGATATCAGACAAAGATGTCTATAAAGTAAAAGTATCTATTTAGTAGAATATTAAACATTAAAATATGCCTACATAGCCTCAGCAGAACAGCAGCAGTTCACACACACACACACACACACACACACACACACAGACACACCCAGAAACCTCAGACGGTGTGTGTCTCTCTCTGCTGTGCTCTGGCTGGCACTACACCTTCATGCTAGATTTATCATTCTCACTATGGAATAGTTTTTTTCCCCCATCATAATTTTATAATTTTTCGCTCAGCCGTTACAAAACTCAACAGAAAGAATTGTGAATTTGACTGCACTCTTTATTATGAAAAATAAAATCTAATGACTCAGTCAGACACACGGGTTAAACGCTGGTTAAAATGTAAACAGAACACTCACCTTTTTTGCCAAAAGCAGATTCTCCTGAAGCCTTTGCCAATTTTCCAAATGAAAGCAGACTCTCAAATGCAGATGCAAATGCAAAAGGAAGACCTGCTGGAGAAGAGCAAAGACGTCAGACGATACCAAAGGCAAATGCTGTTCGAGTTTGAATGAACGTCCCTGTCCTTCACTCTCTGACCCCGGGCTGGACTTCATTCCCACATGTCAGAAGAGCGGTGGAAATGATTATATTAGCCCACCTCACCGTATAAAACATATACTGTCTGCTTAGGGCTTACAGATGATGGTGTATTACAGAGGAGAAACTGGTTCAACTGGTATCATGGTTTCAGTGATGTTTTATCATTTCTACACTGAGGAAAGAAACTGCAT
Source organism: Tiaroga cobitis (assembly GCA_030578255.1). NCBI lineage: Eukaryota > Metazoa > Chordata > Actinopteri > Cypriniformes > Leuciscidae > Tiaroga > Tiaroga cobitis. The sequence continues at coordinate 665,395 of CM060599.1, read as the reverse complement.
CCAATTCTAATAAAAACATTCCTTATTTTTGGTTTCAAACACTTAACTTCCATTTACCAAAGTAGTAACTGTTTTTCATTGTCTTATCGTCGTGTCAGTGTGTTTTCATTCAGTGAGATCTGCTCTCGTTATAATCAATGACCGTCTACGCTGAAAGACGAATCTCTTATTTATATCGTGTTGCACTGTGTGTAATGATGAAAGCATTCGTGAGAGTTCAGCAGACATCACTGTGATTGGCTCTCTTTATGCAACATGAGAAGATCTAAATCTAATGCTGTAATCAACACCTTTCACAACAGATCATCTCTGCAGCTGTAAGAGTAGAAATGTAGTTTTCAGAACATGTAGTACTCATTTCATATGCAAAGGTGTCAGCCAATCACAGGCGTGTCTCCTTTCAGGTATCAGTGTTTAGATCAGAAGGCTAAAATCTGGAGATGGATTTTTCACGTCTCAATCCTTCTTATAATCCTTCATTATAAATGCTGGTCATAACTCTAATACGCCAGGTGAACGCCCTCTGCTGCTCTGCTCTTACAGTCACTAGACGTTAAACTGGAGTGTGTCCAGGGCAGCGCTGCTGTAGAAGTGAGGAGGACACCTGTACCTGCAGTGGAGCTGGAGTCGCTCTCGCTGCTCCTCTTCGTGGAGAGGTCAATGGGGTCAACGCTGCCGTCCACGGGAGGCTCTTCCGCTGCTGCATCATGGGAAGGCTTCGGCTTCACCTGTGTGTCCAGAACACGACACATGAGTCAAACCAGTGCTGCTAATCACGTCTCATGTCAGTGTTCAGAAAGTCCTCTGACCTGAGCGTGCTGCAGTGTGTGTAGCTCTGCGCTGAAGTCGTCGGGTCGCTCGGAGTCGGAGTCGCTGCTGACGCCGCAGAGGAAGGTGGGCGGCAGCTTCAGGCGTCTGGCTCTCTGCTCCTCATCTGCAGTCGGCTGCTTCTCCCACACTAGTGTGACCTCAGAGTCTGCAAACACACACTCTCCATCAGAGTCTGCAAACACACACTCTCCATCAGAGTCTGCAAACACACACTCTCCATCAGAGTCTGCAAACACACACACACTCTCCATCAGAGTCTGCAAACACACACTCTCCATCAGAGTCTGCAAACACACACTCTCCCATCAGAGTCTGCAAACACACACTCTCCATCAGAGTCTGCAAACACACACTCTCCATCAGAGTCTGCAAACACACACACTCTCCATCAGAGTCTGCAAACACACACTCTCCATCAGAGTCTGCAAACACACACTCTCCATCAGAGTCTGCAAACACACACTCTCCATCAGAGTCTGCAAACACACACACACTCTCCATCAGAGTCTGCAAACACACACTCTCCATCAGAGTCTGCAAACACACACTCTCCATCAGAGTCTGCAAACACACACTCTCCATCAGAGTCTGCAAACACACACACACTCTCCATCAGAGTCTGCAAACACACACACACTCTCCATCAGAGTCTGCAAACACACACTCTCCATCAGAGTCTGCAAACACACACTCTCCATCAGAGTCTGCAAACACACACTCTCCCATCAGAGTCTGCAAACACACACTCTCCATCAGAGTCTGCAAACACACACTCTCCATCAGAGTCTGCAAACACACACTCTCCATCAGAGTCTGCAAACACACACACACTCTCCATCAGAGTCTGCAAACACACACTCTCCATCAGAGTCTGCAAACACACACTCTCCATCAGAGTCTGCAAACACACACTCTCCATCAGAGTCTGCAAACACACACTCTCCATCAGAGTCTGCAAACACACACACTCCATCAGTGTCTGCAAACACACACTCTCCATCAGAGTCTGCAAACACACACTCTCCATCAGAGTCTGCAAACACACACTCTCCATCAGAGTCTGCAAACACACACTCTCCCATCAGAGTCTGCAAACACACACTCTCCATCAGAGTCTGCAAACACACACTCTCCATCAGAGTCTGCAAACACACACACTCTCCATCAGAGTCTGCAAACACACACTCTCCATCAGAGTCTGCAAACACACACTCTCCATCAGAGTCTGCAAACACACACACTCTCCATCAGAGTCTGCAAACACACACTCTCCATCAGAGTCTGCAAACACACACACTCCATCAGAGTCTGCAAACACACACTCTCCATCAGAGTCTGCAAACACACACACTCTCCATCAGAGTCTGCAAACACACACTCTCCATCAGAGTCTGCAAACACACACACTCTCCATCAGAGTCTGCAAACACACACTCTCCATCAGAGTCTGCAAACACACACACTCTCCATCAGAGTCTGCAAACACTAACTCTCCATCAGAGTCTGCAAACACACACTCTCCATCAGAGTCTGCAAACACACACTCTCCATCAGAGTCTGCAAACACACACACTCTCCATCAGAGTCTGCAAACACACACTCTCCATCAGAGTCTGCAAACACACACTCTCCATCAGAGTCTGCAAACACACACTCTCCATCAGAGTCTGCAAACACACACTCTCCATCAGAGTCTGCAAACACACACACTCTCCATCAGAGTCTGCAAACACACACACTCCATCAGAGTCTGCAAACACACACTCTCCATCAGAGTCTGCAAACACACACTCTCCATCAGAGTCTGCAAACACACACTCTCCATCAGAGTCTGCAAACACACACTCTCCATCAGAGTCTGCAAACACACACTCTCCATCAGAGTCTGCAAACACACACTCTCCATCAGAGTCTGCAAACACACACTCTCCATCAGAGTCTGCAAACACACACTCTATATCAGAGTCTGCAAACACACACTCTCTCCATCAGAGTCTGCAAACGCACACTCTATATCAGAGTCTGCAAACACACACACTCTCCATCAGAGTCTGCAAACACACACACTCCATCAGAGTCTGCAAACACACACTCTCCATCAGAGTCTGCAAACACACACTCTCTCCATCAGAGTCTGCAAACACACACTCTATATCAGAGTCTGCAAACACACACACTCTCCATCAGAGTCTGCAAACACACACTCTCCATCAGAGTCTGCAAACACACACTCTCCATTAGAGTCTGCAAACACACACTCTCCATCAGAGTCTGCAAACACACACTCTCCATCAGAGTCTGCAAACACACACACTCTACATCAGAGTCTGCAAACACACACTCTCCATCAGAGTCTGCAAACACACACTCTCCATCAGAGTCTGCAAACACACACACTCCATCAGAGTCTGCAAACACACACTCTCCATCAGAGTCTGCAAACACACACTCTCTCCATCAGAGTCTGCAAACACACACTCTACATCAGAGTCTGCAAACACACACTCTCCATCAGAGTCTGCAAACACACACTCTACATCAGAGTCTGCAAACACACACTCTCCATCAGAGTCTGCAAACACACACTATACATCAGAGTCTGCAAACACACACTCTCCATCAGAGTCTGCAAACACACACTCTCCATTAGAGTCTGCAAACACACACTCTCCATCAGAGTCTGCAAACACACACTCTCCATCAGAGTCTGCAAACACACACTCTCCATCAGAGTCTGCAAACACACACTCTCCATCAGAGTCTGCAAACACACACTCTCCATCAGAGTCTGCAAACACACACTCTCCATCAGAGTCTGCAAACACACACTCTCCATCAGAGTCTGCAAACACACACACTCTACATCAGAGTCTGCAAACACACACTCTCCATCAGAGTCTGCAAACACACACTCTCCATCAGAGTCTGCAAACACACACTCTCCATCAGAGTCTGCAGAGACTTTAAGGATATCCATTATTATTAAATGCAAAATTGACTCAATACCAGTATCGTATTGGCCCGCTCGTGTACTCGCACTCTACAATGCTTCGATACATAAAACCGATACCTCGCAGAGTGTGTACAGTGTTTGTGTCAAGACAAAGACACACTGACAACAGAGCAAACAGACAGTATAATGGAGATATCAGACAAAGATGACTATAAAGTAAAAGTATCTATTTAGTAGAAAATTAAACAAATTAAAATATGCCTACATAGCTGCTGTGTGCGAGCTGATAAGCGAAACACGAGGAGTGGACTAAGAGTGCAGCAGCACAGATGCGCAAACCATTACCACTGGGCTGAGACACTGGGCTGAGACACTGGGCTGAGACACTGGGGCTGAGACACTGGGGCTGAGACACTGGGGCTGAGACACTGGGGCTGAGACACTGGGGCTGAGACACTGGGCTGAGACACTGGGCTGAGACACTGGGCAGAGACACTGGGCAGAGACACTGGGCTGAGACACTGGGCTGAGACACTGGGCTGAGACACTGCGGACACACCTGGACTACCACGATGCCAAAACCGCTGCAACCTTTTGACCCCCGTACTTCTGACCGCCCACGTTCAACTTATTTCAATTCAAACTTCACAGGCGCTTCAGATCAAGGGGGCCTTTTTCGGCCAAACAAGCAGACGGTGACACGGGACTCTGGGGACCGTCCCAGGGGCCCGTGACGGGACATATATGTCCATTTCGGGCCGATCGGACACCGTCCACGAAACACCTGTGAAAATGAATGGTATAAGTTGCACGTGTCAGGGGCCCCTATTCGGCCCCCAGGGGTCCCACGGGCCCCAAACTCGGTGTGCTGGTTGTCCTCGGGCCCCCGAACGACATATTAGGAGGACAAGTCTCTAGAACACAGGGGTCATTTTTTTGCCTGCTTTGTTTAAGTTTCCGCACAGGCCTCTTCCACTCATAGACAGACATACCCTCTTGAAAGGTCAAACTGAACCAAAGTGAGGAGAACTTTGCACTGCAAAAAGACATACTTGGAACCGATCTAGAACCCTGCGATCCAGGATCTAGAACCAGGGGCCCCTGGACTACCACAGTGCCAAATTTGGAGTCACTGCGACCTTTTGACCCCTGTATTTCCGACCGCCCACGTGCCAGGTCAAGGGTGCCTTTTTCAGCCAAAGGAGCAGACGTGGACACGGAACTCTGGGGACCGTCCCAGGGGCCCATGACGGCACGCATACATCAATTACGGCGCAATCGGAGCACCGTCCACAAAGTACCTGTGAAATCGCATGGAATAAGTTGCATGTGTCACTGTGGTCATGCCCTGACAGTCGGTGTATGTGATGAAGGCACAGGTGGTTAAGGGTCAGAATAGGCACTTTGTGGAGAATGAGGAAGACTATGGTGAAGTTTAGGTGGTTAGGGGGCACAACAGGCACTTTGTGGCACCGAGGAAGAGGACAGGTGGTTAAGGGTCAGAATAGGCACTTTGTGGACAATGAGGAATACTATGGTGAAGTTTAGGTGGTTAGGGGGCACAACAGGCACTTCATGGCACTGAGGAAGAGGACAGGTGGTTAGGGGTCAGAATAGGCACTTCGTGGACAATGAGGAAGACTATGCTGAAGTTAAGGTGGTTAGGGGGCACAACAGGCACTTCGTGGCACAGAGGAAGAGGACAGGTGGTTAGGGGTCAGAATAGGCACTTCGTGGACAATGAGGAAGACTATGGTGAAGTTTAGGTGGTTAGTGGGCACAGCAGGCACTTCGTGGCACTGAGGTGAAGTTTAGGTGGTTAGGGGTCAAAATAGGCACTTTGTGGAGAAAGAGGAAGACTATGGTGAAGTTTAGGTGGTTAGGGGGCTCAATAAGCACTTCGGTGAAGTTTAGGTGGTTAGGGGTCAAAATAGGCACTTTGTGGTACTGAGGAGGACTATGGTGAAGAATAGGCAGTTAGGGGGCTCCATAAGCACTTGGTGGCCCGCCTCACAGTGCACTGGCACCCCCAGAGGCGTCCGTACAGAGCCTGTGGGCAATTTGGCCCTCTTACCTGCGATTTTGGAAAACGTCCACGTCACCATTAGAATAAGCAGCTTGTGTTGTCCATTTCGAGCACGCGGACTTCGGAGTGCCTGTGCTGACAATGGCAACTTGTTTGAATGGGAAAATTACCACCAACCACCTAGGTTCCCTTACCCTTACATACACACCTACGAGTAAAGTAACAGAAACTCCCATAGAGAATTCAGAATTTGAGTTATTTGTTGATGGTTCAGCTCAAGTCCTTGAAGGTAACAGACGAGCAGGCTATGCAGTAACGTCCACCACTACCACTACCAAGTGGTAGCTTCAGGTCGTCTTCCAGATCATTTCTCAGCTCAAGCTGCAGAACTAGTAGCCCTAACTAGAGCATGCACACTAGCTTCAGGATCGGTTGCAAATATCTACACAGATTCCAGGTATGCTTTTGGGGTAATTCATGATTTTGGTGTCATTTGGCAAAGCAGACAGTTTCTAACTTCTGCTGGATCCCCCATTAAGCATGCTGGATTAGTGAAAGATCTAATGTTTGCCATGAAACTTCCAAATAAATTAGCGGAGATCAAAGTGAAAGCACATCTTACAACTAATACTACGGAAGCTAAAGGTAATGCTCTTGCTGATGTAGCGGCTAAACAGGCTTGTTCCTATGCGACTGTACAAGTGTGTTCAGGTAGTACAGAACAGAAGACCATTCTGCCTCCTGAATCAATCATTGATCTGTACAAAGACGTTCCTCTATATGAAGCATGGACATGATTAGACAAAGGAGCCACCATGGATTCATCCAGCTGCTCAACCAAAGGGGTAAAGTATGTCGCTCCCGAATCACTGCTGCCATATTTGGCTCAACATATATACAATTTGGGTCACAGTGGTCCGGCAACAATGAATCATAGGTTCTCAAAAAAAAATGGTGGAATCCAAAATTCAGAAAGATAGCCACCGAAACAGTCAAGAGATGTGTTACATGTACAGCAGCTGCAGTGTTGTGTCAGAGAAGGAAAACCTGGACTCCTGTGTCACACTGTAAAGTTGTTCCCCCACCTACAGGGATAGGATAGGACACGGACCAGTGAGGAGCCCAGGGAAGAACCGAATGCAACAGGCTTCGGGGGCCAACCCTGCGGTGAAGACTCTCTCATAGGCCTTCCCCATCAACTAGTCCATCCTTACCTCACTGATCAGAGACTCACGCACGGGAACTTCAGTCATCCATCAACATGAACAAGATTGCCATACCAGTAACCATCATGGACATCGCACAAAGTGTAGACTCCAGAAACAACACATTCTTAGAGCTGATGAATATGTCAAGAAACGCCTTGTTTGCTGGAAAAAACGTTTGCATGCCACACCAGCCTTCAGTAGGAGCAGGAATCCCATGGGGGGCACACCCCATCTCTCTCTACATCTACAAAATTCAGCTCCTACCACAAACAAAAAAGATGGCTGCATTCCAGGACTAACTTGTGCACAAACATGGTGGTCAAGAACTCTTGGAGCATTAATCTCGTCTTATGGTGTCATACAGGCGCTTGATCAAGTCAGAAGCTTATCGAATTCTGTACAGAAATTGGCCAATGATACGGCTTTGCCCCTGGGTAACATCACAGACACTCTCGCTTAGCACAAGATAATAATCTTATAGAACAGAGTGGCCTTGGATTACATTCTTGCAATACAAGGGGAGCCTGCACCATTATCGGCCCTGAGTGCTGCACCGGGTTAATAGATCCAACAGAGAACTTCCATCAAAATCCAACAAGATCTTTCAGCAAAATTACACCAGATGACTGAAGATAATTCTTCATGGTTCGGAAACTTGTTAGGTAAACCCTGGCTGTGGATCAAGGATATAGCAATTCTGCTGTTGTTTCTCCTACTACTCCGTACTATCTATGCATCCACAGTATCAAGTGTTTCATTCAACAAATGACTCATGCCCCTCACGAGAAAATCACAGTTCCAACCAGAAAAGACTATTACCCGTAAGAACTTCATAGACCCTAATTGCATGTTTGTTTCTGTGTCAGCATGCAATTACAGAAAATGAGCATGTGCTATGTGCCTGTAACGATCACAGGTTATAAGAATGAACTTTTAAGTGTCTAAATTTGTATTTTGTGAGAGTTATTAGAACTCTCAAAGAGGGGACTGTGGGATTACAAATTAAAGAATCTGTTTAAGATCTGCTGATCTTATGTCCTTACATAACATAACATGAAAAACTAAGGTAGAGTAAATTGAATTTACCATTTAAGGTTATGATGATGATGATATCAGCTGTTAAGCATGAGATTCCTGCCAGTCCTGTTCTCTCTATTGTAAGTTAAACGAGTCAGATTACTGAGACTCTCACCCTTTGTCTCTAATGGCTCTTGGAGCCCATTGCCCAGTCGTTGAATAGTTAGGCTGATTGGATTATCATCAATGCATTTGAATTACACTGTTATGCTGATGAGATCGGGACTGGGGAATAAGCTGACTCCTGTACTTCATTTACATGCTACCACTATGTAAGCACTGCCCTCTAAATGTATATAAACTACAATGTAAGATTCCCATAATTCAGACTTAATTACTGCAGCTACTGACAGCTCGTGTTCTAAATAAAGAATCCTGCTGAAGATACAACCAAGTCTCCTAGTCTTCGCTTCTGAGTTTCCAACACCCCCATCATAATTTCATGATTTTTCGCTCAGCCCTGTTAGACAACTTAACAGAAAGAATTGTGAATTTGACTCTTTATTATGAAAAATAAAATCTAATGACTCAGTCAGACACACGGGTTAAACGCTGGTTAAAATGTAAACAGAACACTCACCTTTTTTGCCAAAAGCAGATTCTCCTGAAGTCTTTGCCAAGTCTGCAAATGAAAACGCACTCTCAGATGCAGATGCAAATGCAAAAGGAAGACCTGCTGGAGAAGAGCAAAGACGTCAGACGATACCAAAGGCAAATGCTGTTCGAGTTTGAATGAACGTCCCTATCCTTCACTCTCTGACCCCGGGCTGGACTTCATTCCCACATGTCAGAAGAGCGGTGGAAATTATTATATTAGCCCACCTCCCCGTATAAAACATATACTGTCTGATTAGGGCTTACAGATAATGGTGTATTACAGAGGAGAAACTGGTTCAACTGGTATCATGGTTTCAGTGATGTTTTATCATTTCTACATTGAGGAAAGAAACTGCATCCAATTCTAATAATAAAAATATTCCTTATTTTTGGTTTCAAACACTTAACTTACATTTACCTGAACCAAAGTAGTAACTTTTTCATTGTCTTATCGTCGTGTCAGTGTGTTTTCATTCAGTGAGATCTGCTCTCTCGTTATAATCAATGACCGTCTGCGCTGAAAGATGAATCTCTTATTTATATCGTGTTGCACTGTGTGTTATGATGAAAGCATTTGTGAGAGTTCAGCAGACATCACTGTGATTGGCTCTCTTTTATGCAACATGAGAAGACTTACAGTCACTAGACATTAAACTGGAGTGTGTCCAGGGCAGCGCTGCTGTAGAAGTGAGGAGGACACGTGTACCTGCAGTGGAGCTGGAGTCGCTCTCGCTGCTCCTCTTCGTGGAGAGGTCAATGCGGTCAATGCTGCCGTCCACGGGAGGCTCTTCCGCTGCTGCATCATGGGAAGGCTTCGGCTTCACCTGTGTGTCCAGAACATGACACATGAGTCAAACCAGTGCTGCTAATCACGTCTCATGTCAGTGTGCAGAAAGTCCTCTGACCTGAGCGTGCTGCAGTGTGTGTAGCTCTGCGCTGAAGTCGTCGGGTCGCTCGGAGTCGGAGTCGCTGCTGACGCCGCAGAGGAAGGTGGGCGGCAGCTTCAGGCGTCTGGCTCTCTGCTCCTCATCTGCAGTCGGCTGCTTCTCCCACACTAGTGTGACCTCAGAGTCTGCAAACACACACTCTCCATCAGAGTCTGCAAACACACACTCTCCATCAGAGTCTGCAAACACACACTCTCCATCAGAGTCTGCAAACACACACTCTCCATCAGAGTCTGCAAACACACACTCTCCATCAGAGTCTGCAAACACACACTCTCCCATCAGAGTCTGCAAACACACACTCTCCATCAGAGTCTGCAAACACACACTCTCCATCAGAGTCTGCAAACACACACACTCTCCATCAGAGTCTGCAAACACACACTCTCCATCAGAGTCTGCAAACACACACTCTCCATCAGAGTCTGCAAACACACACACTCTCCATCAGAGTCTGCAAACACACACTCTCCATCAGAGTCTGCAAACACACACTCTCCATCAGAGTCTGCAAACACACACTCTCCATCAGAGTCTGCAAACACACACACTCCATCAGAGTCTGCAAACACACACTCTCCATCAGAGTCTGCAAACACACACACTCTCCATCAGAGTCTGCAAACACACACTCTCCATCAGAGTCTGCAAACACACACACTCTCCATCAGAGTCTGCAAACACACACTCTCCATCAGAGTCTGCAAACACACACACTCTCCATCAGAGTCTGCAAACACTAACTCTCCATCAGAGTCTGCAAACACACACTCTCCATCAGAGTCTGCAAACACACACTCTCCATCAGAGTCTGCAAACACACACACTCTCCATCAGAGTCTGCAAACACACACTCTCCATCAGAGTCTGCAAACACACACTCTCCATCAGAGTCTGCAAACACACACTCTCCATCAGAGTCTGCAAACACACACTCTCCATCAGAGTCTGCAAACACACACACTCTCCATCAGAGTCTGCAAACACACACACTCCATCAGAGTCTGCAAACACACACTCTCCATCAGAGTCTGCAAACACACACTCTCCATCAGAGTCTGCAAACACACACTCTCCATCAGAGTCTGCAAACACACACTCTCCATCAGAGTCTGCAAACACACACTCTCCATCAGAGTCTGCAAACACACACTCTCCATCAGAGTCTGCAAACACACACTCTCCATCAGAGTCTGCAAACACACACTCTATATCAGAGTCTGCAAACACACACTCTCTCCATCAGAGTCTGCAAACGCACACTCTATATCAGAGTCTGCAAACACACACACTCCATCAGAGTCTGCAAACACACACTCTCCATCAGAGTCTGCAAACACACACTCTCTCCATCAGAGTCTGCAAACACACACTCTATATCAGAGTCTGCAAACACACACACTCTCCATCAGAGTCTGCAAACACACACTCTCCATCAGAGTCTGCAAACACACACTCTCCATTAGAGTCTGCAAACACACACTCTCCATCAGAGTCTGCAAACACACACTCTCCATCAGAGTCTGCAAACACACACACTCTACATCAGAGTCTGCAAACACACACTCTCCATCAGAGTCTGCAAACACACACTCTCCATCAGAGTCTGCAAACACACACACTCCATCAGAGTCTGCAAACACACACTCTCCATCAGAGTCTGCAAACACACACTCTCTCCATCAGAGTCTGCAAACACACACTCTACATCAGAGTCTGCAAACACACACTCTCCATCAGAGTCTGCAAACACACACTCTACATCAGAGTCTGCAAACACACACTCTCCATCAGAGTCTGCAAACACACACTATACATCAGAGTCTGCAAACACACACTCTCCATCAGAGTCTGCAAACACACACTCTCCATTAGAGTCTGCAAACACACACTCTCCATCAGAGTCTGCAAACACACACTCTCCATCAGAGTCTGCAAACACACACTCTCCATCAGAGTCTGCAAACACACACTCTCCATCAGAGTCTGCAAACACACACTCTCCATCAGAGTCTGCAAACACACACTCTCCATCAGAGTCTGCAAACACACACTCTCCATCAGAGTCTGCAAACACACACACTCTACATCAGAGTCTGCAAACACACACTCTCCATCAGAGTCTGCAAACACACACTCTCCATCAGAGTCTGCAAACACACACTCTCCATCAGAGTCTGCAGAGACTTTAAGGATATCCATTATTATTAAATGCAAAATTGACTCAATACCAGTATCGTATTGGCCCGCTCGTGTACTCGCACTCTACAATGCTTCGATACATAAAACCGATACCTCGCAGAGTGTGTACAGTGTTTGTGTCAAGACAAAGACACACTGACAACAGAGCAAACAGACAGTATAATGGAGATATCAGACAAAGATGACTATAAAGTAAAAGTATCTATTTAGTAGAAAATTAAACAAATTAAAATATGCCTACATAGCTGCTGTGTGCGAGCTGATAAGCGAAACACGAGGAGTGGACTAAGAGTGCAGCAGCACAGATGCGCAAACCATTACCACTGGGCTGAGACACTGGGCTGAGACACTGGGCTGAGACACTGGGGCTGAGACACTGGGGCTGAGACACTGGGGCTGAGACACTGGGGCTGAGACACTGGGGCTGAGACACTGGGCTGAGACACTGGGCTGAGACACTGGGCAGAGACACTGGGCAGAGACACTGGGCTGAGACACTGGGCTGAGACACTGGGCTGAGACACTGCGGACACACCTGGACTACCACGATGCCAAAACCGCTGCAACCTTTTGACCCCCGTACTTCTGACCGCCCACGTTCAACTTATTTCAATTCAAACTTCACAGGCGCTTCAGATCAAGGGGGCCTTTTTCGGCCAAACAAGCAGACGGTGACACGGGACTCTGGGGACCGTCCCAGGGGCCCGTGACGGGACATATATGTCCATTTCGGGCCGATCGGACACCGTCCACGAAACACCTGTGAAAATGAATGGTATAAGTTGCACGTGTCAGGGGCCCCTATTCGGCCCCCAGGGGTCCCACGGGCCCCAAACTCGGTGTGCTGGTTGTCCTCGGGCCCCCGAACGACATATTAGGAGGACAAGTCTCTAGAACACAGGGGTCATTTTTTTGCCTGCTTTGTTTAAGTTTCCGCACAGGCCTCTTCCACTCATAGACAGACATACCCTCTTGAAAGGTCAAACTGAACCAAAGTGAGGAGAACTTTGCACTGCAAAAAGACATACTTGGAACCGATCTAGAACCCTGCGATCCAGGATCTAGAACCAGGGGCCCCTGGACTACCACAGTGCCAAATTTGGAGTCACTGCGACCTTTTGACCCCTGTATTTCCGACCGCCCACGTGCCAGGTCAAGGGTGCCTTTTTCAGCCAAAGGAGCAGACGTGGACACGGAACTCTGGGGACCGTCCCAGGGGCCCATGACGGCACGCATACATCAATTACGGCGCAATCGGAGCACCGTCCACAAAGTACCTGTGAAATCGCATGGAATAAGTTGCATGTGTCACTGTGGTCATGCCCTGACAGTCGGTGTATGTGATGAAGGCACAGGTGGTTAAGGGTCAGAATAGGCACTTTGTGGAGAATGAGGAAGACTATGGTGAAGTTTAGGTGGTTAGGGGGCACAACAGGCACTTTGTGGCACCGAGGAAGAGGACAGGTGGTTAAGGGTCAGAATAGGCACTTTGTGGACAATGAGGAATACTATGGTGAAGTTTAGGTGGTTAGGGGGCACAACAGGCACTTCATGGCACTGAGGAAGAGGACAGGTGGTTAGGGGTCAGAATAGGCACTTCGTGGACAATGAGGAAGACTATGGTGAAGTTTAGGTGGTTAGTGGGCACAGCAGGCACTTCGTGGCACTGAGGTGAAGTTTAGGTGGTTAGGGGTCAAAATAGGCACTTTGTGGAGAAAGAGGAAGACTATGGTGAAGTTTAGGTGGTTAGGGGGCTCAATAAGCACTTCGGTGAAGTTTAGGTGGTTAGGGGTCAAAATAGGCACTTTGTGGTACTGAGGAGGACTATGGTGAAGAATAGGCAGTTAGGGGGCTCCATAAGCACTTGGTGGCCCGCCTCACAGTGCACTGGCACCCCCAGAGGCGTCCGTACAGAGCCTGTGGGCAATTTGGCCCTCTTACCTGCGATTTTGGAAAACGTCCACGTCACCATTAGAATAAGCAGCTTGTGTTGTCCATTTCGAGCACGCGGACTTCGGAGTGCCTGTGCTGACAATGGCAACTTGTTTGAATGGGAAAATTACCACCAACCACCTAGGTTCCCTTACCCTTACATACACACCTACGAGTAAAGTAACAGAAACTCCCATAGAGAATTCAGAATTTGAGTTATTTGTTGATGGTTCAGCTCAAGTCCTTGAAGGTAACAGACGAGCAGGCTATGCAGTAACGTCCACCACTACCACTACCAAGTGGTAGCTTCAGGTCGTCTTCCAGATCATTTCTCAGCTCAAGCTGCAGAACTAGTAGCCCTAACTAGAGCATGCACACTAGCTTCAGGATCGGTTGCAAATATCTACACAGATTCCAGGTATGCTTTTGGGGTAATTCATGATTTTGGTGTCATTTGGCAAAGCAGACAGTTTCTAACTTCTGCTGGATCCCCCATTAAGCATGCTGGATTAGTGAAAGATCTAATGTTTGCCATGAAACTTCCAAATAAATTAGCGGAGATCAAAGTGAAAGCACATCTTACAACTAATACTACGGAAGCTAAAGGTAATGCTCTTGCTGATGTAGCGGCTAAACAGGCTTGTTCCTATGCGACTGTACAAGTGTGTTCAGGTAGTACAGAACAGAAGACCATTCTGCCTCCTGAATCAATCATTGATCTGTACAAAGACGTTCCTCTATATGAAGCATGGACATGATTAGACAAAGGAGCCACCATGGATTCATCCAGCTGCTCAACCAAAGGGGTAAAGTATGTCGCTCCCGAATCACTGCTGCCATATTTGGCTCAACATATATACAATTTGGGTCACAGTGGTCCGGCAACAATGAATCATAGGTTCTCAAAAAAAAATGGTGGAATCCAAAATTCAGAAAGATAGCCACCGAAACAGTCAAGAGATGTGTTACATGTACAGCAGCTGCAGTGTTGTGTCAGAGAAGGAAAACCTGGACTCCTGTGTCACACTGTAAAGTTGTTCCCCCACCTACAGGGATAGGATAGGACACGGACCAGTGAGGAGCCCAGGGAAGAACCGAATGCAACAGGCTTCGGGGGCCAACCCTGCGGTGAAGACTCTCTCATAGGCCTTCCCCATCAACTAGTCCATCCTTACCTCACTGATCAGAGACTCACGCACGGGAACTTCAGTCATCCATCAACATGAACAAGATTGCCATACCAGTAACCATCATGGACATCGCACAAAGTGTAGACTCCAGAAACAACACATTCTTAGAGCTGATGAATATGTCAAGAAACGCCTTGTTTGCTGGAAAAAACGTTTGCATGCCACACCAGCCTTCAGTAGGAGCAGGAATCCCATGGGGGGCACACCCCATCTCTCTCTACATCTACAAAATTCAGCTCCTACCACAAACAAAAAAGATGGCTGCATTCCAGGACTAACTTGTGCACAAACATGGTGGTCAAGAACTCTTGGAGCATTAATCTCGTCTTATGGTGTCATACAGGCGCTTGATCAAGTCAGAAGCTTATCGAATTCTGTACAGAAATTGGCCAATGATACGGCTTTGCCCCTGGGTAACATCACAGACACTCTCGCTTAGCACAAGATAATAATCTTATAGAACAGAGTGGCCTTGGATTACATTCTTGCAATACAAGGGGAGCCTGCACCATTATCGGCCCTGAGTGCTGCACCGGGTTAATAGATCCAACAGAGAACTTCCATCAAAATCCAACAAGATCTTTCAGCAAAATTACACCAGATGACTGAAGATAATTCTTCATGGTTCGGAAACTTGTTAGGTAAACCCTGGCTGTGGATCAAGGATATAGCAATTCTGCTGTTGTTTCTCCTACTACTCCGTACTATCTATGCATCCACAGTATCAAGTGTTTCATTCAACAAATGACTCATGCCCCTCACGAGAAAATCACAGTTCCAACCAGAAAAGACTATTACCCGTAAGAACTTCATAGACCCTAATTGCATGTTTGTTTCTGTGTCAGCATGCAATTACAGAAAATGAGCATGTGCTATGTGCCTGTAACGATCACAGGTTATAAGAATGAACTTTTAAGTGTCTAAATTTGTATTTTGTGAGAGTTATTAGAACTCTCAAAGAGGGGACTGTGGGATTACAAATTAAAGAATCTGTTTAAGATCTGCTGATCTTATGTCCTTACATAACATAACATGAAAAACTAAGGTAGAGTAAATTGAATTTACCATTTAAGGTTATGATGATGATGATATCAGCTGTTAAGCATGAGATTCCTGCCAGTCCTGTTCTCTCTATTGTAAGTTAAACGAGTCAGATTACTGAGACTCTCACCCTTTGTCTCTAATGGCTCTTGGAGCCCATTGCCCAGTCGTTGAATAGTTAGGCTGATTGGATTATCATCAATGCATTTGAATTACACTGTTATGCTGATGAGATCGGGACTGGGGAATAAGCTGACTCCTGTACTTCATTTACATGCTACCACTATGTAAGCACTGCCCTCTAAATGTATATAAACTACAATGTAAGATTCCCATAATTCAGACTTAATTACTGCAGCTACTGACAGCTCGTGTTCTAAATAAAGAATCCTGCTGAAGATACAACCAAGTCTCCTAGTCTTCGCTTCTGAGTTTCCAACACCCCCATCATAATTTCATGATTTTTCGCTCAGCCCTGTTAGACAACTTAACAGAAAGAATTGTGAATTTGACTCTTTATTATGAAAAATAAAATCTAATGACTCAGTCAGACACACGGGTTAAACGCTGGTTAAAATGTAAACAGAACACTCACCTTTTTTGCCAAAAGCAGATTCTCCTGAAGTCTTTGCCAAGTCTGCAAATGAAAACGCACTCTCAGATGCAGATGCAAATGCAAAAGGAAGACCTGCTGGAGAAGAGCAAAGACGTCAGACGATACCAAAGGCAAATGCTGTTCGAGTTTGAATGAACGTCCCTATCCTTCACTCTCTGACCCCGGGCTGGACTTCATTCCCACATGTCAGAAGAGCGGTGGAAATTATTATATTAGCCCACCTCCCCGTATAAAACATATACTGTCTGATTAGGGCTTACAGATAATGGTGTATTACAGAGGAGAAACTGGTTCAACTGGTATCATGGTTTCAGTGATGTTTTATCATTTCTACATTGAGGAAAGAAACTGCATCCAATTCTAATAATAAAAATATTCCTTATTTTTGGTTTCAAACACTTAACTTACATTTACCTGAACCAAAGTAGTAACTTTTTCATTGTCTTATCGTCGTGTCAGTGTGTTTTCATTCAGTGAGATCTGCTCTCTCGTTATAATCAATGACCGTCTGCGCTGAAAGATGAATCTCTTATTTATATCGTGTTGCACTGTGTGTTATGATGAAAGCATTTGTGAGAGTTCAGCAGACATCACTGTGATTGGCTCTCTTTTATGCAACATGAGAAGACTTACAGTCACTAGACATTAAACTGGAGTGTGTCCAGGGCAGCGCTGCTGTAGAAGTGAGGAGGACACGTGTACCTGCAGTGGAGCTGGAGTCGCTCTCGCTGCTCCTCTTCGTGGAGAGGTCAATGCGGTCAATGCTGCCGTCCACGGGAGGCTCTTCCGCTGCTGCATCATGGGAAGGCTTCGGCTTCACCTGTGTGTCCAGAACATGACACATGAGTCAAACCAGTGCTGCTAATCACGTCTCATGTCAGTGTGCAGAAAGTCCTCTGACCTGAGCGTGCTGCAGTGTGTGTAGCTCTGCGCTGAAGTCGTCGGGTCGCTCGGAGTCGGAGTCGCTGCTGACGCCGCAGAGGAAGGTGGGCGGCAGCTTCAGGCGTCTGGCTCTCTGCTCGTCATCTGCAGTCGGCTGCTTCTCCCACACTAGTGTGACCTCAGAGTCTGCAAACACACACTCTCCATCAGAGTCTGCAAACACACACACACTCCATCAGAGTCTGCAAACACACACTCTCCATCAGAGTCTGCAAACACACACTCTCCATCAGAGTCTGCAAACACACACTCTCCATCAGAGTCTGCAAACACACACTCTCCATCAGAGTCTGCAAACACACACACTCTCCATCAGAGTCTGCAAACACACACTCTCCATCAGAGTCTGCAAACACACACTCTCCATCAGAGTCTGCAAACACACACTCTCCATCAGAGTCTGCAAACACACACTCTCCATCAGAGTCTGCAAACACACACTCTCCATCAGAGTCTGCAAACACACACACTCTCCATCAGAGTCTGCAAACACACACTCTCCATCAGAGTCTGCAAACACACACACTCTCCATCAGAGTCTGCAAACACACACTCTCCATCAGAGTCTGCAAACACACACACTCTCCATCAGAGTCTGCAAACACTAACTCTCCATCAGAGTCTGCAAACACACACTCTCCATCAGAGTCTGCAAACACACACTCTCCATCAGAGTCTGCAAACACACACACTCTCCATCAGAGTCTGCAAACACACACTCTCCATCAGAGTCTGCAAACACACACTCTCCATCAGAGTCTGCAAACACACACTCTCCATCAGAGTCTGCAAACACACACTCTCCATCAGAGTCTGCAAACACACACACTCTCCATCAGAGTCTGCAAACACACACACTCCATCAGAGTCTGCAAACACACACTCTCCATCAGAGTCTGCAAACACACACTCTCCATCAGAGTCTGCAAACACACACTCTCCATCAGAGTCTGCAAACACACACTCTCCATCAGAGTCTGCAAACACACACTCTCCATCAGAGTCTGCAAACACACACTCTCCATCAGAGTCTGCAAACACACACTCTCCATCAGAGTCTGCAAACACACACTCTATATCAGAGTCTGCAAACACACACTCTCTCCATCAGAGTCTGCAAACGCACACTCTATATCAGAGTCTGCAAACACACACACTCTCCATCAGAGTCTGCAAACACACACACTCCATCAGAGTCTGCAAACACACACTCTCCATCAGAGTCTGCAAACACACACTCTCTCCATCAGAGTCTGCAAACACACACTCTATATCAGAGTCTGCAAACACACACACTCTCCATCAGAGTCTGCAAACACACACTCTCCATCAGAGTCTGCAAACACACACTCTCCATTAGAGTCTGCAAACACACACTCTCCATCAGAGTCTGCAAACACACACTCTCCATCAGAGTCTGCAAACACACACACTCTACATCAGAGTCTGCAAACACACACTCTCCATCAGAGTCTGCAAACACACACTCTCCATCAGAGTCTGCAAACACACACACTCCATCAGAGTCTGCAAACACACACTCTCCATCAGAGTCTGCAAACACACACTCTCTCCATCAGAGTCTGCAAACACACACTCTACATCAGAGTCTGCAAACACACACTCTCCATCAGAGTCTGCAAACACACACTCTACATCAGAGTCTGCAAACACACACTCTCCATCAGAGTCTGCAAACACACACTATACATCAGAGTCTGCAAACACACACTCTCCATCAGAGTCTGCAAACACACACTCTCCATTAGAGTCTGCAAACACACACTCTCCATCAGAGTCTGCAAACACACACTCTCCATCAGAGTCTGCAAACACACACTCTCCATCAGAGTCTGCAAACACACACTCTCCATCAGAGTCTGCAAACACACACTCTCCATCAGAGTCTGCAAACACACACTCTCCATCAGAGTCTGCAAACACACACTCTCCATCAGAGTCTGCAAACACACACACTCTACATCAGAGTCTGCAAACACACACTCTCCATCAGAGTCTGCAAACACACACTCTCCATCAGAGTCTGCAAACACACACTCTCCATCAGAGTCTGCAGAGACTTTAAGGATATCCATTATTATTAAATGCAAAATTGACTCAATACCAGTATCGTATTGGCCCGCTCGTGTACTCGCACTCTACAATGCTTCGATACATAAAACCGATACCTCGCAGAGTGTGTACAGTGTTTGTGTCAAGACAAAGACACACTGACAACAGAGCAAACAGACAGTATAATGGAGATATCAGACAAAGATGACTATAAAGTAAAAGTATCTATTTAGTAGAAAATTAAACAAATTAAAATATGCCTACATAGCTGCTGTGTGCGAGCTGATAAGCGAAACACGAGGAGTGGACTAAGAGTGCAGCAGCACAGATGCGCAAACCATTACCACTGGGCTGAGACACTGGGCTGAGACACTGGGCTGAGACACTGGGGCTGAGACACTGGGGCTGAGACACTGGGGCTGAGACACTGGGGCTGAGACACTGGGGCTGAGACACTGGGCTGAGACACTGGGCTGAGACACTGGGCAGAGACACTGGGCAGAGACACTGGGCTGAGACACTGGGCTGAGACACTGGGCTGAGACACTGCGGACACACCTGGACTACCACGATGCCAAAACCGCTGCAACCTTTTGACCCCCGTACTTCTGACCGCCCACGTTCAACTTATTTCAATTCAAACTTCACAGGCGCTTCAGATCAAGGGGGCCTTTTTCGGCCAAACAAGCAGACGGTGACACGGGACTCTGGGGACCGTCCCAGGGGCCCGTGACGGGACATATATGTCCATTTCGGGCCGATCGGACACCGTCCACGAAACACCTGTGAAAATGAATGGTATAAGTTGCACGTGTCAGGGGCCCCTATTCGGCCCCCAGGGGTCCCACGGGCCCCAAACTCGGTGTGCTGGTTGTCCTCGGGCCCCCGAACGACATATTAGGAGGACAAGTCTCTAGAACACAGGGGTCATTTTTTTGCCTGCTTTGTTTAAGTTTCCGCACAGGCCTCTTCCACTCATAGACAGACATACCCTCTTGAAAGGTCAAACTGAACCAAAGTGAGGAGAACTTTGCACTGCAAAAAGACATACTTGGAACCGATCTAGAACCCTGCGATCCAGGATCTAGAACCAGGGGCCCCTGGACTACCACAGTGCCAAATTTGGAGTCACTGCGACCTTTTGACCCCTGTATTTCCGACCGCCCACGTGCCAGGTCAAGGGTGCCTTTTTCAGCCAAAGGAGCAGACGTGGACACGGAACTCTGGGGACCGTCCCAGGGGCCCATGACGGCACGCATACATCAATTACGGCGCAATCGGAGCACCGTCCACAAAGTACCTGTGAAATCGCATGGAATAAGTTGCATGTGTCACTGTGGTCATGCCCTGACAGTCGGTGTATGTGATGAAGGCACAGGTGGTTAAGGGTCAGAATAGGCACTTTGTGGAGAATGAGGAAGACTATGGTGAAGTTTAGGTGGTTAGGGGGCACAACAGGCACTTTGTGGCACCGAGGAAGAGGACAGGTGGTTAAGGGTCAGAATAGGCACTTTGTGGACAATGAGGAATACTATGGTGAAGTTTAGGTGGTTAGGGGGCACAACAGGCACTTCATGGCACTGAGGAAGAGGACAGGTGGTTAGGGGTCAGAATAGGCACTTCGTGGACAATGAGGAAGACTATGCTGAAGTTAAGGTGGTTAGGGGGCACAACAGGCACTTCGTGGCACAGAGGAAGAGGACAGGTGGTTAGGGGTCAGAATAGGCACTTCGTGGACAATGAGGAAGACTATGGTGAAGTTTAGGTGGTTAGTGGGCACAGCAGGCACTTCGTGGCACTGAGGTGAAGTTTAGGTGGTTAGGGGTCAAAATAGGCACTTTGTGGAGAAAGAGGAAGACTATGGTGAAGTTTAGGTGGTTAGGGGGCTCAATAGGCACTTCGGTGAAGTTTAGGTGGTTAGGGGTCAAAATAGGCACTTTGTGGTACTGAGGAGGACTATGGTGAAGAATAGGCAGTTAGGGGGCTCCATAAGCACTTGGTGGCCCGCCTCACAGTGCACTGGCACCCCCAGAGGCGTCCGTACAGAGCCTGTGGGCAATTTGGCCCTCTTACCTGCGATTTTGGAAAACGTCCACGTCACCATTAGAATAAGCAGCTTGTGTTGTCCATTTCGAGCACGCGGACTTCGGAGTGCCTGTGCTGACAATGGCAACTTGTTTGAATGGGAAAATTACCACCAACCACCTAGGTTCCCTTACCCTTACATACACACCTACGAGTAAAGTAACAGAAACTCCCATAGAGAATTCAGAATTTGAGTTATTTGTTGATGGTTCAGCTCAAGTCCTTGAAGGTAACAGACGAGCAGGCTATGCAGTAACGTCCACCACTACCACTACCAAGTGGTAGCTTCAGGTCGTCTTCCAGATCATTTCTCAGCTCAAGCTGCAGAACTAGTAGCCCTAACTAGAGCATGCACACTAGCTTCAGGATCGGTTGCAAATATCTACACAGATTCCAGGTATGCTTTTGGGGTAATTCATGATTTTGGTGTCATTTGGCAAAGCAGACAGTTTCTAACTTCTGCTGGATCCCCCATTAAGCATGCTGGATTAGTGAAAGATCTAATGTTTGCCATGAAACTTCCAAATAAATTAGCGGAGATCAAAGTGAAAGCACATCTTACAACTAATACTACGGAAGCTAAAGGTAATGCTCTTGCTGATGTAGCGGCTAAACAGGCTTGTTCCTATGCGACTGTACAAGTGTGTTCAGGTAGTACAGAACAGAAGACCATTCTGCCTCCTGAATCAATCATTGATCTGTACAAAGACGTTCCTCTATATGAAGCATGGACATGATTAGACAAAGGAGCCACCATGGATTCATCCAGCTGCTCAACCAAAGGGGTAAAGTATGTCGCTCCCGAATCACTGCTGCCATATTTGGCTCAACATATATACAATTTGGGTCACAGTGGTCCGGCAACAATGAATCATAGGTTCTCAAAAAAAAATGGTGGAATCCAAAATTCAGAAAGATAGCCACCGAAACAGTCAAGAGATGTGTTACATGTACAGCAGCTGCAGTGTTGTGTCAGAGAAGGAAAACCTGGACTCCTGTGTCACACTGTAAAGTTGTTCCCCCACCTACAGGGATAGGATAGGACACGGACCAGTGAGGAGCCCAGGGAAGAACCGAATGCAACAGGCTTCGGGGGCCAACCCTGCGGTGAAGACTCTCTCATAGGCCTTCCCCATCAACTAGTCCATCCTTACCTCACTGATCAGAGACTCACGCACGGGAACTTCAGTCATCCATCAACATGAACAAGATTGCCATACCAGTAACCATCATGGACATCGCACAAAGTGTAGACTCCAGAAACAACACATTCTTAGAGCTGATGAATATGTCAAGAAACGCCTTGTTTGCTGGAAAAAACGTTTGCATGCCACACCAGCCTTCAGTAGGAGCAGGAATCCCATGGGGGGCACACCCCATCTCTCTCTACATCTACAAAATTCAGCTCCTACCACAAACAAAAAAGATGGCTGCATTCCAGGACTAACTTGTGCACAAACATGGTGGTCAAGAACTCTTGGAGCATTAATCTCGTCTTATGGTGTCATACAGGCGCTTGATCAAGTCAGAAGCTTATCGAATTCTGTACAGAAATTGGCCAATGATACGGCTTTGCCCCTGGGTAACATCACAGACACTCTCGCTTAGCACAAGATAATAATCTTATAGAACAGAGTGGCCTTGGATTACATTCTTGCAATACAAGGGGAGCCTGCAAGGGGAGAACTTCCATCAAAATCCAACAAGATCTTTCAGCAAAATTACACCAGATGACTGAAGATAATTCTTCATGGTTCGGAAACTTGTTAGGTAAACCCTGGCTGTGGATCAAGGATATAGCAATTCTGCTGTTGTTTCTCCTACTACTCCGTACTATCTATGCATCCACAGTATCAAGTGTTTCATTCAACAAATGACTCATGCCCCTCACGAGAAAATCACAGTTCCAACCAGAAAAGACTATTACCCGTAAGAACTTCATAGACCCTAATTGCATGTTTGTTTCTGTGTCAGCATGCAATTACAGAAAATGAGCATGTGCTATGTGCCTGTAACGATCACAGGTTATAAGAATGAACTTTTAAGTGTCTAAATTTGTATTTTGTGAGAGTTATTAGAACTCTCAAAGAGGGGACTGTGGGATTACAAATTAAAGAATCTGTTTAAGATCTGCTGATCTTATGTCCTTACATAACATAACATGAAAAACTAAGGTAGAGTAAATTGAATTTACCATTTAAGGTTATGATGATGATGATATCAGCTGTTAAGCATGAGATTCCTGCCAGTCCTGTTCTCTCTATTGTAAGTTAAACGAGTCAGATTACTGAGACTCTCACCCTTTGTCTCTAATGGCTCTTGGAGCCCATTGCCCAGTCGTTGAATAGTTAGGCTGATTGGATTATCATCAATGCATTTGAATTACACTGTTATGCTGATGAGATCGGGACTGGGGAATAAGCTGACTCCTGTACTTCATTTACATGCTACCACTATGTAAGCACTGCCCTCTAAATGTATATAAACTACAATGTAAGATTCCCATAATTCAGACTTAATTACTGCAGCTACTGACAGCTCGTGTTCTAAATAAAGAATCCTGCTGAAGATACAACCAAGTCTCCTAGTCTTCGCTTCTGAGTTTCCAACACCCCCATCATAATTTCATGATTTTTCGCTCAGCCCTGTTAGACAACTTAACAGAAAGAATTGTGAATTTGACTCTTTATTATGAAAAATAAAATCTAATGACTCAGTCAGACACACGGGTTAAACGCTGGTTAAAATGTAAACAGAACACTCACCTTTTTTGCCAAAAGCAGATTCTCCTGAAGTCTTTGCCAAGTCTGCAAATGAAAACGCACTCTCAGATGCAGATGCAAATGCAAAAGGAAGACCTGCTGGAGAAGAGCAAAGACGTCAGACGATACCAAAGGCAAATGCTGTTCGAGTTTGAATGAACGTCCCTATCCTTCACTCTCTGACCCCGGGCTGGACTTCATTCCCACATGTCAGAAGAGCGGTGGAAATTATTATATTAGCCCACCTCCCCGTATAAAACATATACTGTCTGATTAGGGCTTACAGATAATGGTGTATTACAGAGGAGAAACTGGTTCAACTGGTATCATGGTTTCAGTGATGTTTTATCATTTCTACATTGAGGAAAGAAACTGCATCCAATTCTAATAATAAAAATATTCCTTATTTTTGGTTTCAAACACTTAACTTACATTTACCTGAACCAAAGTAGTAACTTTTTCATTGTCTTATCGTCGTGTCAGTGTGTTTTCATTCAGTGAGATCTGCTCTCTCGTTATAATCAATGACCGTCTGCGCTGAAAGATGAATCTCTTATTTATATCGTGTTGCACTGTGTGTTATGATGAAAGCATTTGTGAGAGTTCAGCAGACATCACTGTGATTGGCTCTCTTTTATGCAACATGAGAAGACTTACAGTCACTAGACATTAAACTGGAGTGTGTCCAGGGCAGCGCTGCTGTAGAAGTGAGGAGGACACGTGTACCTGCAGTGGAGCTGGAGTCGCTCTCGCTGCTCCTCTTCGTGGAGAGGTCAATGCGGTCAATGCTGCCGTCCACGGGAGGCTCTTCCGCTGCTGCATCATGGGAAGGCTTCGGCTTCACCTGTGTGTCCAGAACATGACACATGAGTCAAACCAGTGCTGCTAATCACGTCTCATGTCAGTGTGCAGAAAGTCCTCTGACCTGAGCGTGCTGCAGTGTGTGTAGCTCTGCGCTGAAGTCGTCGGGTCGCTCGGAGTCGGAGTCGCTGCTGACGCCGCAGAGGAAGGTGGGCGGCAGCTTCAGGCGTCTGGCTCTCTGCTCCTCATCTGCAGTCGGCTGCTTCTCCCACACTAGTGTGACCTCAGAGTCTGCAAACACACACTCTCCATCAGAGTCTGCAAACACACACTCTCCATCAGAGTCTGCAAACACACACACACTCTCCATCAGAGTCCCTGTCTGCCTCGTTGCTGCTGCTGCTAAACTTCATTTAGCCAAGGCTGCAAAGCCGACTCCGTGTTACAAATATGTTAGAACTATCACCTCTGCCACTAAAGATTGCTTTATTAATAATCTTCCTGATCAGTTTCATCATCTCAGCATCCCAGATAGCTTAAAAGAACTTGATATTGAGACAGAAACTTTTAACTCTCTCTTTTCCAGCACTTCCAGCAGCCAGAAAAATGGAGCGCAACTGGTAGAAAACAAAACGAAGTATTTCACATTTCATGGAAATTAACCCTATTAGAAGAAAATAATCAAAACCCGAGGTATTTATTTGAAACAGTGGCTAAACTAACAAAAAATAAACCCAGAAATTTTCCAAGCAGCACAACAGTAATGACTTTATGAACTTCACTTATAAGATGGATAATATCTATCTTATAAGGGAGAAAATTATAACTATGAAACCGTCTACCACAGTATTGCATCAGGGTGTGCATTATAGTCTCCCTGAGGAAAAATTCGATTCACTCATTACTATAGGAGAGGAAGAATTTTTTTAACTCGTCAAATCATCTAAATCGACAACTTGTATGTTAGACCCCATACCGATTAAACTATTGAAAGAGATGCTTCCAGAGGTCATAGATCCTCTTATTAATATCATTAATTCATCTTTGTCATTAGGATACATATCAAAAAGTTTTAAGCTGGCTATGATTAAACCGCTTTTAAAAAAAAAACACAACTTTTCCTACAGAATGAGTCAATTACAGGCCGATCTCTGTCAAAGATACTAGAAAAGGCAGTATCTTCACAACTATGTTCCTTTTTAGAAAGAAATGATATCTGCGAGGATTTTCAGTCAGGATTCAGACCGTACCATAGTACCGAGACAGCTCTCATCAGAGTCACAAATGATTTGCTCTTATCATCTGATCGCGGTTGTATCTCAGTATTAGTGTTACTTGATCTTAGTGCTGCATTTGATACCATCGACCACAACATTCTTTTAAATGGACTCGAAAATTATGTTGGCATTAGTGGAATTGCATTAGCATGGTTTAAATCATACTTATCTGACCGTTATCAGTTTGTAGCAGTAAATGAAGATATGTCTTATCGATCACAAGTTCAGTATGGTGTACCACAAGGCTCAGTACTAGGACCGTTGCTGTTCCCTCTGTACATGCTACCATTAGGAGATATCATTAGGAAGCATGGCATTAGTTTTCACTGTTATGCTGATGATACTCAGCTCTATATTTCTTCACACCCTGACGAAACTTACCAATTCACAAAATTAACGGAATGCATAGCTGATATAAAAATATGGATGACTAGTAATTTCCAACTACTTAATTCTGAAAAAACAGAGATTCTAATTATTGGACAAAAAACGTCTCAGGTTATGTATGTAACCCTGGTTCCCTGAGAGGGAACGAGAAGCTGCGTCGAGACGCGGTGGGAACGCCCTGCGTGATTGAGTCGTGAAGCAAGTGTATAATCAGTCCAATGGAAAGACAAGACGTCATCGACCAGGAAGCCATCGACCAGGAAACTCCCGAGATTAATGCCATAGAGGCAGCCATACTCCTCGTAGAATGAGCCTGGACAGCCAAAGGTGAAGGCTGTCCGGCCACTTCATAAGCAAGTGAGATAGCCTCAACTACCCACTTGCTCATCATCTGTTTAGATGCAGGGCAACCAATCTTAGGTGACAAGTAATTGCTCTGATTTACGCCACAGAGCAGCTCTGTGGACATACGCATCCAAAGCCCGGGCAGGGCATAACAGATTAAGTTTTTCCTGATCTGGGGTATTAAAGGTGGAGGACAGAAGGCTTGCAGCACAAATGACCCACACATTTAGTAGGGACCTAGAAATACAACCCGACCTGGGGTGAAGAAAAACTATCACCATACCCGGTGCAAATCCAAGTACGTGCAGGCCTCAGCCTCATGTACCACGGAGAAGACAAATTTAAGGATCTCGCCTCAGAGATAACCCAGCAAAGAAACATTCATTACAAAAATCAAGTACTGTACCAACAGGGCAGAAACAAGATTCAGAAGGCGTTCTCTGCACCAGGCAGAGAACAGGTTTCATATCAATGCATATTTAGTCTTCTCGTGGAGGGAGCTCTAGACTGGAGTATGGTCTCCACGACCTCGGTCAAGAGTCCTGAATCTATGAGCTGGGCCCCCTCAGAGGCCGAGCCCACAGTATCCATAACTCCAGATGAGGGGGTGAAATATTGTATCCCAGAAACTCCCGGGAGCAAAGATATCGGGAAATGCGTACAGGTGTAGCGTCAAGCACACCTAATACATCACATCCAGTCCAAGCGGAGCTGGATGTGTGAGGGAGAACCACATAGGGAACCACAATTTCCCCTCAGAGAAAACCCCTTGGTCCTGAGCAACCACTGCAGGTCACAGAAGGCCAAAAGTAATTACGTTGGACGCAGCTGCCATGAGACCCCCAGTCTGAAACTGTTTCACAGTGAGTGACTGGCCTAGATATACCCCATTTACAGCTGTGAGAATTGCAGAAATACGTGCTGGAGACAATCGTACCCGCATCATTGTCAAATCCCATATTACACCTAGAAAAGTGGCCCTCTGAGCTGGGAGGAGCACACTCTTCTTGGCGTTGAGCGGCAACCCCAACATCTTTAAATGAGACAGAACGACATCTCGATGCCGAACTGCCATATGCTCAGATTGCGCTAGGATCAACCAATCGTTGATATAGTATAATACGTGAATGCCCTGGAGTCTCAGAGGAGCCAGAGCTGCATCCACACATATTGTAAAGGTGTGGGGTGATAAACCTAGGCCGAATGGGAGAACCCGATAATGGTATGCTTCGCCCCCGAAAGCAAACCTCAGGAACCTCCTGTGATGAGGATGGATACCTCTATCGGAAACAGTGAAGTAATGGCTGTAAAACCCTGACCGTCTGCTGGGAGGAGGAACCCCTTCTACCGCTACTTTTGCAGAAGTGTCAGTACTTCCTGCTCCATAACCAAAGCCTGTTCGGGGTCCACCACTGTGACGAGGACTCCTAGAAATCTGGGCGGACGAGAACCGAACTGAATTCTGAAACCCTTTTTTATAGTGTGCAGGACCCACTGAGAATTATGTGGCAGTAGTTTCCACGCTGCCAGAAATTCTACTAGGGGAACCAGTCTCTCAAGCCTGGCCTCTGGATTTGGTTGAACAGTCACTACGGTGCCCTGAAGTGGCGAACCGGGAGGGAACAACCGAACTGACTGTTCTACGACCCTCCTCAGAGAGTCGCTTCCCAGGAATGATAACATAACCAGAGCCGGACCCAACGAGATATATTTGGCAGTAGCTTCCACGCTGCCAGAAAATCTACTAAGGGTACCAGACTGGCCTCTGGATTTAACCGAACAGTCACTTCGGTGCCCTGAAGCAGATAACCGGCAGGGATTGACCGACTTGACTGTTCCACGACCCTCCTCGGAGGATCGTTTTGGGACGCTGACACCTTGGTGCCCTGAAACGGATAATCGGCAGGGAACAACCGAACTGACAGCGGTGCGCCTCCCCTCGGAGAGTCGCCCCCCAGAGGGCGCCGAGGAAAAACGATTTCTCGAAACAGTTTCTCCCCGGAGGGGCCACCCTCAGAAGCCTGATAGCCTCGGCGTCAGGGCTTCTTCTTTGTCCAAGGTATTTTAGAGATAAAACAGTCCTCAGATCTTGCATATCTCTAACTGGCTAGACTGCGACCGCCACCCAGGTCCCCCTCGATTGTGGAGGAGCCCAAATGGCGACGCTCTCTTTTGCACTCTGTGCTGCGAGGAGCTTAGTAGGCCGAGACTTAGAACATTAGAGTGTGAGGAAGAAACCTCTGGAACGCCGCTGAATGGTTTATTTCTTAGTTATTGTTTTTATTTTTAAAGTGGAGCGTCTAGAAGAACACATTTTTTATATCAGAAAAATGTATATATATAAACTAGTGCTGTCAAACGATTAAAATATTTAATCGCGATTAATCGCATTAATGTCATAGTTAACTCGCGATTAATCGCATTTAATCGCACATTTTTATCTATTCTAAATGTCTCTTGATTTCTTTTTGTCCCATTATATTTTTCTCATTTTAATGCTCTTATCAACATGGAAAAGTGGATCGGCTTGCTTTGTGCAAATGTTATTAATTGAAAACAATATTGGCATATACTGTTCAATTTCACACTAAAACATTATCACTTGGAGCAAATAATCTCTCACACAATGTAACACTGTCCATCAATAAAAGGGTGAAATAAATACTGACGAGGTCCTGATATTGACGAGGGGGCGGAGAATATGCATCAGCTGTGTGTGTGTGTGTGTGTGTGTGTGTGTGTGTGTGTGTGTGCTGGCCATCATCAAGTGGTATTCAGACTGGACGTGCTGCGATGATGATAGCTCATTCACAACTACAAAACACACAGATCACTTTGGTCTTGTCAATGGAACCATTTGGCAACTTTTTAAAAGTAAACTTTCCATTCAGAATCTTATTGGCATCCATTTCGGCATCTCACGCTCGTCATCCACTCAAAACTGGACGTTTTGAACGTTCCTATAACATTCAGAAATAACGTTTTTAGAACTTAATGGGAACGTTATGAAAACGTTCTTATAACCTAAAATTGTTAGCTGGGGAAGAGGAGAGATTCGCGATTGCACTGAACACGTTTTAAGTGCAGGCATACGGTATTCTCTGAGTGAGCCCAGAGAAAAGCAGCGTGTATCTGAGAGCGCGCGCGACTCGAGCAGAGAGATTCGTGCTCGGCACATTATATTCCGCGCGCGAGCAGAGAGATTCGCGCTCGCGCATCCGGCTCGCAAGCCCAAACAAGTGTGTGCGGCGTGCCTGTTGTTTTGTAGATCCGCTTGCGCTTTCAAAACGTCCTCGCGCGGCGAAAGCCATTGAAATTAATGGGGTTCATAGCGCAGCGGCCCGCATGCCGTCCTGTTGCAAAAGCATGTGAAAAAAAAAACTACAAAGTTTGCTAGGCCAAAAAGACCGTTAATCGCGCGATAAAAAAATGAACGCCGTTAAAATGGGTTTGCGTTAACGCCGTTAATAAAGCGTTTAACTGACAGCCCTAATATAAACATGTATCACTCCGTGGCCACCAGCAGGAAAACAACCGAACTGGCAGCGCTGCGACCCTCCTCAGAGAGTCGCCCCCCAGAGGACGCAGAGGAGAAACGATTTCTCGAAACCGTCCCTCCCCGGTATAGTTTGTTTTTGCACAACGCAATTCTCGAATAGCGTCAGTGCTGACATCCTCACATTCATCCATGTCCTATATACTTTACCCATCAGCGCTGCCTAGTAAAATTTATTTATTATTTAAAATGGCTGGTGGGTAACGTCGGGGTTAATAATGATGACGCCGACTCGGTAGAGAGAAAGCTCGCAAGCGTCTCTTTAACCCGAGGCATTGTCATACCATGATACTTAATACCCATAACATAACTATAGTTAGACGTTTGGGGACTATACACCAGGGCTCTAGAGTGCGACCAATTTGGTCGCACATGCGACCAAAATTTGTAAGGGTGCGACAAGAATTTTTCCTAGGTCGCACCAGTGCACCTAACGTTCTCGCATGATCGCATCCGCTGCCTCTCCACAAACGAGTATTTTGTTCTCCTTGCACGCATGGTTGGATCATATTGTGGTCTAAACCAATCAGAGATAGAGATTGGGCGGGTCTTTGCCTCTGATTGGCTGTGGTTCAGATATTCATGTAGGACCAAAATGCTCCGTGCTGTATGATTGACATAAATTGCGACCTGTCACCTGAGCACCAGAGAATCAGTTACGGCAATCAGCAGCATCAGCTAAACGCAGGAAAACAGACGACGAAGAAACTTTTAAAAATGTAGGCTACTTGAACTAGGTAAAAAATATTGATTTCTCGATTTTAATCGATTCTCATTGATTTTTACGAACCGTTGGGCTATGCTGTTTTCAGTTGATGAATGAATGGAACATTGTAGCGAGCATCCCATCCAATAAATCGCAATAATCTTTGTGCTTTGTTACTATTGATATGAAACAAAGTCTCAGATTTCAAATTAGGTCCATTTTCTTATGAAATTCAAAAACATAAATAGTGTATTGACGCTGTGGCGTGAGATCGCTCTGGCTCAGCTCAGCTCAAGAGAAGCAGCAGCGCGGAGCACACATGATCTTCTCTTCTAACCTGACTCCGCCATATGGATTTGCTCCGCATATCCATCTGGAAACCTTCCGTTGAAGTAGTTTTGGTAAGGGGCGAAAATACTGGTTAGCTGATTGGCCTATGTTGGTGACAGACGGGCCAAATCAACCAATCAGATCAACGAAGCATATGACGTACTAACAGAGCGTATCTTTTCCTCTGAGAAAAGCCTCGAGAGCAGTGTTTTGCTCTTCTTTCAGTGAAGAAATACTCTGTAATTCCGATAAAACTTGCTCGATAGCCACGCTGATGCTAGTTTCATCCGCTGAAGCCGACATGTTCTTTAGACTGAACTGTCGCGCTTCTCGTTGCGTCACACCTCAACCCGCCTCAAAGCCAACGCTGATTGGACGTTCGTTTGGTGAACAGCTCCCAAATTTTCTTTAACGGAAAGTATCCAGACTGATCTGCGAGTGAAACCTTGAAAGCTCGCGAGATCAGGATGGTCTCACGAGGCTACTTCTCTTCTGCCTTAATAATACCAGTTACAGCGCGAAATAAACATGAACGAGCATCTGAAAGTGTGTTAAAAGATAGAGTACAACTTATCGAAATCCGTATCTTTCACATGGAATCGCTCAATCAGTGTTTCAACCGTGGAAAGACGTCAGTAAAACGCTTGTAAACTATGTAATGTAATGTCACATTTACCTCAGAAAAATCATATCCAGTGCCCATAAACTCGTTAGCTAGCTAGAAAAATTAACTCTAGAGGAGCATTGTGCCTAATATATGCACCATATTACATATTCATTATGATGTTTTATATTTTTTAATATTTAATGCATGTTGTTTGAAAAAAATCTGGCAAGTTTTTATGCAGCCACCATTTAAATGTTTATATTTCATATAACTTTATTATTATATAAAAAAATAAAAGTGTAATTTAAGTGTTTGTGTACAAATCAGGTAATTTTTACCTTCAATATTATAGTAGGCTAATGAAGCATAGTGGGCTACAACTGACTCCCAGTTTACAGCATTAGTTGAGATTTGTTTTTCTTGAGAAAATTTGCCATGTATTGTACCTGATATCCAAAATAATCAATATTGAATCGAATTGTGAAATTTGTGTCAATACCCTGCCCTAACTTGAACAATGTAAAAACAGCACTTTAAATTTTTTTTTTTAAAGATTTATATTTTTATATACAGTATAATTGTACTTCAAAAAAACAAACAAAAAAAACCTACACCTTATTCTTGTTTAAAAGCATTTACATAATATATATGAATATATGGAGCGTGATAAAAAGGTGACCTTGAAATTGTGGCGTTAAAGGCGACGCGAGACGAGGAAAAATTTGAGTGCACCTAAATTTTGTGCTGGTGCACCTAAATAAAAAAGTTAGGCGCACCAGTGCAACCAAGGCAAAAAGTTAGTCTGGAGCCCTGTACACATAAAATAGAAACCGGTTTATTCCACGATCTCGACACCTCAGTGTGGAGATAGGGAAAAAACGGCAGTCCCCGACGAGGAGGCTGAGATACAGAGTTTTCCTGTTTTCTTAGATATATTTCATCTAATAAACTCTTTTTATTTTTTAACGCGAACCGAACCGTCCTCCTCGAAGAACGCCCGACGGTAGCGGAGCGTCCTCACGGACAGCTTCTCGCAATGCTCACAGTCAGCCCCCTTGAGAACTGACTGTTGGCATGCTCCACTCCCAAACAGCAACACAAAGCTGATGTGTGTGTCCCCACCCGTGATATAACGTGGGCAGGGAACAACACAAAGCTTGCTTGCTCTCTTTTGCCATAATATATATATATATATATATTGCAACTTGACAGACAACAATAAATATGACAAGGACAGAATACACAGATCGCTTGCTGAAGGCGCAGAAGCTGACGCGGTCTGTTTTCAGGGGTGCTTTATAGTTTCCTGGTTGATGACGTCACCCGCCTATGACGTCTCGTCTTTCCATTGGACTGATTATACACTTGCTTTACGACGCAATCACACAGGGTGTTCCCACCGCGTCTCGACGCAGCTCGAGTTTTCTTGAAAGGGAACTTCCTCACATAATAACCTAGAATACTGTCTAACACTTGATGGCTGCTCTGTCAAGTCCTCGTTGTCGGTTAGGAACCTGTGTGTGTGTGTGTGTGTGTGTGTGTGTGCTCTTTGATAACAATCTTTCATTTGAAATTCACGTGTCTAGTGTCTGTAAAACCGCATTTTTCCATCTTAAAAATATTTCTAAATTACGCCATATGCTCTCATTGACGAATGCGGAACAATTAGTTAATGCGTTCATGGCCTCAAGACTAGATTACTGTAATGCTCTACTGGGTGGTTGCCCTGCACGCTTAATAAATAAACTACAGCTGGTTCAAAACGCAGCAGTTCGAGTTCTTACCAGAACCAGGAAGTATGACCATATTAGCCCGGTTCTGTCAACACTGCATTGGCTCCCTATTAAACATCGTATACATTTTAAAATATTGTTGATTACCTACAAAACACTAAATGGTTTAGCTCCAGTACTTGAGCGAGCTCTTAACGCATTATAGTCCTTCACGTCTATTGCGATCTCAAAACTCCGGCCAGTTGATAATACCTAGAATATCAAAATCGACTGCAGGCGGTAAATCCTTTTCCTATTTAGCACCAAAACTCTGGAACAATCTTCCTACCATTTTCCGGGAAGCAGACACACTCTGTCAGTTCAAAGCTAGACTAAAAACACATCTCTTTGACCTAGCATTCACAACACACATTATAGACTTCTATAATTCAATGTTAGGCTGCATAGATTAGGTCAGCCGGAACTGGGAACACTTCCCATAAATCCTGATGTACTCGTTACATTATAAGAAGAATGGCATCTACGCTAATATTAGTTTCTCTGTTTAACCCGAGGTTTACTGCAGTCCGGCGGATCCAGGCCGTACCCAGATCTGATGAAGGACCTGCGTCTGGACACGGACACACACGGGGACACACGGACACACACACACAAGTTCTGATGAAGGACCTGCGTCTGGACGCGACGACAACGCAGGCCTGAAGTGTCACTAGTCCCTCCCTGTGAAGGCCTCCTTCCCTTTACCTCTAATCGTTGTCGGGATAATTCCGGGATAAGTTCGCGTGGCTACGCCGAAGCGATACAATTCTGTATTATAAATTTTAAGGCCAGACAAGTAGTTTGTTGAGGGTTGGTTTTTTAGGGAAGGACTACATGCCGGCGCACATATATTCAAACGCGCATACCTATAGAATGAACTCTTAAGAGTTCTCGAGTCAACAGTTCTCGTGTCAACAGTGCACAAATGGTTTCTTTCGGACTGAGAACAGATGAGCTATAGATTCTGACCGAACGGTTTATTTCGTACAACTGATGCTGTGCTGATACTAGGAGCACGGGTGAACCAAGGACTGGAATTTGCCATTATGTAAGTTTATTTAATGACAAATAAAATCTACTACAGAATGCGAATGCAACTGGTTATGGTACGGTGTTGCCTCCAGGCAACATAGTCTATTTTAGCTTTTTTTAAATAAAAACTAATACAATTTTATTTGTCAATGCTCTCTAAGGGGAGGGGAACTCAAATACTAACCAATGAAAATGCAAAAGAGTGGTAACATGACCCACAGGGGTCCATTGTGTTCCCTCTTTCAGCACACGTGCACATGTCACATGGCTCCATATTTTCTCCACTGAAAAGGGCATTTTTCACTAATTTCTGTCCAAATAATCAACTACAAAAAATCGTAGTCACGTTCATTGGTTAGTAAAGAAGTATTTTCAAAAACATTACATTATATATCATCAAATGTATCATAGGGAATTACATAAAACTGCATGTTGCCTCGAGGCAACATTGTACCGTAATGGAATCACATAAGGCCATACAAGGCATACTAGGTTTGAATACAAGTATAGTTCAATTGTAAGGAAAAGAGTTTGAACTATCTAAATGTATCTGCATTTTTACAATCTGAAAACTCAGCATGGTTCGACAGTCACTATTGGCCACTATAGTGGGTAATCGGGCAAATAGTGGATTCGTGGGACGGGGCGTGTGGCTTGTGAGTGGTCAGCGGGGGTCGACGGGACATTTGGCCACTATAGTGGGTAATCGGGCAAATAGTGGGTTCGTGGGACGGGGCGTGTGGCTTGTGAGTGGTCAGCGGGGGTCGACGGGATATTTGGCCACTATAGTGGGTAATCGGGCAAATAGTGGGTTCGTGGGATGGGGCGTGTGGCTTGTGAGTGGTCAGCGGGGGTTGACGGGACATTTGGCCACTATAGTGGGTAATCGGACAAATAGTGGGTTCGTGGAACGGGGCGTGTGGCTTGTGAGTGGTCAGCCGGGGTCGACGGGACATTTAGCCACTATAGTGGGTAATCGGACTAATAGTGGGTTTGTGGGACGGGGCGTGTGGCTTGGGACCGTTCAGTGGGGTCAACGGGACATTTGGCCACTATAGTGGGTAATCGGACAAATAGTGGGTTCGTGGAACGGGGCGTGTGGCTTGTGAGTGGTCAGCCGGGGTCGACGGGACATTTAGCCACTATAGTGGGTGATCGGACTAATAGTGGGTTTGTGGGACGGGGTCGTGGCTTGGGATCGTTCAGTGGGGTCAACGGGACATTTGGCCACTATAGTGGGCAATTGGACAAATAGTGGGTGAGTGGGACGGGGGCGTGTGGTGCCACACAGGATGAAGGCGGCGCTGCTTCTGGGATTTTCGGATTTTGGGGTGCTCCCGTCGGGCCCCTGGGGGGGTGAGGCCCCCCTGACCTCACACGGGTCATTAGGTCGGCCGGGGAGGTCTTCCACATGTTTGATCTTGCTGTTGTTGAGGCCTGGCCTTCATATTAGGAAAAGGTTATGGTGATTGTTAATGTTTTACCCTGAAACAACACCGATTGTAATGTTTTGATATGATAACTTGATATGATGGTTTGTAGTACTTGCGTTCCACGATGGTACAATGTTGCCTGAGGGCAACAGCTGGATAATAAATGTTACTTTTTACTAAATATGAAATGTGTAATTCATTAAAAACTTGATAAATGTGTTTGTTCAAGTGTTTAGTTAAATAAATTGATGTTTTCAATAAATCTATAATTTTTTTCTTCATGAAAATGTCAAATGTTTCAATTTGTCCATTGTGGTACAATGTTGCCTTGAGGCAACAAACTTTTAATTAATAAATAAATTTAAAAATAAAGATAATGTTTATTGATATTGTTATAGTGTCCAATTTTAAGCAGGAAAAACATAACAAATAATTTTTTTCTCACTGATATCATATTGCGTACCATAGAGGGTTAAACATTTTAACATGATAAACATGCAACAACTGTTCAGTCAAAACATGTAAATGAAAATGAAAAATAAAAACATGTTTTTCTATTTACTATTGTGTATGCACATTATATTTTAAGATTTATGAGCTGGATCCTGGTTTCTGTAAAAAGTTGATGTCTATATTCACTTTATATCTTAAAGAAGTGTAAAACATCCGCGTTTGCACATCAGTGCTTGTATTGGGAGCTTTTGCAAAACGTTAATGTAAGAAACTTATCCAAAATGATGATGATGATGATGATGATGGCGATAATTATTAGTATTTAACTGAAGTTAGAATTACAATTTACTTTATTTGAATGTGTTTGAATGTATTTTCATCAGCCGGGATGATAGAATCGAAGTCATTACGCAAGGACGTAAAAGAGCAGGTGAATGAAACGAACTGTCCGAAGGAACCAGCTCGCCGAAAACAACCGAACTTCCCATCACTACCTTTAATATTACAGTAATGTACCTTCTGACTCACTGTACAGTTTACAACATTAGCTGAGAGATTTTATTTCCTTGAGAAAAGTTGACATTTACTGTATCAGATATATTCAAATTAATCTATAGCGAATTGGATCGGAATCGAATCACAAGCTTATGAATCGAACCGTGAAATTTGTGTCAATACCCAGCCCAACCGAACAATATTTGGTCTTCATTGAAAAGGCAATTCTACAAATGTTATCTGCAAAAGGCAACTAAGTCGAAACCTAATGATTTCATGAATTCTTCTTTATTTCCATTAATTTCAAATTACGTTGACGTATTAAGGTGAATAAATCTAAATAACTATAAAAACAGTGGTGTTCTAAATCTTTTGACACCCTTCAAAATATACATGTGAACACTTTTAACATTTGAAAGCAACTACCTGTCAGTCAGTTCATTTCAATAGACCGAAGAAAGATTTCATGAGGGAATCAAGGGGGATTCTATAAATAACCAATTGACTTAAATTTGCTGCTTTTCTGCAAATCATTGGCATTGCAAAAACTTCTTATAGAATGTCATTGACTGATGTAGTTTCTTCACTCAAAAAAAGGTATTTTAATGCAAGGTTCATTAATCAACATAAATAATTGCGATATTTTAAGAGAAATGTTTTGATGTTGTCATAATTATGCAGCCCTAACTCATGTTGTCTGTGTCCTCTATACAGAGTCTGATCT
Organism: Tiaroga cobitis; assembly: GCA_030578255.1. Lineage (NCBI taxonomy): Eukaryota > Metazoa > Chordata > Actinopteri > Cypriniformes > Leuciscidae > Tiaroga > Tiaroga cobitis. The sequence continues at coordinate 626,995 of CM060599.1, read as the reverse complement.
CTGTAGTCCGTCAGAAAAATGTGCCACGTCTGTTTTAATGCAAATTCTTTTCTTTTGAGAGAAATAATGCAGTCCTATCATGTATCTTGACCACTGCAATTAAGACTGAGTCTTTAGCCAGTTCGTCCGGACAGCTGAGTCTTTAGCCATTTTCAAAAAATGTCTAAAGACACATCTTTTTCGCCAGCACCTGACCAATTAACACTAGCACTTGCCTATTCTATTCTATTTGTTTTTCTCATATAAAAAATACAGTACTAAAAACTGTACTAGACTAACTGAGACTTGTTACAGCACTTGTATACTGTTGCCGTCTTGCTGGTCTGATTGCTTCTATTGTTCTCCTCAGTTGTAAGTCGCTTTGGATAAAAGCGTCGGCTAAATGATTAAATGTAAATGTAAGACAGTAAAGAGCAAGCGCATCATAACTGAAATCCAAATAGGCCAAATAGCTCTGTTTTTTATTCACTACATCAACAGAAGTCTAAGCAGCCGTCTACAATGTTGGAGATGTCTGCTACATGTACAATATAAAGCTGAGACAAAAAATATCGTAACAGCCCATTCCTATAACGACACCTGTTGGTGTCACATTTCAAGATGGGAAAATAACTTTACAAGACATTCACTGCTGAAAAATTGAAGGACTTGTAAATTCTACTAAAGTTTCAAACAAACAGCTAAAGGTTAGCCAATTTCAGATCATGCAAACGTTTTGATTGAGGCCAAGGAAACAATGTTTAAGTTATCACATCATTCAGCCAATGTCAGGGGTCTCATTTATAAAACTGCGTAGGATCCTTGCTAAAAGTGTACGTGCGGCCGAAAGCCAAAAATGGCGTACGCAAAAAAATATTCAGACTTATAAAACCGTTCGTACACAAGAACCTGCGCATAATTCACTTTATAAATCCCAGTCAGTGGAAGATAGTGCACACATGCGTCTCCTCCCCGAAATTACCATATATGAGCTTACAACGCCTCGTTTTACTATGCATATCCTCATCTGCATATCATTTGCATATGATTATTCATCCACGTTATAACATGTTTAACGGTACAAGAAAATATGAGATATGGATGTGCGTCACATTACATTAATAAAAATCCTTTAGTAGCCTATCCTTGCCTTATTTTTGAATAAATACATCAAATAGTGTAAAATACATTTTAGAGAAACTTTTTCTCAATCTTTTCAACTGGCCAAATAGTGTTTTTAATTGATTTATATTTTTAATGGAAACAGATAGACGTTGTTGTGCATTATTTGCACAAAACTATTTTCTCAGACAATCTGCTATTATCATGATAAGCAATTATCTCTGTAGTTAACACATTAAAACACAGCATGCCAGAGGAAAAGTGTTCAAAAGCATCGCATCCACAACAAATATTTCTATTTATTGAATATAAAAAATGTTGCAACTTCTCAGTAATGATTTCATGTAGTTTAAGTTTTTAACTCCATTAATTAGAATGGCATATTTAATCTAAATGTTTATATCAGAAGTAAAACATAGTTTAAATCATTATTTTATTTATTTAAACTATTATTGTGAACATGCACTGTATTTATGATTAGAACTCATAATGAAGATTTATGGTTTTACAGTTGTGGTGCTTTCAGAGTCAAGCTTGACTATGACTGAAGAGGTACTGATACCTTTCTGTATAAGTTGGGCCGTTCTGCCAGTATTCACAAGCTTGTGAGGGGTCTGTAAAGGAATATCCAATAGCAGTCGGTGACTCTCCTCAAATGTTTGCTTGGACTCTTCTGCAAGCTCTTGTGTTCTTGTATTCTGTGAATAGAAGTTTTTCTCATCTTCTTCCCCTGTCACAAGGTCAACCTTCTCAGGCATCTGAACAACTGGCTCAAACTGAATATCGTCATTATCCTCTGTTCTGTACATTTCATCTTCTTGATCAGCAGAGGTGTCTGTCTTGGAGGTGGAATTAATGGCTGTAAACAGCTGCTGGCCAGCCCCGGCAAAGCCTTTGAAACTGGGATCCTCCTGGCCAAACTGAAAACTACCCTGTGAAGAATTTGCCAATTCTGCGAAACCAAAGGAATTAGGCTTACCGGTAAGGAGGGGATTATTATCGTGACTACCAGTATCTAAGGGCTCATCTGAGGAACTTGGGATTGCAGCTAACTCAATGCTGCAGGGGGCTTTGCAAGAAACGCATTCAGTTGCTGAAGCATCATTCCTCACTAAGCAGGAGTCACAGTCCCATTGACCTTCTTTCTTAACAAATTGAGAGCCAAAACCAGGGAAAACTGGAGTTGCTGACACTTTCGCATGTTGTGGTGCATCAGCCTGAATAGTTTTCTCATCAGACTGAGCTGCAAGGTCAACAGAGGTTACTGCAGAATCATTTGATCCAAATTGAAAAGAAACTGGTATTTGAGATCCAAATGCTAAACCCTTTGAGCTGACATCAGTGTCTCCAGTAAGTCCAAAAGAAAAAGATTTGGCAGGAGGAGCCACAGGCGCAGAGCCTTTGAGTTCCTCTACAGGTTTGTTCTTTGCTGTAGAAGGAGCTGCACTGTTGCAGGCAACACACACTGCAGATGTGGGAGCGTTTCTCACACAGCACACATCACAGTCCCATTCACCCGTCTTCTTGGAAAACAGTGTTTTAAGATCCATTTCTTTGGATGAAACCTGAGGCTTTGGAGTTTCATATTTCTTTTTCAACTGTTGGCCATGTGGGGACACTACAGGTTTGTTCTTTGCTGTAGAAGGAGCTGCACTGTTGCAGGCAACACACACTGCAGATGTGGGAGCGTTTCTCACACAGCACACATCACAGTCCCATTCACCCGTCTTCTTGGAAAACAGTGTTTTAAGATCCATTTCTTTGGATGAAACCTGAGGCTTTGGAGTTTCACATTTCTTTTTCAACTGTTGGCCATGTGGGGACACTACAGGTTTGTTCTTTGCTGTAGAAGGAGCTGCACTGTTGCAGGCAACACACACTGCAGATGTGGGAGCGTTTCTCACACAGCACACATCGCAGTCCCATTCACCCGTCTTCTTGGAAAACAGTGTTTTAAGATCCATTTCTTTGGATGAAACCTGAGGCTTTGGAGTTTCACATTTCTTTTTCAACTGTTGGCCATGTGGGGACACTACAGGTTTTTCCTTTGCTGTAGAAGGAGCTGCACTGTTGCAGGCAACACACACTGCAGATGTGGGAGCGTTTCTCACACAGCACACATCGCAGTCCCATTCACCCGTCTTCTTGGAAAACAGTGTTTTAAGATCCATTTCTTTGGATGAAACCTGAGGCTTCGGAGTTTCATATTTATTTTCCATTTGTTGGCCATGTGGGGACTCTAGAATGAATTTTTGAGCTTCCTCAAATTTGAATTTAAACAGTGTGGCCTCATCCGCAGTTTTAAAACGAATGGCCAACTGCTCAGTCTTGGGCATTTCATCTGCATAGTCCATAGCATACCACACCCAGGACTTGTCAGATCCAGCATTTGGTTTGAGGACCATATCTGCAGTGATATAGTGATTAGCACAGATTTTGAGAACCTGTTCCCTCCTCATCAACAGACGAACTTTCCCGGATGTTCTGTGTTTTAGAATTTTGAAACTTCCAATGCCCCTCTCTTTCCATTCTTTAGTCACAGGGTCGAACCGGAAGAGTTTTGCTCTCTTGCAGAACATCTCCTCTTCCTCCTCCTCACCTGTTTTCACATCAACCTTATCAGGAAGAGGCACAATGGGCTCAAAATGAGGTCCATCCTCTTCCTCTTCCACATGGGTGCTATCATTATCACTTTCCCCGCTTTTCTCTTCCCGAACCTCTGGATTTGCTAATACAGGTTTGGTTCCACTTGCAAAGCTAAATCTTTGGTCAGTGTTGCCAAAAATATTCATTTTGCTCTGAGCAGCATCGATGAATGAAAACCCTGTGGCACTTTTACTTCCAAAAGTAAAGACTCCACTTTGGCTAGGCGGATGCTCTTGGGTCTGATGTTTCGGTTCTGATGGTCCTTCCGCTTTGGGAGAAATATCTGACGTCAGAAGTCCCAAGAGGCTTTCACTATTTTTCATCTGAGCTGAGGAAAAGGTGAAATCACCATCATTGGACTTGAAATTGGAGTTGAACTTGAATGCAGTTGTTGCTGATGTTGATGGGGCACCGGCAACCCCCCCAAAGTTTGGAACCTTAGGAGGTTCACCTGTGAACTGCGACCCAAGACTCATCTTGGGGTCAACAGCCTTGTTTTCACTGCTCTTGGATGGCTGTGTGGATGTATCGACACATGGCTTAGTGAAATATCCAGGCTCTGGTAATGTTGGATTGACTGTAGGTTGAGGAAAATTGTGACCATAATACTCTTCACTGTATGGGGAGAGTAAGGATGTAGCTGGTGACTCAAACCGGATGGGAGCACCAAAGACCTGCTCTTGAGGATATATGCATGCAGGAGTTGACTGAAGAGGTGGTGTGTGTGTTGATTGTTGGTAGGCATACATATGCTGCTGTGGAGGAAGACGATTCATCCCGTATACTGGGCCCTGCAGAGATAAACAAACAATACTTTGATATTGATTCTCTGTGCTTTTTCTTGGTAACTAAAAAGGTAGAATATATTGCATTTACATGAAAATCACTCCACTACCTTTGTTGGTGTAACATTTGCAGCAGTGCGTAGAAGATACTGTGAATTATTTGCTGGAGACTGGGTGTAGTACGCAGAGGGACCTGTAGTGGCAACTGAGAAAAAAAAGGAATGCGTTTTAATTATGTCTTAAATATTGTATACACAAGTGGTTCTCATTTTTTTGATGATGCCCCCATTTAGAAGCTAAAAACAAAACATTTGCGGTACACTCATATATTAATGATAAAATGTTTGCAATATTAAATCTGACACTTACGAATAAACCAAAAGCAGAAGCCAACAATATAATTGTAGGAGCCATGTAATGGGAAAGTCATGTGACCAAATGATAATGGGAGTGTCATTAATTAAGTGGGGTTAAAACACCTGTTGTGTGTGTGTTAGTATGGAAGAATGGGGGTGAGTGCTGGAGCATATATTTTGTTGACCGTGCAAACCTGTACAAAATAAAACAACATGCAAGCTTCAAGGATAAACGCGTCACATAAGTTATTCCTCCACTCAGCTGCTTAGCGGTTTTTGGATTGTTTTTGGGGCTGTTTACACCGTGCCACTTCATGCGTTTTCTGTGATGGGATAGCTGTCCGATCGTGAAAAGACCAGGTGTAAAGGCCCTCCGAAACGCATTCGAGACGGATTTGAATCAGATCGCTCACACCACTTCAGGAGGAGGTCTGGGCCGCATTCCAGACGAAACTGGACAAGTGTAAATGCATCTGGTTGTTGAAACCACATATTTAATTTGTACTCCTCCCAAAAATGCTAAAAAAATAAACGTGTGAGAGCGTGTTATACGCTATAAGTCATGTTATAGCCAGATATGACGGCGCTTCTGCAGAACGCATCACCGCAGATGAGCATCTATTCATCAAGCCAACGCCCCGCAAACTATTGCAAATCAAAGTGAAATTAAGTCGCAGACGCTTAACACACAATCATCTTCATTAAAAGTAAACAACCGAAATGATCTTACCAGGGCTGTTGCCGCTCTCTCTTATTGCTGTCTTTGATTTTGAAATTTTAGCTGATGATCAATAAAATGCAGCAATATCTGTTGCTTTTGGTGACGTGAACTCCATTAAATCGGCATATAGCGCGGGAGTTGAAGATCGGATTTATATCCGTTTTGCACACATTTATGTGACCAGGTGTAAATGGAATTGTTTTGATACATCAGATAGCTATCCGATCTGAGAAACGCAGGAAATTTAAGTGCCTTTAAGTGCCACTACAATAATTTTTTTTTTTTTTGAAAAACTGCTGTACATCTTCCAGCTTTATATTTTTCTTTTATTCTGATAAAGTTAACTGAATGAACTTTTGTAAGTAGACCTACATAATTGCTTTTTCTGTTGCAAAAGACACATTGAATTAATAAGCGATATTGTTTTGCAGGAGCAATATGAAAAATAGTTGCACAAAAAGAAAAAGAAAATCCTGTCACTTACTCACGGTCACGTCTCTCTAAACCCATAAGACATTATCTATGAAACTCAAGGATGTTGATTGAAGCCTTCAAGCTCAAATGGCACATAAAAGCACCATAAAAGTTTTCCATGTGATTTAAAGCTGCAGTCCGTAGTTCTTCCTCTTTGTCGCCATCTCTGTCCAGTTATTCGCGGAATTATCAGCTTTACGCGTGTTGTGCCTCGGCACGGCACAGTGCGGATGAATCCAATGTGCGGCTGTCAGTCACCGCGCCGGTGTGAATTCTGGCATTCGCAATCACAGATTCTACTTTTTGGAAGTATGACCAATATAATACTTTTCACCGGAAAATATCGTCTGACCAAGTAAGTAAAATCCACTTTTGTTCTGACCAACTAAGGGATAAAAGCATTGCAGTAAATCGCGCTGATTAAATCTAATGATCGTCAAACCGTGCAAATTATACTTTGTTCTCAAATTGTTCATGTTAACAACATTAGCAGTGCGTTACTACATTTAATGTGTATTAGGGCTACCTGTGTAGTTCAGTTTCCATTTCTGTGCGTATCTGTAATCATATGCATATTTATCCTCGTTTTCGCATGGGCCCGGTTGCAGTCTCTTTTTTTCTGTAGTCACCCCGAAGTAGAATTTCTTCAAAGTCTTTTGCATTTTACAACGGGTGAATCTCCAGTTGTCACTGGTGATTGTCGTTTGAACCTTTCTGGATCCGCCATCAAATTAATAAGTTGAATTATATCAAGTGCTGTGAAAAAAGGAATAAAGCAACTCATGAACTGACCAGTAAGAGGAGCACCATGGAAGGCCTGTGGTCCAGGAAATCCTTCCTGAAGTCCTTCTGCAGGATAATTATCTCTGTACATCCTATATGAGGATGCTGTCGCTTCAGGGGAATTAAGGCGCAGGTCATGAACCTCATTCTGTGCGAGACGGAAAACAAAACATTGTAAGACTGGAAAACTGGAAACTGGGTGAAGAGATAGACCACTGGTCTATGAGACAAAGGACCTTGGCAAATTAACATTTGAACTCTCACACACACACACACACACACACACACTTTTCCCCCGCATCCCCCACTCTCGCAGTGACACATAAAAACTCACATAAGAATATCTATGGTTTGATGTGAATGTTTATCATTGAGTATTATGTTTGGTATCATTTGAAATGTCTCAGGAATGAGTGGTACAAATGTCTCATTCCCAAAGTATAAAACAAAAGGTAATAAGGTTTCTTAAGAGTTTAGAGAAACTGGCACACAAAGGAAGGTGGACAAATGGCCTTTCTCCCCTACCCCCAAAATAGGGTGTCACCTGAATGCAAATTACCATTGAAAAGAAGTTCTGGCTATTTAATGGAATGCAGCAAGGGATCGTGGCTTTTTCTGTATTTCAGATAGCCCATGAGGACTAGCTCATGTAGTTCCTGAATGTTGGGTTTGCATCTATTTCTCTAATCCTAAAACATTTGATGATTTGCATTGATTATCTTTAAATTGATTATGGAATTGTTATAATACATTTACCTGACATAATAAATTGTTATATTTGATTATTCTAACAGACTTTGACTTTATTTTCATTGGAGTTAAAAGGAATAGTCAAACATTAACGTATATTTAATGATGCACAGATATCATTGAAAAACACTTTCATTTATGGAGTCAGATGAAACGAGTTAATACATAAGATAAAAAGTATTGCATTTAATTATAAATCCCCCTGCCATTGGAAGAGACGGAACGCGCGTTGAGACCTTCACCGCTAATTTGAACGCCGCAATTGGATCAAATTAGACGGTCTTACACGTTTATGTGTGGTTTGTGAAAAACAAAATGTCACTGAAATAAGGTCATGAAACCCATACTGATTATTTCTTCACAAGACTTTTGAAAATCGTAACCTAGAATATTTGCTTCAAAACTATTTTAAGGCTGGAAGAACTGGAAGAGAGGGCAACTCTCTGAGATAACAAAGGAAATTACCATTTGAACTCACTCTAATCTACATCTCTTGCCCTCTCCCCATAAGGTATGGCCCCTTTAAGAGCTGCGCGCGCCCAACACCACATGTATACGGCGCCGGGTTATTTCTGTTTGATGCTCATTTTATCAGAATTTTATCAGATCTGTTTTTTTGCCGTAAAGCAATTCGTTACCTCGCGAGACCTGATATCACACGATACTTCCTAACACTGAGGCCGGCGGCCCGCCGGCCCAAAGTTGCAAGGGTGGTTTTGCGGCTCACATGCACCAGGGGGGTGCGAGACGACCACCATTCAACACGAAATCAGTCATATAAACATTACAATGACTCCAAAGCTGTTCGGTTAAGGTAAAAAAGTTACTTAGTTCACCTTTAAAAGCAAGTTCACGAAAGGTTGGTATCTCGTGAACACTTTTACACAATGACACATTAAAAAGTGGTATAAAAAATATTTTAAATTCTGAATTAAATTTGTCAGTGTGTTAATGTCGACCCAAGAAGCGATTGCGCCTAGTCGCAAGTTTGAGGTAAAATGCAGTTGGTTTGTCGATGTCGAAACACTATATAAGCTGTGATTCAAATATTAAATAATGTTATGTCATTTTTTTACTCTTATACTGAATGCTTGCTGCTTCAATCCAGATGAGTTGTATAGGGTAAATTTAGTATACGGTGTGAAAATTGTACAGCTGTGGGATTTGTATAGGGTGTGAATTTTGTATAGAAGATGTGTAGATTTTTGGTACGGTGTGTGGATTTTGTAAGAGGTAAAGAGATTGAGCTCCTGACACTCTGACAGCAATGTCTTGTGTGGCTCAAAAATGGGTTGAGTACATGCTGTTCATGTGTGTCTTCTTTAGTCTGTTGGCTATTTAGGTTTTTTCCTGGCACACGTCACTTGCACATTTTGCACTTACTGCGGAGTCTTGTGTAGACTGTTTACATACAGTATTTGTGCCCATATGTACATTTTATGTACTGGTGTTATTGTTGAATACATATTTCTAAAATTATATGATGTTTTTGTTGAGTTATTATTACACAATACTTTTTTCTGACCTTTTTGAATCTTGCCCCTGGTTATTACTGGTCAAGTCAGCTTTCTTTCTATAGCGCTTTTCGACAATATACGGTTCTTAATGGAATGGTTACACGTATAGAATTAACAGATCAATAGCATACCACAACTGATGTATGGCCAAACATGCTGAAAGGGTCATGAAAGCCTAAAACACATTTCTGTAACATTATTGAACATTTGATCACACACACCATTTGATGCCACAGAAGATGACAAAATGTGTAAAATGGAATAGCCACTGGCACGAAGAGCAGCGGCGTATGGGAATATGTCATTCATGAGAGGTACTGCAGTCATGAGATCGCTCGATTCAACAACATGTGTGGAGCGATGCAGCATGTTTAGGTCTTCTCCAAATGAAACTCACTGATGCAAATAATGGCAGTGATATAGAGGTACATTTGTAAGTGATAAAAGGATGGATTATTCAATAGAAGACATGACAATAAACACCAAAAACATTACATGGTAAAGGAACTATGCCTTTTAAGGCTTTAACTCGTGTTGTGAAATGTACTGGTACTTTGTTACTAAAGTGTTTATGAGGTGAATAAGAGATTGAGTGCAGTTAGCTTTGATTAAGACAGCTCTTGTTCAGAGTGAATGTTTGGACACTCAAAGTGCATTACCCTATCTCTACCAACTCTTGCTCTGATTACCTTACACTCAAGGGTTTATTGTTGTCAAGAGTTGTATAGACAAATACAAGAGTTCCATGACAAAACTATTAAAAAAAACATCAAAATAATGTTCACAGTATAGAAGGTAAATTCCCATTTGTCTGTGGCAAAGCAAAAGCAAACACAGAGGGCCAGATGTATGTACATTTGCGAACTCAGTTAATAGCGCCATGGCCAAGACGCAGAAAGCGCTTGATGTGAAACCGCAGTGTGTGTGTTATGTACCAAACCTGCAGTTCATCAGGTAATCAGCGCATGTCCCCAACCACTATACCGTAAATTGCACGTATTTAAACGCGCAATTGAATGGGCCTCGTCCTGTCACTGCTGATGTTATGACTGTTTGAAATGATCCTGATGCAAATAATTGTAATGTAGCGTGGAGTTTAACAACTGCTGGAAGGGAATGTGAACGCTGAGTCGGAGATTCGATGTCATCTTTGATTTCTTCCAGTAACTGTAATATTGCGTAGCTGCTTAATCTGTAACGGTTAATGATTTTGTTTTCACATAACTGAAAAAGTGTGATTCTTGTGGCAAAAACCTTTTCAGCTTGTCTCCTTAGCCTATGTCTTCGTCTTGCTCGGATTACTGCTGCCACTTCACCAGCAGTGTTAATTTCGTTGACGAAAATAACGACGAAAATTATTCGTCAACGACATTTTTTCACAGACGAAAACGAGACGATAACTAAATAAAACCTAGTTTTGAATGACAAAGACTATGACGAAAATCTATTGACATTTTCGTCAACGAATAAAAACTAGACGAAAATGTTAGATAGTGACGATTTGGGAAGCGATCCGTCAGAACTGATGTCCTGCGTGTGTGGTAGATGCGCACATTTGTAGGCTACTGTAACGTGATCTACCCCGCGGTCATAAAACGTTAAAAAATGTGAACGTCTGGGAGAATGAGTAGAGCAGACATATAGATCTCTGAATAAGAGTGACGATGCAAAAAAGAGCTCTATTCGGTGCGGTTTTCTGTGCGCACACACCTAACCCGAAGCGTGCACTCATGCACAATACACCCAGGGACGCCGTATAGGGGGGAAAAGTTAGGACAATTCCAAGGGCCCCTGACTGACAGGGGCCCCAACAAATAGGTAAAAACTAATAATAAAAATATATATATATATATATATTATACACTATATACACCATCAACATTGAGTATATTTCTAATTATAATGTCTTTGATTTGACTTATTTTGGCAATAAAAGTTAAATATCCCCATAACCATTGACCAAAAAGTAAACATCCATATTGACCGACCACCCCCTGTCTCTCCATGAAATGGTTTGGTCCTGCCTAAGCGCGCGCACTCAGCGCTATTAGCCCGGCACGGCCCGTTTAAAGCCCTGGCCTAGCACTGGCCCGACAGTGGAAACGCGGCTAATGACGGTGTTTAATTGCAGACAGATCGCGTCGATGCGCCAGAAAAACAATGACCACAATGTTGCATTGTAAAATAAAATCTGGTTCTCAAAAAAGGAAAGAGAGAGAGGAAAGACAAAAGAAAGGGTGTCAATCTGTAACCCAGTTTTTCACCAAGAAAGGTGGGTAGCGTTTGAGTGGTCTGAGTGGTATTAACCTAGCCTGGTTCTACCAGACTCTCGTACATTTCATTTGTACAGAGAGTCTGGCACCGCTCCATTGACAAGCGTTAACTTCCTTGTAGGCGGGTACTCTATTGAAGTCTAAAACTATTGGATCTGCCCAGAGTCACTCTATCTGCCATAACCAATCGCTAACGTTTGGTCGTGACATATGTCTTTTCCCGAACCCCGTGGGAGGATGGCCATAAACACAAAACTAAGCAAAGATTGTTCTTGCTCCGGCTTTAACTTCTTGATATTCGGAAGCGTTGCCACAACGGACCGAATAGCTTCACTCGCATCTTTCTCCGCTGCCATTACTGAGCTACAACTCAAAATAACGCACGAGTCGACATCAACGTCATCGTTCTCAGCCACTCCCTCTGTTCGCTGATTGGCCCGGTAAAAAATTGATTTCTGGAAACCGAAGTCTACAGCACAATCCCAGACGTAGTACTGAAGGAAAATGAAATTGAGCGGAAGTGCGTAGGAGGGCGGAGCCAGGCTAGTATTAACCTGTTGTCCATAGTGAAATAAGCTAGCTAGCTGCAGGCTACTGTTAGCCTACATTTATTTCATCGACATTTAATCAGCGCAGGGAAACGTTTAGCAAGATATTCATATTAAATCATTGTCCATGCCCCTTTTAGCAGACTCAACAACAGATGAGTCAGTAGCACCCCAGTCTCCCCATAACTGCACCCTCCCTGTCCCTGTCCAGGTGAAGAAGGTGAGCAGCATTGTGTTAATGACTTGGCATCATTCCAGGGAGTGTGTGTGGGGTTCTCTGTCTCTTGCTCTTTTTACCATAACAAAAAAGAAAATGAAATATTTATTAATGACAGAAATCAAACACAAATTATGACCATAATGACCATTATGACAGACATAAATAAAAAACAACCTCATGTCTGTACTGGATGCAGTTAGAAACAATGAGTAGCTTACCTCAACCTGCATGTAAGTTACAGACAGTATTAAAATAATCCAGTTTGATGCGTTCATTTAGACTGAATTTTGAGATGATGATGTTAATTTATTTTGATTAAAAAGTTAATATATATATATATATATATTTTTTTTTATCTGTCATTAATTTTGCAATAAAAATACATTGAGACTGTAAAGGATTGCCTTAAGGACATTTTTATGGTGGGTTTTAATCTTGCATCTGTATGCGCATACTGTATGCAGACTTGCATTTACAAATCACCAGCAGTAAATAGTGCCAGTACTAGTATTGGACTACAAGAAACAAGACAGTTGCAAGCCTTTGATTAGAGTTATGTAAAGCTTTTGATGGGATAGTTAGGTCCTAGAGATGTGGTGACAACAGCTGCGCAGAGGGGGCCCAATGTGATTTTTTTGTCATGGGGCCCAAAATTCCTGGCGGCGCCCCTGAATACACCTACAGCGCGCGAGTAGGCTACTGAATTGAGCTCTCTTTCGTGTCTGAATGGAGAAATACACAACAGTATGTCTAAATGTCCTTTTTGGAGAGTATTCATGTAAACTATGCTGGTTATGTCTTAAACTGTGAGTGTGTCGGATGTGCATCAGTGCAATTGTATCCGCATGTCATTGGACATGATCCGACGTCTTAAAGTGACAGTGGCAATAAACCTAATGCGGTCCGTGTCCTTAATTTTGATCAAGCAACAAAAGAAAAAGAGAAAAGCATTCACTGTTTGTTAATAGCTTTAATAAGGATTAATTATATTTAATTCATACAAATAAATATGTCTGCTTGAAAGAATAAAGAATGATGTGTAAGTTATAAGGAATGAATATATCATTCATTGTAATGAAGACTGTGTTGTACTTTAGGAAAAGTGGTTTTATTTCATTTTAAGATATTTTTTAAGTAACAGCAGTTAAATCTGTTTCTGTATTGCATGTTCAAACTTAAAAATCATTCATATTAATAGGTTAATAGATGTTTTCTCCGGGAGTATATGGGTTTGGAAATTTTAGAGAAATTCTAAATTAACGCATTACAATTGAACTAAACCCATTATATTTTAGTCGACTAAATCTACTGTAGATTTAGTCGACTAAAATGTTATTGTATTTCGTCGACTAAAACTAGACTAAAACTAAAACAATTCAGATGACTAAAATATGACTAAAACTAAATGCATTTTAGTCAAAAGACTAAGACTAAAACTAAATCAAAATTTGCTGACAAAATTAACACTGCTCACCAGGAGGCATATGCCAGGAAACCCGCTTCCTAAGTTACTCCTGCTTTTAAGATACAGAGAATTTAGCGCAAAATAGAGGCACACTTTCACCGGCTTTTTCTGTACATAACGCGGAATACATAATTAGGCGCAGTTTACACTTCCCCTCCCATCTCTTTATGTGACACTCCCACTTTCCCCTTGACCATCCCATGAATGCATATGCATGACAAGAAAAGTGCATTTTGCCATTTTCAGTTCCCGCAACAGGCAGTCTGCACTTTCATCTCGGTGCGTCCCGTTCGTACATACCTCGCCATGGTTTTATGCGCACTTTGCGGAACAAATACGCCTGAAGTGGGCGCAAAAGCGTTAGTACATCTGGCCCTGACTGATATTGCTACAAGCGGTGGATGTGCGACTGACCTTCAAGGATTCGACCTGCTGGCACAGCATCTGCAGGAGGGACTTTTGGTCCTCGGCCCAGAGAGGAGTCGTTTTGGGCGAGAACTGGAGAAGGGAACAACAGTCAGGAACCGCAACGCTATGTAAACAGCAAGCAAAGCTTCTGCAGAAGCACCAGTGCCATGACATACCATGGATCTTTTAGATGGAGACGTGGCACTTTTGGATGGAGACGGAGTGGAGAACTTCACATGTTGCTCAGTGGGCTGACCGGGGCTGGACGTCAGCGGATAGTCCACGTGATCTTCATCCCGCTCGTCATCTTCTGCAAGCTGCTGGTTGACCTCGTTCAGCATATCCATCACATCCTCCATAGATACAGGCAACTTAAAACATGAAGAGACAGAATTAAAGGACTAGTTCATTCAAAAGCAGTTGCTCATTATCATTTAAAGAGACATGCACCGAAACGGGTCTCTGTGAACAGTTACAAACTTTACATGAAGACCCTAAAGAATCATACCAACTTGTGGAAAATGGGCATCCGATGACCCCATTAAAACTATGGTTTATTACAATATCACAATACACAAATCATGGAAATGTTATTACAAACACTACTGAAAAGCAACGGCCCTCATGATCTTTTCCAGAGTAGTAGTAGATCCGTCACAAATTTGATGCGCGTTCAAAACTTTTGACTTTTGATGAGCTTGAGTGTTTTCTTTGGTTCTGAAGCCTCTCCATCAGACCGTCTCCGAAGAGTGACAGACACCGACTATTATTACTCGACACGAGTGTCAGACTTCAGACTCATTCACAATTCAACTAAACATGACTTCTCATGACACACGCAACCCTGCTCACTGAGAAACTAGCACTGGTTGAACAATCAGAGTTCAGTGCTTTTTAAAAGCATCTTCGGACAGGTCTAATGTAAGCCCTGCACTAAAATCTGCACTGTTTCCTGCAATGGTCACTTGTGTAAATGCATGTGAAGTTGGTTTAAAGCAGGATTCCTCAAATTCAACCCCTGCCCTCAGAGATTAGCTCAAACCCGATCAAACTGCTTGTAGCTTTCTAGTAATCCTGAAGACCTTGATTAACTTCCCAGATAGCATGTATAATCGGCCCGAGCTCGGCTGCCCCGCGGCGCCTGCGGCTCAGACTCGGCATCGGCGTGTGTTAACCGGGCCGAGTGTGGCCCGCAGCTCGCTCTGGCACATGCATTTTTGTTACGGCTGTAAAGCACTGGGCCGATTCATGTTCACCATAACTGGTAACCCGGCTCTGCCTGTATGATCTGGACCACTTCTGGAAATGACTCAGATTAAATCAATGATGGTTTTAATGAAGCAATAATTAACATAAAAATTATTTTAAAATTGACGTAAATTCCTGACCGTATCTGATGCTTGTCCAAAACAAAATATTAATATGTTTTGCAGTAATAATAATAATAATAGTGTCGTTTTACACAGAGCATTCTTTAATATTTATAACCATAGCAAAAATATTTAGTTGTCATGAAGATCATTCTTTACTTTATGTATTTTAAACATGCATGCGCGCTAGGTGACATCACTCGCACAGCAGTCATGGTGATCGCAGTCGCGGCATTGGCTGAGTAGTGGCAACCGCAATTAGGCAAAGTCACTTCATTTTATTGCCTATTTCAAATATTTACCACCATTGACAGCGGTCGACGGCTGTAAACTCTGGGCGCTCGGTCGGCTCAGACCCGTTTACCAGTGTGAAGCCGATTTCAATGGTTAGTTACTGCAGCAAGCGCCAGCACGCATGCTCAGCTCATCACTGGAGTGACGTGTGCACAACTTTGGGTGAAATAAATCTCCACGCCTGACTTGGAATCATCCCTTCTCGATTCTGCGCCATTACGGTGAACTTGAGGTAAGTCTTGTGTTCAATTTCAAGCATCAACATTTCACGCCGAGCATAGGTTCAATCGAGTTCCCTTAACTTCTTATATAACTCTACATTTCGAACTGTTGCTGATTAAATGTTGATTATTATCGATCCGTTTAAACTTTGTTCGTGGTCCTTTGACATGCTTCCCTCCAGATGAAACGAAAAGAAAGAATTCAGTTAAGAATTATTAATTAGGACAATAATTGTTTATCATGTCTAAGTAGTGCAAGTTAGGTTAATATGAAAGTGGCTCCGATTTTTATGGCGCGAACGAAGCTAACATTGACTAACGTTAGCTGGGCTGTTAGCTCTTCTTTGCAGCCAGAATTAGTACATTAGACGCCATTTTTCTTGAATGCAATTTACGTGAATAATATTTACGAGCACAGTCTTTGATCTGTGGAAGAAAATAAAGTGGAACAAAATTTTAGCTGGATTAAGGCCCACCGCACAGACTGGCAACAAACATTGTCAAAAAGTATACACATTTTGATCCTGTAAGAAAATGTTTATTTTACTTATGTAAATTGTAATAGAGGAATGATGTGAGACTTTGGTATAAGTCATGCTGAAAGCTGGGTCATTGTCTGTTGCTGAGTGAGATCGGGACTCTTATTATGAAAATGAACTGAGGACTCTTATAGAGGAGCAGTATTGCGCCGGCGCCCTCGCAGTATGATTACTCTGACACGTTTGCTCCTGTTTTTACAGGTATGATAACAACTTAATATGCAGACGAGTCCTGTAATTCCGATGTATGTTCATGCTGCAAATATGTTGTGTATTAATGTTCTGGGTTGTGAAGATATTGAATATGTGCAGACCGTCCGCCATTTTGTGAACGCTGTGACATGACGTGGTCGTGAAATGCATTGAATGGCCTTTTGCGCGGGGCCTGTAACAGATGCACTTTCGACATTTAACAATATCGAGAAGAAAGTCGTGTCTGAAAGCTGCAATCTTTTACTTGTATTGGTTAAAATGAATGGGCAATATCTCGTGTTTTTCCGTGGGTGCTCGAATTTGTCGGTGGCTGTTGGCTTATTTTTCATAACATGTTTGCTGGCGTTTGTCTGTGCGGTGTGAATTGGCCTATAGTTGTAGTTTTATGGTGCAAACTGAAGTAACGTATGCACTATAGTAACATTTAACCTGTCCTTCCAGAAAAATGCAGAGTTTTTTTTGTGATTTGTTGCGGGCAAAAATCCTTAATTATGCGGCACGTTTTCTTAAAAAATGCGACTGAATATGTGGAATATTTATGCAATTGTATGCGATGGAAAAAAGTGATTCCCCAAACACCCTGTTCTCACTTAATCTCCCTTAATGTAAAGAGTAATTTCTTATTACTTCCTATGATAAGCAAGCATACTACATCACAGAAAGTGCTGGGAATATTTATTTCAGTTTTATTTCAGACCTTAATAAACACATGGCTTAAACTTACAAAACATTGATGAATCAAACATGTTCTGTAGCTTTACAAAAGGAATATGCTAACGTTACAACTTCTGTAAAAATGAATAATATATATATATATATATATATATATATATATATATATATATATATATATATATATATATATATATATATATATAAAAGTTTGCTTTCTGTTTTACAGAGTTAGCTATACAAAACAGACATCTGTTAAAATAAGTGCTTCCAATGCACAACGTGCAATATCTTAGTGTAATGTAAATTTACATGTCTTGTAACATATTTGTGGCTTTTTTATTTTAGAACACCCATAAGTACATGACACACAGAACAGGTCTTCTCGAGAGGCTGTGCCTACAGGTAGGAATTCTACAAAGTGATCTTTCTCGGTTTACTCTGACATATCTACATATAATGTTTTGCTACTAATCTGCTATGCCTGCTTTTTCTTGTCTTACAGCAATTGCCAAGGAGATCCTCATTCAGCTCGATTCTATCAGAGCAGCAGTTGCTCATCCTGGTGCATTTCCAAAAAATCTCCAGCAGTCAAGCAGTTCCAGACTTAACGCCAGACCCAACACATTTTGGGCTCCCGCCACTTTCAACTATTGAGGAGCTACAATGTTTGGAGGAGACATTAAAGAATCCAGAGGAGAGGAAAAATCTGGTGAGTTAATTTATACATTAATCAGATCATTCCTAAAAGTCAGTCCCCACTCTCACTCATGCTATATTCCTTAAATAACTAACAGGGTTCTCGCGGGGCCTTAAAAAGCCTTAAAAGCATTGAATTTATTAATTTGGAAATAATACCTTAAAAAGACTTTAAAAGGTTTTGAATTTTGATGTTTGTTTCTTAAAAATTGTGCTGTATGTAACATCTCCGTATTGTATTTTTCCTCAAAAGTTTCATTTGTCAACCATCATCGTTCTCAGCCACTCCCTCTGTTCGCTGATTGGTCCTACAAAAAATTGATTTCTGGAAACCTAAGAATATACAGCAGTCCCAGACGTAGTACTGAAGGAAAATGAAATTGAGCGGAAGTGCGTAGGAGGGCGCAGCCAGGCTAATTCCCCATGCCTGACAGCGCTGGTCAATGGATTGATCTCTATGAAGTGAAACATCAGATACCATATGTAATTTGAGTAAAAAAAATAAAAAAAATAAGATATTGTTTGATAAGTGCTGATTGAAGTCCGTGAAATCCAAAAAAGTAGTGCTTTACGTCCTTGAAAGTCCTGGAATTTCATAATGACAGAGTCTGTACGAACCCGTCAAATATAAATCACCTTATAATGGGAAGGTTAATTTGTCATTTTTCAGATCAGGTCACATCAGGTGCTCCTAAATGTTTGACTGTGCTCCTAAACTTTTTAAATTAAAAAGAAATGTAAGTGTAGAGGAGAGCCTTGCATCCAAATTAAGTTTTGGTGGTTGCAGAGTAACATCACATGGTCATGCTGCCCTCTTCTATCTTGTGTTCTTCTCAGATGCAGTCCGCCGGAATGCCCTGACCAAAGACTACAGAGAAGGAAATAGAGCTCCTCATCACCAGGTGGCTGCAGCCTCTGATAGGGATGGTGGCCGAAGCCAGAGGGCGAACAGGCAGACAACATAGACCTCAAAAACGCACTGGGATTAAATGTTTTAAAGTTACAAATTTGATATTGGAAATTAGTATTTTGAACTCCTTGATTTTACATTAATGCAGTGATATTTCTATATCTGTTATTAATGTGTGTGTGCCCTTGTTTATATTACATGGGGACCAAATGTCCCCACAAGTATAGTAAAACCTGAGATCACCTACATTGTGGGGACCAGCCAGTGGTCCCCATGAGGAAAACAGCTTTTAAATCATACTAAGTAATGTTTTTTGAAAATGTAAAAATGCAGAATGTCTCCTGTGATGGGTTGGTTTAGGGGTAGGGTTAGTGTAAGGGGACAGAATATACATTTTGTACAGTATAAAAATCATTATGCCTATGGAGAGTCCCCACAAAGATAGCGAACCAGACGTGTGTGTGATGAGCTGACTTTGTTAATTTAAGTAGTGTCCTTCATTCATCAGAGGGGAGGGAAGTGTGGTCCAATAAAAAATGCATTAAACATGAAACCTGTCTTCCTTGTGCTGTTTTATTTAAGTTTATCTTGCATAAATAACGGCTGCTCAGCTATTTTAGTATTAACCTGACATGAATGAAAAATCAATAGTTTAAATAAGCCAAAACAAGGAACGGGATTGGAGGGGAGCGTTACGTCCTCTCACTCGGGGTTCCGTAATCGGGCCGCATTAAAACCGAGCGCTCGGCCGAGTGTTTAAGCCTTAATCGGACCGCGTTAAAACCGAGTGCTCGCAGAGCAATCGGACCTAGATTCATGCCGAGGATTGGCCGAGTGTTTTAGCCTTAATCGGGCCGCTCTCGGCCCGCACAATTTTTGCTAGCTGGGTTCTTCAGGTGTGTTTGTTTAATGCTAGAGCTGAACTCTGCAGGACAGTGGCCCTCCAGGGTCAGATTTGAGGAACCCTCGAGTACAGTGAGCAGCACAAACATCAGAGGTGTTTAACCCTCTGGGGACCAGAGTGTTTTTGGGGCCCTTGGGATGTTTTGACATGCACTGACATTTGTGCTTTTTTCAGTTATTTATAAACATGTTAATGGCAAAGGTGTAAATTCACTCTATATAGCACAGACGGGACTACCATGATAAGTGAGCAACATGTATGTACATGTTTGTATTTTTGAGAGAATAATGTTTATGCGTGGTTATAAAAAAAAAAAAAAAAAAAAGTTGCTGAAATAAGACCACAAAACACATATTGATTATTTCTTCACAATACTTTTGAAAATTGTATCACATAGTCTAGAATATTTGCTCCAAAACTATGTGAGAATCATCCTGACTACTCATTCAGATAAGTCAATAAAGTATTTTACATTTTTAATGACGTGTTTTGTTTGAGAAAGCTTTATGCAGGAGGCGTGATCTCTCATTAATATGTGTGGCATTCCACACCTGAGAAAGACAAAGACCCTCCCATAATGGCCCTATTAGGTGCTATCAGGCCATATCATTACAGGAGCCTTGCACAAAGAATGAGGAGATTTAAAAAAGAATGGCTTTTAAATTGTTTGGATTTATATAAGGAAAATACAGGGTGCATACGTCTGGACACTTCTATCACACACCCTTCACCATATAGACATGGTTTTATTTCAGTTCAAAGTTAGGGTTGGAAACATCTTGAAAAGAAAATTGTCTTTTTCCATAAATGTCTTAGTTTGATCATACATATTTCAAAGTTGAGGATTCATTATTTTGATATAGCTTGAACAAACACTATAACATCTTAGTTGATTAGTTTATTGACAAAACATACTATATATTTAACATATGAGCAGAAACTCCTAACAAAAGCTTATTTGATGTCTATTTTAGAGTAAAAACTTTATCCAAAACTAGTCAACGAAATGTTGTCTTTTATTTAGTCTGTAACAGTACGTATCTGTGCGTTCATTCATTCATTCATTCACATACATGATTAACATTTTAACAGTATGCTATTTTTCCGTTTTCCGACACTAACGTTATTCTATATCGCGATTAGAACAAAACACAAGCATAAAACACTTACACTTCTCAGCTGAATCTGTTGCTCCTCCTCGAAGTGAAAATAAACCAGCACTTGTTCTGTGGTAAATGTCCCAGGATTGTTCCTCATATAGCCGCGCAAGATGACAGTAGATTAATCTGACTAAAAAATATAGTGTTTTCAGAGTTTATGGGCGTTAACGCGTCTCAATGTGTTGCTTCACATATTTGCGTTTGAATAGCGCGTGCTCTCCGTGGGCGTGTCACATTACCAGAGATAATGAGCTGAGAGAACGATAATGAGACGGGCTGACACGTCTCTCTTTTTATATAGATGACATAAACGGAGAATATTAATTTTAGTTTTGAATCGGATCATTTAAAAGTAGAAACTCAAATGATTTAAAAGATATATTGCTTATGGCTGGGTGAATAGTATTAGCTGAGTTGTGTTGAAGATTAGAGACGTGCTCCAGAAAAAAAGTTCACGGTGACCGAGAGGCAGAACGAACACCCTGTTTATTTTCTTTATTTTACAAAAGCACAATATTTTATTTCGATTGTATGTGGGCACATAAAAAAGTAGACATTTAACAGATTATTTTCTCATATTTCTTAGCTCTATATGAACAGAAATGATGGTAGTACTTTAAGTCTATTTTTATGCTATGTGAAAAAAAAACGAGCAAAACGCGCCGGCGCGTTTCTGGTCCCCAGAGGGTTAACATACCTTGTCCATGTCTTCTGGACTGGCCTGATAAATCTTTGTCAGGTATTTCCTGAACTGCAGGAGGAAGTTGGTGCACCTGCCCTGCGTCTCCTCCATCCCGTTTCCCGCCTCCTCCGACAGCCTCTGATAGATCTGCACATCAACACACATCCACAAACTCATCAGGTCAGGGTCATTCACAGACCGATAATAATCACTTTACTTCTGATGCTGAACCAGTGTGACTGACGTCCAGAGAAAGCGATGTTACCTTAGCAAGATGCCAGTTAGACGAGGTGCTGTTGAGCTTCTCCAGCTTTGCGATGGCCTCGTCGGTGTTGCCCTCGATGTCAAGCAGTGTGGCAGAGCTTATGGCGGCCTCTTCCTCATATACTCGCACTTGAGAAGGCTGAAGACAAAGAGACCATTAGAGACAAACAACCATATGAAACAGAAGCAGGAAGAGAGTACATACCTGTATGTCTTTACTGTGAAAGTGCATGAACATCGGCTCCAGAGGTTCAGGAATACTGCGTTTGTTTCGGATTTTCTCAAGCAAGGGAAGCACAACTTTCCAGTAGTGCACACTGCGGCCTGCATAGTCCTTCTGATCATAGTAAGAGTTCACCCGTTCCCCCTGTCAAACACATCGACGTCAAGACACACCTGCTCAGTCTGTACTAGTAATCTCACACTGACGAAGCCATCAACACTACCAACGAAGCATGGGAATCATGTGCTGATCAAACACATGAAAACGCTCTAATTCATCGCGCTCCTCATTCCCCCGATCGACTGCGTGAGCTGCTTCCTGATGTTTACAGACATACTATCTGAGAAACAATGTGCACTTTATTACTGTGAGAGAGCATAATAACTGGCCTAATCAGAGGCATATTTACACATGCATGACGTCAGGAAAGAACAGAGGCGGGTTATGAAGTGTTCAGAGTATGACAGTGAACTCGCTTTCCTGTCACATCTTTACTTTAATGATGGAGACAATATTGTCTTCTGCAGAGTTAGGTTTTTTTTGGAGTGAATATGTGCATATTTTAAAATAAAATATTTTTTCAAATATTTCAATGGATTATCTTACAATAAATTATTTAGCCGTTTTGTTACTTTTTCTTTATTCCCTTTAATCCTTTTAAATCCATTATTTCCTAAATGAAAACAACTGTTATCCCCCTAAAACACTTATCAGCCCGGAGCGGCCCATAATTCCTGGCTCAGAACGAGCTTCACGAGCACGGGTGTGAGCAGACGTACCACATCAGTGAGATGCTGAGCCCAGTGGATGAGCAGCGCCGGCTGAAGGCCGTGTTTCTCTCCGGCGCGCAGCGTGCCGAGACCGTGCTGAACCAGCATCTGCAGTTTAGCCGACGTCCCAGTCCTGTCACACACACACACCAGAAAACACTGCAGTCAGACACGGAGCCGTGCGTCAGGCTCACACTCACAGCAGGGCGATCACTCACAGCGCTCTCTTGTGGATCAGGCGGTAGACGGCGTCCCACCACTCGCGCTGCTTGGCGGAGGACAGGAGCCTGATGATGTGCAGAGGCAAACACCGGGGCTGATGCGGTGAGGAGCACGAGGCCATCCGTGCCGTTTCCTGCAGCTGCGTCTGACTGCTGAACACAACGCCACACAAGAACACCTGCAACACATCACATATACACACAGCGGATCTGATAAAGCACCTCAGCCGTAACTCTGAGATCGACCCACTTCCACAGTCCAAACATGCATGTTAGGTAGATATTTACAGCATTATACAAATCACAGGCATTAAATTACTGCATTATCCAAAGTAGCATTTTGAAAGGCTATATCAGATATAAATGAATACCTACATTATGCAAAAAAAAGAAAAAAAGACTGCATGTTTCATAAAAGCCAAATGTAGGTGAATGTTTCCCCCGTGCCTCATTGAGGATGAGAAGAGGGGTGGACGCACCTCCAGGTCGAGCAGGCAGATGGACTCGGGTGAGTTGGTGTCTAGTTTGGAGGTCTCGAGCGTGAGGCGAGGGAAGAGCTGCTTGAGCCAGCGCTGCAGGCTGACACTCTGCTCCATCAGCGCCCACTGCAGGCCGAGCCACGCCAGGTGCTGGAGATCGCCCGCGTGCAGCAGCACCGCACCTGTGTGAACACACACACCCCCCGCTGTCAGCACTAGCACTGTAACGGATCGCAGTTCTGTACGGACCAGGGCCCACGGTTCGACACTCATATGACCCGTGGATTATTGCAAAGTTTAACTATCATAGAGCAAAAGTTGATCATTTGCGTGTTTGTAAATCTTTTCAATTTAAACATTCATGTGCAAGGAGACGCGAAAGACAACTCGAGTATCCTCAACCACAGTCGGCCTTAACTGAATGTTAAAAGTAGAGAAAGAAATTCGGATGTGTATCATTGTATTGAATCCGTGCATTCTGTCTTAAAGGTTTAGTTCACCAAAAAACCTCATTGGTTCTTGCTGAAGCTCAAACGTGCTGCATAACACGAGAATAAACCTCATTGGCTCTTGCTGAAGCTCAAACGTGCTGGGTAACACCAGATAATGAACCTCATTGGTTCTCAAAAAAGCACAAGACATTTCCATGGCGTACATTTCATAATAAGTTTGATGAGTTGTGGAAGTGGCTTTGTGGATGCTAGGCAAACCCACTATGGCATAATGGACGAACCCACTATGGCAAACCCATTCGAATAATGGGGGAATGGGATTTTTATAGATAAGTCCCAGGGGCCCCGAATTCGGCATGGTGGCCCATGGGGGCCCCCTTAGCAATATACCGTGAGCTCTGGACTCTAGAGCAAAGGCAAAACATTTTCAGCCTCTAACCCTACTCTCTCCGTCAGCGGTCGCTTTTTTGACCTTTCGACCCCTGAACAAGGTCGTAGGACCACCAAACTTTCCTGCCCACTAGAGGGACCCCTGGCAAGATGCAAATGGCGCCCTCTGGTCGATTGGGCCATGTTCACAAAACCGTGAATCAGGTAAGCCCATTCAAATAAATGGGGAGTGGGATTATTTTTATATATATATTTTTTTTGCCTTAAGACCATTTAGGCGTGCTTTTTGTAAACTTAATAGGAAAGCAGACAAATAGTGGGTTTGTTGGACTGGGGGCGGGGTCCCGGGAGGTGGGGTCATTATAGCAGGGAAGTGGACAAATAGTGGGTTCATGGTACCTGGGGGGTGGGAGGCCAGTGGCCAGTGGGGGTCAAGGGGTCATTCAGCCACTTTAATGGGTAAGCAGACAAATAGTGGGTTTGTGGTACTCGCGGTCATCGGGGGTCGATGGGTCATTCCGTTCCTCTAGTTAGCGGCCCCCAAGTTAATAACTAATGATCGCTGCGACGGAAGTGAATCAATCAAAATTAACTTTAGCTGGAAAATAACTTTATTTATAGAGCTGCTATAAAGCCAAAACAATCTCTGTTACTTTAATTTCCTATTATCACTGTAAAGCCGCTTTGGAACAATCTACATTGTTAAAAATGCTATTTAAATAAAGATGACTTGATGACATATATATAGTGGGGAAAAGGACAAATAGAGGGTTAGTGGGACAGGGCACCCCAAGTGTCCCCCATGTGCCCGGTAGAGAGAGACGGACAAATAGTAGCTTGTAGGAACTAGAGGCCTTCAAGGTAAGAGCCCCATCCCTTTACTCAAAGGGAGAATGGACAAATAGTGCTGTTTTGTGAGCAACTACCACATTTTACCCCCAAAAATTATTGGATGTGGACATGAAAAGGGCCTGTGGGTGTGAGGGTGTGGTCAACAGGTGAGTGACGCCCCCTATAGGTGTCCAAAACCCCCCTATTCCGGGGTCAGCAATTTGGGGGGCACGGAGGGTGGGGTAAGCAGAAACATCACAATCCTCTTTTAAATAACAGGTCAACGGGATCCAAATTCACCCTACGCTCCATTCGGGGCACTATGTTGTAACAGTTTTACAGTTACATTTGTCCCATTAGCTTTCTGTACGTGCAATATTTAATCCTGTCACTAGGGGCACTCTAGCCAGTGAGATGCCTGGTAGCAAAAAAGGATAAGAAAGTAGTATGGGAGAGGAAGGATGTGTTAACCACATGAAGAAGCTTTCTCACCAATGCTGTCTTGTGTTTTTGCCCTGATTTGAGGAACCTGAGGTTCCTAAACTCAAATAGGGTTCAACGTGCAGGCATGAGGAGGCAGCTTGACTGTTATGACTTGATACTTGATACTTTGGAGTGTACGCAGGTGCGTTTGGCTGCCTCTGCTCACTGGGATTAGAGTTCTCTTTTTGGACTATTTTATATCAATCAAAGTTTTGACCAACCTGGAAAAAAAAGTCCCGTTTCCGTTCTTCACGAATTCGTCTAGAGTCTTTTGGATTGTTTATACCAATCAAAGTTTGACTAACCTGAGGGGCTCTCTGTCATCGGTTCCACGAGTCTTCCGCGGGTTTGGCTGGAGTCCACCGTGGGAGGTTTTTGTTTTGTTTTGTCGGCTGCTCATGGTCTGGGCTGCCCTTCTGTGTCTGGCTGTTTTCCGTCTGTGGGACTCATGCACGGGGCTTGCTGTCGGCGCTAGCACATGAAGACGGCTATCGGCAAAGACGGCTATCGGCAAACAGGCTACCTTGTTGGTCAGTGGCTAGCGAGGCTTGGTGGCATTCGTCCTTGTTCGGCATGGCGTTCAGTTATTTCTCACAGCTCCACAGACTCAATTCTGCATTTACTCCTGGACTTAACATCTTCATTATAAGTGAACTCAGAATTTTGTGTCGCTCCCGTTATGTCCACCGGAGTGTACGCAGATGCTTTGTTCACCACCAGCAGGCTGAGCAGTACATTCCGTCAATCTGGACGCCTGTCGCACAACTGACACGTCATCAGAGCGCTGCCACCAAGAGGCCATTTCATTCCAAGCGGGACATAAAACGTGGAGTGGATCACAGCCTACTCCGGCCCCTACAGAGACACTCTGCTACCCTCAACCCAGCACCCCCAGTCAAAATGGAACTTTTAAATGCACAATCCCTTAATAATAAGGCATCTTTTATTCATGACCACATCATCAACGAGCATATACACTTCATGTTCCTAGTTGAAACCTGGCAACAACCAGAAGTTTACACTAGTCTAAATGAAGCCTGTCCCTCTGGCTATACCTACTTAAGCAAGGCCCGCACCACTGGCCGCGGTGGTGGTCTTGCCGTTGTGCACCGGGTAGAGTCTGAGTTGTCCCCCCTGTCCTTGCCTGTCCACTCTTCTTTTGAATGCCTTGCATTCAAATGTAAAATGCCTCTTTCCACTACAATGCTCCTGATTTACCGGCCCCCCAAACCGAACCCAGCTTTCATTCCTGAGATACATGATTTCCTTACCACGCTTTACTCAACCCCAGGGAATATCATCATACTTGGTGATTTTAATATCCACGTAAATTATCCCTCTTCCTACTTGGTAGCTGAATTCATTAATCTTCTTGACAGTCTCAATTTCACTCAACACGTCAACGTACCAACACACTCCAGAGGCCACACGCTGGATTTGTTGATCACCAATTCCACCTCTATCAGCAATCTCTCGGTGCACGATCTGTGCGTGTCAGACCATAAGGCCATTTCAATGGAGCTTCCCATCCTGTTCCCCCTCAGTAAGTCAAGCAGACAAATCAGCTTCAGGGACCTTAAAAACATCAATCCAGTCACCCTGACTACCGACCTCCGTCTTCTATCCGCTGCTAATCCCCTTTCAGTCATTGAATCTGTGGATCTTTACAATTCATCACTTAGCACCCTCCTGGACCGTCATGCCCCAGTCAAGTCCAGAACCGTCACCTTCAAACACTCAGCCCCCTGGTACACCAGGGAGCTGCGGCTGCAGAAGAGAACAGGGCGTGTCCTTGAACGACGTTTCAAAGACTCAGGGCTTGCTGTTCACAAGTTAGCGTACCGGGAACATCAGAGGGCCTACAGCAAGTCCCTCAGTGACACCCGGTCCCGGTTCTACTCCCATATAATCAACAATAGCCCTGGTAACTCCAAGCAACTTTTCTCAACCATAAATCATCTCCTCAAACCTCTGATCCCCCTACACTCAGAGAACATGCAGGAGCGTTGCAACACCTTCATCTCCTTCTTCAAAACAGAAGTTGAAAAGATCCGTTCCCTTCTCTCTAGCCCCTCTGTCCTACACCCCCCCCCCCCCTGCTCCCTCACACCCACCCCCTCTTCTCCCTAGCCCCTCTGCTCCCCCAGTTACATTCACTGACCCTCAATCTGGGACTACACAGCTCCTCTGCTGTTTTACGGATATCACTCAGCATGACATCGAAGACCTTCTAAGGAAGATGAAGCCCTCAACCTGTGATCTGGACCCTTTTCCCTCAGCCCTGATAAAAAGTCATTCCTCTGCAATAAGTTCCATGATCACCAACATCATCAATCAGTCTCTCCGATCTGGCCATGTCCCTAAGTCTCTGAAAACTGCGGTCATTAAGCCAATACTCAAAAAGCCCTGCCTTGACCCCGAAGTACCTGCCAACTACCGCCCCATCTCCAACCTCCCTTTCTTGTCAAAGGTGCTGGAAAAGGTAGCTTCTGCTCAGCTCCACAATCATCTCGCAACAAACAGTCTTTATGAGAAGTTCCAGTCTGGTTTTCGCTCTGGCCACAGTACGGAAACTGCCTTGGTCAGGGTCACTAATGACCTGCTGATGACGGCTGATGCTGGCTCTCCCTCACTCCTCATCCTTCTTGATCTCACCGCAGCATTTGACACCGTGGACCACCATATTCTTTTACACAGCCTCCACTCCTCCATTAGACTCTCTGATACTGCTCTGGCCTGGTTTACATCATATCTCACGGACAGAACTGAGTATGTATCCCTGGGTGCTGCTAAATCGGACACACACTCTGTCACTTGCGGTGTCCCTCAAGGATCAGTCCTTGGCCCCATCCTCTTCACGCTTTACATACTCCCCCTTGGTCATGTCATCAGCCGGCATGGAATATCTTTCCATTGCTACACTGATGACACCCAAATTTACATCAAAACAACTCCTAACCCTTCTGCAGCCCCTTCCACACTTTCAACCTGCCTGGAGGAGGTAAAGATGTGGATGGCGGCTAACTTTCTGCAACTCAACAGCTTAAAAACGGAAGCCATTCTTGTTGGCACTCCGCACCAGACCCGGTCATCCACCATCACCAGCATCACCTTCTCTGGTCATGATATCCACCTCTCACCTTCAGTCACAAACCTTGGTGTTAGAATGGACCCTCACTTGACCTTTGAGGCCCACATTAAACATCTTTGTAAAACCTTTTTCTTTCATCTCAGGAACATTGCAAAACTTCACCCAATGCTCACTTTCCCCCGATGCCGAAAAACTTGTCCATGTCTTTGTTTCCTCCAGGCTGGACTATTGCAATGCACTCCTCATCGGGATCCCAAGCAAGAACATCAAGCAGCTGCAGTACATCCAGAACTGTGCGGCTAGGATCCTGATGGGCGTGCGGAAGTACCACCATATCACACCCATCCTTAAATCGCTCCATTGGCTTCCTGTCCAGTACAGGATTGAATTCAAAGTTTCCCTTCCGTCCCATCAGTGCCTCCATGGCACTGCTCCACCATATCTCAAACAACTCATCACCCCCCTTTCCTCATCACGCCATCTCGGCTCTGGACAGGCCAATCTCCTTCAGCCTTTGAGGACAAGGCTTCGTGCTATGGGTGACCGTGCCTTCTGTTCAGTTGCACCCA
Source organism: Tiaroga cobitis (assembly GCA_030578255.1). Taxonomy (NCBI): domain Eukaryota; kingdom Metazoa; phylum Chordata; class Actinopteri; order Cypriniformes; family Leuciscidae; genus Tiaroga; species Tiaroga cobitis. The sequence continues at coordinate 597,511 of CM060599.1, read as the reverse complement.
GTCTGTGGAATGCTCTCCCTGTCCATCTAAGGCCCCCTCAGACTGTGGACAATTTTAAAAAAGACACATTTTTTTTTTTAGAAAAGACTTTTATGGCTAAAAGTGTTATTTTAATGTTTCTGTTTTTATTCTGTTTTATATTGTAGCACTTTGAGGTCATTGAATTGATGTAAAGTGCGTTATAAATAAAATGTATTATTATTATTATAACTATAGTTAGGACCTTGACCAAAAAGGGGATTAATTAATTGTCGTTTTGCCAACAACACCTTTGTTATCTATTGTTCATTTCACAAGCTACAGTTCCGTTTCACATTACCAACAGCCACTTGGAAACTCGGTTTCAGGCAGATGCGGCCTCATCAACATTGCTCTTAAGTACTGTTTCATCTTGCTCCTATAACTCTTAGGACTGAGCTCTTGGTAGCCAAAAACGCTACTATAAAAGTCTGAACTATTTTGATGTTTCCCCTTGTAACTGAATGACTATGTATGTTGTATGTTTACTGACTGTATGGTGATTTGTGGTGTAATACACATGGCTCATTGAAAGGTGAAAGTCTCTGGTCCCTTAACTCTTTATGTAGCATCAAAAGCGTTATTTTAAAAGCAGTTGTTACAATGTGTCCAATGGCAATTTATTTGAAAGGGCTTTTGTCCACAAACCCACTAAATGTGCTTCCTAAAGAACCAATGAGGTTCATTCTCGTTTCCCCAAGGAAGCTCAAACGTGCTGCGTAACACGAGAATTGACCTCATTTGGAACGACATATGGGTGAGTAAATGATGACAATTAAAATCTTTGGGTGAACTAACCCTTTAAAGTGAGAGCAGCCTATAAATACATGCTGCTGTCTGTGTCAATGTTAATCAAACAACAATGTTTATCTGCCCCCTTTTTTGCTGATCTAGACCGGACTGGATCTAGAGTGTGTGACACTCACCGCTGTCCCACTTGGCCAGATCGTCGGTGCTGGGCGCGCGTGCGCTGACCATGTGCATCTCGTCGTTGCAGATGAAGGAGAGCTGGTCGTGCTCCTGTGAGCCGAAAAGCATGTCGAACAGAAGACTCGGCCCGTTCCGGTTCCTGAACGCCTCCACCACCTCCTTCAGCAGCTGCTCCACGTCCCGGCTCAGATTCAACAGCATGTGACCCGCCTGACTCTGGCGGTCCGAGGCCAGCAGCTCCAAAGGCTCATGGGACGCCTGCTCACCTTTCAAACTCTTGACTTTGGGTCTCGGAGCCTGAGGAAATGATGGATATTACACTGTACAGTGGCCTATCACACGAGCTGCATGAAGCAGATGAAGTGCACATCATACCTGATAGGCCACGAGGTAACAGACAGCCGCTAAATCCCGCACGGCCCTCCACTGCTGCGCCCCATCCTGCGCCGTCTTCAGCAGCAGCGTCCCGGCGTACAGGTACAGCTGAGCCCTCGTCTCCGTGAACACCTCCGACAGCTCGTCCAGAGTATTCATGGCCGTGTTCTTCAGAGACTGCATCGCACGGTCCAAGCTGCAGCAAAAGCATGGCGTGAACATTTCATGAACGCGTGAGTCTACTGACTGAAGCACTGACGTTATCTAGCAGGCTAACATTGAAGAAAAGACATCGATGAGTCTGGGTGGAAACTGCCATCAGTTACCAGCCAAAGTGGCTATATGAACTTATTACGGCCAATTAAAAACATGATTTATTGATTGGAACTAAGAAAGAAAATTAAAATATTTTCTTTCTGACATATAGAACCTGTTGAGCAAAATCCCCCAAAATCAGAAAGACTGCCTATAGTATACTTTATAACAGAGCTTGAATTAAACTTTATACGAAGAGCTTGTGAGTAAACCGAGTGGATCCTCAAACTGTCGGCAAAACCTCATACAGAAGCTCAATCCGCCTCAATCGTGAATGAAGTTCTGCACGCATTTTGGAGACTGTCTTTGCTAAAAGGTTAAATAAAGAACTGGTTCTATGAATAGGTACAGCGTTTTCTTTATTCAAAACAGGATGTGTGTAAAGGCTAATGTTTTATGTATTTAAGGAGTGGAGAAGAGTGTCTTAGTCAGATATTTGCTGTCTAATCACAGCCAATAGAGCCTGTGCGTAACACTTCATCTTTTATAACACAAGCTCTGTGCCAAATATATAGCTATATAGCCACAATTACTTTGTAACCTGCAAGTTAATAAAAACAATGTGATGCATTCAGATCTAACTCAGATGCGTCCGTTCTAATGACGGATAAAACACAAATCTCAGACTTTCGCAGGTGAAACACATCAAAACTCCATTCAAGCTTGATTTTGTAAAATATAATATAACTAAAAGAGTCTGACTATACATAAAGCCACAATACTAACTTTGACAACAAGGTGTTTAATAATTTAAACATATACACACGCATATGTGTGTATATATATATATATATATATATATATATATATATATATATATATATATATATATCTTTTAAATATCCTGAATAGTAGCAGTTCTACACTAACCTGCAATTTTCGCTGGTTTCAAAGCACACCACACAGGATATAACTAGGGATGTGCACGAATATTAAAATATTTGATCTGCAATAATTATTCGAAAAGACAGCTCCCCATCACTGCTTTCACAACTGCAGGTAACGTTAGGCCCAGATGGGCCCCCGAGCGAGCCGAGAAGACCCCTCATTATTCAAAAAGGTCTATAGAACAATGGAGCCTGGACGGCAAAGTGGTCGCGTGCGTGCATGACAATACTAGCAATATGGTCGCTGCAAACAGAGACGTGGACTGGGAATCTCTACCTTGCCTCGCACACACACTTCAGTTGTCCATTAATGATGGATTTAAAGCTGCAAGCATGAATAGACTCATTTGTGCATGTAGTAAACTTGTTGGACATTTCCATCATAGCACGATTGCCTCAAATGCACTGAAACAGAAACAAAGTTGGAATTGCCTTCGCACAAGCTTGTGCAATACTGCAAAACGCGCTGTATTCAGCTGCTGATATGCTCACACGTTTGCATGAACAATGCTGGGCGATCACCGCTGTCCTTTCTGACAGGACCACAACCAAGCTGGCGGATGCTAAGACTCTGGAGTTAACCGGTGATCATTGGCAGACAATTGAGGAAATATTACCAGTTCTCCAGTCCCCAAAATAGCAAGTGAAGCACTGGGTGGCGAAAGCTACGTGTCTGTCTTCATTGTGTATCCACTTGTGCAAAGCCTTCTATCCAGGTGCTTCTATGGTTCAAATGAACGAATAAATGTAGCATGTTACTTAGTTCTAGTTAATTTGATTACTGGTCTCTTTTGAATTATTCTGTCGGGTTCTTTCCATTTAAATATATTTATAAAAACGATTTTCATTTAATCTGTATCTAGAGACACCTTCAGATGAGCGGTGGAGAATAACAGAAAGTGAATGAGTTCAAAAACACACCTGCAGCATCTCTCAAGCAACGAATAAACATCGCTAACTTGCAGAACGCAGGGAAAACGCCTCTTCTCGCGTCCGCTCTAGATCCTCGGCACAAACACCTCAGGTTCCACGACGAAAACATGAGAGAAACCGTAAGAGAACAACTTTTTGAACAATATCAGAGCATTTCTTTTGATGTGAGTGGTGCGGGTGCAACCGTTGCCGCCAATGATGGAGAGGATGAGCCAGTGCCCAGTCATCAGAGAAGGCTGAGGCGGTTATTCGGCGAAGATTACAGAGAGTCAAACCGAGACGAGTGGGAACAGTTCTTGATGGAGCCGTGTATTCCAACAGATGAAGATCCTATTAATTGGTGGAGAGACAACACAAAGCTTCAAGAAACTTGGCCGCTTAGGACAACGTTATTTGTGCATCCCTGCCAGCGGGGCGCGTTTTCTCTGCAGCCGGCCTTATTCTTAACAGAATAAGATGCCGACTTTCGCCCGAGCATGTTGATATGCTTGTTTTCCTCAACAAGAACATGTAAAACAATAACGCAATAACATTCAGACTTGAGTGTAGGCTAAACGTTCTGTACAATAATTGGGGCAGCCTGCTTTATTGGCGTTATTTTAGTGCGCTCTGCGTTTTGTGCGCTCTATCTTCTGTATTTCTTATGTCTTTTTTGTGTGCACACATTGTTTAATGTTTTCAACAATTATTCAAAGGATGAAATGTATAAACTTGTTAATATAGTACTATAGGCTTGTTCAGAGATGTTCATAGGTGACAAAACTAACGTTTGTTTGAAGTAACGTCTTTTTTAATAAACTGTCTTCAACTTCAACGGTGAGCCCTTTTTCCTATTTGTAGTGGAGATGAGTGGTACCCGGTGGGGTCTTCTGCTGTTGTAGCCTATCCGCCTCAAGGTTGTGCGTGTTGTGGCTTCAAAAATGCTTTGCTGCATACCTCGGTTGTAACGAGTGGTTATTTCAGTCAAAGTTGCTCTTCTATCAGCTTGAATCAGTCGGCCCATTCTCCTCTGACCTCTAGCATCAACAAGGCATTTTCGCCCACAGGACTGCCGCATAGTGGATGTTTTTCCCTTTTCACACCATTCTTTGTAAACCCTAGAAATGGTTGTGCGTGAAAATCCCAGTAACTGAGCAGATTGTGAAATACTCAGACCGGCCCGTCTGTCACCAACAACCATGCCACGCTCAAAATTGCTTAAATGACCTTTCTTTCCCATTCTGACATTCAGTTTGGAGTTCAGGAGATTGTCTTGACCAGGACCACACCCCTAAATGCATTGAAGCAACTGCCATGTGATTGGTTGATTAGATAATTGCATTAATGAGATATTGAACAGGTGTTCCTAATAATCTTTTAGGTGAGTGTATAACCTGCCATAGTAACATATCCTTGGATAATAAACTCCTGCGATTCAACAGCTAATGCCAGCACATTATATACGATGACTTGACAACCGGACATGACAACATTGTCATTGTCACATTTGCATTTCAATTCATGATTGGTTGACTGCCAAATTAAAATATTAAACAGAACGATAAAATAACGTTATTAACCAGTTAATGGTAATTTCAAATAAGCGTTTCTGTTCAGAACATTTAAAATTGATTTTGTTTTTGTTTGTTCCTGTAAAAAAAATTTTAGTTTCTGTTTTTTTGTTTTTGTTTTTGTTCCTTGAATTGGTTCGGAGCCCTGTGTAGTAGTGAGTATATTTTACCCTAACCCCTCTCTAGAGTTATTTTTCTAGCTGACTACAGGTTTATGGTTATTGTGTCACGGGTGGAATAACAAAGCAGGTGTGGGCGACAATCTCAAAAGCCATAATAATTTGTCGGCCGAGAAGCTGAGTAGGGGAAACTAATTTGCCAGACACGCTTGCTCAATGATCAGGGATCCAAAGACTGCGTTTTGTAGATTTATTTGCGTTAGAAATGCGTTTTACAGCGGTCAACAAAATAAGACTTCCCCCGTCACCCCCTCTCTCCCTCTGACGAACCACACAGGTGAGAAGATGATATGCTCTTACTTCCTCCACCACCACCAGGTGCCTTAATTACCGTAAGTGACCGTAAAAATATGTTTAGAATAATAGAACCATACCAGGCTCTTACAGCAGGCATCAAAATACACCAGAACTATGGCAGGACACGGGACCCCAGGATACATAGATGCCGAACCAGCACAGGACTGCAAACACAGGTAGAATAAATAGGGAAGCAAACAAAAGAGGGCAACGAGGGAAGACAGGTGGGGCAAATCAATCAAAAATCAGGTAACAAGATGGGAGGAGCTAGACAATCGACAGGAGAGCACATGGCACAAGGAAACACATGACCAGCCATGTGCTCACAACAGACAGGACTATAACAGGCATGACGTGGACCGTCTCGGGCTCGGCAGGCATGAAGTGGACCGTCTCTGGCTCGGCAGGCATGACGTGGACCGTCTCTGGCTCGGCAGGCTTGACGTGGACCGTCTCTGGCTCGGCAGGCATGACGTGGACCGTCTCTGGCTCGGCAGGCTTGACGTGAACAGTCTCGGGCTCGGCAGGCATGACGTGGACCGTCTCTGGCTCGGCAGGCATGACGTGAACAGTCTCGGGCTCGGCAGGCATGACGTGGACCGTCTCGGGCTCGGCAGGCATGACGTGGACCGTCTCTGGCTCGGCAGGCTTGACGTGGACCGTCTCTGGCTCGGCAGGCTTGACGTGGACCGTCTCTGGCTCGGCAGGCATGACGTGGACCGTCTCTGGCTCGGCAGGCATGACGTGGACCGTCTCGGGCTCGGCAGGGATGACGTGAACAGTCTCGGGCTCGGCAGGCATGACGTGAACCGTCTCGGGCTCGGCAGGCATGACGTGAACCGTCTCGGGCTCGGCAGGCATGACGTGAACCGTCTCGGGCTCGGCAGGCATGACGTGAACCGTCTCGGGCTCGGCAGGCATGACGTGAACCGTCTCGGGCTCGGCAGGCATGACGTGAACCGTCTCGGGCTCGGCAGGCATGACGTGAACCGTCTCGGGCTCGGCAGGCATGACGTGAACTGTCTCGGGCTTGGCAGGCATGACGTGAACCGTCTCGGGCTCGGCAGGCATGACGTGAACCGTCTCGGGCTCGGCAGGCATGACGTGAACCGTCTCGGGCTCGGCAGGCATGACGTGAACAGTCTCTGGCTCGGTAGGCATAATGTGAAGTAGCTCTGGCTCGGCAGGCCTGACGTGAAGAGGCTCTGGATGAGTGGCCACGACGAGACGAAACTCCAGAAGGACGGCCTCCAGGAGCTTGAGCGGAGCCGGCAGGGTAAGGAGCTTGTGGCGCAGGCAGGACAAGGAGCTTGGGTGGCACCGGCAGTGCAAGGAGCTTGGGCATGGCCTCCAGGCCTTGTGGGACGGAGGAAGCCTTTCTCCTCCACCTCTGTTTACAAGAGCTCGGCGGTGCTGCAGCCTCATCAGCCACCACTGGGGGCGCGACAGGGAGAGTGGACAGCTCTGGTACAACCGAAGTCGGGTCCTCCCGGACCACCGGACTTGAGACTCCCGAAGTCAGGTTCTCCAAAACCACAGGAGTTGAGACCCCAGAAGTCGGGTCCTCCCGGACAACTAGACCTGAGACCTCCGAAGTCGGGTTCTCCTGGACCACCGGCCTTGAAACCCCCGAAGTCGGGTCCTCCTGGACCACCGGCCTTGAAACCCCTGAAGTCGGGTCCCCCTGGACCACCAGCCTTGAAACCCCCGAAGTCGGGTCCTCCTGGACCACCAGCCTTGAAACCCCTGAAGTCGGGTCCTCCTGGACCACCAGCCTTGAAACCCCTGAAGTCGGGTCCTCCTGGACCACCAGCCTTGAAACCCCTGAAGTCGGGTCCTCCTGGACCACCAGCCTTGAAACCCCCGAAGTCGGGTCCTCCTGGACCACCGGACTTGAAACCCCCGAAGTCGGTTCCTCCCAGACCACCGAAATAGGGGAAGAAACAGGAGCCTTCCTCCTCCTGCGCTTGCCCTCGCAAGCGCAGGAGGAGGAAGGCTCCTGAGGCGGTACCATTTACCATTTCTTAGCCAATCAGAAGGCAGAAGAACATGGTGGAACCGGAGGTTCCATTTACCATTTACCATTTCTTAGCCAATCAGAAACATTCAACCTGAAGCAAGGACGTAGCATAGACCTTGGTGAAGGGTTTAACTATTGTGATCTTTGTAACTGTAAGCGGAGCCTACGAACAAGGGAATTAACAAATTCCCCAAACGTCAAATCCTCCAGCCCTCTCATCCTCCAGTAGTTGCAGGGCTCATCAAGGGCATAATAAAAAAAACACGTCATTTAGAGCCGCATCCCCAAGCCTCAGTCCCTCTGCAGCCGCGCTGAACCTCGGGGCAAACTGCCTCATGTCGGTCCCCTGTTGACGGAGGGAAGTTAAGTTCCTGAACTTCATTATGCGTTCGTAGTGAGGGCAGGAGTCAGGGGAGACCGGTGGATGGCGTGAGTCCTTCTTCCGCTGAATCCCGAATGACTACTCTAAGCTTATGTGATTTTACTAAGTTACAGAAGTTACCAGTGTGATTACTGAAATGTTATTTTCAATCATTCTCTAATGTCTGTATTTGATATGAATGCAGTAACAGTGCTTGATCATTTAGCCCGGCTTCCAGAAATGAAAATGGACTTGTTTTGTTTGAGAAAGGTCTTCAACGTGTTAAAATATAAATCTGTTCTTCTAGCTTGGAACCAATAGTTTAAGTGACCATTTCTTAGTTAAAGACTTTACTTTACTGTGTTATATTAAAGTGTCCTCTCCTTGAGAGAAAGAACATGTTATCTTGATATTTTGAGAAGACTCTCCTGTTTATCGTTGGAGCCCGACCAAATCCAACTATTAACTATTGTGATCTTTGTAACTGTAAGCGGAGCCTACGAACTCCTTGAGAGGTCTTGAAGCTGACTTCTGCCAATGAAACTCTAAACTATCTTCAGTAAAAAAAAATCTTTAATTTATTATAATTCTGACTCTTGTCTTAAATTGACTGAAACATGATTGATTTCAGTAAGTTGATCCTTCTGAGGTTCATTGATGTTTATTTGCTGCTGTAACTAGTAGTATAGAGGAAGAGATGATCGGTTCAACAACCGATCCTTCACCACACATTAAAGGGATTATAAGATTATACGTTGAGTTGGTGAAATCTTGGAGCATGTGTGCAGTGTTGTGGTAGTGTCCCAACAGGCTGGAGTTGCCGTACCTCCAGAGAGCATCAGCACTCTCCTTGCAGCTCTTCTCCTTCAGCATCAATCGGACGCGGCTGCAGAGCGCCAGCAGCAGCTCCTTGTGAAACTTGCGCGACGCCTGCTCGTTCGACGCCACGCTCGGCCGGCAGAGATACTCCTGAAACACAGAAGACTGATCACTCTCTCAATATCACCAACTTCCCCTGATCTGTTCAAACCTTTCATAGTCACATCAAAACAGACAGAACGCAAAATACAACACCTATTGAAAATAACTCGATGCTTCAAATAAAGATTGTACCAAAAAAAATACTATGTGTGTTTTAAAAGATGAAGAATAGTCTTATGGATTTAATGAATGAAGGGGAATAAATGAGCAAATTGTCAAGTTTTGGGTAAACTCACAAAAAGTAATGCATATAATAGTCAGCTTGTCTAAGATAAGAGGAGATGAGACGATCACTGACCTGAAGGGTGCTGACCAGAAGCTCGTACCACTCCAGACGGTCCCTCAGAAGGCCGGTCTTCTCCACCTCCAGACAGTGCTTCACCGCCTCGTCGTGCCGGCCGTCTGCGCTGTACAGACGCACCAGCCGGTCATTGATGTAGGAGTCGTCGGGCCGAAGCTTGAGCTCAGACTGAAGCAGCTCGTACAGCTGGATGGAGCCGTTCTGTCCTCGTGTGCTCAGAAGCTTCTCCTGCATCAGAGAGAGAGAGGGTGAACTCAGAGGACGGATGGGATGGGATGTGGATGGGATCGGAAGTGCGCACTGACCCTCAGGTTGAAGACGTTGGGATGTCCCGGCAGCAGCTTGGCAGCTTTCTCCACCCAGAACTCGGCCCGGTTGTCAGGCTCCGGTTTCCCACACAGCAGCTCCGCCAGCTTCAGAACCAGGTCTGACTGAGCCGGATTCAGATTCACTGAACGCTGGAGTTCAGCAAACAAACATCAGCATTACATGCTTAAACTTTAAAACTGCATTAGAAGTTCAACAATACAACGACCTTGGAAACAAAGGGCAGAATAATCCTGATGTGCTTCACCCGGACTAACTGTGTTATAACTGAATGTGAGGAGAGATAATCTGATACCCTCGAGATAAACCAACACAGGTTACTGTAAAACAGGTCTCATAGCTTCTGGTTCGGGTGTTTTGTAAGCGCTTCAATATGGAGCCGTTTCAAGATAGAGTTACTAAAGATGAACATAACCGATGTTTATCGTATACGCAGATTGATATCTAAAGGTTTTTTATTTTTCTTACTATTATTAGGTTATTAAAAGGTAATAAGAGCTTGAGCTGATGAACCAGAGGAGGTTTGGACTGGCAGCTCATGTACAGATGGAGTTCACTGCATTCACTCACTGTGAAGCCGCTCTGAGACGCTGGAAACACCGGATCATGAGCTGAGCGCGTGTAAATGAACACAGTGCCGCGCTTCACTCTGAAACATGCAGCAACACACTATATCACTGAATATCAACACACAGACTGCAGTGTGTCCGAGAGAAAGGAAATGCAGGAGTTACCCGTGTATCGACACTGCGGAAACCTTTCAAATAATTTTGTATATATGTATATTTTTCCAGCATTATTAGCGTTAAACTCTACAGCTGAAGTGTGTATTCAAAGACTATGCAGTAGGGAAACATATCAGAGTAAATTAAGGGAATCCGAACCTTGTAACATCCCACAGCTTTGTCCGTTTCCCCGTCCCACTCGAACAGCTGCCCGAGGAACCGGTGCGCTTTAGGATCCTTCGGCTGAACAGTCAAATACTCCGAAACATGCCTGTGATCCAATGGTGTGAGAGAAACACATCACTTCACAGAGAAACCAGGCATTACACAGAAGACAGAGCAAAGGAGTTAGCCTACCTTTTAGCAAGCTCATATTCTTTAGCCTCAAAGTAAAGTTTGGCAAACAGAAACCCTTTCACTGACTTCTGCAAGACACAAAACAGGTTAGTGTCACAATTAAACAATATCTGTGTAATTATGTATATATGAATTGTATACCATATAATATTCAGTTTAAATCTTTAACACTGTAAACCCTAAAGCTGAAATTAATTAACTGTACAGAGCAGAGGAAACTATTATACTTCAATTCAATTTAAATGAATGAACTTCAATGAGCATTTATAACAGAGTTCATGAATCTGGCACATCTGATGAACAGAGTTTTTGGAAAAGCTGCTGGAACTCAAGGTTTAGTGCACTTAATGAGAAATACTGAGCAAGATCACTCATACTATTTGATAGCATTCAACATGGTCTAGGTGGGGCTCAGTTCCCATCATGCACTGCGACTCAAATGGATAATTCAGGGTTCGTACACATTTCTACCAATAAATTTCCATGACTTTTCCATGACTTTTGAGGCAAATATTCATGACCTAAAGTTCCATGAAACATCTGTGTATGTAAAATAACATAGATAAAATAAATACATAAATAAATAGATAAAATCCATGTTCAAACAGCAATGACCACCAGTGAGAGTGCCCGGGAATACCATCAAAGGGCACTCCACCACGGACTCACATCCACAGACTCCATTCCCCATAATCCTTTGCCCAGACTAATCAGCCATGATCACATCCATGTGTGTCTCATCATCTTGTTTAACTCAACCTATATAAGCCTGGTTCTTTCTATCATTCCCTGCAAAGTCTTGTTTAGTGTTTCTACTGCAATTCTGAGCATTCTGTCTGTTATTCTCGTGTTCTTGGCTTTGACCTCTGCCTGTCCTTGGATTTTCCTTTTTGCCTGTGACCCTGTTATTGTTTGGATTGATTACCCGGTGTTTATGACCTCTTGCCTGTTTTCTGGATTATGTCTTTGGATTACCCTTTTGTTCAACAAAACTGCATTTGGATCTGAGAATTCTTAAATTCTTTAGTCAGTCAGGAACTAAAGTGGGCCGGTCTAAGGCATGAAACTCCAGGGCTGAAAATGAGTCCCACTCTGGCCCTGACGCTGTTTGACCCTCAGAACTCCACTTCCTATTTAACATGAATCTCATTGGATAACCATCAATATCAACAAGATAACATCCCTATTTGAATTCCCCAAAAACAGTCGAATTATTTTTTTCATTTCTGCAATTTACACCCAAGTACAAACTGCACTGCCAGATATTACCCCATGCTAGGGCTGTGTGATATGGACAAACACTACCACTACGCAACTACCACTTTGACAAAAAGTTCATAAAGGGATTGTAAAACTAACTGACGACACTCGTTAACTTTAACTTGACACAATCACTTTATATGATGAACATTTTGAATTTAGGCTTTTATTCACATATAAACATTGATCAGCGAACATAAACAGAAGCTCAACGACGCTGCTTGACCCTCTGTGTAACACGAGAATGAACCTCATTGGTTCTTGCTGAAGCTCAAACGTGCTGCGTAACACGAGAATGAACCTCATTGGTTCTTTTTGAAGCTCAAACGTGTTGCGTAACACGAGAATGAACTTCATTGGTTCTTTTTGAAGCTCAAACGTGCTGCGTAACACGAGAATGAACCTCATTGGTTCTTTTTGAAGCTCAAACGTGTTGCGTAACACGAGAATGAACCTCATTGGTTCTTGGAGAAGCTCAAACGTGCTGCGTAACATGAGAATGAACCTCATTGGTTCTTGCTGAAGCTCAAACGTGCTGCGTAACATGAGAATGAACCTCATTGGTTCTTGCTGAAGCTCAAACGTGCTGCGTAATACGAGAGTGAACCTCATTGGTTCTTTTTGAAGCTCAAACGTGCTGCGTAACATGAGAATGAACCTCATTGGTTCTTTTTGAAGCTCAAACGTGTTGCGTAACGAGAATGAACCTCATTGGTTCTTGCTGAAGCTCAAACGTGCTGCGTAACGAGAATGAACCTCAATGGTTCTTGCTGAAGCTCAAACGTGCTGCGGAACACGAGAATGAACCTCATTGGTTCTTTTTGAAGCTCAAACGTGTTGCGTAACACGAGAATGAACTTCATTGGTTCTTTTTGAAGCTCAAACGTGCTGCGTAACGAGAATGAACCTCAATGGTTCTTGCTGAAGCTCAAACGTGCTGCGTAACGAGAATGAACCTCAATGGTTCTTGCTGAAGCTCAAACGTGCTGCGTAACACGAGAATGAACCTCAATGGTTCTTGCTGAAGCTCAAACGTGCTGCGTAACATGAGAATGAACCTCATTGGTTCTTGCTGAAGCTCAAACGTGTTGCGTAACGAGAATGAACCTCAATGGTTCTTGCTGAAGCTCAAACGTGCTGCGTAACACGAGAATGAACCTCATTGGTTCTTGCTGAAGCTCAAACGTGTTGCGTAACGAGAATGAACCTCATTGGTTCTTGCTGAAGCTCAAACGTGCTGCGTAACACGAGAATGATCCTCATTGGTTCTTTTTGAAGCTCAAACGTGTTGCGTAACCAGAATGAACCTCATTGGTTCTTGCTGAAGCTCAAACGTGTTGCGTAACACGAGAATGAACTTCATTGGTTCTTTTTGAAGCTCAAACGTGCTGCGTAACGAGAATGAACCTCAATGGTTCTTGCTGAAGCTCAAACGTGCTGCGTAACGAGAATGAACCTCAATGGTTCTTGCTGAAGCTCAAACGTGCTGCGTAACACGAGAATGAACCTCAATGGTTCTTGCTGAAGCTCAAACGTGCTGCGTAACATGAGAATGAACCTCATTGGTTCTTGCTGAAGCTCAAACGTGTTGCGTAACGAGAATGAACCTCAATGGTTCTTGCTGAAGCTCAAACGTGCTGCGTAACACGAGAATGAACCTCATTGGTTCTTGCTGAAGCTCAAACGTGTTGCGTAACGAGAATGAACCTCATTGGTTCTTGCTGAAGCTCAAACGTGCTGCGTAACACGAGAATGAACCTCATTGGTTCTTGCGGAAGCTCAAACGTGCTGCGTAACGAGAATGAACCTCAATGGTTCTTGCTGAAGCTCAAACGTGCTGCGGAACACGAGAATGATCCTCATTGGTTCTTTTTGAAGCTCAAACGTGTTGCGTAACACGAGAATGAACTTCATTGGTTCTTTTTGAAGCTCAAACGTGTTGCGTAACACGAGAATGAACTTCATTGGTTCTTTTTGAAGCTCAAACGTGTTGCGTAACACGAGAATGAACTTCATTGGTTCTTTTTGAAGCTCAAACGTGCTGCGTAACGAGAATGAACCTTATTTGTTCTTGCGGAAGCTCAAACGTGCTGCGTAACGAGAATGAACCTCAATGGTTCTTGCTGAAGCTCAAACGTGTTGCGTAACACGAGAATGAACCTCATTGGTTCTTTTTGAAGCTCAAACGTGCTGCGTAACATGAGAATGAACCTCATTGGTTCTTGCTGAAGCTCAAACGTGCTGCGTAAGATGAGAATGAACCTCATTGGTTCTTTTTGAAGCTCAAACGTGCTGCGTAACATGAGAATGAACCTCATTGGTTCTTGCTGAAGCTCAAACGTGCTGCATAACACGAGAGTGAACCTCATTGGTTCTTGCTGAAGCTCAAACGTGCTGCGTAACACGAGAATGAACCTCATTGGTTCTTTTTGAAGCTCAAACGTGCTGCGTAACATGAGAATGAACCTCAATGGTTCTTGCTGAAGCTCAAACGTGTTGCGTAACGAGAATGAACCTCATTGGTTCTTGCTGAAGCTCAAACGTGTTGCGTAACGAGAATGAACCTCATTGGTTCTTGCTGAAGCTCAGACGTGCTGCGTAACACGAGAATGAACTTCATTGGTTCTTGCTGAAGCTCAGACGTGCTGCGTAACACGAGAATGAACTTCATTGGTTCTTTTTGAAGCTCAAACGTGCTGCGTAACATGAGAATGAACCTCATTGGTTCTTGCTGAAGCTCAAACGTGCTGCGTAAGATGAGAATGAACCTCATTGGTTCTTTTTGAAGCTCAAACGTGCTGCGTAACATGAGAATGAACCTCATTGGTTCTTGCTGAAGCTCAAACGTGCTGCGTAACACGAGAGTGAACCTCATTGGTTCTTGCTGAAGCTCAAACGTGCTGCGTAACACGAGAATGAACCTCATTGGTTCTTTTTGAAGCTCAAACGTGCTGCGTAACATGAGAATGAACCTCAATGGTTCTTGCTGAAGCTCAAACGTGTTGCGTAACGAGAATGAACCTCATTGGTTCTTGCTGAAGCTCAAACGTGTTGCGTAACGAGAATGAACCTCATTGGTTCTTGCTGAAGCTCAAACGTGTTGCGTAACATGAGAATGAACCTCATTGGTTCTTGCGGAAGCTCAAACGTGCTGCGTAACGAGAATGAACCTGTCACGTTTCATGGATCCACTGTCTCATTTTGATATGTTGTGTGTGTATGTGTGTCTGTGTGGGCGTGGTTACTAATTCCCGGTTGATTGTGTGCACCAGCTGCTAGCCCTTACCAGTTGCTTTATATGCCCAGTAATTCCCATCTCACATTGTCAGATCGTTGTGGCTTTCCCGGTGTCGTGTTCCTGTTCCTGTGTGGTCTCTGCTTCTCCTCGTGTGTTCCAGTCTTCGTGGATCTTCGTCGTTGTTTCCCGGTCTGGATTGTTTATTGTTCCTGTTTGATCACTCCGTCAACATCTCCACGAGACTCCGGTTTGCCCATCGACGTCCCTGTTGTCACAGTTCATCTGAGTGTTTGTCCCCGACCTGTGTTTTCTGTGACTTGTCTGACCAACTAAATAAACTAACTTTTACTTGCAATTGTATCCGATTCGTTCGTCATAGAACCTCAATGGTTCTTGCTGAAGCTCAAACGTGCTGCGTAACACGAGAATGAACTTCATTGGTTCTTTTTGAAGCTCAAACGTGTTGCGTAACACGAGAATGAACTTCATTGGTTCTTTTTGAAGCTCAAACGTGCTGCGTAACATGAGAATGAACCTCATTGGTTCTTGCGGAAGCTCAAACGTGCTGCGTAACGAGAATGAACCTCAATGGTTCTTGCTGAAGCTCAAACGTGTTGCGTTACACGAGAATGAACTTCATTGGTTCTTTTTGAAGCTCAAACGTGTTGCGTAACATGAGAATGAACCTCATTGGTTCTTGCGGAAGCTCAAACGTGCTGCGTAACATGAGAATGAAACTCAATGGTTCTTGCTGAAGCTCAAACGTGTTGCGTAACACGAGAATTAACTTCATTGGTTCTTTTTGAAGCTCAAACGTGCTGCGGAACACGAGAATGATCCTCATTGGTTCTTTTTGAAGCTCAAACGTGCTGCGTAACACGAGAGTGAACCTCATTGGTTCTTTTTGAAGCTCAAACGTGCTGCGTAACACGAGAGTGAACCTCATTGGTTCTTTTTGAAGCTCAAACGTGCTGCGTAACACGAGAATTAACTTCATTGGTTCTTTTTGAAGCTCAAACGTGCTGCGGAACACGAGAATGATCCTCATTGGTTCTTTTTGAAGCTCAAACGTGCTGCGTAACACGAGAGTGAACCTCATTGGTTCTTTTTGAAGCTCAAACGTGCTGCGTAACACGAGAGTGAACCTCATTGGTTCTTTTTGAAGCTCAAACGTGCTGCGTAACACGAGAATGAACCTCATTGGTTCTTGCTTAAGCTCAAACGTGCTGCGTAACATGAGAATGAACCTCATTGGTTCTTGCTGAAGCTCAAACGTGCTGCGTAATACGAGAGTGAACCTCATTGGTTCTTTTTGAAGCTCAAACGTGCTGCGTAACATGAGAATGAACCTCATTGGTTCTTGCTGAAGCTCAAACGTGCTGCGTAACATGAGAATGAACCTCATTGGTTCTTTTTGAAGCTCAAACGTGCTGCGTAACACGAGAGTGAACCTCATTGGTTCTTGCTGAAGCTCAAACGTGCTGCGTAACATGAGAATGAACCTCATTGGTTCTTTTTGAAGCTCAAACGTGTTGCGTAACACAAGAGTGAACCTCATTGGTTCTTTTTGAAGCTCAAACGTGCTGCGTAACATGAGAATGAACCTCATTGGTTCTTGCTGAAGCTCAAACGTGCTGCGTAACATGAGAATGAACCTCATTGGTTCTTTTTGAAGCTCAAACGTGCTGCGTAACATGAGAATGAACCTCATTGGTTCTTGCTGAAGCTCAAACGTGCTGCGTAATACGAGAGTGAACCTCATTGGTTCTTTTTGAAGCTCAAACGTGCTGCGTAACATTAGAATGAACCTCATTGGTTCTTGCGGAAGCTCAAACGTGTTGCGTAACACGAGAATGATCCTCATTGGTTCTTTTTGAAGCTCAAACGTGCTGTGTAACACGAGAGTGAACCTCATTGGTTCTTGCGGAAGCTCAAACGTGCTGTGTAACGAGAATGAACCCCAATGGTTCTTGCTGAAGCTCAAACGTGCTGCGTAACACGAGAATGAACTTCATTGGTTCTTTTTGAAGCTCAAACGTGCTGCGTAACACGAGAATGAACCTCATTGGTTCTTTTTGAAGCTCAAACGTGCTGCGTAACACGAGAGTGAACCTCATTGGTTCTTGCGGAAGCTCAAACGTGCTGCGTAACATGAGAATGAACCTCATTGGTTCTTTTTGAAGCTCAAACGTGTTGCGTAACACGAGAATGAACTTCATTGGTTCTTGCGGAAGCTCAAACGTGCTGCATAACATGAGAGTGAACCTCATTGGTTCTTGCAGAAGCTCAAACGTGCTGCGTAACATGAGAATGAACCTCATTGGTTCTTGCTGAAGCTCAAACGTGCTGCATAACATGAGAATGAACCTCATTGGTTCTTGCAGAAGCTCAAACGTGCTGCATAACATGAGAATGAACCTCATTGGTTCTTGCGGAAGCTCAAACGTGCTGCATAACATGAGAATGAACCTCATTGGTTCTTGCTGAAGCTCAGACGTGCTGCGTAACATGAGAATGAACCTCATTGGTTCTTGCAGAAGCTCAAACGTGCTGCATAACATGAGAATGAACCTCATTGGCTCTTGCAGAAGCTCAAACGTGCTGCGTAACATGAGAATGAACCTCATTGGTTCTTGCGGAAGCTCAAACGTGCTGCATAACATGAGAGTGAACCTCATTGGTTCTTGCAGAAGCTCAAACGTGCTGCGTAACATGAGAATGAACCTCATTGGTTCTTGCTGAAGCTCAAACGTGCTGCATAACATGAGAGTGAACCTCATTGGTTCTTGCAGAAGCTCAAACGTGCTGCATAACATGAGAATGAACCTCATTGGTTCTTGCGGAAGCTCAAACGTGCTGCATAACATGAGAATGAACCTCATTGGTTCTTGCTGAAGCTCAGACGTGCTGCGTAACATGAGAATGAACCTCATTGGTTCTTGCAGAAGCTCAAACGTGCTGCGTAACAGGAGAATGAACCTCATTGGCTCTTGCAGAAGCTCAAACGTGCTGCGTAACATGAGAATGAACCTCATTGGTTCTTGCTGAAGCTCAAAAGTGCTGCGTTACACGAGAGTGAACCTCATTGGCTCTTGCAGAAGCTCAAACGTGCTGCGTAACACGAGAATGATCCTCATTGGTTCTTCCTGAAGCTCAAACGTGCTGCGTAACATGAGAATGAACCTCATTGGTTCTTGCTGAAGCTCAGACGTGCTGCGTAACATGAGAATGAACCTCATTGGTTCTTGCAGAAGCTCAAACGTGCTGCGTAACAAGAGAATGAACCTCATTGGTTCTTGCTGAAGCTCAGACGTGCTGAGTAACACGAGAATGAACCTCATTGGTTCTTGCTGAAGCTCAAACGTGATGCGTAACATGAGAATGAACCTCATTGGTTCTTGCTGAAGCTCAAACGTGATGCGTAACATGAGAATGAACCTCATTGGTTCTTGCAGAAGCTCAAACGTGATGCGTAACATGAGAATGAACCTCATTGGTTCTTGCAGAAGCTCAAACGTGCTGCGTAACATGAGAATGAACCTCATTGGTTCTTGCA
Organism: Tiaroga cobitis; assembly: GCA_030578255.1. Taxonomy (NCBI): domain Eukaryota; kingdom Metazoa; phylum Chordata; class Actinopteri; order Cypriniformes; family Leuciscidae; genus Tiaroga; species Tiaroga cobitis. The sequence continues at coordinate 578,901 of CM060599.1, read as the reverse complement.
GAAGCTCAAACGTGCTGCGTAACATGAGAATGAACCTCATTGGTTCTTGCTGAAGCTCAAACGTGATGCGTAACATGAGAATGAACCTCATTGGTTCTTGCTGAAGCTCAAACGTGCTGCGTAATACGAGAGTGAACCTCATTGGTTCTTTTTGAAGCTCAAACGTGCTGCGTAACATGAGAATGAACCTCATTGGTTCTTGCTGAAGCTCAAACGTGCTGCGTAACATGAGAATGAACCTCATTGGTTCTTGCTGAAGCTCAAACGTGATGCGTAACATGAGAATGAACCTCATTGGTTCTTGCTGAAGCTCAAACGTGCTGCGTAATACGAGAGTGAACCTCATTGGTTCTTTTTGAAGCTCAAACGTGCTGCGTAACACGAGAATTAACTTCATTGGTTCTTTTTGAAGCTCAAACGTGCTGCGGAACACGAGAATGAACCTCAATGGTTCTTGCTGAAGCTCAAACGTGTTGCGTAACACGAGAATTAACTTCATTGGTTCTTTTTGAAGCTCAAACGTGCTGCGGAACACGAGAATGATCCTCATTGGTTCTTTTTGAAGCTCAAATGTGCTGCGTAACACGAGAATGAACCTCATTGGTTCTTTTTGAAGCTCAAACGTGCTGCGTAACACGAGAGTGAACCTCATTGGTTCTTTTTAAAGCTCAAACGTGCTGCGTAACACGAGAGTGAACCTCATTGGTTCTTTTTGAAGCTCAAACGTGCTGCGTAACACGAGAATGAACCTCATTGGTTCTTTTTGAAGCTCAAACGTGCTGCGTAACACGAGAATGAACCTCATTGGTTCTTTTTGAAGCTCAAACGTGCTGCGTAACACGAGAATGAACCTCATTGGTTCTTTTTGAAGCTCAAACGTGCTGCGTAACACGAGAATGAACCTCATTGGTTCTTTTTGAAGCTCAAACGTGCTGCGTAACACGAGAATGAACCTCATTGGTTCTTTTTGAAGCTCAAACGTGCTGCGTAACACGAGAGTGAACCTCATTGGTTCTTTTTGAAGCTCAAACGTGCTGCGTAACACGAGAATGAACCTCATTGGTTCTTTTTGAAGCTCAAACGTGCTGCGTAACACGAGAATGAACCTCATTGGTTCTTTTTGAAGCTCAAACGTGCTGCGTAACACGAGAATGAACCTCATTGGTTCTTTTTGAAGCTCAAACGTGCTGCGTAACACGAGAATGAACCTCATTGGTTCTTTTTGAAGCTCAAACGTGCTGCGTAACACGAGAGTGAACCTCATTGGTTCTTTTTGAAGCTCAAACGTGCTGCGTAACACGAGAATGAACCTCATTGGTTCTTGCTTAAGCTCAAACGTGCTGCGTAACATGAGAATGAACCTCATTGGTTCTTGCTGAAGCTCAAACGTGCTGCGTAATACGAGAGTGAACCTCATTGGTTCTTTTTGAAGCTCAAACGTGCTGCGTAACATGAGAATGAACCTCATTGGTTCTTGCTGAAGCTCAAACGTGCTGCGTAACATGAGAATGAACCTCATTGGTTCTTTTTGAAGCTCAAACGTGCTGCGTAACACGAGAGTGAACCTCATTGGTTCTTTTTGAAGCTCAAACGTGCTGCGTAACATGAGAATGAACCTCATTGGTTCTTGCTGAAGCTCAAACGTGCTGCGTAACATGAGAATGAACCTCATTGGTTCTTTTTGAAGCTCAAACGTGCTGCGTAACATGAGAATGAACCTCATTGGTTCTTGCTGAAGCTCAAACGTGCTGCGTAATACGAGAGTGAACCTCATTGGTTCTTTTTGAAGCTCAGACGTGCTGCGTAACATGAGAATGAACCTCATTGGTTCTTGCAGAAGCTCAAACGTGCTGCGTAACAAGAGAATGAACCTCATTGGTTCTTGCTGAAGCTCAGACGTGCTGAGTAACACGAGAATGAACCTCATTGGTTCTTGCTGAAGCTCAAACGTGATGCGTAACATGAGAATGAACCTCATTGGTTCTTGTTGAAGCTCAAACGTGATGCGTAACATGAGAATGAACCTCATTGGTTCTTGCAGAAGCTCAAACGTGATGCGTAACATGAGAGTGAACCTCATTGGTTCTTGCAGAAGCTCAAACGTGCTGCGTAACATGAGAATGAACCTCATTGGTTCTTGCAGAAGCTCAAACGTGCTGCGTAACATGAGAATGAACCTCATTGGTTCTTGCTGAAGCTCAAACGTGATGCGTAACATGAGAATGAACCTCATTGGTTCTTGCTGAAGCTCAAACGTGCTGCGTAATACGAGAGTGAACCTCATTGGTTCTTTTTGAAGCTCAAACGTGCTGCGTAACATGAGAATGAACCTCATTGGTTCTTGCTGAAGCTCAAACGTGCTGCGTAACATGAGAATGAACCTCATTGGTTCTTGCTGAAGCTCAAACGTGATGCGTAACATGAGAATGAACCTCATTGGTTCTTGCTGAAGCTCAAACGTGCTGCGTAATACGAGAGTGAACCTCATTGGTTCTTTTTGAAGCTCAAACGTGCTGCGTAACACGAGAATTAACTTCATTGGTTCTTTTTGAAGCTCAAACGTGCTGCGGAACACGAGAATGAACCTCAATGGTTCTTGCTGAAGCTCAAACGTGTTGCGTAACACGAGAATTAACTTCATTGGTTCTTTTTGAAGCTCAAACGTGCTGCGGAACACGAGAATGATCCTCATTGGTTCTTTTTGAAGCTCAAACGTGCTGCGTAACACGAGAATGAACCTCATTGGTTCTTTTTGAAGCTCAAACGTGCTGCGTAACACGAGAGTGAACCTCATTGGTTCTTTTTGAAGCTCAAACGTGCTGCGTAACACGAGAGTGAACCTCATTGGTTCTTTTTGAAGCTCAAACGTGCTGCGTAACACGAGAATGAACCTCATTGGTTCTTTTTGAAGCTCAAACGTGCTGCGTAACACGAGAGTGAACCTCATTGGTTCTTTTTGAAGCTCAAACGTGCTGCGTAACACGAGAATGAACCTCATTGGTTCTTTTTGAAGCTCAAACGTGCTGCGTAACACGAGAATGAACCTCATTGGTTCTTTTTGAAGCTCAAACGTGCTGCGTAACACGAGAATGAACCTCATTGGTTCTTTTTGAAGCTCAAACGTGCTGCGTAACACGAGAGTGAACCTCATTGGTTCTTTTTGAAGCTCAAACGTGCTGCGTAACACGAGAATGAACCTCATTGGTTCTTGCTTAAGCTCAAACGTGCTGCGTAACATGAGAATGAACCTCATTGGTTCTTGCTGAAGCTCAAACGTGCTGCGTAATACGAGAGTGAACCTCATTGGTTCTTTTTGAAGCTCAAACGTGCTGCGTAACATGAGAATGACCCTCATTGGTTCTTGCTGAAGCTCAAACGTGCTGCGTAACATGAGAATGAACCTCATTGGTTCTTTTTGAAGCTCAAACGTGCTGCGTAACACGAGAGTGAACCTCATTGGTTCTTTTTGAAGCTCAAACGTGCTGCGTAACATGAGAATGAACCTCATTGGTTCTTGCTGAAGCTCAAACGTGCTGTGTAACATGAGAATGAACCTCATTGGTTCTTTTTGAAGCTCAAACGTGCTGCGTAACATGAGAATGAACCTCATTGGTTCTTGCTGAAGCTCAAACGTGCTGCGTAATACGAGAGTGAACCTCATTGGTTCTTTTTGAAGCTCAAACGTACTGCGTAACATTAGAATGAACCTCATTGGTTCTTGCGGAAGCGTGTTGCGTAACACGAGAATGATCCTCATTGGTTCTTTTTGAAGCTCAAACGTGCTGTGTAACACGAGAGTGAACCTCATTGGTTCTTGCGGAAGCTCAAACGTGCTGTGTAACGAGAATGAACCTCAATGGTTCTTGCTGAAGCTCATACGTGCTGCGTAACACGAGAGTGAACTTCATTGGTTCTTTTTGAAGCTCAAACGTGCTGCGTAACACGAGAATGAACCTCATTGGTTCTTTTTGAAGCTCAAACGTGCTGCGTAACACGAGAATGAACCTCAATGGTTCTTGCTGAAGCTCATACGTGCTGCGTAACACGAGAATGAACTTCATTGGTTCTTTTTGAAGCTCAAACGTGCTGCGTAACACGAGAATGAACTTCATTGGTTCTTTTTGAAGCTCAAACGTGCTGCGTAACACGAGAATGAACCTCATTGGTTCTTGCGGAAGCTCAAACGTGCTGCGTAACATGAGAATGAACCTCATTGGTTCTTTTTGAAGCTCAAACGTGTTGCGTAACACGAGAATGAACTTCATTGGTTCTTGCGGAAGCTCAAACGTGCTGCGTAACACGAGAGTGAACCTCATTGGTTCTTTTTGAAGCTCAAACGTGCTGCGTAACACGAGAATGAACTTCATTGGTTCTTGCTGAAGCTCAAATGTGCTACGTAACATGAGAGTGAACCTCATTGGTTCTTGCAGAAGCTCAAACGTGCTGCGTAACATGAGAATGAACCTCATTGGTTCTTGCTGAAGCTCAGACGTGCTGCGTAACATGAGAATGAACCTCATTGGTTCTTGCAGAAGCTCAAACGTGCTGCGTAACAGGAGAATGAACCTCATTGGTTCTTGCTGAAGCTCAAACGTGCTGCGTAACACGAGAATGAACCTCATTGGTTCTTGCTGAAGCTCAAACGTGCTGCGTAACACGAGAGTGAACCTCATTGGTTCTTGCAGAAGCTCAAACGTGCTGCGTAACAGGAGAATGAACCTCATTGGTTCTTGCTGAAGCTCAAACGTGCTGCGTAACACGAGAATGAACCTCATTGGTTCTTGCTGAAGCTCAAACGTGCTGCGTAACACGAGAATGAACCTCATTGGTTCTTTTTGAAGCTCAAACGTGCTGCGCTACACGAGAGTGAACCTCATTGGCTCTTGCAGAAGCTCAAACGTGCTGCGTAACACGAGAATGATCCTCATTGGTTCTTGCTGAAGCTCAAACGTGCTGCGTAACATGAGAATGAACCTCATTGGTTCTTGCTGAAGCTCAGACGTGCTGCGTAACATGAGAATGAACCTCATTGGTTCTTGCTGAAGCTCAGACGTGCTGCGTAACATGAGAATGAACCTCATTGGTTCTTGCTGAAGCTCAGACGTGCTGCGTAACATGAGAATGAACCTCATTGGTTCTTGCAGAAGCTCAAACGTGCTGCGTAACAAGAGAATGAACCTCATTGGTTCTTGCTGAAGCTCAGACGTGCTGAGTAACACGAGAATGAACCTCATTGGTTCTTGCTGAAGCTCAAACGTGATGCGTAACATGAGAATGAACCTCATTGGTTCTTGCTGAAGCTCAAACGTGATGCGTAACATGAGAATGAACCTCATTGGTTCTTGCAGAAGCTCAAACGTGATGCGTAACATGAGAATGAACCTCATTGGTTCTTGCAGAAGCTCAAACGTGCTGCGTAACACGAGAATGAACCTCATTGGTTCTTGCTGAAGCTCAAACGTGATGCGTAACATGAGAATGAACCTCATTGGTTCTTGCTGAAGCTCAAACGTGCTGCGTAATACGAGAGTGAACCTCATTGGTTCTTTTTGAAGCTCAAACGTGCTGCGTAACACGAGAATGAACCTCATTGGTTCTTGCTGAAGCTCAAACGTGCTGCGTAACATGAGAATGAACCTCATTGGTTCTTGCAGAAGCTCAAACGTGCTGCGTAACATGAGAATGAACCTCATTGGTTCTTGCAGAAGCTCAAACGTGCTGCGTAACATGAGAATGAACCTCATTGGTTCTTGCAGAAGCTCAAACGTGCTGCGTAACATGAGAATGAACCTCATTGGTTCTTGCGGAAGCTCAAACGTGCTGCGTAACATGAGAATGAACCTCATTGGTTCTTGCAGAAGCTCAAACGTGCTGCGTAACACGAGAATGAACCTCATTGGTTCTTGCTGAAGCTCAAACGTGCTGCGTAACACGAGAATGAACCTCATTGGTTCTTGCTGAAGCTCAAACGTGCTGCGTAACACGAGAGTGAACCTCATTGGTTCTTGGAAGCGCTCAAACGTGCTGCGTAACATGAGAATGAACCTCATTGGTTCTTGCTGAAGCTCAAACGTGCTGCGTAACATGAGAATGAACCTTATTGGTTCTTGCTGAAGCTCAAACGTGCTGCGTAACATGAACCTCATTGGTTCTTTTTGAAGCTCAAACGTGCTGCGTAACATGAGAATGAACCTCAATGGTTCTTGCTGAAGCTCAAACGTGTTGCGTAACATGAGAATGAACCTCATTGGTTCTTTTTGAAGCTCAAACGTGCTGCGTAACATGAGAATGAACCTAAATGGTTCTTGCTGAAGCTCAAACGTGTTGCGTAACGAGAATGAACCTCATTGGTTCTTGCTGAAGCTCAAACGTGTTGCGTAACGAGAATGAACCTCATTGGTTCTTGCAGAAGCTCAAACGTGCTGCGTAACACGAGAATGAACCTCATTGGTTCTTGCTGAAGCTCAAACGTGCTGCGTAACATGAGAATGAACCTCATTGGTTCTTTTTGAAGCTCAAACGTGCTGCGTAACATGAGAATGAACCTCAATGGTTCTTGCTGAAGCTCAAACGTGTTGCGTAACGAGAATGAACCTCATTGGTTCTTGCTGAAGCTCAAACGTGCTGCGTAACACGAGAGTGAACCTCATTGGTTCTTGCTGAAGCTCAAACGTGTTGCGTAACACGAGAATGAACTTCATTGGTTCTTTTTGAAGCTCAAACGTGTTGCGTAACACGAGAATGAACTTCATTGGTTCTTTTTGAAGCTCAAACGTGCTGCGTAACGAGAATGAACCTCATTGGTTCTTGCTGAAGCTCAAACGTGTTGCGTAACACGAGAATGAACTTCATTGGTTCTTTTTGAAGCTCAAACGTGCTGCGTAACACAAGAGTGAACCTCATTGGTTCTTGGAGAAGCTCAAACGTGCTGCGTAACATGAGAATGAACCTCATTGGTTCTTGCTGAAGCTCAAACGTGCTGCGTAACATGAGAATGAACCTCATTGGTTCTTTTTGAAGCTCAAACGTGCTGCGTAACATGAGAATGAACCTCATTGGTTCTTGCTGAAGCTCAAACGTGCTGCGTAACATGAGAATGAACCTCATTGGTTCTTGCTGAAGCTCAAACGTGCTGCGTAATACGAGAGTGAACCTCATTGGTTCTTTTTGAAGCTCAAACGTGCTGCGTAACATGAGAATGAACCTCATTGGTTCTTTTTGAAGCTCAAACGTGCTGCGTAACATGAGAATGAACCTCATTGGTTCTTGCTGAAGCTCAAACGTGCTGCGTAACATGAGAATGAACCTCATTGGTTCTTGCTGAAGCTCAAACGTGCTGCGTAACAGGAGAATGAACCTCAATGGTTCTTGCTGAAGCTCAAACGTGTTGCGTAACGAGAATGAACCTCATTGGTTCTTGCTGAAGCTCAAACGTGCTGCGTAACGAGAATGAACCTCATTGGTTCTTGCAGAAGCTCAAACGTGCTGCGTAACACGAGAATGAACCTCATTGGTTCTTGCTGAAGCTCAAACGTGCTGCGTAACATGAGAATGAACCTCATTGGTTCTTTTTGAAGCTCAAACGTGCTGCGTAACATGAGAATGAACCTCAATGGTTCTTGCTGAAGCTCAAACGTGCTGCGTAACATGAGAATGAACCTCATTGGTTCTTGCTGAAGCTCAAACGTGCTGCGTAACGAGAATGAACCTCATTGGTTCTTGCTGAAGCTCAAACGTGTTGCGTAACGAGAATGAACCTCATTGGTTCTTGCTGAAGCTCAAACGTGTTGCGTAACGAGAATGAACCTCATTGGTTCTTGCTGAAGCTCAAACGTGTTGCGTAACACGAGAATGAACTTCATTGGTTCTTTTTGAAGCTCAAACGTGTTCCGTAACACGAGAATGAACTTCATTGGTTCTTTTTGAAGCTCAAACGTGCTGCGTAACGAGAATGAACCTCATTGGTTCTTGCTGAAGCTCAAACGTGTTGCGTAACACGAGAATGAACTTCATTGGTTCTTTTTGAAGCTCAAACGTGTTGCGTAACACGAGAATGAACTTCATTGGTTCTTTTTGAAGCTCAAACGTGCTGCGTAACACGAGAATGAACCTCATTGGTTCTTGCAGAAGCTCAAACGTGCTGCGTAACACGAGAATGAACCTCATTGGTTCTTGCTGAAGCTCAAACGTGCTGCGTAACACAAGAGTGAACCTCATTGGTTCTTGGAGAAGCTCAAACGTGCTGCGTAACATGAGAATGAACCTCATTGGTTCTTGCTGAAGCTCAAACGTGCTGCGTAACATGAGAATGAACCTCATTGGTTCTTTTTGAAGCTCAAACGTGCTGCGTAACATGAGAATGAACCTCATTGGTTCTTGCTGAAGCTCAAACGTGCTGCGTAACATGAGAATGAACCTCATTGGTTCTTGCTGAAGCTCAAACGTGCTGCGTAATACGAGAGTGAACCTCATTGGTTCTTTTTGAAGCTCAAACGTGCTGCGTAACATGAGAATGAACCTCATTGGTTCTTTTTGAAGCTCAAACGTGCTGCGTAACATGAGAATGAACCTCATTGGTTCTTGCTGAAGCTCAAACGTGCTGCGTAACATGAGAATGAACCTCATTGGTTCTTGCTGAAGCTCAAACGTGCTGCGTAACATGAGAATGAACCTCATTGGTTCTTGCTGAAGCTCAAACATGCTGCGTAACATGAGAATGAACCTCATTGGTTCTTGGAGAAGCTCAAACGTGCTGCGTAACATGAGAATGAACCTCATTGGTTCTTGCTGAAGCTCAAACGTGCTGCGTAACACGAGAATGAACCTCATTGGTTCTTGCTGAAGCTCAAACGTGCTGCGTAACACGAGAATGAACCTCATTGGTTCTTTTTGAAGCTCAAACGTGCTGCGTAACAGGAGAATGAACCTCAATGGTTCTTGCTGAAGCTCAAACGTGTTGCGTAACGAGAATGAACCTCATTGGTTCTTGCGGAAGCTCAAACGTGCTGCGTAACGAGAATGAACCTCATTGGTTCTTGCTGAAGCTCAAACGTGTTGCGTAACGAGAATGAACCTCATTGGTTCTTGCTGAAGCTCAAACGTGTTGCGTAACGAGAATGAACCTCATTGGTTCTTGCTGAAGCTCAAACGTGTTGCGTAACGAGAATGAACCTCATTGGTTCTTGCTGAAGCTCAAACGTGTTGCGTAACGAGAATGAACCTCATTGGTTCTTGCGGAAGCTCAAACGTGCTGCGTAACGAGAATGAACCTCAATGGTTCTTGCTGAAGCTCAAACGTGTTGCGTAACACGAGAATGAACTTCATTGGTTCTTTTTGAAGCTCAAACGTGTTGCGTAACACGAGAATGAACTTCATTGGTTCTTTTTGAAGCTCAAACGTGCTGCGTAACGAGAATGAACCTCATTGGTTCTTGCTGAAGCTCAAACGTGTTGCGTAACACGAGAATGAACTTCATTGGTTCTTTTTGAAGCTCAAACGTGTTGCGTAACACGAGAATGAACTTCATTGGTTCTTTTTGAAGCTCAAACGTGCTGCGTAACACGAGAATGAACCTCATTGGTTCTTGCAGAAGCTCAAACGTGCTGCGTAACACGAGAATGAACCTCATTGGTTCTTGCTGAAGCTCAAACGTGCTGCGTAACACAAGAGTGAACCTCATTGGTTCTTGGAGAAGCTCAAACGTGCTGCGTAACATGAGAATGAACCTCATTGGTTCTTGCTGAAGCTCAAACGTGCTGCGTAACATGAGAATGAACCTCATTGGTTCTTTTTGAAGCTCAAACGTGCTGCGTAACATGAGAATGAACCTCATTGGTTCTTGCTGAAGCTCAAACGTGCTGCGTAACATGAGAATGAACCTCATTGGTTCTTGCTGAAGCTCAAACGTGCTGCGTAATACGAGAGTGAACCTCATTGGTTCTTTTTGAAGCTCAAACGTGCTGCGTAACATGAGAATGAACCTCATTGGTTCTTTTTGAAGCTCAAACGTGCTGCGTAACATGAGAATGAACCTCATTGGTTCTTGCTGAAGCTCAAACGTGCTGCGTAACATGAGAATGAACCTCATTGGTTCTTGCTGAAGCTCAAACGTGCTGCGTAACATGAGAATGAACCTCATTGGTTCTTGCTGAAGCTCAAACATGCTGCGTAACATGAGAATGAACCTCATTGGTTCTTGGAGAAGCTCAAACGTGCTGCGTAACATGAGAATGAACCTCATTGGTTCTTGCTGAAGCTCAAACGTGCTGCGTAACACGAGAATGAACCTCATTGGTTCTTGCTGAAGCTCAAACGTGCTGCGTAACACGAGAATGAACCTCATTGGTTCTTTTTGAAGCTCAAACGTGCTGCGTAACAGGAGAATGAACCTCAATGGTTCTTGCTGAAGCTCAAACGTGTTGCGTAACGAGAATGAACCTCATTGGTTCTTGCGGAAGCTCAAACGTGCTGCGTAACGAGAATGAACCTCATTGGTTCTTGCTGAAGCTCAAACGTGTTGCGTAACGAGAATGAACCTCATTGGTTCTTGCGGAAGCTCAAACGTGCTGCGTAACACGAGAGTGAACCTCATTGGTTCTTGCTGAAGCTCAAACGTGTTGCGTAACACGAGAATGAACTTCATTGGTTCTTTTTGAAGCTCAAACGTGTTGCGTAACACGAGAATGAACTTCATTGGTTCTTTTTGAAGCTCAAACGTGCTGCGTAACGAGAATGAACCTCATTGGTTCTTGCTGAAGCTCAAACGTGTTGCGTAACACGAGAATGAACTTCATTGGTTCTTTTTGAAGCTCAAACGTGCTGCGTAACACAAGAGTGAACCTCATTGGTTCTTGGAGAAGCTCAAACGTGCTGCGTAACATGAGAATGAACCTCATTGGTTCTTGCTGAAGCTCAAACGTGCTGCGTAACATGAGAATGAACCTCATTGGTTCTTTTTGAAGCTCAAACGTGCTGCGTAACATGAGAATGAACCTCATTGGTTCTTGCTGAAGCTCAAACGTGCTGCGTAACATGAGAATGAACCTCATTGGTTCTTGCTGAAGCTCAAACGTGCTGCGTAATACGAGAGTGAACCTCATTGGTTCTTTTTGAAGCTCAAACGTGCTGCGTAACATGAGAATGAACCTCATTGGTTCTTTTTGAAGCTCAAACGTGCTGCGTAACATGAGAATGAACCTCATTGGTTCTTGCTGAAGCTCAAACGTGCTGCGTAACATGAGAATGAACCTCATTGGTTCTTGCTGAAGCTCAAACGTGCTGCGTAACATGAGAATGAACCTCATTGGTTCTTGCTGAAGCTCAAACATGCTGCGTAACATGAGAATGAACCTCATTGGTTCTTGGAGAAGCTCAAACGTGCTGCGTAACATGAGAATGAACCTCATTGGTTCTTGCTGAAGCTCAAACGTGCTGCGTAACACGAGAATGAACCTCATTGGTTCTTGCTGAAGCTCAAACGTGCTGCGTAACACGAGAATGAACCTCATTGGTTCTTTTTGAAGCTCAAACGTGCTGCGTAACAGGAGAATGAACCTCAATGGTTCTTGCTGAAGCTCAAACGTGTTGCGTAACGAGAATGAACCTCATTGGTTCTTGCTGAAGCTCAAACGTGCTGCGTAACGAGAATGAACCTCATTGGTTCTTGCAGAAGCTCAAACGTGCTGCGTAACACGAGAATGAACCTCATTGGTTCTTGCTGAAGCTCAAACGTGCTGCGTAACATGAGAATGAACCTCATTGGTTCTTTTTGAAGCTCAAACGTGCTGCGTAACATGAGAATGAACCTCAATGGTTCTTGCTGAAGCTCAAACGTGCTGCGTAACATGAGAATGAACCTCATTGGTTCTTGCTGAAGCTCAAACGTGCTGCGTAACATGAGAATGAACCTCAATGGTTCTTGCTGAAGCTCAAACGTGTTGCGTAACGAGAATGAACCTCATTGGTTCTTGCTGAAGCTCAAACGTGTTGCGTAACGAGAATGAACCTCATTGGTTCTTGCTGAAGCTCAAACGTGTTGCGTAACGAGAATGAACCTCATTGGTTCTTGCTGAAGCTCAAACGTGTTGCGTAACACGAGAATGAACTTCATTGGTTCTTTTTGGAGCTCAAACGTGTTGCGTAACACGAGAATGAACTTCATTGGTTCTTTTTGAAGCTCAAACGTGCTGCGTAACGAGAATGAACCTCATTGGTTCTTGCTGAAGCTCAAACGTGTTGCGTAACACGAGAATGAACTTCATTGGTTCTTTTTGAAGCTCAAACGTGTTGCGTAACACGAGAATGAACTTCATTGGTTCTTTTTGAAGCTCAAACGTGCTGCGTAACACGAGAATGAACCTCATTGGTTCTTGCAGAAGCTCAAACGTGCTGCGTAACACGAGAATGAACCTCATTGGTTCTTGCTGAAGCTCAAACGTGCTGCGTAACACAAGAGTGAACCTCATTGGTTCTTGGAGAAGCTCAAACGTGCTGCGTAACATGAGAATGAACCTCATTGGTTCTTGCTGAAGCTCAAACGTGCTGCGTAACATGAGAATGAACCTCATTGGTTCTTTTTGAAGCTCAAACGTGCTGCGTAACATGAGAATGAACCTCATTGGTTCTTGCTGAAGCTCAAACGTGCTGCGTAACATGAGAATGAACCTCATTGGTTCTTGCTGAAGCTCAAACGTGCTGCGTAATACGAGAGTGAACCTCATTGGTTCTTTTTGAAGCTCAAACGTGCTGCGTAACATGAGAATGAACCTCATTGGTTCTTTTTGAAGCTCAAACGTGCTGCGTAACATGAGAATGAACCTCATTGGTTCTTGCTGAAGCTCAAACGTGCTGCGTAACATGAGAATGAACCTCATTGGTTCTTGCTGAAGCTCAAACGTGCTGCGTAACATGAGAATGAACCTCATTGGTTCTTGGAGAAGCTCAAACGTGCTGCGTAACATGAGAATGAACCTCATTGGTTCTTGCTGAAGCTCAAACGTGCTGCGTAACACGAGAATGAACCTCATTGGTTCTTTTTGAAGCTCAAACGTGCTGCGTAACAGGAGAATGAACCTCAATGGTTCTTGCTGAAGCTCAAACGTGTTGCGTAACGAGAATGAACCTCATTGGTTCTTGCGGAAGCTCAAACGTGCTGCGTAACGAGAATGAACCTCATTGGTTCTTGCTGAAGCTCAAACGTGTTGCGTAACGAGAATGAACCTCATTGGTTCTTGCTGAAGCTCAAACGTGTTGCGTAACGAGAATGAACCTCATTGGTTCTTGCTGAAGCTCAAACGTGTTGCGTAACGAGAATGAACCTCATTGGTTCTTGCTGAAGCTCAAACGTGTTGCGTAACGAGAATGAACCTCATTGGTTCTTGCGGAAGCTCAAACGTGCTGCGTAACGAGAATGAACCTCAATGGTTCTTGCTGAAGCTCAAACGTGTTGCGTAACACGAGAATGAACTTCATTGGTTCTTTTTGAAGCTCAAACGTGTTGCGTAACACGAGAATGAACTTCATTGGTTCTTTTTGAAGCTCAAACGTGCTGCGTAACATGAGAATGAACCTCATTGGTTCTTGCGGAAGCTCAAACGTGCTGCGTAACGAGAATGATCCTCATTGGTTCTTTTTGAAGCTCAAACGTGCTGCGTAACACGAGAGTGAACCTCATTGGTTCTTTTTGAAGCTCAAACGTGCTGCGTAACACGAGAATGAACCTCATTGGTTCTTGCTGAAGCTCAGACGTGCTGCGTAACATGAGAATGAACCTCATTGGTTCTTGCAGAAGCTCAAACGTGCTGCGTTACACGAGAATGAACTTCATTGGTTCTTTTTGAAGCTCAAACGTGCTGCGTAATACGAGAGTGAACCTCATTGGTTCTTTTTGAAGCTCAAACGTGCTGCGTAACACGAGAGTGAACCTCATTGGTTCTTGCTGAAGCTCAGACGTGCTGCGTAACATGAGAATGAACCTCATTGGTTCTTGCAGAAGCTCAAACGTGCTGCGTTACACGAGAATGAACTTCATTGGTTCTTTTTGAAGCTCAAACGTGCTGCGTAATACGAGAGTGAACCTCATTGGTTCTTTTTGAAGCTCAAACGTGCTGCGTAATACGAGAGTGAACCTCATTGGTTCTTTTTGAAGCTCAAACGTGCTGCGTTACACGAGAATGAACCTCATTGGTTCTTTTTGAAGCTCAAACGTGCTGCGTAATACGAGAGTGAACCTCATTGGTTCTTTTTGAAGCTCAAACGTGCTGCGTAACACGAGAGTGAACCTCATTGGTTCTTTTTGAAGCTCAAACGTGCTGCGTAACACGAGAATGAACCTCATTGGTTCTTGCTGAAGCTCAGACGTGCTGCGTAACATGAGAATGAACCTCATTGGTTCTTGCTGAAGCTCAAACGTGCTGCGTAACACGAGAATGAACCTCATTGGTTCTTGCTGAAGCTCAGACGTGCTGCGTAACATGAGAATGAACCTCATTGGTTCTTGCAGAAGCTCAAACGTGTTGCGTAACACGAGAATGAACTTCATTGGTTCTTTTTGAAGCTCAAACGTGCTGCGTAACACGAGAATGAACCTCATTGGTTCTTGCAGAAGCTCAAACGTGCTGCGTAACACGAGAATGAACCTCATTGGTTCTTGCTGAAGCTCAAACGTGCTGCGTAACATGAGAATGAACCTCATTGGTTCTTTTTGAAGCTCAAACGTGCTGCGTAACATGAGAATGAACCTCATTGGTTCTTGCTGAAGCTCAAACGTGCTGCGTAATACGAGAGTGAACCTCATTGGTTCTTGTTGAAGCTCAAACGTGCTGCGTAACATGAGAATGAACCTCATTGGTTCTTTTTGAAGCTCAAACGTGCTGCGTAACATGAGAATGAACCTCATTGGTTCTTGCTGAAGCTCAAACGTGCTGCGTAACATGAGAATGAACCTCATTGGTTCTTGCTGAAGCTCAAACGTGCTGCGTAACATGAGAATGAACCTCATTGGTTCTTGCTGAAGCTCAAACATGCTGCGTAACATGAGAATGAACCTCATTGGTTCTTGGAGAAGCTCAAACGTGCTGCGTAACATGAGAATGAACCTCATTGGTTCTTGCTGAAGCTCAAACGTGCTGCGTAACACGAGAATGAACCTCATTGGTTCTTGCTGAAGCTCAAACGTGCTGCGTAACACGAGAATGAACCTCATTGGTTCTTTTTGAAGCTCAAACGTGCTGCGTAACAGGAGAATGAACCTCAATGGTTCTTGCTGAAGCTCAAACGTGTTGCGTAACGAGAATGAACCTCATTGGTTCTTGCTGAAGCTCAAACGTGCTGCGTAACGAGAATGAACCTCATTGGTTCTTGCAGAAGCTCAAACGTGCTGCGTAACACGAGAATGAACCTCATTGGTTCTTGCTGAAGCTCAAACGTGCTGCGTAACATGAGAATGAACCTCATTGGTTCTTTTTGAAGCTCAAACGTGCTGCGTAACATGAGAATGAACCTCAATGGTTCTTGCTGAAGCTCAAACGTGCTGCGTAACATGAGAATGAACCTCATTGGTTCTTGCTGAAGCTCAAACGTGCTGCGTAACATGAGAATGAACCTCAATGGTTCTTGCTGAAGCTCAAACGTGTTGCGTAACGAGAATGAACCTCATTGGTTCTTGCTGAAGCTCAAACGTGTTGCGTAACGAGAATGAACCTCATTGGTTCTTGCTGAAGCTCAAACGTGTTGCGTAACGAGAATGAACCTCATTGGTTCTTGCTGAAGCTCAAACGTGTTGCGTAACACGAGAATGAACTTCATTGGTTCTTTTTGAAGCTCAAACGTGTTGCGTAACACGAGAATGAACTTCATTGGTTCTTTTTGAAGCTCAAACGTGCTGCGTAACGAGAATGAACCTCATTGGTTCTTGCTGAAGCTCAAACGTGTTGCGTAACACGAGAATGAACTTCATTGGTTCTTTTTGAAGCTCAAACGTGTTGCGTAACACGAGAATGAACTTCATTGGTTCTTTTTGAAGCTCAAACGTGCTGCGTAACACGAGAATGAACCTCATTGGTTCTTGCAGAAGCTCAAACGTGCTGCGTAACACGAGAATGAACCTCATTGGTTCTTGCTGAAGCTCAAACGTGCTGCGTAACACAAGAGTGAACCTCATTGGTTCTTGGAGAAGCTCAAACGTGCTGCGTAACATGAGAATGAACCTCATTGGTTCTTGCTGAAGCTCAAACGTGCTGCGTAACATGAGAATGAACCTCATTGGTTCTTTTTGAAGCTCAAACGTGCTGCGTAACATGAGAATGAACCTCATTGGTTCTTGCTGAAGCTCAAACGTGCTGCGTAACATGAGAATGAACCTCATTGGTTCTTGCTGAAGCTCAAACGTGCTGCGTAATATGAGAGTGAACCTCATTGGTTCTTTTTGAAGCTCAAACGTGCTGCGTAACATGAGAATGAACCTCATTGGTTCTTTTTGAAGCTCAAACGTGCTGCGTAACATGAGAATGAACCTCATTGGTTCTTGCTGAAGCTCAAACGTGCTGCGTAACATGAGAATGAACCTCATTGGTTCTTGCTGAAGCTCAAACGTGCTGCGTAACATGAGAATGAACCTCATTGGTTCTTGGAGAAGCTCAAACGTGCTGCGTAACATGAGAATGAACCTCATTGGTTCTTGCTGAAGCTCAAACGTGCTGCGTAACACGAGAATGAACCTCATTGGTTCTTTTTGAAGCTCAAACGTGCTGCGTAACAGGAGAATGAACCTCAATGGTTCTTGCTGAAGCTCAAACGTGTTGCGTAACGAGAATGAACCTCATTGGTTCTTGCGGAAGCTCAAACGTGCTGCGTAACGAGAATGAACCTCATTGGTTCTTGCTGAAGCTCAAACGTGTTGCGTAACGAGAATGAACCTCATTGGTTCTTGCTGAAGCTCAAACGTGTTGCGTAACGAGAATGAACCTCATTGGTTCTTGCTGAAGCTCAAACGTGTTGCGTAACGAGAATGAACCTCATTGGTTCTTGCTGAAGCTCAAACGTGTTGCGTAACGAGAATGAACCTCATTGGTTCTTGCGGAAGCTCAAACGTGCTGCGTAACGAGAATGAACCTCAATGGTTCTTGCTGAAGCTCAAACGTGTTGCGTAACACGAGAATGAACTTCATTGGTTCTTTTTGAAGCTCAAACGTGTTGCGTAACACGAGAATGAACTTCATTGGTTCTTTTTGAAGCTCAAACGTGCTGCGTAACATGAGAATGAACCTCATTGGTTCTTGCGGAAGCTCAAACGTGCTGCGTAACGAGAATGATCCTCATTGGTTCTTGCGGAAGCTCAAACGTGCTGCGTAACGAGAATGATCCTCATTGGTTCTTGCGGAAGCTCAAACGTGCTGCGTAACGAGAATGAACCTCAATGGTTCTTGCTGAAGCTCAAACGTGTTGCGTAACACGAGAATGAACTTCATTGGTTCTTTTTGAAGCTCAAACGTGTTGCGTAACACGAGAATGAACTTCATTGGTTCTTTTTGAAGCTCAAACGTGCTGCGTAACACGAGAGTGAACCTCATTGGTTCTTTTTGAAGCTCAAACGTGCTGCGTAACACGAGAATGAACCTCATTGGTTCTTGCTGAAGCTCAGACGTGCTGCGTAACATGAGAATGAACCTCATTGGTTCTTGCAGAAGCTCAAACGTGCTGCGTTACACGAGAATGAACTTCATTGGTTCTTTTTGAAGCTCAAACGTGCTGCGTAATACGAGAGTGAACCTCATTGGTTCTTTTTGAAGCTCAAACGTGCTGCGTAACACGAGAGTGAACCTCATTGGTTCTTGCTGAAGCTCAGACGTGCTGCGTAACATGAGAATGAACCTCATTGGTTCTTGCAGAAGCTCAAACGTGCTGCGTTACACGAGAATGAACTTCATTGGTTCTTTTTGAAGCTCAAACGTGCTGCGTAATACGAGAGTGAACCTCATTGGTTCTTTTTGAAGCTCAAACGTGCTGCGTAATACGAGAGTGAACCTCATTGGTTCTTTTTGAAGCTCAAACGTGCTGCGTTACACGAGAATGAACCTCATTGGTTCTTTTTGAAGCTCAAACGTGCTGCGTAATACGAGAGTGAACCTCATTGGTTCTTTTTGAAGCTCAAACGTGCTGCGTAACACGAGAGTGAACCTCATTGGTTCTTTTTGAAGCTCAAACGTGCTGCGTAACACGAGAATGAACCTCATTGGTTCTTGCTGAAGCTCAGACGTGCTGCGTAACATGAGAATGAACCTCATTGGTTCTTGCTGAAGCTCAAACGTGCTGCGTAACACGAGAATGAACCTCATTGGTTCTTGCTGAAGCTCAGACGTGCTGCGTAACATGAGAATGAACCTCATTGGTTCTTGCAGAAGCTCAAACGTGTTGCGTAACACGAGAATGAACTTCATTGGTTCTTTTTGAAGCTCAAACGTGCTGCGTAACACGAGAATGAACCTCATTGGTTCTTGCAGAAGCTCAAACGTGCTGCGTAACACGAGAATGAACCTCATTGGTTCTTGCTGAAGCTCAAACGTGCTGCGTAACATGAGAATGAACCTCATTGGTTCTTTTTGAAGCTCAAACGTGCTGCGTAACATGAGAATGAACCTCATTGGTTCTTGCTGAAGCTCAAACGTGCTGCGTAATACGAGAGTGAACCTCATTGGTTCTTGTTGAAGCTCAAACGTGCTGCGTAACATGAGAATGAACCTCATTGGTTCTTTTTGAAGCTCAAACGTGCTGCGTAACATGAGAATGAACCTCATTGGTTCTTGCTGAAGCTCAAACGTGCTGCGTAACATGAGAATGAACCTCATTGGTTCTTGCTGAAGCTCAAACGTGCTGCGTAACATGAGAATGAACCTCATTGGTTCTTGCTGAAGCTCAAACATGCTGCGTAACATGAGAATGAACCTCATTGGTTCTTGGAGAAGCTCAAACGTGCTGCGTAACATGAGAATGAACCTCATTGGTTCTTGCTGAAGCTCAAACGTGCTGCGTAACACGAGAATGAACCTCATTGGTTCTTGCTGAAGCTCAAACGTGCTGCGTAACACGAGAATGAACCTCATTGGTTCTTTTTGAAGCTCAAACGTGCTGCGTAACATGATAATGAACCTCAATGGTTCTTGCTGAAGCTCAAACGTGTTGCGTAACGAGAATGAACCTCATTGGTTCTTGCTGAAGCTCAAACGTGTTGCGTAACGAGAATGAACCTCAATGGTTCTTGCTGAAGCTCAAACGTGCTGCGTAACGAGAGTGAACCTCATTGGTTCTTGCGGAAGCTCAAACGTGCTGCGTAACGAGAATGAACCTCAATGGTTCTTGCTGAAGCTCAAACGTGTTGCGTAACGAGAGTGAACCTCATTGGTTCTTGCGGAAGCTCAAACGTGCTGCGTAACGAGAATGAACCTCAATGGTTCTTGCTGAAGCTCAAACGTGTTGCGTAACACGAGAATGAACTTCATTGGTTCTTTTTGAAGCTCAAACGTGCTGCGTAACGAGAATGAACCTCATTGGTTCTTGCTGAAGCTCAAACGTGTTGCGTAACACGAGAATGAACTTCATTGGTTCTTTTTGAAGCTCAAACGTGTTGCGTAACACGAGAATGAACTTCATTGGTTCTTTTTGAAGCTCAAACGTGCTGCGTAACACGAGAATGAACCTCATTGGTTCTTGCAGAAGCTCAAACGTGCTGCGTAACACGAGAATGAACCTCATTGGTTCTTGCTGAAGCTCAAACGTGCTGCGTAACACAAGAGTGAACCTCATTGGTTCTTGGAGAAGCTCAAACGTGCTGCGTAACATGAGAATGAACCTCATTGGTTCTTGCTGAAGCTCAAACGTGCTGCGTAACATGAGAATGAACCTCATTGGTTCTTTTTGAAGCTCAAACGTGCTGCGTAACATGAGAATGAACCTCATTGGTTCTTGCTGAAGCTCAAACGTGCTGCGTAACATGAGAATGAACCTCATTGGTTCTTGCTGAAGCTCAAACGTGCTGCGTAATACGAGAGTGAACCTCATTGGTTCTTTTTGAAGCTCAAACGTGCTGCGTAACATGAGAATGAACCTCATTGGTTCTTTTTGAAGCTCAAACGTGCTGCGTAACATGAGAATGAACCTCATTGGTTCTTGCTGAAGCTCAAACGTGCTGCGTAACATGAGAATGAACCTCATTGGTTCTTGCTGAAGCTCAAACGTGCTGCGTAACATGAGAATGAACCTCATTGGTTCTTGCTGAAGCTCAAACATGCTGCGTAACATGAGAATGAACCTCATTGGTTCTTTTTGAAGCTCAAACGTGCTGCGTAACATGAGAATGAACCTCATTGGTTCTTGCTGAAGCTCAAACGTGCTGCGTAACATGAGAATGAACCTCATTGGTTCTTTTTGAAGCTCAAACGTGCTGCGTAACAGGAGAATGAACCTCAATGGTTCTTGCTGAAGCTCAAACGTGTTGCGTAACGAGAATGAACCTCATTGGTTCTTGCGGAAGCTCAAACGTGCTGCGTAACGAGAATGAACCTCATTGGTTCTTGCTGAAGCTCAAACGTGTTGCGTAACGAGAATGAACCTCATTGGTTCTTGCGGAAGCTCAAACGTGCTGCGTAACAGGAGAATGAACCTCAATGGTTCTTGCTGAAGCTCAAACGTGTTGCGTAACGAGAATGAACCTCATTGGTTCTTGCTGAAGCTCAAACGTGTTGCGTAACGAGAATGAACCTCATTGGTTCTTGCTGAAGCTCAAACGTGTTGCGTAACGAGAATGAACCTCATTGGTTCTTGCTGAAGCTCAAACGTGTTGCGTAACGAGAATGAACCTCATTGGTTCTTGCGGAAGCTCAAACGTGCTGCGTAACGAGAATGAACCTCAATGGTTCTTGCTGAAGCTCAAACGTGTTGCGTAACACGAGAATGAACTTCATTGGTTCTTTTTGAAGCTCAAACGTGTTGCGTAACACGAGAATGAACTTCATTGGTTCTTTTTGAAGCTCAAACGTGCTGCGTAACATGAGAATGAACCTCATTGGTTCTTGCGGAAGCTCAAACGTGCTGCGTAACGAAAATGAAACTCAATGGTTCTTGCTGAAGCTCAAACGTGTTGCGTAACACGAGAGTGAACCTCATTGGTTCTTTTTGAAGCTCAAACGTGTTGCGTAACACGAGAATGAACTTCATTGGTTCTTTTTGAAGCTCAAACGTGCTGCGTAACATGAGAATGAACCTCATTGGTTCTTGCGGAAGCTCAAACGTGCTGCGTAACGAGAATGATCCTCATTGGTTCTTTTTGAAGCTCAAACGTGCTGCGTAACACGAGAGTGAACCTCATTGGTTCTTTTTGAAGCTCAAACGTGCTGCGTAACACGAGAATGAACCTCATTGGTTCTTGCTGAAGCTCAAACGTGCTGCGTACCATGAGAATGAACCTCATTGGTTCTTTTTGAAGCTCAAACGTGCTGCGTAATACGAGAGTGAACCTCATTGGTTCTTTTTGAAGCTCAAACGTGCTGCGTAACACGAGAGTGAACCTCATTGGTTCTTTTTGAAGCTCAAACGTGCTGCGTAACACGAGAATGAACCTCATTGGTTCTTGCTGAAGCTCAAACGTGCTGCGTTACACGAGAGTGAACCTCATTGGTTCTTGCAGAAGCTCAAACGTGCTGCGTAACATGAGAATGAACCTCATTGGTTCTTGCAGAAGCTCAAACGTGCTGCGTAACACGAGAATGAACCTCATTGGTTCTTGCTGAAGCTCAAACGTGCTGCGTACCATGAGAATGAACCTCATTGGTTCTTTTTGAAGCTCAAACGTGCTGCGTAATACGAGAGTGAACCTCATTGGTTCTTTTTGAAGCTCAAACGTGCTGCGTAACACGAGAGTGAACCTCATTGGTTCTTTTTGAAGCTCAAACGTGCTGCGTAACACGAGAATGAACCTCATTGGTTCTTGCTGAAGCTCAGACGTGCTGCGTAACATGAGAATGAACCTCATTGGTTCTTGCAGAAGCTCAAACGTGCTGCGTTACACGAGAGTGAACCTCATTGGTTCTTTTTGAAGCTCAAACGTGTTGCGTAACACGAGAATGAACTTCATTGGTTCTTTTTGAAGCTCAAACGTGCTGCGTAACACGAGAATGAACCTCATTGGTTCTTGCAGAAGCTCAAACGTGCTGCGTAACACGAGAATGAACCTCATTGGTTCTTGCTGAAGCTCAAACGTGCTGCGTAACATGAGAATGAACCTCATTGGTTCTTTTTGAAGCTCAAACGTGCTGCGTAACATGAGAATGAACCTCATTGGTTCTTTTTGAAGCTCAAACGTGCTGCGTAACATGAGAATGAACCTCATTGGTTCTTGCTGAAGCTCAAACGTGCTGCGTAATACGAGAGTGAACCTCATTGGTTCTTGTTGAAGCTCAAACGTGCTGCGTAACATGAGAATGAACCTCATTGGTTCTTTTTGAAGCTCAAACGTGCTGCGTAACATGAGAATGAACCTCATTGGTTCTTGCTGAAGCTCAAACGTGCTGCGTAACATGAGAATGAACCTCATTGGTTCTTGCTGAAGCTCAAACATGCTGCGTAACATGAGAATGAACCTCATTGGTTCTTGCTGAAGCTCAAACGTGCTGCGTAACATGAGAATGAACCTCATTGGTTCTTGCTGAAGCTCAAACATGCTGCGTAACATGAGAATGAACCTCATTGGTTCTTGGAGAAGCTCAAACGTGCTGCGTAACATGAGAATGAACCTCATTGGTTCTTGCTGAAGCTCAAACGTGCTGCGTAACACGAGAATGAACCTCATTGGTTCTTGCTGAAGCTCAAACGTGCTGCGTAACACGAGAATGAACCTCATTGGTTCTTGCTGAAGCTCAAACGTGCTGCGTAACACGAGAATGAACCTCATTGGTTCTTTTTGAAGCTCAAACGTGCTGCGTAACATGATAATGAACCTCAATGGTTCTTGCTGAAGCTCAAACGTGTTGCGTAACGAGAATGAACCTCATTGGTTCTTGCTGAAGCTCAAACGTGTTGCGTAACGAGAATGAACCTCAATGGTTCTTGCTGAAGCTCAAACGTGCTGCGTAACGAGAGTGAACCTCATTGGTTCTTGCGGAAGCTCAAACGTGCTGCGTAACGAGAATGAACCTCAATGGTTCTTGCTGAAGCTCAAACGTGTTGCGTAACGAGAGTGAACCTCATTGGTTCTTGCGGAAGCTCAAACGTGCTGCGTAACGAGAATGAACCTCAATGGTTCTTGCTGAAGCTCAAACGTGTTGCGTAACACGAGAATGAACTTCATTGTAGGGCTGCAACAACGAATCGATTAAATCGATTAAAATCGATTTCTGAAAGAGTTGGCAACGAATTACATAATCGATTCGTTGCATCGCGCGACTCGGAAATGTTTGAGTATAAAAAAAAAATGGAGTTGAGCGCGGAGCACTGTCGCTCAATTGCGGAGCGCGAGAGAGAGAGACCGAGTGTGTCCGAGATCACACGCGAGAGAGAGGGACCGAGTGTGTCCGAGATCGAGAGAGAGAGAGAGAGAGAGAGAGAAAGAGAGAGAGAGAGAGAGAGAGAGAGAGACCGAGTGTGTCCGAGATCGCACGCGAGAGAGAGAGAGACCGAGTGTGTCCGAGATCGCGAGAGAGAGAGAGAGAGACCGAGTGTGTCCGAGATCGCACGCGAGAGAGAGAGACCGAGTGTGTCCGAGATCGCGCGCGAGAGAGAGACCGAGTGTGTCTGAGCATTAGTAATTTGGTACATACTACATAGTAATATATAATTAGGCCTACTATATAAGATATAAATAAAAACAACAATTCAATTCTTACCACTGAATTAGCAGACTGTGATTTGAATCAGATAGACAGACGATGAAAACACTTTCTTGTCTGTCCAAATAGCCTACCACTACAAGGGCAGGGGGATATTTTTCCACAATTTGCAGCACTGAATTTTTCAATATTTACTCTAATGACTCCGAGAAACACTATATGCTCAGAAAGGATGAGCTGCAAAATACCTTACACACCATAGGAGATGGTCAATCCATTGTATTTGTTTTTTTTAAATATTATTTAATATTGTATTTATATTTTATATACATTGTATTTATAATTAATATTAGGATAGACTAGAGATATTATCTTCTCTTATAATTATTATTATTGCTATTATTATGACCTATTATAGGTAATATAATAATAAGTGCATTTGGTTGTTAAAAAATGCCAAACATTTTGTTAAAGATTATAACATATTTGACAAAAACAAAACAAGTTTGTGAGTGTGTGCATCTGTGAGTGTGAGAGTTTGTGAGTGTGTGCTAGTGTGGCGTAGAGAACAAGTTCTGACGTTCAAACAAATCCTGTTAAGCTTTCTGATGTGTATTTTTCTTTATTTTTTATCAATTATTTATTGTTCTGACAGCAGCTCACTTTATTTTTAAAAAGCCTATATATATTATTTGGCAGATGTAAAGCATACATGTGTATGTTTTTTGTTTTTTGTATGTTTTTTTGCACTGAATTTTTTTTCACGGTGAATTTGCACTGTCAGTTCTGTTTTTTAATAAAGGATTGGAAATGAATGCTTTTTTTTTTATTATCCGATTCATCGATTAATCGGAAAAATTATCGACAGATTAATCGATTATTAAAATAATCGTTAGTTGCAGCCCTACTTCATTGGTTCTTTTTGAAGCTCAAACGTGTTGCGTAACACGAGAATGAACTTCATTGGTTCTTTTTGAAGCTCAAACGTGCTGCGTAACATGAGAATGAACCTCATTGGTTCTTGCGGAAGCTCAAACGTGCTGCGTAACGAGAATGAAACTCAATGGTTCTTGCTGAAGCTCAAACGTGTTGCGTAACACGAGAGTGAACCTCATTGGTTCTTTTTGAAGCTCAAACGTGTTGCGTAACACGAGAATGAACTTCATTGGTTCTTTTTGAAGCTCAAACGTGCTGCGTAACATGAGAATGAACCTCATTGGTTCTTGCTGAAGCTCAAACGTGCTGCGTAACGAGAATGATCCTCATTGGTTCTTTTTGAAGCTCAAACGTGCTGCGTAACACGAGAGTGAACCTCATTGGTTCTTTTTGAAGCTCAAACGTGCTGCGTAACACGAGAATGAACCTCATTGGTTCTTGCTGAAGCTCAAACGTGCTGCGTACCATGAGAATGAACCTCATTGGTTCTTTTTGAAGCTCAAACGTAATGCGTAATACGAGAGTGAACCTCATTGGTTCTTTTTGAAGCTCAAACGTGCTGCGTAACACGAGAATGAACCTCATTGGTTCTTGCTGAAGCTCAGACGTGCTGCGTAACATGAGAATGAACCTCATTGGTTCTTGCAGAAGCTCAAACGTGCTGCGTAACAGGAGAATGAACCTCATTGGTTCTTGCTGAAGCTCAAACGTGCTGCGTAACACGAGAATGAACCTCATTGGTTCTTTTTGAAGCTCAAACGTGCTGCGTTACACGAGAGTGAACCTCATTGGCTCTTGCAGAAGCTCAAACGTGCTGCGTAACATGAGAATGAACCTCATTGGTTCTTGCTGAAGCTCAAAAGTGCTGCGTTACACGAGAGTGAACCTCATTGGCTCTTGCAGAAGCTCAAACGTGCTGCGTAACACGAGAATGAACCTCATTGGCTCTTGCGGAAGCTCAAACGTGCTGCGTAACATGAGAATGAACCTCATTGGTTCTTGCTGAAGCTCAAACGTGCTGCGTAACACGAGAATGAACCTCATTGGTTCTTGCTGAAGCTCAAACGTGCTGCGTAACATGAGAATGAACCTCATTGGTTCTTGCTGAAGCTCAAACGTGCTGCGTAATACGAGAGTGAACCTCATTGGTTCTTTTTGAAGCTCAAACGTGCTGCGTAACATTAGAATGAACCTCATTGGTTCTTGCGGAAGCTCAAACGTGTTGCGTAACACGAGAATGATCCTCATTGGTTCTTTTTGAAGCTCAAACGTGCTGTGTAACACGAGAGTGAACCTCATTGGTTCTTGCGGAAGCTCAAACGTGCTGTGTAACGAGAATGAACCTCAATGGTTCTTGCTGAAGCTCATACGTGCTGCGTAACACGAGAATGAACTTCATTGGTTCTTTTTGAAGCTCAAACGTGCTGCGTAACACGAGAATGAACTTCATTGGTTCTTTTTGAAGCTCAAACGTGCTGCGTAACACGAGAATGAACCTCATTGGTTCTTTTTGAAGCTCAAACGTGCTGCGTAACACGAGAGTGAACCTCATTGGTTCTTGCGGAAGCTCAAACGTGCTGCGTAACATGAGAATGAACCTCATTGGTTCTTTTTGAAGCTCAAACGTGTTGCGTAACACGAGAATGAACTTCATTGGTTCTTGCGGAAGCTCAAACGTGCTGCATAACATGAGAATGAACCTCATTGGTTCTTGCTGAAGCTCAAATGTGCTACGTAACATGAGAGTGAACCTCATTGGTTCTTGCAGAAGCTCAAACGTGCTGCGTAACATGAGAATGAACCTCATTGGTTCTTGCTGAAGCTCAGACGTGCTGCGTAACACGAGAGTGAACCTCATTGGTTCTTGCTGAAGCTCAGACGTGCTGCGTAACACGAGAGTGAACCTCATTGGTTCTTGCTGAAGCTCAGACGTGCTGCGTAACACGAGAGTAAACCTCATTGGTTCTTGCTGAAGCTCAGACGTGCTGCGTAACACGAGAGTGAACCTCATTGGTTCTTGCTGAAGCTCAAACGTGCTGCATAACATGAGAATGAACCTCATTGGTTCTTGCTGAAGCTCAAACGTGCTGCGTAACACGAGAATGAACCTCATTGGTTCTTGCTGAAGCTCAAACGTGCTGCGTAACACGAGAATGAACCTCATTGGTTCTTTTTGAAGCTCAAACGTGCTGCGTTACACGAGAGTGAACCTCATTGGTTCTTGCTGAAGCTCAGACGTGCTGCGTAACACGAGAGTGAACCTCATTGGTTCTTGCAGAAGCTCAAACGTGCTGCGTAACAGGAGAATGAACCTCATTGGTTCTTGCTGAAGCTCAAACGTGCTGCGTAACACGAGAATGAACCTCATTGGTTCTTGCTGAAGCTCAAACGTGCTGCGTAACACGAGAATGAACCTCATTGGTTCTTTTTGAAGCTCAAACGTGCTGCGTTACACGAGAGTGAACCTCATTGGCTCTTGCAGAAGCTCAAACGTGCTGCGTAACATGAGAATGAACCTCATTGGTTCTTGCTGAAGCTCAAAAGTGCTGCGTTACACGAGAGTGAACCTCATTGGCTCTTGCGGAAGCTCAAACGTGCTGCGTAACACGAGAATGATCCTCATTGGTTCTTGCTGAAGCTCAAACGTGCTGCGTAACACGAGAATGATCCTCATTGGTTCTTGCTGAAGCTCAGACGTGCTGCGTAACATGAGAATGAACCTCATTGGTTCTTGCAGAAGCTCAAACGTGCTGCGTAACAAGAGAATGAACCTCATTGGTTCTTGCTGAAGCTCAAACGTGATGCGTAACATGAGAATGAACCTCATTGGTTCTTGCTGAAGCTCAAACGTGCTGCGTAATACGAGAGTGAACCTCATTGGTTCTTATTGAAGCTCAAACGTGCTGCGTAACATGAGAATGAACCTCATTGGTTCTTGCTGAAGCTCAAACGTGCTGCGTAACATGAGAATGAACCTCATTGGTTCTTGCTGAAGCTCAAACGTGATGCGTAACATGAGAATGAACCTCATTGGTTCTTGCTGAAGCTCAAACGTGCTGCGTAATACGAGAGTGAACCTCATTGGTTCTTTTTGAAGCTCAAACGTGCTGCGTAACACGAGAATGAACCTCATTGGTTCTTGCTGAAGCTCAAACGTGTTGCGTAACACGAGAATGATCCTCATTGGTTCTTTTTGAAGCTCAAACGTGCTGCGGAACACGAGAGTGATCCTCATTGGTTCTTTTTGAAGCTCAAACGTGCAGCGTAACACGAGAGTGAACCTCATTGGTTCTTTTTGAAGCTCAAACGTGCTGCGTAACACGAGAATGAACCTCATTGGTTCTTGCTTAAGCTCAAACGTGCTGCGTAACATGAGAATGAACCTCATTGGTTCTTGCTGAAGCTCAAACGTGCTGCGTAATACGAGAGTGAACCTCATTGGTTCTTTTTGAAGCTCAAACGTGCTGCGTAACATGAGAATGAACCTCATTGGTTCTTGCTGAAGCTCAAACGTGCTGCGTAATACGAGAGTGAACCTCATTGGTTCTTTTTGAAGCTCAAACGTGCTGCGTAACATGAGAATGAACCTCATTGGTTCTTGCTGAAGCTCAAACGTGCTGCGTAACATGAGAATGAACCTCATTGGTTCTTTTTGAAGCTCAAACGTGCTGCGTAACACGAGAGTGAACCTCATTGGTTCTTTTTGAAGCTCAAACGTGCTGCGTAACATGAGAATGAACCTCATTGGTTCTTGCTGAAGCTCAAACGTGCTGCGTAACATGAGAATGAACCTCATTGGTTCTTTTTGAAGCTCAAACGTGCTGCGTAACATGAGAATGAACCTCATTGGTTCTTGCTGAAGCTCAAACGTGCTGCGTAATACGAGAGTGAACCTCATTGGTTCTTTTTGAAGCTCAAACGTGCTGCGTAACATTAGAATGAACCTCATTGGTTCTTGCGGAAGCTCAAACGTGTTGCGTAACACGAGAATGATCCTCATTGGTTCTTTTTGAAGCTCAAACGTGCTGTGTAACACGAGAGTGAACCTCATTGGTTCTTGCGGAAGCTCAAACGTGCTGTGTAACGAGAATGAACCTCAATGGTTCTTGCTGAAGCTCAAACGTGTTGCGTAACACGAGAATGATCCTCATTGGTTCTTTTTGAAGCTCAAACGTGCTGTGTAACACGAGAGTGAACCTCATTGGTTCTTGCGGAAGCTCAAACGTGCTGTGTAACGAGAATGAACCTCAATGGTTCTTGCTGAAGCTCATACGTGCTGCGTAACACGAGAGTGAACTTCATTGGTTCTTTTTGAAGCTCAAACGTGCTGCGTAACACGAGAATGAACTTCATTGGTTCTTTTTGAAGCTCAAACGTGCTGCGTAACACGAGAATGAACCTCATTGGTTCTTTTTGAAGCTCAAACGTGCTGCGTAACACGAGAATGAACCTCATTGGTTCTTGCTGAAGCTCAAACGTGCTGCGTAACACGAGAATGAACCTCATTGGTTCTTTTTGAAGCTCAAACGTGCTGCGTAACACGAGAATGAACTTCATTGGTTCTTTTTGAAGCTCAAACGTGCTGCGTAACACGAGAATGAACTTCATTGGTTCTTTTTGAAGCTCAAACGTGCTGCGTAACACGAGAATGAACCTCATTGGTTCTTTTTGAAGCTCAAACGTGCTGCGTAACACGAGAGTGAACCTCAATGGTTCTTGCGGAAGCTCAAACGTGCTGCGTAACATGAGAATGAACCTCATTGGTTCTTTTTGAAGCTCAAACGTGCTGCGTAACACGAGAATGAACCTCATTGGTTCTTTTTGAAGCTCAAACGTGCTGCGTAACACGAGAGTGAACCTCAATGGTTCTTGCGGAAGCTCAAACGTGCTGCGTAACATGAGAATGAACCTCATTGGTTCTTTTTGAAGCTCAAACGTGCTGCGTAACACGAGAATGAACCTCATTGGTTCTTTTTGAAGCTCAAACGTGCTGCGTAACACGAGAATGAACCTCATTGGTTCTTGCGGAAGCTCAAACGTGCTGCGTAACATGAGAATGAACCTCATTGGTTCTTTTTGAAGCTCAAACGTGCTGCGTAACACGAGAATGAACCTCAATGGTTCTTGCTGAAGCTCATACGTGCTGCGTAACACGAGAATGAACTTCATTGGTTCTTTTTGAAGCTCAAACGTGCTGCGTAACACGAGAATGAACTTAATTGGTTCTTTTTGAAGCTCAAACGTGCTGCGTAACACGAGAATGAACCTCATTGGTTCTTTTTGAAGCTCAAACGTGCTGCGTAACACGAGAATGAACTTCATTGGTTCTTGCGGAAGCTCAAACGTGCTGCATAACATGAGAATGAACCTCATTGGTTCTTGCTGAAGCTCAAATGTGCTACGTAACATGAGAGTGAACCTCATTGGTTCTTGCAGAAGCTCAAACGTGCTGCGTAACATGAGAATGAACCTCATTGGTTCTTGCTGAAGCTCAGACGTGCTGCGTAACATGAGAATGAACCTCATTGGTTCTTGCAGAAGCTCAAACGTGCTGCGTAACAGGAGAATGAACCTCATTGGTTCTTGCTGAAGCTCAAACGTGCTGCGTAACACGAGAATGAACCTCATTGGTTCTTGCTGAAGCTCAAACGTGCTGCGTAACACGAGAATGAACCTCATTGGTTCTTTTTGAAGCTCAAACGTGCTGCGTTACACGAGAGTGAACCTCATTGGCTCTTGCAGAAGCTCAAACGTGCTGCGTAACATGAGAATGAACCTCATTGGTTCTTGCTGAAGCTCAAAAGTGCTGCGTTACACGAGAGTAAACCTCATTGGCTCTTGCAGAAGCTCAAACGTGCTGCGTAACACGAGAATGAACCTCATTGGTTCTTGCTGAAGCTCAGACGTGCTGCGTAACATGAGAATGAACCTCATTGGTTCTTGCTGAAGCTCAGACGTGCTGCGTAACATGAGAATGAACCTCATTGGTTCTTGCTGAAGCTCAGACGTGCTGCGTAACATGAGAATGAACCTCATTGGTTCTTGCAGAAGCTCAAACGTGCTGCGTAACAAGAGAATGAACCTCATTGGTTCTTGCTGAAGCTCAGACGTGCTGCGTAACATGAGAATGAACCTCATTGGTTCTTGCTGAAGCTCAGACGTGCTGCGTAACATGAGAATGAACCTCATTGGTTCTTGCTGAAGCTCAGACGTGCTGCGTAACATGAGAATGAACCTCATTGGTTCTTGCTGAAGCTCAGACGTGCTGCGTAACATGAGAATGAACCTCATTGGTTCTTGCAGAAGCTCAAACGTGCTGCGTAACAAGAGAATGAACCTCATTGGTTCTTGCTGAAGCTCAGACGTGCTGAGTAACACGAGAATGAACCTCATTGGTTCTTGCTGAAGCTCAAACGTGATGCGTAACATGAGAATGAACCTCATTGGTTCTTGCTGAAGCTCAGACGTGCTGCGTAACATGAGAATGAACCTCATTGGTTCTTGCTGAAGCTCAGACGTGCTGCGTAACATGAGAATGAACCTCATTGGTTCTTGCAGAAGCTCAAACGTGCTGCGTAACAAGAGAATGAACCTCATTGGTTCTTGCTGAAGCTCAGACGTGCTGAGTAACACGAGAATGAACCTCATTGGTTCTTGCTGAAGCTCAAACGTGATGCGTAACATGAGAATGAACCTCATTGGTTCTTGCTGAAGCTCAAACGTGATGCGTAACATGAGAATGAACCTCATTGGTTCTTGCAGAAGCTCAAACGTGATGCGTAACATGAGAATGAACCTCATTGGTTCTTGCAGAAGCTCAAACGTGCTGCGTAACACGAGAATGAACCTCATTGGTTCTTGCTGAAGCTCAAACGTAATGCGTAACATGAGAATGAACCTCATTGGTTCTTGCTGAAGCTCAAACGTGCTGCGTAATACGAGAGTGAACCTCATTGGTTCTTTTTGAAGCTCAAACGTGCTGCGTAACATGAGAATGAACCTCATTGGTTCTTGCTGAAGCTCAAACGTGCTGCGTAACATGAGAATGAACCTCATTGGTTCTTGCAGAAGCTCAAACGTGATGCGTAACATGAGAATGAACCTCATTGGTTCTTGCAGAAGCTCAAACGTGCTGCGTAACACGAGAATGAACCTCATTGGTTCTTGCTGAAGCTCAAACGTGATGCGTAACATGAGAATGAACCTCATTGGTTCTTGCTGAAGCTCAAACGTGCTGCGTAATACGAGAGTGAACCTCATTGGTTCTTTTTGAAGCTCAAACGTGCTGCGTAACATGAGAATGAACCTCATTGGTTCTTGCTGAAGCTCAAACGTGCCGCGTAACATTAGAATGAACCTCATTGGTTCTTGCGGAAGCTCAAACGTGCTGCGTAACATGAGAATGAACCTCATTGGTTCTTGCAGAAGCTCAAACGTGCTGCGTAACACGAGAATGAACCTCATTGGTTCTTGCTGAAGCTCAAACGTGCTGCGTAACACGAGAATGAACCTCATTGGTTCTTGCGGAAGCTCAAACGTGCTGCGTAACATGAGAATGAACCTCATTGGTTCTTGCAGAAGCTCAAACGTGCTGCGTAACACGAGAATGAACCTCATTGGTTCTTGCTGAAGCTCAAACGTGCTGCGTAACACGAGAGTGAACCTCATTGGTTCTTGGAAGCGCTCAAACGTGCTGCGTAACATGAGAATGAACCTCATTGGTTCTTGCTGAAGCTCAAACGTGCTGCGTAACATGAGAATGAACCTCATTGGTTCTTGCTGAAGCTCAAACGTGCTGCGTAACATGAGAATGAACCTCATTGGTTCTTGCTGAAGCTCAAACGTGCTGCGTAACACGAGAATGAACCTCATTGGTTCTTGCTGAAGCTCAAACGTGCTGCGTAACATGAGAATGAACCTCATTGGTTCTTGCTGAAGCTCAAACGTGCTGCGTAACACGAGAATGAACCTCATTGGTTCTTGCTGAAGCTCAAACGTGCTGCGTAACACGAGAATGAACCTCATTGGTTCTTGCTGAAGCTCAAACGTGTTGCGTAACGAGAATGAACCTCATTGGTTCTTGCTGAAGCTCAAACGTGTTGCGTAACACGAGAATGAACTTCATTGGTTCTTTTTGAAGCTCAAACGTGTTGCGTAACACGAGAATGAACTTCATTGGTTCTTTTTGAAGCTCAAACGTGCTGCGTAACACGAGAATGAACCTCATTGGTTCTTGCTGAAGCTCAAACGTGCTGCGTAATACGAGAATGAACCTCATTGGTTCTTGCAGAAGCTCAAACGTGCTGCGTAACACGAGAATGAACCTCATTGGTTCTTGCTGAAGCTCAAACGTGCTGCGTAACGAGAATGAACCTCATTGGTTCTTGCTGAAGCTCAAACGTGTTGCGTAACACGAGAATGAACTTCATTGGTTCTTTTTGAAGCTCAAACGTGTTGCGTAACACGAGAATGAACTTCATTGGTTCTTTTTGAAGCTCAAACGTGCTGCGTAACACGAGAATGAACTTCATTGGTTCTTTTTGAAGCTCAAACGTGTTGCGTAACACGAGAATGAACTTCATTGGTTCTTTTTGAAGCTCAAACGTGCTGCGTAATACGAGAATGAACCTCATTGGTTCTTGCAGAAGCTCAAACGTGCTGCGTAACACGAGAATGAACCTCATTGGTTCTTGCTGAAGCTCAAACGTGCTGCGTAACACAAGAGTGAACCTCATTGGTTCTTGGAGAAGCTCAAACGTGCTGCGTAACATGAGAATGAACCTCATTGGTTCTTGCTGAAGCTCAAACGTGCTGCGTAACATGAGAATGAACCTCATTGGTTCTTTTTGAAGCTCAAACGTGCTGCGTAACATGAGAATGAACCTCATTGGTTCTTGCTGAAGCTGAAACGTGCTGCGTAACATGAGAATGAACCTCATTGGTTCTTGCTGAAGCTCAAACGTGCTGCGTAATACGAGAGTGAACCTCATTGGTTCTTGGAGAAGCTCAAACGTGCTGCGTAACATGAGAATGAACCTCATTGGTTCTTGCTGAAGCTCAAACGTGCTGCGTAACATGAGAATGAACCTCATTGGTTCTTTTTGAAGCTCAAACGTGCTGCGTAACATGAGAATGAACCTCATTGGTTCTTGCTGAAGCTCAAACGTGCTGCGTAACATGAGAATGAACCTCATTGGTTCTTGCTGAAGCTCAAACGTGCTGCGTAACATGAGAATGAACCTCATTGGTTCTTGCTGAAGCTCAAACGTGCTGCGTAACACAAGAGTGAACCTCATTGGTTCTTGGAGAAGCTCAAACGTGCTGCGTAACATGAGAATGAACCTCATTGGTTCTTGCTGAAGCTCAAACGTGCTGCGTAACATGAGAATGAACCTCATTGGTTCTTTTTGAAGCTCAAACGTGCTGCGTAACATGAGAATGAACCTCATTGGTTCTTGCTGAAGCTCAAACGTGCTGCGTAACATGAGAATGAACCTCATTGGTTCTTGCTGAAGCTCAAACGTGTTGCGTAACGAGAATGAACCTCATTGGTTCTTGCTGAAGCTCAAACGTGTTGCGTAACACGAGAATGAACTTCATTGGTTCTTTTTGAAGCTCAAACGTGTTGCGTAACACGAGAATGAACTTCATTGGTTCTTTTTGAAGCTCAAACGTGCTGCGTAACACGAGAATGAACCTCATTGGTTCTTGCTGAAGCTCAAACGTGCTGCGTAATACGAGAATGAACCTCATTGGTTCTTGCAGAAGCTCAAACGTGCTGCGTAACACGAGAATGAACCTCATTGGTTCTTGCTGAAGCTCAAACGTGCTGCGTAACACAAGAGTGAACCTCATTGGTTCTTGGAGAAGCTCAAACGTGCTGCGTAACATGAGAATGAACCTCATTGGTTCTTGCTGAAGCTCAAACGTGCTGCGTAACATGAGAATGAACCTCATTGGTTCTTTTTGAAGCTCAAACGTGCTGCGTAACATGAGAATGAACCTCATTGGTTCTTGCTGAAGCTCAAACGTGCTGCGTAACATGAGAATGAACCTCATTGGTTCTTGCTGAAGCTCAAACGTGCTGCGTAATACGAGAGTGAACCTCATTGGTTCTTTTTGAAGCTCAAACGTGCTGCGTAACATGAGAATGAACCTCATTGGTTCTTGCTGAAGCTCAAACGTGCTGCGTAATACGAGAGTGAACCTCATTGGTTCTTTTTAAAGCTCAAACGTGCTGCGTAACATGAGAATGAACCTCATTGGTTCTTGCTGAAGCTCAAACGTGCTGCGTAACATGAGAATGAACCTCATTGGTTCTTGCTGAAGCTCAAACGTGCTGCGTAACATGAGAATGAACCTCATTGGTTCTTGCTGAAGCTCAAACATGCTGCGTAACATGAGAATGAACCTCATTGGTTCTTGGAGAAGCTCAAACGTGCTGCGTAACATGAGAATGAACCTCATTGGTTCTTGCTGAAGCTCAAACGTGCTGCGTAACACGAGAATGAACCTCATTGGTTCTTGCTGAAGCTCAAACGTGCTGCGTAACACGAGAATGAACCTCATTGGTTCTTTTTGAAGCTCAAACGTGCTGCGTAACATGAGAATGAACCTCAATGGTTCTTGCTGAAGCTCAAACGTGTTGCGTAACGAGAATGAACCTCATTGGTTCTTGCGGAAGCTCAAACGTGCTGCGTAACGAGAATAAACCTCAATGGTTCTTGCTGAAGCTCTAACGTCCTGCGTAACGAGAATGAAACTCAATAGTTCTTGCTGAAGCTCAAACGTGTTGCGTAACACGAGAGTGAACCTCATTGGTTCTTTTTGAAGCTCAAACGTGTTGCGTAACACGAGAATGAACTTCATTGGTTCTTTTTGAAGCTCAAACGTGTTGCGTAACATGAGAATGAACCTCATTGGTTCTTGCGGAAGCTCAAACGTGCTGCGTAACGAGAATAATCCTCATTGGTTCTTTTTGAAGCTCAAACGTGCTGCGTAACACGAGAGTGAACCTCATTGGTTCTTTTTGAAGCTCAAACGTGCTGCGTAACACGAGAATGAACCTCATTGGTTCTTGCTGAAGCTCAAACGTGCTGCGTACCATGAGAATGAACCTCATTGGTTCTTTTTGAAGCTCAAACGTGCTGCGTAATACGAGAGTGAACCTCATTGGTTCTTTTTGAAGCTCAAACGTGCTGCGTAACACGAGAGTGAACCTCATTGGTTCTTTTTGAAGCTCAAACGTGCTGCGTAACACGAGAATGAACCTCATTGGTTCTTGCTGAAGCTCAGACGTGCTGCGTAACATGAGAATGAACCTCATTGGTTCTTGCAGAAGCTCAAACGTGCTGCGTAACAGGAGAATGAACCTCATTGGTTATTTTTTAAGCTCAAACGTGCTGCGTAACACGAGAATGAACCTCATTGGTTCTTTTTGAAGCTCAAACGTGCTGCGTTACACGAGAGTGAACCTCATTGGCTCTTGCAGAAGCTCAAACGTGCTGCGTAACATGAGAATGAACCTCATTGGTTCTTGCTGAAGCTCAAAAGTGTTGCGTTACACGAGAGTGAACCTCATTGGCTCTTGCAGAAGCTCAAACGTGCTGCGTAACACGAGAATGAACCTCATTGGCTCTTGCGGAAGCTCAAACGTGCTGAGTAACATGAGAATGAACCTCATTGGTTCTTGCTGAAGCTCAAACGTGCTGCGTAACACGAGAATGAACCTCATTGGTTCTTGCTGAAGCTCAAACGTGCTGCGTAACATGAGAATGAACCTCATTGGTTCTTGCTGAAGCTCAAACGTGCTGCGTAACACGAGAGTGAACCTCATTGGTTCTTGCTGAAGCTCAAACGTGCTGCGTAACACGAGAATGAACCTCATTGGTTCTTGCTGAAGCTCAAACGTGCTGCGTAACACGAGAATGAACCTCATTGGTTCTTGCTGAAGCTCAAACGTGATGCGTAACATGAGAATGAACCTCATTGGTTCTTGCTGAAGCTCAAACGTGATGCGTAACATGAGAATGAACCTCATTGGTTCTTGCAGAAGCTCAAACGTGCTGCGTAACACGAGAATGAACCTCATTGGTTCTTGCAGAAGCTCAAACGTGCTGCGTAACATGAGAATGAACCTCATTGGTTCTTGCTGAAGCTCAGACGTGCTGCGTAACATGAGAATGAACCTCATTGGTTCTTGCAGAAGCTCAAACGTGCTGCGTAACACGAGAATGAACCTCATTGGTTCTTTTTGAAGCTCAAACGTGCTGCGTAACACGAGAATGAACCTCATTGGTTCTTGCAGAAGCTCAAACGTGCTGCGTAACACGAGAGTGAACCTCATTGGTTCTTGCGGAAGCTCAAACGTGCTGCGTAATACGAGAGTGAACCTCATTGGTTCTTGCAGAAGCTCAAACGTGCTGCGTAACATGAGAATGAACGTCATTGGTTCTTGCAGAAGCTCAAACGTGCTGCGTAACATGAGAATGAACCTCATTGGTTCTTGCTGAAGCTCAGACGTGCTGCGTAACATGAGAATGAACCTCATTGGTTCTTGCAGAAGCTCAAACGTGCTGCGTAACATGAGAATGAACCTCATTGGTTCTTTTTGAAGCTCAAACGTGCTGCGTAACACGAGAATGAACCTCATTGGTTCTTGCGGAAGCTCAAACGTGCTGCGTAACACGAGAATGAACCTCATTGGTTCTTGCTGAAGCTCAAACGTGCTGCGTAACACGAGAATGAACCTCATTGGTTCTTTTTGAAGCTCAAACGTGCTGCGTAACATGAGAATGAACCTCATTGGTTCTTGCTGAAGCTCAAACGTGTTGCGTAACGAGAATGAACCTCATTGGTTCTTGCTGAAGCTCAAACGTGTTGCGTAACGAGAATGAACCTCATTGGTTCTTGCGGAAGCTCAAACGTGCTGCGTAACGAGAATGAACCTCAATGGTTCTTGCTGAAGCTCAAACGTGTTGCGTAACACGAGAATGAACTTCATTGGTTCTTTTTGAAGCTCAAACGTGTTGCGTAACACGAGAATGAACTTCATTGGTTCTTTTTGAAGCTCAAACGTGCTGCGTAACATGAGAATGAACCTCATTGGTTCTTGCGGAAGCTCAAACGTGCTGCGTAATGAGAATGAAACTCAATGGTTCTTGCTGAAGCTCAAACGTGCTGCGTAACACGAGAATGAACCTCATTGGTTCTTGCTGAAGCTCAAACGTGCTGCGTAACACGAGAATGAACCTCATTGGTTCTTTTTGAAGCTCAAACGTGTTGCGTAACACGAGAATGAACTTCATTGGTTCTTTTTGAAGCTCAAACGTGCTGCGTAACATGAGAATGAACCTCATTGGTTCTTGCGGAAGCTCAAACGTGCTGCGTAACGAGAATGATCCTCATTGGTTCTTTTTGAAGCTCAAACGTGCTGCGTAACACGAGAGTGAACCTCATTGGTTCTTTTTGAAGCTCAAACGTGCTGCGTAACACGAGAATGAACCTCATTGGTTCTTGCTGAAGCTCAAACGTGCTGCGTACCATGAGAATGAACCTCATTGGTTCTTTTTGAAGCTCAAACGTGCTGCGTAACACGAGAGTGAACCTCATTGGTTCTTTTTGAAGCTCAAAC
Organism: Tiaroga cobitis; assembly: GCA_030578255.1. Taxonomy (NCBI): domain Eukaryota; kingdom Metazoa; phylum Chordata; class Actinopteri; order Cypriniformes; family Leuciscidae; genus Tiaroga; species Tiaroga cobitis. The sequence continues at coordinate 540,518 of CM060599.1, read as the reverse complement.
GTGCTGCGTAACACGAGAGTGAACCTCATTGGTTCTTTTTGAAGCTCAAACGTGCTGCGTAACACGAGAATGAACCTCATTGGTTCTTGCAGAAGCTCAAACGTGCTGCGTAACAGGAGAATGAACCTCATTGGTTCTTGCTGAAGCTCAAACGTGCTGCGTAACACGAGAATGAACCTCATTGGTTCTTTTTGAAGCTCAAACGTGCTGCGTTACACGAGAGTGAACCTCATTGGCTCTTGCAGAAGCTCAAACGTGCTGCGTAACATGAGAATGAACCTCATTGGTTCTTGCTGAAGCTCAAAAGTGCTGCGTTACACGAGAGTGAACCTCATTGGCTCTTGCAGAAGCTCAAACGTGCTGCGTAACACGAGAATGAACCTCATTGGCTCTTTTTGAAGCTCAAACGTGCTGCGTAACACGAGAGTGAACCTCATTGGTTCTTTTTGAAGCTCAAACGTGCTGCGTAACACGAGAATGAACCTCATTGGTTCTTGCTGAAGCTCAAACGTGCTGCGTACCATGAGAATGAACCTCATTGGTTCTTTTTGAAGCTCAAACGTGCTGCGTAACACGAGAATGAACCTCATTGGTTCTTTTTGAAGCTCAAACGTGCTGCGTAACACGAGAATGAACCTCATTGGTTCTTGCAGAAGCTCAAACGTGCTGCGTAACAGGAGAATGAACCTCATTGGTTCTTGCTGAAGCTCAAACGTGCTGCGTAACACGAGAATGAACCTCATTGGTTCTTTTTGAAGCTCAAACGTGCTGCGTTACACGAGAGTGAACCTCATTGGCTCTTGCAGAAGCTCAAACGTGCTGCGTAACATGAGAATGAACCTCATTGGTTCTTGCTGAAGCTCAAAAGTGCTGCGTTACACGAGAGTGAACCTCATTGGCTCTTGCAGAAGCTCAAACGTGCTGCGTAACACGAGAATGAACCTCATTGGCTCTTGCGGAAGCTCAAACGTGCTGCGTAACATGAGAATGAACCTCATTGGTTCTTGCTGAAGCTCAAACGTGCTGCGTAACATGAGAATGAACCTCATTGGTTCTTGCTGAAGCTCAAACGTGCTGCGTAACATGAGAATGAACCTCATTGGTTCTTGCTGAAGCTCAAACGTGCTGCGTAACACGAGAATGAACCTCATTGGTTCTTGCTGAAGCTCAGACGTGCTGCGTAACACGAGAATTAACCTCATTGGTTCTTGCTGAAGCTCAAACGTGATGCGTAACATGAGAATGAACCTCATTGGTTCTTGCTGAAGCTCAAACGTGATGCGTAACATGAGAATGAACCTCATTGGTTCTTTTTGAAGCTCAAACGTGCTGCGTAACACGAGAATGAACCTCATTGGTTCTTTTTGAAGCTCAAACGTGCTGCGTAACACGAGAATGAACCTCATTGGTTCTTGCAGAAGCTCAAACGTGCTGCGTAACACGAGAGTGAACCTCATTGGTTCTTGCGGAAGCTCAAACGTGCTGCGTAATACGAGAGTGAACCTCATTGGTTCTTGCAGAAGCTCAAACGTGCTGCGTAACATGAGAATGAACGTCATTGGTTCTTGCAGAAGCTCAAACGTGCTGCGTAACATGAGAATGAACCTCATTGGTTCTTGCTGAAGCTCAGACGTGCTGCGTAACATGAGAATGAACCTCATTGGTTCTTGCAGAAGCTCAAACGTGCTGCGTAACATGAGAATGAACCTCATTGGTTCTTTTTGAAGCTCAAACGTGCTGCGTAACACGAGAATGAACCTCATTGGTTCTTGCGGAAGCTCAAACGTGCTGCGTAACACGAGAATGAACCTCATTGGTTCTTGCTGAAGCTCAAACGTGCTGCGTAACACGAGAATGAACCTCATTGGTTCTTTTTGAAGCTCAAACGTGCTGCGTAACATGAGAATGAACCTCATTGGTTCTTGCTGAAGCTCAAACGTGTTGCGTAACGAGAATGAACCTCATTGGTTCTTGCTGAAGCTCAAACGTGTTGCGTAACGAGAATGAACCTCATTGGTTCTTGCGGAAGCTCAAACGTGCTGCGTAACGAGAATGAACCTCAATGGTTCTTGCTGAAGCTCAAACGTGTTGCGTAACACGAGAATGAACTTCATTGGTTCTTTTTGAAGCTCAAACGTGTTGCGTAACACGAGAATGAACTTCATTGGTTCTTTTTGAAGCTCAAACGTGCTGCGTAACATGAGAATGAACCTCATTGGTTCTTGCGGAAGCTCAAACGTGCTGCGTAATGAGAATGAAACTCAATGGTTCTTGCTGAAGCTCAAACGTGCTGCGTAACACGAGAATGAACCTCATTGGTTCTTGCTGAAGCTCAAACGTGCTGCGTAACACGAGAATGAACCTCATTGGTTCTTGCTGAAGCTCAAACGTGCTGCGTAACACGAGAATGAACCTCATTGGTTCTTTTTGAAGCTCAAACGTGTTGCGTAACACGAGAATGAACTTCATTGGTTCTTTTTGAAGCTCAAACGTGCTGCGTAACATGAGAATGAACCTCATTGGTTCTTGCGGAAGCTCAAACGTGCTGCGTAACGAGAATGATCCTCATTGGTTCTTTTTGAAGCTCAAACGTGCTGCGTAACACGAGAGTGAACCTCATTGGTTCTTTTTGAAGCTCAAACGTGCTGCGTAACACGAGAATGAACCTCATTGGTTCTTGCTGAAGCTCAAACGTGCTGCGTACCATGAGAATGAACCTCATTGGTTCTTTTTGAAGCTCAAACGTGCTGCGTAACACGAGAGTGAACCTCATTGGTTCTTTTTGAAGCTCAAACGTGCTGCGTAACACGAGAGTGAACCTCATTGGTTCTTTTTGAAGCTCAAACGTGCTGCGTAACACGAGAATGAACCTCATTGGTTCTTGCAGAAGCTCAAACGTGCTGCGTAACAGGAGAATGAACCTCATTGGTTCTTGCTGAAGCTCAAACGTGCTGCGTAACACGAGAATGAACCTCATTGGTTCTTTTTGAAGCTCAAACGTGCTGCGTTACACGAGAGTGAACCTCATTGGCTCTTGCAGAAGCTCAAACGTGCTGCGTAACATGAGAATGAACCTCATTGGTTCTTGCTGAAGCTCAAAAGTGCTGCGTTACACGAGAGTGAACCTCATTGGCTCTTGCAGAAGCTCAAACGTGCTGCGTAACACGAGAATGAACCTCATTGGCTCTTTTTGAAGCTCAAACGTGCTGCGTAACACGAGAGTGAACCTCATTGGTTCTTTTTGAAGCTCAAACGTGCTGCGTAACACGAGAATGAACCTCATTGGTTCTTGCTGAAGCTCAAACGTGCTGCGTACCATGAGAATGAACCTCATTGGTTCTTTTTGAAGCTCAAACGTGCTGCGTAACACGAGAATGAACCTCATTGGTTCTTTTTGAAGCTCAAACGTGCTGCGTAACACGAGAATGAACCTCATTGGTTCTTGCAGAAGCTCAAACGTGCTGCGTAACAGGAGAATGAACCTCATTGGTTCTTGCTGAAGCTCAAACGTGCTGCGTAACACGAGAATGAACCTCATTGGTTCTTTTTGAAGCTCAAACGTGCTGCGTTACACGAGAGTGAACCTCATTGGCTCTTGCAGAAGCTCAAACGTGCTGCGTAACATGAGAATGAACCTCATTGGTTCTTGCTGAAGCTCAAAAGTGCTGCGTTACACGAGAGTGAACCTCATTGGCTCTTGCAGAAGCTCAAACGTGCTGCGTAACACGAGAATGAACCTCATTGGCTCTTGCGGAAGCTCAAACGTGCTGCGTAACATGAGAATGAACCTCATTGGTTCTTGCTGAAGCTCAAACGTGCTGCGTAACATGAGAATGAACCTCATTGGTTCTTGCTGAAGCTCAAACGTGCTGCGTAACATGAGAATGAACCTCATTGGTTCTTGCTGAAGCTCAAACGTGCTGCGTAACACGAGAATGAACCTCATTGGTTCTTGCTGAAGCTCAGACGTGCTGCGTAACACGAGAATTAACCTCATTGGTTCTTGCTGAAGCTCAAACGTGATGCGTAACATGAGAATGAACCTCATTGGTTCTTGCTGAAGCTCAAACGTGATGCGTAACATGAGAATGAACCTCATTGGTTCTTGCAGAAGCTCAAACGTGCTGCGTAACATGAGAATGAACCTCATTGGTTCTTGCAGAAGTTCAAACGTGATGCGTAACATGAGAATGAACCTCATTGGTTCTTGCAGAAGCTCAAACGTGCTGCGTAACACGAGAATGAACCTCATTGGTTCTTGCTGAAGCTCAAACGTTATGCGTAACATGAGAATGAACCTCATTGGTTCTTGCAGAAGCTCAAACGTGCTGCGTAACACGAGAATGAACCTCATTGGTTCTTGCTGAAGCTCAAACGTGCTGCGTAACACGAGAATGAACCTCATTGGTTCTTGCTGAAGCTCAAACGTGCTGCGTAATACGAGAGTGAACCTCATTGGTTCTTTTTGAAGCTCAAACGTGCTGCGTAACATGAGAATGAACCTCATTGGTTCTTGCTGAAACTCAAACGTGCTGCGTAACACGAGAATGACCCTCATCGGTTCTTGCAGAAGCTCAAACGTGCTGCGGAACACGAGAATGAACCTCATTGGTTCTTGCTGAAGCTCAAACGTGCTGCGTAATACGAGAGTGAACCTCATTGGTTCTTTTTGAAGCTCAAACGTGCTGCGTAACACGAGAATGAACCTCATTGGTTCTTGCTGAAGCTCAAACGTGCTGCGTAACACGAGAGTGAACCTCATTGGTTCTTGCGGAAGCTCAAACGTGCTGCGTAACACGAGAATGAACCTCATTGGTTCTTTTTGAAGCTCAAACGTGCTGCGTAACACGAGAATGAACCTCATTGGTTCTTGCTGAAGCTCAAACGTGCTGCGTAACACGAGAATGAACTTCATTGGTTCTTGCGGAAGCTCAAACGTGCTGCGTAACACGAGAATGAACCTCATTGGTTCTTGCTGAAGCTCAAACGTGCTGCGTAACATGAGAGTGAACCTCATTGGTTCTTTTTGAAGCTCAAACGTGCTGCGTAACACAAGAATGACCCTCATTGGTTCTTGCTGAAGCTCAAACGTGCTGCGTAATACGAGAGTGAACCTCATTGGTTCTTTTTGAAGCTCAAACGTGCTGCGTAACACGAGAATGAACCTCATTGGTTCTTGCTGAAGCTCAAACGTGCTGCGTAATACGAGAGTGAACCTCATTGGTTCTTTTTGAAGCTCAAACGTGCTGCGTAACACGAGAATGAACCTCATTGGTTCTTGCTGAAGCTCAAACGTGCTGCGTAACACGAGAATGAACCTCATTGGTTCTTGCTGAAGCTCAAACGTGCTGCGTAACACGAGAATGAACCTCATTGGTTCTTGCTGAAGCTCAAACGTGCTGCGTAATACGAGAGTGAACCTCATTGGTTCTTTTTGAAGCTCAAACGTGCTGCGTAACATGAGAATGAACCTCATTGGTTCTTGCTGAAACTCAAACGTGCTGCGTAACACGAGAATGACCCTCATCGGTTCTTGCAGAAGCTCAAACGTGCTGCGGAACACGAGAATGAACCTCATTGGTTCTTGCTGAAGCTCAAACGTGCTGCGTAATACGAGAGTGAACCTCATTGGTTCTTTTTGAAGCTCAAACGTGCTGCGTAACACGAGAATGAACCTCATTGGTTCTTGCTGAAGCTCAAACGTGCTGCGTAACACGAGAATGAACCTCATTGGTTCTTGCTGAAGCTCAAACGTGCTGCGTAACACGAGAATGAACCTCATTGGTTCTTGGAGAAGTTCAAACGTGCTGCGTAACACGAGAGTGAACCTCATTGGTTCTTTTTGAAGCTCAAACGTGCTGCGTAACACGAGAGTGAACCTCATTGGTTCTTTTTGAAGCTCAAACGTGTTGCGTAACACGAGAGTGAACCTCATTGGTTCTTTTTGAAGCTCAAACGTGTTGCGTAACACGAGAATGAACTTCATTGGTTCTTGCTGAAGCTCAAACGTGTTGCGTAACACGAGAATGAACTTCATTGGTTCTTGCTGAAGCTCAAACGTGCTGCGTAACACGAGTGAACGTCATTGGTTCTTTTTGAAGTTCAAACGTGCTGCGTAACACGAGAGTGAAACTCATTGGTTCTTGCGGAAGCTCAAACGTGCTGCGTAACACGAGAATGAACCTCATTGGTTCTTTTTGAAGCTCAAACGTGCTGCGTAACACGAGAATGAACCTCATTGGTTCTTGCTGAAGCTCAACTGTGCTGCGTAACACGAGAATGAACTTCATTGGTTCTTGCGGAAGCTCAAACGTGCTGCGTAACACGAGAATGAACCTCATTGGTTCTTTTTGAAGCTCAAACGTGCTGCGTAACACGAGAGTGAACCTCATTGGTTCTTTTTGAAGCTCAAACGTGCTGCGTAACACGAGAGTGAACCTCATTGGTTCTTTTTGAAGCTCAAACGTGTTGCGTAACACGAGAGTGAACCTCATTGGTTCTTTTTGAAGCTCAAACGTGTTGCGTAACACGAGAATGAACTTCATTGGTTCTTGCTGAAGCTCAAACGTGCTGCGTAACACAAGAATGACCCTCATCGGTTCTTGCAGAAGCTCAAACGTGCTGCGGAACACGAGAATGAACCTCATTGGTTCTTTTTGAAGTTCAAACGTGCTGCGTAACACGAGAGTGAACCTCATTGGTTCTTTTTGAAGCTCAAACGTGCTGCGTAACACGAGAGTGAACCTCATTGGTTCTTTTTGAAGCTCAAACGTGTTGCGTAACACGAGAGTGAACCTCATTGGTTCTTTTTGAAGCTCAAACGTGTTGCGTAACACGAGAATGAACTTCATTGGTTCTTGCTGAAGCTCAAACGTGCTGCGTAACACGAGAATGAACCTCATTGGTTCTTGCGGAAGCTCAAACGTGCTGCGTAACACGAGAATGAACCTCATTGGTTCTTTTTGAAGCTCAAACGTGCTGCGTAACACGAGAATGAACCTCATTGGTTCTTTTTGAAGCTCAAACGTGCTGCGTAACACGAGAATGAACTTCATTGGTTCTTTTTGAAGCTCAAACGTGCTGCGTAACACGAGAATGAACTTCATTGGTTCTTGCTGAAGCTTAAACGTGCTGCGTAACACGAGAATGAACTTCATTGGTTCTTGCGGAAGCTCAAACGTGCTGCGTAACACGAGAATGAACCTCATTGGTTCTTTTTGAAGCTCAAACGTGCTGCGTAACACGAGAATGAACTTCATTGGTTCTTTTTGAAGCTCAAACGTGTTGCGTAACACGAGAATGAACTTCATTGGTTCTTGCTGAAACTCAAACGTGTTGCGTAACACGAGAGTGAACCTCATTGGTTCTTGCGGAAGCTCAAACGTGCTGCGTAACACGAGAATGAACCTCATTGGTTCTTGCTGAAGCTCAAACGTGCTGCGTAACAGGAGAGTGAACCTCATTGGTTCTTGCGGAAGCTCAGACGTGCTGCGTAACACGAGAGTGAACTTCATTGGTTCTTGCTGAAGCTCAAACGAGCTGCGTAACACGAGAATGAACCTCATTGGTTCTTGCGGAAGCTCAAACGTGCTGCGTAACACGAGAATGAACCTCATTGGTTCTTTTTGAAGCTCAAACGTGCTGCGTAACACGAGAATGAACTTCATTGGTTCTTTTTGAAGCTCAAACGTGCTGCGTAACACGAGAATGAACCTCATTGGTTCTTTTTGAAGCTCAAACGTGTTGCGTAACACGAGAATGAACTTCATTGGTTCTTTTTGAAGCTCAAACGTGCTGCGTAACACGAGAGTGAACCTCATTGGTTCTTTTTGAAGCTCAAACGTGTTGCGTAACACGAGAATGAACTTCATTGGTTCTTTTTGAAGCTCAAACGTGCTGCGTAACACGAGAGTGAACCTCATTGGTTCTTGCTGAAGCTCATACGTCCTGCGTAACACGAGAGTGAACCTCATTGGTTCTCTTTGAAGCTCAAACGTGCTGCGTAACACGAAAATGAACCTCATTGGTTCTTGCTGAAGCTCAAACGTGCTGCGTAACACGAGAGTGAACCTCATTGGTTCTTTTTGAAGCTCAAACGTGCTGCGTAACACGAGAATGAACCTCATTGGTTCTTGCTGAAGCTCAAACGTGCTGCGTAACACGAGAATGAACCTCATTGGTTCTTGCTGAAGCTCAAACGTGCTGCGTAACACGAGAATGAACCTCATTGGTTCTTGCTGAAGCTCAAACGTGCTGCGTAACACGAGAATGAACCTCATTGGTTCTTGCTGAAGCTCAAACGTGCTGCGTAACACGAGAATGAACCTCATTGGTTCTTGCTGAAGCTCAAACGTGCTGCGTAACACGAGAATGAACCTCATTTGTTCTTGCTGAAGCTCAAACGTGCTGCGTAACACGAGAATGAACCTCATTGGTTCTTTTTGAAGTTCAAACGTGCTGCGTAACACGAGAGTGAACCTCATTGGTTCTTTTTGAAGCTCAAACGTGCTGCGTAACACGAGAGTGAACCTCATTGGTTCTTTTTGAAGCTCAAACGTGCTGCGTAACACGAGAGTGAACCTCATTGGTTCTTTTTGAAATTCAAACGTGCTGCGTAACACGAGAGTGAACCTCATTGGTTCTTGCGGAAGCTCAAACGTGCTGCGTAACACGAGAATGAACCTCATTGGTTCTTTTTGAAGCTCAAACGTGCTGCATAACACGAGAATGAACCTCATTGGTTCTTGCTGAAGCTCAAACGTGCTGCGTAACACGAGAATGAACCTCATTGGTTCTTTTTGAAGCTCAAACGTGCTGCATAACACGAGAATGAACCTCATTGGTTCTTGCTGAAGCTCAAACGTGCTGCGTAACACGAGAATGAACCTCATTGGTTCTTTTTGAAGCTCAAACGTGCTGCGTAACACGAGAATGAACCTCATTGGTTATTTTTTAAGCTCAAACGTGCTGCGTAACACGAGAATGAACCTCATTGGTTATTTTTTAAGCTCAAACGTGCTGCGTAACACGAGAATGAACCTCATTGGTTCTTGCAGAAGCTCAAACGTGCTGCGTAACACGAGAATGAACCTCATTGGTTCTTGCTGAAGCTCAAACGTGCTGCGTAACACGAGAATGAACCTCATTGGTTCTTGCTGAAGCTCAAACGTGCTGCGTAACACGAGAATGAACCTCATTGGTTCTTTTTGAAGCTCAAACGTGCTGCATAACACGAGAATGAACCTCATTGGTTCTTGCTGAAGCTCAAACGTGCTGCGTAACACGAGAATGAACCTCATTGGTTCTTTTTGAAGCTCAAACGTGCTGCGTAACACGAGAATGAACCTCATTGGTTCTTTTTGAAGCTCAAACGTGCTGCATAACACGAGAATGAACCTCATTGGTTCTTGCTGAAGCTCAAACGTGCTGCGTAACACGAGAATGAACCTCATTGGTTCTTGCTGAAGCTCAAACGTGCTGCGTAACACGAGAATGAACCTCATTGGTTCTTTTTGAAGCTCAAACGTGCTGAGTAACACGAAAATGAACCTCATTGGTTATTTTTTAAGCTCAAACGTGCTGCGTAACACGAGAATGAACTCCATTGGTTCTTTTTGAAGCTCAAACGTGCTGCGTAACACGAGAATGAACCTCATTGGTTCTTTTTGAAGCTCAAACGTGCTGCGTAACACGAGAATGAACCTCATTGGTTCTTTTTTAAGCTCAAACGTGCTGCGTAACACGAGAATGAACCTCATTGGTTCTTGCTGAAGCTCAAACGTGCTGCGTAACACGAGAATGAACCTCATTGGTTCTTTTTGAAGCTCAAACGTGCTGCATAACACGAGAATGAACCTCATTGGTTCTTGCTGAAGCTCAAACGTGCTGCGTAACACGAGAATGAACCTCATTGGTTCTTTTTGAAGCTCAAACGTGCTGCGTAACACGAGAATGAACCTCATTGGTTCTTTTTGAAGCTCAAACGTGCTGCATAACACGAGAATGAACCTCATTGGTTCTTGCTGAAGCTCAAACGTGCTGCGTAACACGAGAATGAACCTCATTGGTTCTTGCTGAAGCTCAAACGTGCTGCGTAACACGAGAATGAACCTCATTGGTTCTTTTTGAAGCTCAAACGTGCTGAGTAACACGAAAATGAACCTCATTGGTTATTTTTTAAGCTCAAACGTGCTGCGTAACACGAGAATGAACCTCATTGGTTCTTGCTGAAGCTCAAACGTGCTGCGTAACACGAGAATGAACCTCATTGGTTCTTGCTGAAGCTCAAACGTGCTGCGTAACACGAGAATGAACCTCATTGGTTCTTTTTGAAGCTCAAACGTGCTGCGTAACACGAGAATGAACCTCATTGGTTCTTGCTGAAGCTCAAACGTGCTGCGTAACACGAGAATGAACCTCATTGGTTCTTGCTGAAGCTCAAACGTGCTGCGTAACACGAGAATGAACCTCATTGGTTCTTGCAGAAGCTCAAACGTGCTGCATAACACGAGAATGAACCTCATTGGTTCTTGCTGAAGCTCAAACGTGCTGCGTAACACGAGAATGAACCTCATTGGTTCTTTTTGAAGCTCAAACGTGCTGCGTAACACGAAAATGAACCTCATTGGTTATTTTTTAAGCTCAAACGTGCTGCGTAACACGAGAATGAACCTCATTGGTTCTTGCTGAAGCTCAAACGTGCTGCGTAACACGAGAATGAACCTCATTGGTTCTTGCTGAAGCTCAAACGTGCTGCGTAACACGAGAATGAACCTCATTGGTTCTTTTTGAAGCTCAAACGTGCTGCGTAACATGAGAATGAACCTCATTGGTTCTTTTTGAAGCTCAAACGTGCTGCGTAACACGAGAATGAACCTCATTGGTTCTTGCTGAAGCTCAAACGTGCTGCGTAACACGAGAATGAACCTCATTGGTTCTTGCTGAAGCTCAAACGTGCTGCGTAACATTAGAATGAACCTCATTGGTTCTTGCTGAAGCTCAAACGTGCTGCGTAACACGAGAATGAACCTCATTGGTTCTTGCACGACAAGCGAACATGCTTGAGCTTCCGTTTATCACAACTGATGTGTGAATTGATCAAACTTATATGTGAATAAAAGCCTAAAATCAACATGTTCATCGTATAAAGCGATCATGTCTCTTCAGAAAAAAATTGACTCAACCACTCAATTCATGGATTCATTTTATGATCTCCTCGTTAACTTTTTGAAGTGTCAAAGATTCAGTTGCCTAGCGGTCAATACAGGGATAGAAATCTCTCAGATTTTATCAAAAAAATCTTTGTGTTCTGAAGATGAACGATAGGCATACGGATTTGGAACGACATGAGGGAGAGTAAATGGTGACAGAATTTCAATTTTTCGGTGTCTTGCTTGGTACCATTGTGTGTGTCTGTTCATAACTCAGGAGATGGCTTGATTGAAATCTGTGTTAGATGTCATTCTTATAAGAAATCATGTCTAAACTGCACTCTCTGCTTAGAGCTGGAGACCACAGATAACGCATGATTACGTTGAGAGGAGGAGAAACAGCCACCCCTGAACTAAAGACAGTGTCTAACTGGTCAGAACTCATCCAGGAGGCTGGGCAAACATTTGAGTTTAAAATCTTAGACGAGACATGTAGACGGTTAGACGAGCAGATGAAGAGGCACATCAAGATCAGAAGAACATGGGTTAAACAATATCATTCAAGCCATCTAGCTACTCTCGTCTCACTTTTCTTTCTCTTACTTAGTTTCTTTTCTTTTCCGTTGAGAGTCTCGGTTCTAAGTTAAGTTTTGCTGCAAAGTTTCGGTCAACGATTCAACAGCAAAGCCTGCTTCCAGCTCCCAACTTCATTCACAAGATTTTCCATCCATCCTCCAACACACCACGTGATTAGCCGCCCAAGACATCTATCCAGACACGACAAGACCGCCAGCCAATCAACGAACCAGGGAAACCCCCTTTTCCAGCAATGCTGACAAAGGGAATCCCAAAAGGAACACAAAGACAAACGCAAGTAGCCTCCAGACTCTACCTCTAACAAGAAATGATAGAAGGGTTAAATAAATTGTTTAGGTCAGGTCTTAGAAGTGCATATATTGCTAGAAACTTTTGAACGCTTTTATCATGTTCATCTCGCTAGTTTCCAGTGATTTCTTTCTGCTAAAACTTCCATTTCTTGGTGAATTGATGGGTTTGTTCCAGAGAGGCGTGTTAAGAGCGGGTTTATAGTGAAGCACCTGACGGTGGAAACGCAGTGTGGTTATGGGCTTGGTGCTCCAGGTCCGAGGCTATATTACCCCCGCCCGCTAAAAGCCCTGCTCGCACTGGCCCGACAGTGGAAAAGCCGATATTGGTCGGGTCGGCACCGCTGCGGAGTAACCCAGTACCTGCGTGGCTCGTCATAGACAAACTCAGAGAAGCAGCTCCGGCTACAATGTTCTTCCGCAAAACACACGCAGTTCTGTTTAACCGCTAAAGCTCCAAAATTTACAGACTGCAGCTTTAAAGTCCCTATTATCTGTCACGTACACACATATGGCGCACTGATGATGAAACACGCAAATTAGGGATTCAGGAAATTTTGAAATTAAGTTGTCTAAAAATGAAGAGGTCAATAGTGGGTTACTTTAAAAAACAAAGTGTGGAGGGCGAGGATGCTGGTGGAAGGGACGAACCAATGAGCCAACATACACAGGAAAAAGAAAAGACCACTTCCAGCAGATAATAATGCTGGTGCTCCCAACATCTGCGACAGTGTGCAAAAGAGGATTTTCATGTCAGAAGAGAATAAAGTCCGACGTTAGAGCAAGTCTGCATAGTGTTAAGTTGATATACTGTGTAAGCCCGGCTCGGTCGATCCAACGGCAGCATCCGATCAGCGGGGAAGGTCTCTGCGTGTTACTGTCTTTCCACGTGGCAAAGTATTTTGATTAAATTAAATGCATTTTCTCATATGTATTTTCTCGTTATTTCATCTGACTTCATAAATGAAAAGGTTTTAATGATATCTGTGCATCATTAAATGTGAGCAAATGTTTGAATATTCTTTTTAACTCTTTACTGAAAATAATGTCAGAGTCGATTAGAATAAAATTAAATGTTTACAATTTATTATGTCAGGTAAATGCATCATGTCAATTTCATAGTCAGTTCAAAGATAATCAATACAATAACATCAAATGAGTAAAAGATGTAGGTTAAACCTGACATTTACAAATACATGATGCGGAGTGCTGGCATCCACTAATTTTGAGTTACAAAACGCCTGATTCCTTTGCTGCTGCATTTCATTATATGGACAGAAACCTCTTTCACAAAGAAACATGTGATAACAATGGGAATTTGAGAGCACCTTTTGACAGCAGAGGACCATTTGCCTGAAAGTCACACCCTTCTGTGTGCAAGATATTTATAAACTCTTACAAGAGTGAGTTCAAATGGTAATGTCCTTTGTTCTCTCAGAGAGTTGCCCTCTCTTCCAGTTCCAGTTTTTCCAGTCTTACACATCGTAATTGGCTAAAACACATGCAATTAAAACGCAATCAAATTATTTCTCATCTCATGCACTTAAACGGACAAATTCACACATTTTCATTAACCTGAGATAAATATGAGTTAAAATATACTAAATATATAATATTATATAAATGTCTCATTTCAAAAGAAGTAAACCCAAAGGTAATAAAGGTCTTAAGAGTTTATAAATATCTTGCACACAGAAGGGTGTGACTTTCAGGCAAATGGTCCTCTGCTCTCAAAAGGTGCTCTCAAATTCCCATTGTTAGCACATGTTTCCATGTGAAAGAGGTTTCTGTCTATATAATGAAATGCAGCAAAGGAATCGGGCGTTTTGTAACTCAAAATTAGTGGATGCCGGCTCTCTACATCATGTTTTTGTAATTATATTCACAGTTTAAATATTCAACCATGTTGAATTTCAGCCCATAAAAATGCAAACCCTAAAAATAAAATGCATTCAAATCCAAGCATGGTTGATGCAATGCATATTTTTTCAAGTAGTGCAATTCAACAGGCTTTTTTGTTGCAAAAACATTTGGCATTATTTTACTTCCATATGTTAGTCTTTATTTTAAAATGGTTTAAAAATGGTACTCTGTTACTATTACTCTGTTAATTTTTATTTTTATTGTGTTTTTGTGAAGCATCTTGAATCAGAAATGTTGTTTTAAGGTGCTGTATAAATGAGTGACCTTGAACAAACGTTCTTGGTAATCTCAGGAGAACGAGTTAGTGGCGGCGTTGTGAGTTGGTTATTTGATGGTAATGAAATTACGGGCATGCGACGTCTAGTTACGTTGTCAATTCGTCAAGTCATGACATGACCAAAATGTACGAATACATTACTGTTACGGGTTAGGTATCTATTCAGCAAACTGCAGGAAATGAAAGTGAAAGTAAGATGTTGCTGATGTTCAATAGACAGTCGTCATCATTAAGAGTAAAGAAACTGATTTTATCAGTGCTGTTGTCGCTCTCTCCTATTGCGGTCTTTAGTTTTTAAATTAGCAGTTGATCAATAAATTCCAGCTCATATCTGTTGCTTTCGGTGACGCATGAAAGGTGTACTGTAAACAGACCCAAAGACAACAGCTCTCTGAACGCCTGAAGTGGACAGGTGTGTGTAAACAGACCCTAACAGCTCTGAAAGACACTTCACTGAGGCGTTTCTGACAACATTTGCGTGGAAAAGAGAAAAGCGAAGCTGAGTGACTTTGAAACAAGGAACTACTTAAGGAAAGTTCATACTATATAAATCACAATGAAGACATCGACGTCTTATTCCTGGCATCTTACCTGTTTCTGAGAGGGAGAGGAGCTTTGAAATGTAGAAATATATCTTTCCACGTCCGCTTTATTCCTCCTCATGACTGCTGTCAAACTCTCCTTCTCCGTCGCGGGTTAAGCTGAGTTTCATTCAAACACGGAGTTAGATGATCAATGGCTGCTCAACACACGATCACTAATGACATGGTGTGTTCAAGTCCTCCTGAAGCTCGTAGGAACGAGGTGGGAAGTCCTGTTTACAGGTGTGTTCACGTCACTTTCGTCGGAGTAAGATGGCGGAGTACTTTCTCTTAATTAATTACACAAACAAGTAGGCCTAAGTTTCTTAAACTCTTGTTCTAGAAAATGAAGAACAAAGAAATGTGCATCAGGAGTAGGCTACTTTAAAAAAAAAAATGTTTGTAATTAATTTATGAAGCCACTGCCAATTACATGTT
The DNA here is from genome assembly GCA_030578255.1 of Tiaroga cobitis. Taxonomy (NCBI): domain Eukaryota; kingdom Metazoa; phylum Chordata; class Actinopteri; order Cypriniformes; family Leuciscidae; genus Tiaroga; species Tiaroga cobitis. The sequence goes on along the minus strand of CM060599.1, from coordinate 525,265 downwards.
GCATTGCTATATTATAATGGCATCATATTCTGTGCAGGCAATTAGCTTACTGCGCTGTAAATAGAAAAGCCTGACAATACCACAGCTAAATTAATATCTAAGTATCCCGCCATGTTATCACTGACACGCGCCCAACTCGTAAAGATCGGGGCTTAGAGAAATGGTGCGTTCACGTGCTATGGAAAATATGAAATTTTCCACTTCTGAACTGGTATTTACCAGTGTGTTGTGTTCAAGTGCTTTTGTTGTCGTAATGTGGTAAAAAGATGGAGATCCAGACCTGTTATTTAGCTAAAACTATTTTAGATTGCTTAAGTCATCTGTTACAGCAAGAAAATGATTTATCAAAACTCAAACGGTAAATAATATGCTGTTTTTCTAGATCATGAATAGTAAATATTTTTTACCATTCACGACTCTCGCGTTGCTCTCCGCCATTTCAAAAAGGTCAAAGGTTATCTCATCTCGGCAATTCGTGCATCAAAATATTCTACGAGTTGCCCAGTGGAAAATACCACATGAGGGGGTGTTCATGTGCATTTTCCACGTTGGCTTTTGGTATTTACCATAATTACCATAGCACGTGAACGCACCAAAAATCCCAAACTCCCCGCTCGCATTTATGACATTGTGTTTGCGTTCAAGTGCGTTCAACTCGTAAATACGATTTATACGGGAAACTTTCAAGCGCAAGTGAGCATTCCTATGCCCTACTCCCTTCGAAGGGAGCCCTTAAAGTGGGTACTTTGGAGGGAGCACGGCACTTGTGTGACATTATGTAGCCAACGAAAGACAACGTGATTTCGTAATATCTTCACCTGGGAATGTTCCGATGACATCGCAGCACAGTGTCCATCTGACTGTTCTCTTACGACAGACATTTCTTTATATTGCTGTTAACAGAACTGTTGTTGCAAATGAATATAGATATTATATAAAAAACATGGTAACACTTTACAATACGGGTGCACTAATATGCATTAATTCATACTTAAAGGTGCAGTGTGTGACTTTTAGCGACATCTAGCGGTTCGGTTGCGAGTTTACACTAAGGGCTCAGCCCACCGCTCACCCCTCCCTTTTGAAGAAGCTACGGTGGCTAAAACGGGACAAACATCGTCGTCTGAGACAGCAGAGAATAGCCAGCGTAAACCAAGTTTCTGTACCACAGTCCATTATAAACCACATCATGGATAAAGTTTCAGGTGAGGATCAAGGGTCTTAATACATAATATAATAATAGTAATCAGCTGATTGTCAGCACATTCTCCCCACATAGCAAACCCATAATACAGCGAGGGAGAAGACCCACATGAAACTATGCAACTATATATTTTTTTCTAACAGGGTAGTGAAAGTTTAGCTGGCTAATATGAGCTGTTACTGTGGCTGAGCTGGTTAAAGCGTAAAGCCTTGTTTAGACTCGACGCGTCCGCATGAGCCCAAAGGTGCGCGCGGCAAAAATGACGTGATTGTAACAGCGCGCGCGCCTCCGCATCCCCTAGACACCACTTACTACACACAATAGGCTTTTTTTCTCTGATTTTGGAAACTCGATCGACTTAAAATGCTTCCAAGATCGACGGGTTGGTGATTCCTGTAACTGTTTTACGGTCAATGACAAGAGTAGCCTACTAATCAGCTGTCTCACGAACTTAGCCAGCACATTTATCCCCACATAGCAAAGCCATAACACAGCGAGGGAGAAGAATTAAGTTACATGAAACAATCCAACTACATATTTACACCACTGACAAGGGAAAAGTCACTACTCACGGTGTTTATGACTAGCTTCTTCTAGCTTCCCGCGGCTTCTCTTTCAATGTAGTGACGAAACGCGCTCTGTAGCGCTGTGTGTTCGCTGTCGGCTACGGTAGAAACATGACGTCACAATATGGCGACCTTCATAGAAGGGGATTCCCGCGCCTATGTAGATATAAATGCCTCATTCTAAGGTAATAAAAACATTACGGTTTATTAAGTATGTTCTTTATACACCACTGAACACATAGTTATGGATGTCATATTGCATTTCTGTTAATAGATACTCAAAAATGTTACACATTGCACCTTTAACTAATGCACAGATAGTCATGAGTTAATGTATAACTCATGAAGAACTAAACCATTAATTAATTATTACTGCATCAGCAACTAATAAAGAGTCTATATGATTAATAGATTAAGTCAAGTCAAGTCAAGTCACCTTTATTTATATAGCGCTTTTTACAATACAGATTGTATCAAAGCGCTTCACAGTGATAACATGAAAACAATATAACAAAGTTTGTTTCTAAAAGATATTGCGTCAACGTCCACCTTAAGTAAGGCAGATCAATAATATTATTGAATATTAAATGTCCCCAACTAAGCAAGCCAAAAGCCAAGGCAACAGTGGCAAGGAACCAAAACTCCATCAGGTGACAGAATGGAGAAAAAAACCTTGGGAGAAACCAGGCTCAGTCGGGGGGCCAGTTCTCCTCTGGCCAACGAAGGAACAGTGCATGATTCGGGCAGCATTACAAGTCAGATTGGATCGGAACATTTAGAGTATTTTTTGGAAATCCAAGTATGCACGCCGGTCTTAAGATGAGTTGTTGAGGATCAGTGCCGTCCACCATAGAGAGTCCATATCGCCCGTGTTGAGTCGTCACTTCATAGGCTTTGTGATTAGGGTATCTGAAGTCTCCGTGAGAGGCTAGATACAAACTGGAGCTGACGAACGCCATTTTCTCGGGACTCGCGTCCCAAGATAACAGCAGAAAAGCAAAGGGAAAATAATTAGCGTAGCTGATGTTCATAATGATGATTTCCATAACACAGGCGTAAATGACAAAACATGAAGACAGTGACTCTTGCGTCCCAAAATCACCCCCCTCCGTCCCCCACTCAACTCAGCCCAGCTTACTGACCTCTACGTCCCTCCTGCTGCTGAGACCTAACCACAATCTCACAATCTCTCCACAACCCAACCATACGCGCCAACCCGTTGACTAAGGCTGTCGAGCCCCACTGGTGCGTGAATAGGCAGTTTCAGTGGACAACGGTTCCGTATGGCATACTACCTACCGCAACACAATATCTGCCCAACCACCCGTCATTCACGCAATATACACAAGAACGTAATGACTGCAAATACTATGCAACCTATACAGATAACCTACAGTCTCTTCAAGTTTTATAGTATTAAATGCATTTGATCTGATTCAGTAGTATTATAAAAGGTAAGCATTATGTAAATGCTTGGCTAAAGAGATGCGTCTTTAATCTAGTTTTGAACTGGGACAGCGAGTCAGAGCCTCGAACAATATCAGGAAGGCTATTCCAGAGTTTAGGAGCTAAATGTGAGAACGCCCTCCCTCCTTTAGTGGACTTAGATATCCTAGGAATGACTAGAAGCCTCGAATTTAGTGATCTTAAAGAACGCGATGGATTGTAGGGCGATAGAAGGTCCATTAAATACACAGGAGCTAAACCATTTAGGGCTTTATAGGTCAGTAGTAGTACTTTGTAATTGATACGGAACTTAATAGGTAACCAGTGCAGTGATGATAAAATCGGTGTTATATGATCATTTTTTCTTGACCTAGTAAGAACTCTAGCGGCTGCATTTTGCACTAACTGTAGCTTGTTTATTGAGGATGCAGGACAACCGGCTAATAAAGCATTACAGTAATCTAGTCTCGAGGTCATGAATGCATGAACTAAGTTTTCTGCATCAGAAACAGATAGCATGTTACGTAATTTAGCAATGTTTCTAAGGTGGAAAAAGGCAGTTCTTGTAACATATGAAATATGATTTTCGAAAGACAAGTTGCGGTCTAGTATAACTCCCAGGTCTTTTACCGTAGAGGATAAAGTAACAGGACATCCTTCTATATTAAAGTTGTATTGTAAGTGGTTTTGTGGATAGTTTTTTGGACCAACAAGTAATACCTCCGTTTTATCTGGATTTAGTAGCAGGAAATTATGCGTCATCCAGCATTTTATATCTTTAAGACACTCTGTCAATTTTGATGAGTTAGTGTTTTCATCTGGTCATGATGAAATATATAATTGAGTGTCATCAGCATAGCAGTGGAAATTAATTCCATGTTTTCTTATAATATTACCAAGTGGCAGCATATATATTGAGAATAGCAGAGGGCCCAACACCGATCCTTGCGGCACTCCATAGTCTACTGACGTTATCTTCGATTTTTCCCCATTTAAACAGACAAAATGGTAACGGTCCGATAAGTACGATCTGAACCAGCTTAATGCCTGTCCCTGAACACCAGTGTAGTTTTGTAGTCGATCCAAGAGTATTTTATGATCTATAGTGTCAAACGCAGCACTAAGATCGAGTAGAACTAATATTGAGATACAGCCTTGGTCAGAAGCTAAAAGTAAATCATTTGTAATTTTAACTAGCGCAGTTTCTGTGCTATGATGCGGTCTGAATCCTGACTGAAATTTTTCATATATCTCATTTTCTTGCAAGAAAGAGCCCAATTGAGCGGACACAGTTTTTTCTAGTATTTTAGACATAAATGGAAGATTTGAAATCGGTCTGTAATTTGCTAAGTTATTTGGATCTAATTGCGGTTTCTTAATAAGAGGCTTTATTACTGCCAGCTTGAATATTTTTGGAACATGACCTAAAGATAAAGACGAGTTAATAATATTAAGAAGAGGCTCTTCCACTACAGGTAACACTTCTTTCAGAAATTTAGTTGGTATTGGATCTAATAAACATGTTGTTGGTTTAGATGCAATGATAAGTTTATTTAGCTCTTCCTGTCCTATAGTTGTAAAGCGGTGTAGTTGTTCTTGAGGGGCGATAATTGAGGCTGAATCATAAGACACCATAGAGGATTGTACATTTACAATTGTGTTTCGGATGCTTTCTATTTTCTCATTGAAGTAGTTCATAAAATCATTACAACTATACTGTAACGGAATAATTTGCTCGGGTGATGTCTGTTTATTTGTTAGTCTAGCCACGGTGTTAAATAAAAACCTTGGATTATTTTGGTTATTTTCTATTAGTTTGCGGAGATGCTCAGCCCTGGCTGCTTTTAGAGCCTTTTTATAACGTGACACACTGTCTTTCCACGCGATTCTAAAGACCTCTAAATTAGTTTGTTTCCATTTACGCTCTAAGTTACGAGTTTCTCTCTTGATAGCATGCGTAGCACTGTTGTACCATGGTGCTTTAGTTTTCTCTCTAACCTTTTTCAATCTAATTGGTGCAACAATATCTAATGTACTAGAGAAAATGGTGCTCAAACTGCTGGTAATTTCCTCTAGTTCAGGGGTGCCCAATCCTGCTCCTGGCGATCGACTGTCCTGCACAGTTCATCTCCAACCCTAATCAAACACACCTGCCTTTAATTTTCAAGCGATCCTGACGTGCTCTGAAGACCTTAATTGGTTGCTTCAGGTGTGTTTGATTAGGGTTGGAGATGAACTGTGCAGGACAGTCTAATCTAATCTAATTGGTGCAACAATATCTAATGTACTAGAGAAAATGGTGCTCAAACTGCTGGTCATTTCCTCTAGTTCATCTGTTTGTTTGGGTTCTCTGAGCAGCTGAGATAGATCAGGTAAGCTATTTGAGAATCTATCTATAGTGATTGGAAGGATTGTTCTGCCTGGTCTATAACGTGGCGCAACATGACAAGTTTCAGCAGTGCGTATTATAAAAGTTACCATGTGATGATCGGTGAGATCGTCACTTTGCGGTATAATATCTATATCGGTTAGATTGGTTCCGTATGATATAATTAAATCTAGTGTATGATTTAGACGATGAGTGGGACCACTGACATTCTGCTTGACCCCAAAGGAGTTTAATAAATCTGTAAACGCAGTCCCTAACGCATCGTTTGTGTTATCTACGTGTATGTTAAAATCTCCAACAATTATTGCTTTATCGGCATTGACCAATAGATCTGAGAGAAAGTCTGCAAACTCTTTTAGGAAATCAGCATATGGTCCTGGAGGTCTATATACAGTAGCCAAGGCTAGAGATAATAGGGATTTATTTCTTACATCTAAGAGCGTAACGTTTAGCACAAGTACTTCAAACGAGTTAAACCTGTGACCTGTTTTCTGAGTAACATTAATAATATCTCTATAGATTGTTGCAACACCGCCGCCACGACCGATCAGACGGGGCTCATGCTTATAACAGTATCCTGGCGGAGTAGACTCATTTAGACCGAAATACTCGTTTGGTTTAAGCCAGGTTTCAGTAAGGCAAAGTACATCGAAGCTATTATCTGTGACCATTTCATTTACAATAACCGCCTTAGGTGTGAGCGATCTAATGTTTAGAAGACCTAGTTTTAGAAATTGTTTTTGTTCACTGATATTTAGATTTTCAGGTTTAATTACAATAAGATTTTTCCTAGATCCTACAGTGGATTTATTATTTGGCCTCACTAAATGATGTTTTATTAACAAAGTTCGGGAGGAGCACGTTCAGATAATTAAACCTAATTAAACACACGTGGAGCACATTCAGATAATCAGACCTAATTAGACAAGAGTGGTGCTTAAAGGGGGGGTGAAATGCTATTTCATGCATAGTGAGTTTTTTACACTGTTAAAGAGTTGGATTCCCATGCTAAACATGGACAAAGTTTCAAAAATTAAGTTGTACGTTTGATTGAGTATTTCTGTTCTCAAAATACTCCTTCCTGGTTGTCACAAGTTTCGGAAAGTTTTTTTCGAGTATGGGCCTGTATGACGTCAGATGCGCCGGAATATCCTTATACGGTCCTAAGGGCACGTCTCTCGGAAGGGCGCGCGCGCAGCTGTAGAGCGATAGCCGTAACCTATGCCCATCAAAGCGCTGTGCATCGGCTGCGCTGCAATATGTCACCAAAGAAGTGTGTTTTCGGTTGCCAAGGCAAGACAACACTGCACAGATTCCCAAAGAATCAAGCGTTAAGGGACCAGTGGATGGAGTTTGTTTTTCCAGAACATCAACAGAGTTGTGCAAGTGTTCTCGTTTGTTCCATGTATTTCGAGGATGATTTTTTTTATAAACAATGCCCAGTTCGAAGCCGGATTTGCTAATCGTTTAGTTCTCAAGGATGGAGCAGTCCCAACACTAAAGGTTAACGGTCTTGCGTTGGAACCGCAGGCGGTGAGTAGAACTGCTTCAGATATCTGTGTGTGTCTATCGGCGTGTAACTTCGGCGTGATTATTTAGCTTCGCCCACACGGCACGCCTCCACCCGCTCGGCTTTTTCCGGAAAGACTCGGTACAGCCTATCTTTCTTTTATAAATATATTAAAACTAAAGACTTTTTGGAGATATGATGGATGCAATATTACTCTATAGGTACTCAAGATTAACATGAGATTGACTGAAACTGAGTGTTTCACCCCCCCTTTAATAAACGAGTTAAGCGCTGTGTATATATACAGCAAACTAACCTCCGTTCATTGACAGTTTAACAGCATCCCTCCACCACCCCATCTCCTCACTTATAGTCCTAATACTCCTACAACAACGGGGGGAGTACTCTGGGTTCGGGCAAAATTCCGAGCTCGGAGCCTTCCCCCCGGACAGCACGCCAAATACGCATAATCTTTACTCTGTTTAATTGATGTAAGTGTGAACTCGTGAAACGAGGAATAGACACAGTTTCTATATAATGTTCTACACTACTTATATCAATTAAATTGGCACAGCAAAGACTGTGATTTGGAATTTGATTTTCTAGTCATACGGTGTGTAACGTCTTGGAGATGTTGTCCGACAGAACAGCCGCGCCGAATCTGCTGGGGTGCAGGCCATCAGCACGGTAGAGCCTAGGTCGCTCCCAGAACAGATTCCAATTATTTACAAAGGGCAGTTTTTGTTCATTACACAATGACATTAACCATTCATTTAGTGCAAATAGTCTACTGAACCTTTCCTGTCCTTGTCGGTACGTGGGAAGCGGTCCAGACACGATGATCGTTGCCTCAGGCGCTGTGTTGCGTACCGTCTTGATCAGGCTCCTGTAGTCCTTCTTCAGAACCTCCATCTGCCGCAGCCTGATATCGTTCGTTCCCGCGTGCAGCACCACAGCTCCGACGCGCTCGTCACCGTTCAGGATCTCGGGAACCTGTGCGGCGACATCAAGAACACGAGCACCAGGAAGGCAGTGAGTGCGCACCTTACCCTTACCTGAGGTAGCGCGGACATGACGGACCATGGAAGTGCCGATGATCACGGCGTCGTCGCGTTCCGACTCGCGAAGAGGGGAGAAGCGGTTCCGGGTGGAGATCTCGAAGACCGGGAGGGGCGGAGAGGTTCTTGCTCTGGTCCTGGCTCGTGTCTTCCACTGTGGGATCACCCAGGGTCCATGGTGTTGGGTTGGTGCCGGAGTGAATGATGCCAGAGATGATTGCGTCCTCCTGGGCAGAGAAACGCACGGAGTAGAGGAAGTAGGAGTCAAAAAGTTACTAACCACTGACTTGTGTGCATCGGCGCGTGACGTTTCAAGCGCTGATCGCCGATCCCGCAGCTCGGCTTGCCTCTCCGGCAGACCACGGATCTGTTTCTCCACCGATTCCAGCTCCAATCGTACCGAAATCAGTTCGAATGTGTCCTCACCTGCACTCAGAGGTAACGTTAGACACACATCTGATATGTTCGCCATAACAGATGAACAGTAGATTAGTAGTGATACTACCAATATCACTAGTAATTTAGGACTGAAATGCTGGATATAACCTGTATCCTTTCAGTGAAATGGGTGTAAAATCAGACGCTCGATAGGCGCGAGCCCACGCGTGAAATGCTAGCGGACTAAAGGCTAGTAGCCGAGATTCGCAAAGTTGGGTCTAAGTAGCGATATCAAAGCAATCCGATTGTTTTTTATAAGGAATAGTATCGAGGATAAGTTCCCATTATATAAAAATAGAAAGTGCTTGTTTATAAATGAGTGGTAAAGAAGAAAATCAATTATTAAGTAATAGAAGAAATTAGAATTATTATTAAGTAATAATAGAAAGAAGAAAATCAATTATTAAGTAATAAATGAATTGCTATTAATTAAACGTGTCATCATGTATTAATTCCTTAATAACATATTTTATTAACTAATAGTGTAAATTAATGTGTTAATTACCACAATTAGTCAACGCTATCCACTTCAACTTCCAGTTGTCTGCTTTAATTAATCATTAGCTAATGATTTGCAAATGTATCATTATGTTATGACTTTACTTGTTGAGGCACATGACTATTAACTAATTGTTAAGTAATATGTCGTTATGGTTATGGGTTTTGTCATCCACACTAAAGGTCTGTGGGGCAGTTGCACATGCAGTGAGTGTAATGTCAGAGAGTGTTTGAAGGATGGGTAAGTTGGGCCGCACACAAATATCAGCACACCAGAATCTGAAATACTGACGCTGTTACACCGTTTAAACTGGACGAGACCATTACAGCTGTCTACACTGGACGAGACCATTACAGCTGTCTACACTGGACATGACAGACCATTGCAGCTGTCTACACTGGACATGACAGACCATTGCAGCTGTCTACACTGGACATGACAGACCATTACAGGTGTCTACAAAGGACATGACAGACCATTGCAGCTGTCTACACTGGACATGACAGACCATTACAGCTGTCTACACTGGACATGACAGACCATTACAGCTGTCTACACTGGACATGACAGACCATTACAGCTGTCTACACTGGACATGACAGACCATTGCAGCTGTCTACACTGGACATGACAGACCATTACAGCTGTCTACACTGGACATGACAGACCATTACAGCTGTCTACACTGGACATGACAGACCATTACAGCTGTCTACACTGGACATGACAGACCATTACAGCTGTCTACACTGGACATGACAGACCATTACAGCTGTCTACACTGGACATGACAGACCATTGCAGCTGTCTACACTGGACATGACAGACCATTACAGCTGTCTACACTGGACATGACAGACCATTACAGCTGTCTACACTGGACATGACAGACCATTACAGCTGTCTACACTGGACATGACAGACCATTGCAGCTGTCTACACTGGACATGACAGACCATTGCAGCTGTCTATGTAGCTACACTGGTCATAAATGAGTCCACGCTTCATACTGATGTTCACAATCACATTTATTCTTCTCTGAAGTATCATGAAACACCGTGAAAACTAGAAGATAAACAAAACAGTTTCAAGCACAAAGCACCCAAAGCAACATTCATATACTCTTATTTCTTATACAGACCAATACAATGCATCTTACATTTTGTAAGGACTGGGCGAGGGTGAATCTGAATAACTAAATACCTTCGTGCTAAAATCCCAAAGCCTTTAGCCCCAAAAGGCCTGGAACTTGAAAAAACACACACAAACACACACACACACACACACCTCGCCCACAGCTGACACCCACACTCAGGACAGAGCGTGGTGTCCGCTTACAAGACATTAAGACATTTTATGACATTTTTGGAATGTCCCAAAGGAAGTGAATCCTACAGCGAAAAGAAACTTTTTTTCTTTAAAAGACATTCAACCAGTTATATTTGATGTGTTTTTATGTGTGTCCATTTGCCCATGTCACATTGGAATAACTGTGACTTTATCATTATGCATTTTTACATTTAACTGTCTATTCCCAGTATTGTTATACATCGTTCTTGGTCTTGTTTTAATTCTCATGATCCAGCGGAATTAATCAGATACAAGAAATTACAGTAAAAGTTATGATTCTATGTGCACCAGCTTTTTGGGACAGTAAGAACCAAAACTTAACATACTGTCAGAGCCTGGGGTTCTTAGATAACAGCATTTACGACCTCACCAGGAATGTCAGAGAAGTGTGTCTCTCTCTCTCTCTCTCTCTGAATTCTAACCAAGGAGGAGAAATGAATCCTGTATTCATATATATATATGCTATTATATATCCACTTGAGAATTGTATGAACGATGTATCTAAGTTCCCTATTTCATGAGTTGCCTTTCTGTGGTTTGGTCTATGTTTCTCGACAACTCTAATTGGATAATGTTTCAAACTTTTCCAACTAATGTTTAACCAAATCCATTTGTGGCAAGTTTGGTCTCGATAAACTCCAATCTTCGTTCCCCATTTGTTAATTGACATTACATTTTGCTAAACTTTTTGACACATTAGTATTATAAGAATTGTGAAGATTCTTCTCTTAAACAACCGACGAAATTAGGGTTTCAGATGTCTCTCTCTGGAGACAAAGGGCCATAAACCCAAAGTCCCGCCTGTAAACTTCCAACCCTCTAATTGGTCAAGCCAACAGGAAGAGGCTGGATTTCTCCAAAAGTGATAAATGACGCTTCTCCCCTTCGCTCGCTCTCTTACTCCGCTGGTCTCCTCGTCTGCTGAACAATGTAGTCGTTGACTCGATTTCCCCTCGGGAAATCCCTTTTTGTTTTTTTTGTTTCATCTAAAAGTTTCGTCTTTTTCTTAAGTGTCCTACCAAGTTCACCTCCCAGGAAAGGAGGCGAACTTAGCCGATCTATTTTCTTTGGTAATGTTACCTCCAAGACTTTAAACCTCTGTTCAACACGCGCGCCAAGCAGCCCACGTGACGCTTCCTCACACACAAAGGACTCAGCTCACGCGGCCAGACAGGGCCGTATAGGAATGCCTCGACACACAGAGACAGACCATAACATAACTTGTGCAAGTATAATCTCTTTATAGAGCTTCTAAGAAGTTTTAAGATGATGTTTCGTGTTGTAATCGGAGAGGGGAATGTCTTCCTGCCAATGAAATTCTGTCAATGTTCTCTCTCTCTCTCTACCCCTCCCTCTTTCTCTCTCTCTTACTCGCTCACGCGTGTACGTTATCCATTGTCCAAACTTTATGCATTTCTCGTTCATTGATGTCTTATTGTATTGTTCATTGTTGTCTATGTGTTTGTAAATACATATATCCCATGTAACCGTAGTAAATACATAAGTAGTCATGCCTCTATTAAATTAATTATATATTCATTAGATTGATGTGCTGTCTCTTTGCTCAATTTCAAGTCCCTTAAGTGCCAAAGGTCTAACTTATGCTACAAGCTTTACGAATTAAAGATACTTTAAAGAGTATGTGTTGATAGGGCGGGAAACCCAATTCTTCTGGCCAGAGAATTGCGCTTCCTGAAATCCTATAAAGTAAGATGATATTGTGGATCCCACAAATATTATCCTGACAATTGAGCTAATTCATTTTACCTGTTTGTGAAACATGGTCCGTGTAATTAACTGCAATCAACTTGTGGTTAATTTCCGGGATTCACATGCACGCATGCAGGTAGAATGACAGATCCTCCCTTTTTGGGAGATTTATTAACATGTAAGACTGATCTAATCCAAACATGTATGAATAATTATTAATTACCAATTATTAATTATGATGTAAAAATTCCCCACGGATTAGATCCGCCCTGAATCCTTACAATTTTCTTGTGATAAAAATTTAACAGTGCTTAATAAGATAGCTCGTAATTATTACCGTGTTCGCCTGGTAGACCAGCTGTAGAATAATAGACGGGAGCTTAAAAGTTCGCTGTTTTCACCCGCGACTCTCTCTTCTCACACGCGCTACTCTCAATACTTCCGGGGTTAAACATGTGACTATTAATAAACAACTTTTCTCTTCATCATAAATTTAACAAGAGCAAGGTAAAAAACGGCTTTAAGTCACACTATTACTCAGAATTACTATAAACAAGACACATTATAAATTGCATTACAAAATGACTTTATTGTCTTACAAGGTTGCGCATGAACAACTTCCGGTGTAGTCATGGAAACGCGTCTACACTGGACTCAGCGTCAGCTACACTCCCACCAAATGACCTTTGATTAATTAATAACAAATCATACAACCTTGGTGTTTTGTATGCATATTAATCCGTTCAATCAATGGTTATTTCAAAGCATTCGTTAAGGTCACTCATAAACATCTGAACCTGAGTGATATGGAAGATCTACAGTTATAAAATCTCCAGATAAAGTTGATACGCAGAATACACCACATGGAAGTTAAATGTTACAATATCAATTGAGAACACTTTTCTCACTACGCAAAGGTTCAAGAAAACAATCTTCCTATAACAACACAAAGGATTTGTGAATTGTTTCAAATTTGAATTTGAATTGAGGTCAGTGACTAACTGCACCAGAGTTATGAACCAAAAATTTAGCTGCTTTCTACGAGAATAACTAACTTCTGAATGGGTCGCTCAACGATGGATGGCTTGTTGAGGCGTTCACCCCCTTTTCCTAACTTGCGCTCTCCAATCTGTATTGTAACTCTTCGCACCAGTCCATCATCATTCTCATGTATTTTAAGAACCCTGGCAAGTTTCCATTCATTGCGAGGGAGCTCTTCTTCCTTTACAATGACAATATCTCCGACTTGCACATTGCCTTGGTGCATGCCATCGTTGTCTAAGAGTGATGTTGGCAAGATATTCTTTCCTCCACCTATTCCAAAATTGCTCGGACAGATATTGCACCCTTCTCCAACGTTTTTTGGCAAACAAGTCTTCCTTAGCAAAGTTACCAGGTGGGGGCAGAGGAACAGAGGACTTCATTGTGAGCAAATGATTTGGTGTTAATGGCTCCATACTGGTGGGATCACTGATACTGTCAACAGTAAGGGGGCGGTTATTTACAATGCACATGGCTTCATAAAAGAAGGTTCTTAAGGAAGTGTCGTCCAATCTTCCAGCACTGTAAGCAAGAACTGAGCCAAGCACACTCCTTACTGTTCTGATCTGCCGCTCCCATGCACCTCCGGCATGACTTGAGGCTGGTGCATTCATGCAGAAGTCGCACTGTTTATCTGCCAGGTATGTGGCCACTCTTTCCTTATCTACTTCTTTGAGAGCTCTTTCCATTTCATTTCGTGCTCCAACAAAGTTTGATCCTTGATCTGATCTGATATGCCTGACGGCCCCACGGATGGCTAGGAAACACCGTAAAGCATTGATGAATGCATCGGTCGTCATGTCATCCAACATCTCTATGTGGACTGCTCTGGAGCTCAGACATGTGAAAAGGAGACCGTACCGTTTGTTTTCCTTACGACCTTGCTTGGTACAGAAGGGACCAAAACAGTCCATACCGCAGTACGTGAACGGTGGGGAGGGGTCAATACGGTCTCTGGGTAAGTCTGCCATCCGTTGTTCCTCTGGAGGTGCGCGGGCTCTTCTACACAGGACACACTGCTTTATGTGCTGGGCTGCTGCCTTACTGCCACCAATAATCCAGTAACCATTGGCCCTGAGTTCATTCAACGTTTGTCCTCTGCCCTGATGTTGTGTTTTCTCATGGTAAAACGCGAGGACAAGGCGCGTGACAACACCATCTTTTGGGAGGATTATAGGGTGTCTCAGATCCAGAGGTGCGGATGCTCTCCTCAGACGTCCTCCCACCCTCATTATACCATCTTGGAGGAATGGGTCTAGCTGATACAGTTGGTGGTTACAAGGCAGCTTTCCCGATGTCTGGAGAATGTGTAACTCCTTTTCAAAGGCATCTTTCTGTGCAAGCTTGATGAGGGTGTGAGAGGCTCTCCTTCTTTCCTCAACATTAAGGGGCTCTGTGTCCTTGATCCTCTTGGCCAACCGTTGTATCCGAGCGACGACTTTTACCGCTGTGGACCATTTTGAGAACCTTACGAGTCTCTCTTGAAAATCGACCTGCCTTGAAGCATCAGTTTTCAAGACTTGGATTGCCCTTACTTCGGGGTCTCCTACCAGTAGCTCTGAGGTTCCTTGGGCTGTAACTACCTCTCTCTCCCACAGGAACTTGGGTCCAGTGAGCCAGTTAGACTTGAGCAGCTCCGCTACTTTGAGGCCCCTTGAGGCGTGATCAGCAGGGTTGTGCTCTGTGTCGACATAGAACCACTGCCCTGGGTCAGTGGTTTCCCGGATTCTCTGGACACGGTTCGCCACGAAGACATGAAACCTTCTGGCTTCGTTGTTGATATAGCCAAGGACTACTTGCGAATCTGTCCAGAAATATTCTCTGTCGATCTTGATCTCTAGCTCCTCCTTTAGCATACTGCTCATAGCAGCAGAGATTACTGCAGCAGTCAACTCTAGTCTTGGTATAGTGACTATTTTGGTAGGAGCGACTCTTGCCTTGCCCATAACCAAGGTGCAATGCACCTTATCTTCGCCCACCGATCTGATGTATGAGCACTGACCATAGCCTTGACTGCTGGCATCTGAAAAGTGATGCAGTTCCACTCTCAGGACCTTTCCAAAGTTCTCTGGTGTGAAGCATCTTGGGATCTGAATCTTGTCAAGATTTCTTAGATCGTTGATCCAGCTCTCCCACTTCGGCTTCAATTCGCTGGGGAGTGGCTCATCCCAACTGATGCCTTTCTGACACATCTCTTGTAGCACCCGCTTTCCTGGTAGGATGAATGGGGCCAAAAATCCTAATGGATCATACACCGAAGCCACGACTGAGAGGACTCCACGTCGTGTAGCTGGTTTCTCATCAAGTGAGACCTTGAAGGAGAAGACGTCACCTTCCACATTCCATCTGACTCCTAGCACTCTCTGGACTGGAAGATCATCACAGTTGAGATCCACATTCTTCACCTCAGCAGCACGTTCGGTAACACAAATGGACTCTAATACCTCTCGACTGTTGGAGATGAATTTATGAAGGTGCAACTTTCCTTCAGCACACAGTGCTTGGGTTTCTTTCACCAGCTTGATTGCCCCGTCGACTGACTCTAGGCTTATGAGCCCGTCATCCACATAAAAGTGCTTTCTGATGAAGCTAGCTGCTTCAGGATATCTTTTCTCATTTTGGCTGGCAATATGCTTCATGCCGTAATTGGCACAGCCTGGAGATGAAGATGCTCCGAAAAGATGGACCTTCATATGGTATTCCCTGGGCTCTGACTCTGTATCCCCATTTTCCCACCACAGGAAGCGTAAATAATCTCTATCTTCTTTGCTGACGTGGAACCTGTGGAACATTTTTTCCACATCACACATGACAGCAATGGGATGTTTGCGGAAACGGCAGAGCACTCCAATCAGCCCATTTGTAAGATCAGGTCCTGTCAGCAGATGGTCGTTTAAGGCAGTGCCTTCATACTTTGCAGAGCAGTCGAAAACTACCCTGATCTTATCTGGCTTCCTCGGGTGATAGACGCCTTGGTGTGGGATGTACCACACACTTCCTGACTCCGGTTGCTTGTCCGCTTCCTCTGCTTCCCCATCCTTGAAGACACCTTCCATGAATCTCACATAATCATTCTTAAATTTGGGATCTCTGTCCAGTTTCTTTTTAAGGTCCTTCAGGCGGATTAAGGCAAGCTTCTTATTATCAGGAAGGTGAGGACGTGCTTTGAATGGAAGGGGCATCTCAAGATGGCCGCACTCGTTCTGCTGGATTCCTTCCTTTAAGACCTGCAGAAATTGAATATCTTCTTGAGATATGCTTTTCTCTCCTGATCTGGTGTCTGCAAAATCAGATTCGAGGGCTTTAATAGCAGCAGCCGGTGTCACAAGTGGAACCTCCCTGACAGTTATCCGATGGCACAGCCCAGTCACATCCCTGGAGTTCACACTCTGTCGTGAGCTCCCTACGATGCTCCACCCTAAGTCCGTCTTTATAGCGTAAGGCTCATAGTCACCTCCAGTGAAGACCTCTCGTGGTGCCAGGGCTCTGGAGCAGTCGTAACCAATCAAAAGTCCCACTCCACAATCCATTAGCGGGGACATCTCGGGGGCTATGACTGCTAAGTGTTTCCACTTATTAGCTGTCTCACATGTGGGGATGTGCGCACGTTCAAGTGGAATGAATTCCCTTGCGTAGGCGGGAGGCAGGTTAATGAGGCAATCTGAAGAGAATCCTCTGACTCTGAGTCCACTGACTCTCTGGCTTTTCACGATGGAATCGCTTCCCATCATAGTGGAAAGCTTTAATTTTACTGGTTCCATTGATGCCTGCAACCTTCCACAAAGTTCCTGGTCCACAAATGTGTGACTACTCTGAGTGTCCAATAGAGCATAAGCCAGGGTTTCAGAATCTGGGTTTTCGTGTGAAGAGATCCATACTGGAACAATCATTGATGTGCTCCCACCGTCACCTCCATTCACACAACAAGATAGTGAGGATGTGTTTTCTTCAGCTTGCTGGACACCTTGCAAGGAAGTCTGGTCTGCTGAGGGGCGGTCTTCATGCAATGGAGTGGGATGGTGTCTTTTGCATATGCTAGACATGGCTTTGTTCCTACAGTCCTTTGCATTGTGTCCCTTACTCAGGCATGCATAACATAGCTTATTATCCTGGACGAACTTTCTCTTATACTCCACAGACCTTTCTGTTAAGCTTTTACACTTATGTATGGAGTGGTTCTCTCCACAACACATACACTTGGCTGTGTTTGAGTTATAAGCTGGCATGCTTCCTTTGTTTGATTTATTGGAATCCCTCAACTTGATCTCCTCAACATTGTAGGATTTGGCTGTGGTACTTGATGCGTTTGAGGCTTTCACATTAGTGGCGAAGGTGTTAGCCTTTGGACGTTTTATTTCTCTGAATGACTTTTCCTCGGGCCTTAGTGCATGTAATGATGACACTGGATTACATGCTATGCGCGCTTCCTTTGAGATGAATGAAGCAAATTCTTTGAAGCTTGGATAGTCTTTGTCTTGATCCAGCTGCTCTGTGACAATACGATTCCACCTGGACGTTATCCAATCAGGGAGTTTGGCTAGCATCTTCTGATTCTCTTCGCAGTCGTTCAGAACCTGAAGACCCTTGATGTGAGGCATAGCATCACTACATGTTTGCAGAAAATCACTAAACTCTCTTAGCTTAACATACTCCTTAGCACCAATCTTTGGCCACTTATTAAGCTTCTCACGGAAAGCACGCTGCACCACAAAGGAGTGACCATACCTTGCATTCAGCTTCTGCCATGCTTGCTGATATGCCTCTTCATCTTTTCTGTAGAAGCTGCCTTCTAGAGCAGATCTCGCCTCTCCACTTACGTACTTTTGTAGGTAAAACAACCTGTCTGCAGGATTTGAACATCGTCTTTCTATAAGGGCTTTGAAGCTTGTGCTCCATTCTGTGAACTTCAGTGGGTCGCCAGAGAATACGGAAGGTTCTGGTAATGGAAGTCGAGTAAGGGCCATTGACTCCTGTAATGTCTGGACTAAAGATGCTTCATTTTGTGTAACTTGCTCTTTCAGGCATCCTGCAAAGGGAGTGAGTTGACTAGGATCACTTCCTTCACTGCATGGAGGACTGCATTTCTCACTCTTTACTTTTGACTCTTCCTCAGTAAATACTCTGAGCCTTGCTTCAATGACCTCGATGTCTCTTTGATTTTCTAGCTTTTTCAGTTGCAGACGTTATGCTTCAATGGCAGCTTCCCTTTCAACCTCAGCTTTCTTTGCAGCCAGCTGTGCTGCTGTCTCAGCTCTCTTAACTGAAATACTTGGTGACTCTGAAGGATGATTGGAGCGGTGGCTGAGTGCGGTGGCTTTGGAAACTGTGGATCCATATATGGACTTAGCATATTCACTATCAAGCAGCATGCGTAACCTTGCTCTTTCTGCCTCACCATCAAACTCTTCTTCTCCCTCAATAAGGCGAACTCTCATTAGTCCCAACAAATCAGCTGTCACCGCTACACTTGCATCAATTTTTCGGCGAATTTCTTGGCTTGGTGCACTTTTGAGCCGTATGTTGTCGTATAACTCTTTTAATTCAGACTCAAGCTTCTCAACCACATCCATCATGTCATACAAGTCACTCTCAGAGCATGCCTGCTTCAATCTTGTACGAGCATTCTTGACTTGTGTTTTCCATTTCTCATACACTGAGTTGAATTTCCTTTCTCTTTGGATTGATTCTTGCTCTATCAGCTCTATCATTTTATGTGTTGGACGTCTGTCACGAGAGGATTTTCTTGGTTCATCATCTAACTGTGTTGCACTTGCAGCTGAAGAAGGCTCCTTAAGTGTCGATTTAGATTTCTTGTTTTTAGTTTGATCTATTATTTTCTCTTTTTCTGCTGCCATAGAATTAGAGTCTAAAACACCCTGCACTTCAGACGGGGAATCTATCTGCCTAGATACCTCACCATCCTGAGCCAACGATTCACTGAGAACTGACTTTTTTTTTTTTTTTTGATTATTAGCTGCCACTGGAAGAAGGAGACTGAGATAATACTGAGATAGACAATGAAGCACTTTGTTTAGACTAAATTTGTGACACCTTTAACATATGGTTAATACTGTTGCTCATTTGGAATTTGACACTTGAATGACAGATAAACTCAAATTGTACCAGCGCTTGTGGTTTATAAATGTCATTGACCTTATAGTAAGGTCTAAGTGTAGAACAGGACGTTACCAATCAGTTAACTTTGTCCTTACTCAATGTCTTTCTCACGGTCCTGAGCAACTGTAAGCTTTTATTTCGTAGAAATCAGTCTTTTTATGGCATTGTGGAACTGTCCATTTGCCAGAGGACTTATTTTAAATTTCAGTAATGTACAGTCTGACCTGAAATGGATGCTGTCGGCTGAAGTAGACTACAGGAGATGAAGCAGAGCCGCACACTGAAGATCTGAAGTTCACCACAGGATATGAAGCAGAGCCGCACACTGAAGACCTGAAGTTCACCACAGGATATGAAGCAGAGCCGCACACTGAAGACCTGAAGTTCACCACAGGATATGAAGCAGAGCCGCACACTGAAGACCTGAAGTTCACCACAGGATATGAAGCAGAGCCCGCACACTGAAGACCTGAAGTTCACCACAGGATATGAAGCAGAGCCGCACACTGAAGACCTGAAGTTCACCACAGGATATGAAGCAGAGCCGCACACTGAAGACCTGAAGTTCACCACAGGATATGAAGCAGAGCCGCACACTGAAGACCTGAAGTTCACCACAGGATATGAAGCAGAGCCGCACACTGAAGACCTGAAGTTCACCACAGGATATGAAGCAGAGCCCGCACACTGAAGACCTCTGGATTATGGAGTTAGGCCACGTTTTCAATGTAGCTACACTGGTCATAAATGAGTCCACGCTTCATACTGATGTTCACAATCACATTTATTCTTCTCTGAAGTATCATGAAACACCGTGAAAACTAGAAGATAAACAAAACAGTTTCAAGCACAAAGCACCCAAAGCAACATTCATATACTCTTATTTCTTATACAGACCAATACAATGCATCTTACATTTTCTTGAGATCAAAATGTAACAGTGCTTAATAAGATAGCTCGTAATTATTACCGTGTTCGCCTGGTAGACCAGCTGTAGAATAATAGACGGGAGCTTAAAAGTTCGCTGTTTTCACCCGCGACTCTCTCTTCTCACACGCGCTACTCTCAATACTTCCGGGGTTAAACATGTGACTATTAATAAACAACTTTTCTTATTAATAAACACTTTACATGACAGACCATTACAGCTGTCTACACTGGACACGACAGACCATTGCAGCTGTCTACACTGGACACGACAGACCATTGCAGCTGTCTACACTGGACATGACAGACCATTACAGCTGTCTACACTGGACATGACAGACCATTACAGCTGTCTACACTGGACATGACAGACCATTACAGCTGTCTACACTGGACATGACAGACCATTGCAGCTGTCTACACTGGACATGACAGACCATTGCAGCTGTCTACCAGCTGTCTACACTGACAGACCATTACAGCTGTCTACACTGGACATGACAGACCATTGCAGCTGTCTACACTGGACATGATAGACCATTACAGCTGTCTACACTGGACATAACAGACCATACAGACCATTGCAGCTGTCTACACTGGACATGACAGACCATTACAGCTGTCTACACTGGACATGACAGACCATTACAGCTGTCTACACTGGACATGACAGACCATTGCAGCTGTCTACACTGGACATGACAGACCATACAGACCATTACAGCTGTCTACACTGGACATGACAGACCATTACAGCTGTCTACACTTGACATGACAGACCATTACAGCTGTCTACACTGGACATGACAGACCATTACAGCTGTCTACACTGGACATGACAGACCATTACAGCTGTCTACACTGGACATGACAGACCATACAGACCAATACAGCTGTCTACACTGGACATGACAGACCATTACAGCTGTCTACACTGGACATGACAGACCATTACAGCTGTCTACACTGGACATGACAGACCATTACAGCTGTCTACACTGGACATGACAGACCATTACAGCTGTCTACACTGGACATGACAGACCATTACAGCTGTCTACACTAGACATGACAGACCATTGCAGCTGTCTACACTGGACATGACAGACCATTACAGCTGTCTACACTGGACATGACAGACCATTACAGCTGTCTACACTGGACACGACAGACCATTACAGCTGTCTACACTGGACATGACAGACCATTACAGCTGTCTACACTGGACATGACAGACCATTCGAAACACGATTGAAGCGATTGAAACACAGGGGTGGGACGGATGAAACATAACAGTTTAAACGGTAATTATTCATCTAATGCTTGTTTTTATGAACAATACCTGACAAGTAACTTATGTACATATTGCTACAAACATATTTTGTAATTTATTTTAATTTTAAGATTCATATTAACATTTTTATTCTGTCGCCCAATAAACAATAGGCGATAAGCCTATCATATACTCTTCATACTCTTATTTCTTATACAGACCAATACAATGCATCTTACATTTTCTTGAGATCAAAATTTAACAGTGCTTAATAAGATAGCTCGTAATTATTACCGTGTTCGCCTGGTAGACCAGCTGTAGAATAATAGACGGGAGCTTAAAAGTTCGCTGTTTTCACCCGCGACTCTCTCTTCTCACACGCGCTACTCTCAATACTTCCGGGGTTAAACATGTGACTATTAATAAACAACTTTTCTTATTAATAAACACTTTACATGACAGACCATTACAGCTGTCTACACTGGACACGACAGACCATTGCAGCTGTCTACACTGGACACGACAGACCATTGCAGCTGTCTACACTGGACACGACAGACCATTGCAGCTGTCTACACTGGACATGACAGACCATTACAGCTGTCTACACTGGACATGACAGACCATTGCAGCTGTCTACACTGGACACGACAGACCATTGCAGCTGTCTACACTGGACATGACAGACCATTACAGCTGTCTACACTGGAGATGACAGACCATTACAGCTGTCTACACTGGACATGACAGACCATTGCAGCTGTCTACACTGGACATGACAGACCATTGCAGCTGTCTACACTGGACATGATAGACCATTACAGCTGTCTACACTGGACATAACAGACCATACAGACCATTGCAGCTGTCTACACTGGACATGACAGACCATTACAGCTGTCTACACTGGACATGACAGACCATTACAGCTGTCTACACTGGACATGACAGACCATTGCAGCTGTCTACACTGGACATGACAGACCATACAGACCATTACAGCTGTCTACACTGGACATGACAGACCATTACAGCTGTCTACACTGGACATGACAGACCATTACAGCTGTCTACACTGGACATGACAGACCATACAGACCAATACAGCTGTCTACACTAGACATGACAGACCATTACAGCTGTCTACACTGGACATGACAGACCATTACAGCTGTCTACACTAGACATGACAGACCATTACAGCTGTCTACACTGGACATGACAGACCATTGCAGCTGTCTACACTGGACATGACAGACCATTACAGCTGTCTACACTGGACACGACAGACCATTACAGCTGTCTACACTGGACATGACAGACCATTACAGCTGTCTACACTGGACATGACAGACCATTACAGCTGTCTACACTGGACATGACAGACCATACAGACCAATACAGCTGTCTACACTAGACATGACAGACCATTACAGCTGTCTACACTGGACATGACAGACCATTACAGCTGTCTACACTGGACATGACAGACCATTACAGCTGTCTACACTGGACATGACAGACCATTACAGCTGTCTACACTAGACATGACAGACCATTACAGCTGTCTACACTGGACATGACAGACCATTGCAGCTGTCTACACTGGACATGACAGACCATTACAGCTGTCTACACTGGACACGACAGACCATTACAGCTGTCTACACTGGACATGACAGACCATTACAGCTGTCTACACTGGACATGACAGACCATTGCAGCTGTCTACACTGGACATGACAGACCATTACAGCTGTCTACACTGGACATGACAGACCATACAGACCATTACAGCTGTCTACACTGGACATGACAGACCATTACAGCTGTCGACACTGGACATGACAGACCATTGCAGCTGTCTACACTGGACATGACAGACCATTGCAAGTCCATTTGTCCTTCATAACAGAAGTAGCGCAAGAGCTCGGAGTACGTCAGAAATAGAGAAGCATCAGTTTACTGTCAGGGTTTTGTTGTGTCGTGGAGCATTGTGTCGCATCCAGTGTTGTATCACTGATTATAATGGGTTCTAGTGTCTTTGTCCGGTCTAGACACAGTGTTATGAAATAGCAGATTCTCAGTGTTCTTCCTTTAAATCCTAGAGCTCAAGCTTAACCTGACACACTCCTGTGCCATGAACTGTTGGATGCGGCGGTTCATCTCACAGTGGAATCCCGGTTGTAGAAGGCGGGAAATTGAAATCCATAGTGTGGATGTCAAAACCAAAATTACATATTACTAAACAATTAGTTAATAGTTATGTGCCTCAACAAGTAAAGTCATAACATAATGATACCTTTGCAAATCATTAGCTAATGATTAATTAAAGCAGACAACTGGAAGTTGAAGTGCATAGCTTTGACTAATTGTGGTAATTAACACATTAATTTACACTATTAGTTAATAAAATATGTTATTAAGGAATTAATACATGATGACACATTGAATTAATATCAATTCATGTATTACTTAATCTATTAATCATATAGACTCTTTATTAGTTGCCGATGCAGTAATAATAAATTAATGGTTTAGTTCTTCATGAGTTATACATTAACTCATGACTATCTGTGCACGAGTTAAACATGAATTAATGCGTGTTAGTGCACCCGTATTGTAAAGTGTTACCAAAAACATTTATATTATAGGGGAGAGCGGGGCACAACGTAACGCTTTTTGACTTTCTTAGTTTGTGTAAATCTACTTAGGGTTCAGAGTATTTATTTTTTCCCACATCAATTTCACACACGTCTAGTACAATTATGTGTTTTTCTTTTTATTAATACAGTGTATACTTTTTTCTTGATATACTCCGAAAGAATGGAAGTGAAATGTGACAACATGCCCCATGGGTGGTGATCATTGTGACATGACCTTATAATAGTGGAGAGCCGGGACAATTGAAACACTTTTCAGATAAACGTTGTTTTCTAAGATAAGGTTACAGGTAGATTTTTTTTTTTGTGATCAACAACTCACATATGTGTTCTCTTAGTATCATGTGTTGTTCGGTAGAAATATAGAATGATTATGTAAAAATGTACTTTGAACGGGAACTACTTACTTTGTGGTTTGTTTCAATTGTCCCTCCAGAGCGGGGCGATTGAAACACAGGGGTGGGACGGATGAAACATAACAGTTTAAACGGTAATTATTCATCTAATGCTTGTTTTTATGAACAATACCTGACAAGTAACTTATGTACATATTGCTACAAACATATTTTGTAATTTATTTTAATTTTAAGATTCATATTAACATTTTTATTCTGTCGCCCAATAAACAATAGGCGATAAGCCTTTGCGCATTTTGCGTAATCTTTCTAATAGGCTATTTTGAAGACAGACAAATCCGTTTACAATTCATTTTCTTACATTTATTCCTTGATTCATATTGAGTCATATTGAGTGATTGAGTCATATTGAGTGTTTCCTATGACCAGGTTTAACTGGCAGGAGTCGCTGTTTCAACCGTCCGGACAGCGCCTCCTGCCAGTTAAATCTGTTTTGTCCTTAAACTAAAAAACTCTCATATTACACACTTAAAGGTGAACTAAGTAACTTTTTTACCTTAACCGAACAGCTTTGGAGTCATTGTAATGTTTATATGACTGATTTCGTGTTGAATGGTGGTCGTCTCGCACCCCCCTGGTGCCTGTGAGCCGCAAAACCACCCTTGCAACTTTGGGCCGGCCTCAGTGTTAGGAAGTATCGTGTGATATCAGGTCTCGCGAGGTAACGAATTGCTTTACGGCAAAAAACAGATCTGATAAAATTCTGATAAAATGAGCATGAAACAGAAATAACCCGGCGCCGTATACATGTGGTGTTGGGCGCGCGCAGCTCTTAAAGGGGCCACACCTTATTTCCACTCGTTACAGCGTCCATCCTACTGAACAGGTACCGGTGTACAGGGGGAGGGGATCCGGCCGTGAGTGCGAGCCATCTCTGCGTGAGTGCTATTCTCGACAGTACATGTACTTCACAGCGACTCTAGGGGTCGCTGTTTGACAAAAACGGAATTCCTACTTAGTGCTGCTTTAAGGGTATGTTGTAGTACTAATATACCTGCCGTATTATCATTACAATGGCATATGAAACAATAAATACAACTTGTCAGTCAAAAAAAAGTACCGCACGAAAGAATTCACTAACCACACTCAAAAACAGCTTTCTGGCTCTAACTTTAAAACGGCATGCCGTAAAGAAGAAATGTTTTCGCGGGTCTGGTCGGCATTGCGTGCTGTACATGCTGACGAAATTTGACGTACATGACGTGAGTGGTTTTCAAGGAAATCTCAATGCTTCATCCGTCACGCATTTCAATCGTCCCGGCTCTCCCCTAGATTAAAATGTTATCTGATCTAAGTCCAAAATTTTTAATTTTGAACTCATCCAGGAGAAGCATGTCTTTTTTTAATCCTCCTGACTCTAGGCATCTCATTTATAAATGTGTCTGTTTATTTGAAAGCCCCTATTCGCCTTATTTTCGAATGCGGAAGTAAATATGGGTCTAACTTCCGGGTTTTGTGCGGCACTTCCATCTCTTCGCTTCCCTGGGCTAACTAACGTTAGCTGAACTAAATTTGTGAACTATGTCATAGGAACATTTCCAAAAATCGCTGAACAATCGAAATGGCAGGTCAGTGCCACACCCTCAAACTATTCATGAGTGGGAGGATGACATGAAGAAGTCGCCTCATATAACGTACGAGGACATATTTAACTATTTTGTGTTGTCACTTGGTGCGGATGGGTCTACAATGCGCAATTACAAAAGTACAGAGGCGTATCAGTTGGCAAGGTGTAAATCATTAACAACATCGATGACCTGATATTCATGAAGGCTGATGTCCAACCAAGCCAAAGCAAGTCTGACGTTCACTCTGCACGGATCCTGACTACATCAACCGGCACTATTGAGACGGCCGGATGCTCCTGTGCCGCGGGTTAGGGGAAGTGTGTTGACCCGGAAGGGCAAAAAGGTTTTTGACCGCAAAACCGAAAGCGGTGAATAAATGTAAACTTCTCTTTAATACAAAAAAAGGCAAATTGGATATTATACACGGTGGTGTTGTGGAGTCAATAAACGTGTACGTTGATGCAACGGAAGAATGGTATTCTCTTTTGTAATGGAGGAAGTAAACAATGTAACACCAAACCGGAAGAAAGTGAGTCAACCTAATTACTCTGGGACCAAACAACTCAGTAGCTTGAAATATTAGATTTAGCTCCTACAGCTAGTGATGGCCAAATGAAGCGTTTCGAAGCATTATTGCTTTCTGATACAATTGTGTCGAAAATGGTTAATTACTCGAAGCTTCATTCAGATAGAAATTGCAGCACCATCTCCTGGTGAAGTAAATGTAATGCAACAAAGCTGACAACCATAAAATGCAAGTAGGCGTATATGTTAACGCCCCGTTTATTACGTGTTTACCGAGACGATCAAAGCTGAAACAGTGTTAGTGCTGTGAAACTCATTTATGTCGGTGAATTTTACAGATACTGATGAATTTCATGTGTTCACCTTGATAATAAAACATTAAGCATGATGTGTGTGTGTAATTATTTTTTTAGACAGGGACAGAAGATCAGACCAGCTTAAAAAAAGTTGGAAACTGTAGACTTGGAATTAAGCCTTTTCCCCGTTATTATTTGATTCACGGGACCAGACACCAGTTATCTTGCCAAGAAAGATTTTTATTCTTATATGTCAGGAGAGAAACTCTGAGAAGATGTTATATTCATGCCAGGTCTATGCGTTTCGTGTTTCTCCTTCCTCTCACCCAGTCATGCCTCCATGTTTCTCTGCTGTAGTACAGTAAGATTGAGTTTTTATACATCACAGACAGTCTTACAGCTTCCTTGTAAGGTAACAAAACATATTGCTTATGCTTAAAATGAAATGTATATGCACATGGTACAATCTACTTTCCACATTAAGAAACTATTTCTCAGTGTATACATTAGTGGTATACAAATGGTACATTTGCATCAGTTGAAACATTCATTTTCTTGCAAAGAGCATACCATTGTACACATTTGAAGTATATTCATCATTGGAACTCTCTGCTAAGTGAACATTACATACCTCTAAGCAGAATACATAATCCTCCCAGCTACCCTCCTTGTGTCTAAAATATGTTCCTTAAACACATGTGTCCATGCAATCTAGTCTACTCATGCATTTTAAACTTCATAAGATAATACAACTTATTATGAATACTAAATAAAGAATAATAATACAGATACATAATATTAATTAATGAAATTATATTCAAAGATGAAATTTTAGTCTTCAGAAACCATCACAGAAATTCTAATGGTTTCTATTAAAATACCAATAGGAACCATTGGCTTTTACCATTTAAACCACCCTGAATTCTTTAGCAGGGCAGTATCATGTGTGAAAGCTTTATCTTGTTTAGCTGTGGGAAGCAGAACTCTATAACTTGTTAACTGGTGGGACTGATATTTTTGTATGTTGAAAAGGATGTGCTTGTGTAACTGGTTGTACTTGTATAATGTAGCAGAGGGTTTTTGAAGTTTCTGTCTTTCTCCATATCATTCACTACATATGTAAAAATATTTGTTTGCAGAAATGTCAAAGAAATGAAAGCGTAGTGTAAGTTCTGCCAGGAAGACTTAATTGTTACGTCATTTATTACCTTCTCATCTATCCAATCGCGTTCTAATACGTGAAGTATAAAAGATCCATACTTACACTCGTCTGAGTTCGCAGATGCTGACGCTTCCACTTACCACCATCCTCCCCACCTCCACCAAGACGATCTTCCCTCCATCCTTCCCACCACCACCAGGATGGTCCCTTCCAATACCCTGAGGGGGGTCGGCTGCGCCCCTGCCTTCATCTTCAGGTGGGAAATGCAGAATCCGTACCCTCGGATCACGAGTTATGGACGGGGCCTACGCCAAAGAACTTTATTGCATATATTGCTTGCTGGGGTGTTAATAAAATGCATAATTGTACAGTATCTTCTCTCCCGAGTCTTTCTGGTAGAACTAACCTTATTCGGGAAAATAAGTTTAAAGTGTCCCCAAACTTGGGAACGACTTCTCTTTCTCGCTAGCTCCATCACTTCACTGGAATAAACTCAATCCACTCTCAACAATAACACCAATCCAAACACCGACTACTACAACCCACGGTGTTGCCATGGTTTGGCTTCACTTTTATAAGAAATACAGCCTCCAGGTTTCAAACCTGTCAGCACTGGATTGGGCTGTCAAAGCAGTCAGGTGGTTCACTACAGGAGTGAAGCAGTGTATTTGCTTCAGACGTCATTTTCACGTGACTAGTGACGTAATGATACAAGCTCCGAAGCAGTGGTTCATTGCAAGGACCGTTCGAGTTTGAAGCAAGCTTCGGAGCGTCGGTGTCAAGGCCTGTTCACACCGGGACGAATTTCGCGCGCGATATTCGCCGACGTTTAACGCCTCGTGACTAAACAAAGGGCGCCTATGTGAGTGTGCACACCGACACGAAAAACGCCACGCGTAAAAGCGTCATTTTTTTAAAAACGCCTCGGGTTCGTTTTTTTGGTTTGACGCGCCGCGTCAAAAACTACCCGACCAATGAGATTGGCGCTTTTGCTCACATGTCTGGAGCTCCTGAAGTTACAGTAAAACACAACTTGGGGGCGCTCAAACACAAAACGGTCTTGCCGAGCACACATACGTAACGGCGAAGAAGATGCGCCAAGTAGCGTCTACACACCATAGATATCCATAATAAAGGCTAGATGTCTCGTCCAATGCCAATGGCCTTTATTATGGATATCTATGGTCTACACTGCTGGGAAGAAATAAGACGAGGAAGATGCAAGGCCAGATGAATGTAGAGCTGCTGGTCTCGTTGGTGTCGGAACATAAAGAACTATATGACAAACGCGACAGCGACTACAAAATAGGACTATTTCTGTTTTACATTAAGCGCCATCTAATGTCAGGGAATGAATTTGCATGTTCACTCGGCTCATCGTCAGCGAAAATCGCTTGGGTGTGAACACAAAAACGCTGACGAATAACGCGCGCCGATATTCGTCCCGGTGTGTACGAGCCTTCAGACGTAACATCACTACCTACAGCCTCGTTGTGATTAGATTGCTAGTCATATTTTATATAGATAGCAGTGTTAAATATTTGGGATTGAACTAACATTACAGTTTGATATCAAAACGTTAACTAAACTGTTGCCTACCTCTTTATAATTTTAGGCTTGAAGTTTGACACATTGTACCAATCTGATGTGTACTCACAGAGCTCTTGATGCAAGTTTGTCACATTAAAATTTAAGCTAGATTTACATTGAAGCTTCAAGTTTATTTCTATTTTATTTGTACTGTTTGGGTATCAGTGATGAGTGATAGAGTGAAGAGCTGATGAAAACATTGTCTTCTAAGGGATTTGTGAAATAAAATTTAGTATAGGACTAACATTTTTATTTTTTAATCAACAGATTGTGCACCTTTTCCGTATAAGTAAAAGTCTAATCTCTTGTTCATTGATGCTGCTTGGGTTAAGGTAAGGTCATTCAAGTTTGGTTCTGGTGACTGGCGTGTTTATTAAACCAATCAGATCAGAGTAAATCGAGTGTCAGCGAGAAGCTCATTTGATTGGCTACATGATGAAGGTGGACCCGCCCTCCTCTTCGCGCTTGCAAAACTCAGTGAGTGAGAGAATCGTGTCAAAACTGGAAGCGGAGGTAAAAGAGAGACGCAAATGTACAGATCGGGTTATTTCGGGAACTTTTTTACCAAGTCATTCAGACATTTGCAACAGTTTATTTTTTTACACAAAGTTTGATTTTACGCAATTCATCTGTTTTGCAGTTCCTGCCTCTGTTGTTTTCGCTTGCAGATTGCTGTTCAGGCTTGCAATGCCTTTGGCCGCATTTGTGCGCAAAAACCGTGCCAAAAGTGTAAGCACGTAAAAATTAAAGTCTGAAGAATACAGATCTTATTTATGTTGCGTTAGCATGAAGCTGCAGCTTCAAAATACATGAATTACATTTACGAATAACAGTTAAATGCTGCAAATATTTTTTTCTTACACTTGAAGGGCGATTTACACCTTTACAAACCTTCTCTTGCGCATGCACATTTATTTTACGCTTGCAATCTTATGTACTCTTTCACAAATCTTACCCTGCGCATGCGATTCTTTATGGCATTATTTTACCTTCATAATTCCAGCACCACTGTCCTCTTGCTCCTCTGGCTGTTCTGCGGATAGCACTGTATCAACCTCTGCTTCCTCATCCTCCACAGCTCCTCTACCATCCTCATCTGTGATTATGGTATCCTGGTCCATGCTACCACATCCGTTTTTCACGTTCAAGTAACAATACTTGTAGTGATTGAGCTCAACATATGATTCAGAGTATCCTAAGTGTCCAAAGGTCTGACTGGATTGTAGCAGCGCCACTGGAACTCAGAGACACAGTGCAATTTAGTCCCCAAAAAGTTGAGTAATATATGTTTCAGGCACCACAAAGAAAGTTCTGATGTCTCTGAGAACACCCTGCCCATCTCTCCATCTCTACCGCCAACCCCTGCCTACAGCTCACATGAAGCACTGAAGATGAGCTTAGTGTTCCAGTGGGAAGCCTCAAATTCAGATCAAATTCCAGCAGCTCCCACACAGCTCCAGCTGCCTCATCGTGGACATGGCACGGACATACAGTGCCAGAAATGCATATCATTTTATGATATGTACATTAAATTAGATGGAGATAAATGTGCCAGTTTGGAGGAGTTCACTAAAATGCAGAGTGCCTACCACTTGTGGTTTGATGCACGAAAATTAAGAGTAACTGCTAGCTCTGCAAAAAAGGTCCCTGTGAGTACATCTACGAAGCCAGATAATGTTCTTAGAGAGCACCTGTTTCCTAGGTTCCATGGGAACACTGCAACCAGGTATGGCCAGGAGAATGAGGAGGTGGCCTACGCATGGATGGAGAGCTGTGGGTTTAGTGAGAAGAGAGGCACTATAGTTAGTGTCACAGAACCATGGCTTTCTGCAAGCCCAGATGGCGTGGTTAACTCCACAGAGCTGCTGGAGATTCAATTTTAAGGCCCCCAACTACCAGCAAAAATACTGGTTGTTCACCAGATTGGTTGACAGCCCTATTGTAACTGTCTGTTATATGTTCAGCAGCAAGTGTGAAATCAGGTCCTGGTACATATACTAAAATCACAGTGATCTGAAAGTGCGGTCTGAAAGACACAGTCATTATTTCGAAGTGCTTGCAACACTCAGTCTCTCTCACAGTGTAGTTGGTTGCCCACTTGTTGTTGACAGCTATACAGAGCCCGCCCCCAATCGACTTCTGTGTTTTCCGCACATCCCTGTCAAAGCGTATGATGTTAAAGCCATCCAGATCAAAATCCACGTCCTCAGAAAGCCATGTTTCTGTAAAACAGAACAAACTTGTTTGCCTATAGTCTGAATCTGACCTCACAAGTGTGGACAGCTCGTCAGCCTTGTTCCGTAATGATCGTACGTTTGACAGGGTGATAGCCGGTAGCGGTAATCGGCTACCTTATCTCCTCATTCTGTTGGGAATACCTTCTCTAGACCCTCGTTTCCTCCGTATTCGCCTCCGTTTGCTTGACGCGTATTAACTCCGGAGGGATCTGTGTTGTGGAAAGGGATACCTGCGATGGCTCTAAGTCAAGCCGGCTCAGCTCCAACAGATGGTTCCGTGTGTAAGCAAGCCTACCTGGGTTGACGCCGAATGGAGTATCTGGTCCTAAGAAAAGTCAGTTTACGCGACATAGACTCCCGATCGCGAGCCAGATGTACGCTAAATTCAACACTGTTGTTATTGACATTTTGTCAAACGTGAAAACACAATTTGGAACACAACACAACATGGAATAACAGAAAAACACAGAGCCTAACTGGGTCGGGAGTTGCTTAGACAAACAGCGCCCCCACGTAAGTAATGTCTCTTATTGCAGGCAAAAGATGACTGGATAACTGGCTTTTCTTTACAAAGAATAATAGAAATAAAACTCCAGGAACTAAGCAAATTTGTCTTGTCTTTTATAAAATATTTAATGAAACTTTTTTTTTTTTTTTTTTTTTTTCTGATGGTGCAATGTTGTGTAATATGGCACATGCGATGTCACAGGCCCTGTCAGGTGCAACCCTCAGACTTTTCAGACACTTTAGTTGGCTAAAGTTCACTTCACTGTGTGCCCTTGTCCTGGCTAGAGCTGCATTGTAACTGGTCTGGGGTTTGGGTCAGGGAATGGGGTCATAAAACACCAGTCTCCAAGCAGGATCCTGTTGTAATCACCTGTATAATGGAAAAAATCAGTTCTGTAATGATCAGCATAAGTGTATGTAATACAGTGTGCTTGATATTTATAATTTTCCTTACCACGTTCAAATAATGTGAATAAATGTGAATCTCTGAAAATGCTTGAGTCATGCACAGATCCTGGCCATTTTGCTTCTACATTTGTGATGTGGAACATAGTCACACACCATCTAAGAGATTTTACTCAGTCAACTGCCTTTTTAAAATTTGATATAATATTACCAATCAGGAATATTACGAATCGCAATAGTAACTTGGCTGCACATTTACATTGTGAGCCCCCTTTCGGTTCACCAAATTCCCTTCACTGAGGCCTTGATGGGAACATGTGTGCTGTCTATGGTCTGTCTACGTCACCAATCACGTTACTGAAGCCTGAGGGACACATACTGTAAGTCATAATCGGCATGGGCATGATTGCATGATCTTCATTAAAAATTATAATATACCTGCGTTGGCAAAAAAAAAAAAAAACCTGCTTTCCAATCTTGAGTCTTAAGTGGCTTGGAAATACCACAAAAAAAAAACCTAAAAACTGCCTGAGCACCAGGTAAGCTGCGAATGACACGACAGACAGCACTCATCAAGTTCTCCGCATCTCCAGTGTAAAGGAAAGAGCCACTCGCAAAGAATCTCAGGGCAATGCTGTTTATTTGTGCTGTTATTAAAGCCGACTCCGATGTGTCGAACATTTAATGTGTGTTTACAAACAAACGTAAATGACACCCTCATGATCGTTTCACAAGAAAAAGATATATATCAGAAAGTATCCTACACTATCGCGCTGCGCTAAAGGACGTCCCGTATCACCTCCGCTTATGGTAAATGGACTGCATTTATATAGCGCTTTCACAGACCCAATGGCCACCAAAGCGCTTTACAATTTGCCTCACATTCACCCATTCACTCACTCACTCATTCATACACCGACGGGCGACGGCAGCAAGGCGCCATCCAGCTCGTCGGGAGCAGCTGGGGTTAGGTGTCTTGCTCATGGACACCTCGACACTTGGTCAGGTGGAACCGGGGATTGAACCACCAACCTTCCGGTTTGTAGACAACCCACATGAACCACTGAGCCACTGCCGCCGGCTTATGAAGCCGCGATCTAATCCTGTTAACATGAAATAAGCTGCCCGCGAGCAGGTTCAAGCTGGCGCACCTGTTGCTATGAAAGCAAGTCCAGGATGAGCGTCGAAGAACCAAACAATCCAAGATCATGCCAAATCGCCAACACTCAAATCCAGCTAAGTGAGTTAGCGACGTACGAAGAACGGACCCCTGGTGCTGATACCACACTCTCTCCTCTGTTTATACACTCATTTAACAGAAGTGAGGCAAGCTTATGCAAGACCTTATAAATAAAACAGGCATATTTTAAATGTTTAACTTTTTCAAAAATCACTAAATTGTGTTTTTATAGAATGTTACAGAAATGAAATGAGAGTTTTTTTTTACCCAACACGTTTATCGCTTCTTATACAGTGATTCTATTAACTTAATGTGGCGCTCTAAACCAAGACAGACTAAACACCGACTACGCCACCCTGGAAATTTCACCCAGAGAATGATTTCTCTACTCAAGATCTATAAATCCAACAGCTAAAGACACACAGGTACGTGTACAATAGAGCCAAAGACCATGTTCAATTTTGAAAGCACAACATTTATTAATTTAACTAATTTAACAGTTTAAAACAGTCATCTCTCAGGGAAGAGAACACAAAAAAAAGAAAAAGAAAAAAAACAAAATTGCTGAGGCTTACCAATGGAGGCAAAGGATTACCAGGCAGTAAGAAATCCCAGGAAAACAAAAAACCCCAGTAAACACACAAACACACCCCAATAAACACCAATACAAGCAGGGAAGTCAACAGCACTCCAAACGGGGACAATGCCACCCAGACACCAATACCACCACCGGCTCTCAGCTACTGTAACAAAAAGAGAAGAAAAAAAAAGAAGAAAACACGCACACTCTTTCAACAAAGATTCCACAAAAAGAAAATACAGACAATAAATGTTTTTCTTATCACAAAATATAAACAATAACTGCCAGAACCCGCAATGGCTCTAGAGAGGCAGTAGAAAATACAACAAAAGAAATAAACTTCTCAATTCAACGAAAAATAAATAAACTTATTACAAAATACAAAATGACTGCCAAAACCAGCAATGGTTATAATACGACAGTATAAAGAAAACTATATATATATATATATATATACATATATATAAACAAATCAAAAGAAAGAAATCAAATTAAATATAAATACAAATTTAATCTAAATTGAAATCAAAACAAACAAACAAGAAAACAAACTTCTTAAATCAACAAAATTATGATTTAAAGCCCCAACCCCTTTAGCTATATTCACATATCATAAAAACAATAGCACTCCTGAAACAAATAACACATACTTCTAGCCAAACAGCCGTAACTACCCAGTGGCCGTGATAGCAAGACGAGCATCCAGCGATCTACTCCCTCGCTGATACGTTTACACAAACAAGGCAGTGGCCCAGGCAAAGCGGCACGTATGCCAGTCAGACGGAGACAGACAAAACACGGAGATGTACACGAAACAGCACCTCAAACATAGGCAACAAAAATGCACAATATAGCCGCAGGCAAAACGGCCAAAGCAAAAGAGCAGACAAAACAGCAGCCAGCGAATCGGTCCTGTGCAGCTAGCGATGATCTCCGGCTAAACTGGCCTCATTCCTGTTAGCCATCATTCAGACATACCTTGACGAGTGCCCACGGCACTAATAATGCAGTACGTTCAGTGGTTCAATGAGTTGAACGACGAGATGGAAGCTCGTCCATCCGACCGGAGATCTGTTGCACAGCACAGGACCGCACACGGAGAGCGAGGCCAGGAAGCACAACACAACTTCCTGTCACCAATGAGCAAGAGAGGGCGTCAGAAGGATTACTCGCTATTTATAGGGCGGAGCTTCACACGGGGAGTGGCCAAAGAAACGCCAGTTCATTACACTAACTCATACTGCCACATTAAGAGTTGTGTTACATATGAATGACCAACTATTAACCTCAACCTTTCTGCAGCCTTGTGGGTTATATAGTTCACCAACCAGGGGCGTAGCCAGTATTGGGCCAGGGTGCCACTGGCCCGCCCACATTACTCACTGGCCCGCCCAGGCAAGTTTGATAAAAATACATTTTTAGTTTATTTTTATTCTTCAAATGTATTTATGAAAATATATGAATATATACCTGATTAATTGTTGACTGCTGTGTGTGTTTAATTTGTTTTCCGAATAAAATTTAACTGGTGAAGCAAGTTGTAGAAAGCCTCTCTCCGGAACGTTATTGGTTGCTATGGTTGCTGGGGCTCCGACAGGAAAACTCTCAGCGGCGTCGGCGCCACAATAATGGCTAAACAACTTTCTTTAATGTGCTATTTGAAAAAAAGCGAGAGTTGAGGAAGAAGACACGCCACTGCCTTCATCTTCCGAGTCCACCCAGCCCAGTTCTTCCGACTCATTACCCCAGGAGAAGGCTAGTCAGGTGCTGGCGCCGGCCGCTCCCTCTCTCCCCGTCAGCCCGACGCGGGTTCATCCGCCGATCTAACTGTGATATTATTATTTTAGCTTACTTTATTTTCGGGTGAACTGTATTTGCACTGCTGAATAGAATAAAATAGACAGGTTATTGTCTATACTGGTTTGTCCAGCCTTTATTGAGCTCTGTTGGTTGAACATGATGATTTGCCGAATATAAAGGTGTAACTGTTTTTTCAGTTTGTCTATTAATGTTAATTATTATTGAAGTCATTTTTTTCTAGGAAAAACTATAGGCCCAGTCACATTTTCACTGGCCCACCCAAAATACAATTTCTGCCTACGCCACTGTCACCAACAAAGCTGACAAGGGATTGCACTTTTAAATGAAAGTGTTCCTCTGATAAAAGTGCAAGTCACTGCTCTTCTGCATCGCTCAGCTCTGAGGAAAGCTCAGCTAAACGTTCCTCTTGCTCTGCTGTCAGCACATTTACCTTCCTAATGCCTGTTAAAGACTGTTCTCACTGCCACTCGTGGATTCTCTTCTTGGACAGAGGAAATTATGATGATCAAGTGGATTTTCTTTTCTGCAGTCTCTATTTATACACAAGAATGTGTGTGTCTGCAGTCGGTGTCACACTCATGACATCCAAGGCACTTCTTACATGCTCCAATCTTCCTCAGAGGAGCTTTCTTTCAGATTGCTTTAGCTCCTTTATTTTATATCTAAGACTTTATTTTTTTAAATGTATTATTTTGAAGGTTTTGAAGGTTTCAAAAACTTCTTGCCAAAGGACTGCAGTTGTAAGTTATCCAGCTGACAAACACTGGCATATTTACAGAAATGTTGATTAATGTGTCTTGTCCTTATAAAAAAAAATAAAAAATCTTGTCTTTGATTTACAGCTTTATTTTTTGGCATCGTGAAATAAATATTTCTATTTTCTGTATCACAGTGTTGTGTTTGTTTTCTTTTCTGTTTAGAAGATAACTGAGACTTTAAATCTCCTTTGTTAAAGCTTTATGAGGCATAACTAGTCCTCACTTTAGATGAGCTCACAAAAAGCTGTAAAAGATTATTATTGTGTATGTGTACATAAAGATACGGTGGAATCCAGCTTGTCCCGTAGATGGTGTGCGAGCAGATCCGTTTCCTCCCTGGAGAAGCGGTCAGTCTTTTCGCTTGCAAATTCCGCAATGTAAATAGCAATCCACCATGGCGTGAGTGCAACTGGCTTTTAAAGGGAATGGAAGATGAGACTCTGATTGGTTTATAGCACGTTACGCCCAAAACACACCCATTACTCATCAAGAGAACTGGGACAACCCTTTTAGACCATGCGTCTGGCGCGCCGACCATTTTTTACATCGTTAAACTGAATTTGGAGACGCCCTTGGTGTACTTGCGCCGTGCGCTTTAGACCATTAAAATAGGGTCCTATGTCTTGTGTTGTAAGGACTTATGACTGCTGTGTGCCTAATGATGATGATATAACGCTTTTTAACAAATGAAGGTAAAACAGTACATATCATTTATTAATTAAATGTGTTAAATAACAATGAAGTTTTTAGTGTACTCTCAAATGTTGTTTAATGCACCCTGCAGTGAACTTTGCAGCTAATAGAGATATTTGCGTTCTTTTTTCCGCTCAGTAAAACACATTCCACAAACAATGCAGCTCTACTGTTCATTTACTAGCGATATAACACCAAATATTGAACATTTATTCAAAAGACCAGCACATGTATCCACAACTTGTGTTATGTTGCAGGTCAATTTGCCCCTTTTACATTTTCTAGTTGTTGGAAATACTGGTTAACATTTGTTTTTTTTCTTGATATTTTGCGACTTTTTTTCATCTATCATCATGAACATGCATGCAAAGTTTCAACATGCTGATGTCTTTTGACATACAAACAAAATTACGTTCGTGGTGTTCGCGGGTCAATTTGACCCTCATAGGCTGCCATTCAAAAGCAACTGTACAGACACAAAATTAAAACATTTATTTTCTGTATGTCAGGGCACTTGCACTCCAGTTCTAACGTGCAAGTGTATCTAAAAGTGCTCTAACCCTAACCAAACACACTTGAAAAAGCTCAAATCACAGTGTTTAATTATTTATCAAATTTATCAAATTATTTGCAAATTACAGATGAAAATCTTTGTCAGACACAGATAGTAAAATAAGCTCTCATTTCTATATTCAATATATCTGAAATACCTAGCTTTTAACCAAAACTTTTATGTAGGATTTTCAAATGCAGCATTACAGAGCCAAACAATTAATAAAAAACATTTTTTATATGTATGTTTTTGTTATGTTTGGTTTCTCACTCCCCTGTGAGTGAATAATGAGCTTTCCCACAAATAGTGTAGCACGAGACTTCAACATAGAAAGCAGAAAAAATTAGCTCCCAAAGATTGATAGTAAATTTTTGACTGTGCTACTGATACAGATGAAGATGTTTCAGAGTTAGAGGATGCTTCAGAGATTGAGGAAAATGTTGTTGAAGATACAGAAAATGAATGAAACTAGGGAAACTACAGGGAACTAGGTCTTATAGGAAACTAGGGAAAGTTGACTTAGGAAAATTAAACATTTTCATTATACATCTACATTTAATTGTTCAGTTATGATGTTCAAAGCATAAAATGTAAAAAAAAAAAAAAAAAAAAAGTAAAATATATGCAAAAAAGTCAGTATACTGTTTATTTTCAAATTTTGTCAAAATAAAACTGTTTTAAAAAATGGTTAAAAAAACATTTTCATGTATCATATTTTCAGATATATTGTTTTGTAATGTTTGACAAATGTTGATATTAAAAGTGTACAGTTTGTATCGAAATCTTTGTTGTTTTTCATAGTGTGATTTTTGAGGAATTGTATTGAATTCAATTAGGGTCAATTTGACCCGCTCCATACAGGGTGTGCACAGAAATCGGACAGTGCACAAGGGTTAACGTAAACTCCCTATAATAAGACAATAGGTGCGTTACATTCGACCGTAAGTGGACGGCGAAGTGCACTTCACAGGGTATTCCGCCACTTTAAGTGAGATTCCAATCCGAAGGAATCCGATACATCACTTCACAGGAAGTGGAGAGCGAAAATACCCCAACTGTCATTGTGTGCGCTCCACGTCACCGACCTAACCAGTCAGTTTACGTAAGTGTAAGTAGTATTCATAAAATGTGTCATTATTATACAAATTACAGTATTTTTAATGGTTATGGGATGAATATTACACTGTTATTGTATGTCCTAAGGGAATTCATTTATAAACGATAATTATAATAATTTAACCTCAGTGAATGTAGCCAGCTTAGCTAGTTTATGAAGTAAAGTTATTTTTAGTTTCGGTAGCTGTTTAGGTAGTGCTTCGATACATGTGTCATTGTGTGTGTTGTTTGTTTGTTTGTGTGCTTAGGGTCTAGAGAACATTTTGTTGAGTTTATTCAATTATGGAGGCGACACGATCATCTCTATGCAGGGAAGGGAATGGCGGCAACATGTGGATGGGAGTAGGTTATATAATATGTGTTATTGATAAGTATATGTAACATTATGACCCACAAGGGGTAAATAATCAGGCGCGAGGCGGTAGTGCAGCTTCAATCAATAGGCACATTTTTTATTCAAATAATTCAACATAGTTAAAGAAAAATATAACAGACCTTAAATGCTGTCATGATCCGGGTTCCTCCCTTCTCTGTCTCCCTCTTGTGGTCACATTACACACTCATTCACTACACTATCACTTTAGTCTCATCAGGTTCAGCTGTTCCCATTTACCTTAATCTCCGCTCACCTGTTCCTCCTTTCCCCTAATGCTTCCTACTATTTCTAACCCTCTCTTTGTCTGTTTCTTTGTCAGTTTATTGCAAGCTATTCATGCAGATTACATTCCTCTTACCTCTCTCATCGAGTTGTGTCCTGTCCTGTCCTGTCCTGTCCTGTCCTGTCCTGTCCTGTCCTGTCCTGTCCTGTCCTGTCCTGTCTTGTCCTGTCCTGTGTGATTCGTGTGGAAGCCTCTCCTCGAGCCGGTATATTTATCCGTTCTCTTACACGCTCACTGAACTCTGCCCTGCCAATTCAGACGCTGAGTTCCTGGCCAGACGCGGTATCTAGTCTACGGTACCCTCGCTCTCGGCGGGTCTCTTCTCCCTCTGTAGTCTCCACTGGGACCCAAACTTCGCCTAACGCGTTGCTGCGCATCAGGAGATCCTGTGACAAGCTACTTGCAGTTTATGTTCTATTTCTACGAGCGAAGTTTTCTGTTTTGACTGTTTCCTGAGAATCCTGAGAAGATTTATGTTCCTTATTGAATCAGTGATTCGCTTCTCATTTTCATTAAATATTATTGTGAATCCCGCCTTTTGGTCCTCCATCTCTCATAAAATTACAAATGCAAATACCCCCCCCCCCCCCCCAAAAAATAAAATGAAAAGAAAAAAACAAATTATATAAAAAACAAAAACAACCCACAGATAGCCACGGGTTACCTATATCTTGAAGACAGTGGAATTCAAAGTGCTCTCACCACAGCAAAGCTCACAGCAATCACACTGCAACCCTAAAGATAAAAAGAAGGAAACACAAATAGGCAAGGCAAGGCAAGGCAAGGCAAGTTTATTTATATAGCACATTTCATACACAATGGTAATTCAAAGTGCTTTACATAGGAGGAAATAATTAAAACAGTTTAGAATAAAAAATAAAATAAAGTACAGTAAAAACAGTCGGACGAACATTGACACAGTGCTCATTCACTAAATGCATAGCTAAACAGATGTGTTTTGAGTCTGGATTTGAATGTGACTACTGTAGGAGCACATCTGATCTCCTCTGGAAGCTGGTTCCAGCTGCGGCTGGCATAATAGCTAAAAGCAGACTCTCCGTGCTTAGAGTGAACCCTTGGTATTTCTAACTGATGTGATCCTAATGATCTGAGTGATCTGTTGGGTTTGTATTCAGTGAGCATATCTGTAATATATTGAGGTCCTAGCCCATTGAATGATTTATATACCAGTAATAATACTTTAAAATCAATCCTAAATGTAACTGGGAGCCAGTGTAAAGACCTGAGGACTGGTGTGATATGTTCAAATTTTCTGGTTCTGCTCAGAATCCTGGCAGCAGCGTTTTGTATGAGCTGCAACTGTCTTATGGTCTTTTTAGGAAGGCCAGTGAGGAGTCCATTACAGTAATCCACCCTGCTGGTGATAAAAGCATGCACAAGTTTCTCTAAGTCTTGACTGGAAACAAAGCATCTAATTCTTGCAATATTTTTCAAATGATAGTATGCTGATTTAGTTATTGCTTTGACATGACTACTGAAACTAAGGTCTGACTCTAGAGACACACCCAGATTCCTGACTTGATTTTTAGTTGTTAGACCCCTAGCGTCAAGGTATGCATTTACCTTGAGAACTTCATCTTTGTTTCCAAACGCAATGACTTCAGTTTTGTCTTTGTTTAACTGAAGAAAGTTTTGGCACATCCAACCGTTTACTTCATCAATGCATTGGCACAGGGAGTCAATGGGGCTGTAGTCGTTAGGCGATAGGGCTAAGTAGAGCTGTGTGTCGTCTGCATAGCTGTGGTAAGAGATTCGGTTCTTTCTCATTATTTGGCTCATTGGGAGCATGTACAGGTTGAATAGGAGTGGTGCAAGAATTGAGCCTTGAGGGACTCCGCATGTCATGGGAGTCCACTCAGACTTATGGTCT
This sequence comes from Tiaroga cobitis, assembly GCA_030578255.1. NCBI lineage: Eukaryota > Metazoa > Chordata > Actinopteri > Cypriniformes > Leuciscidae > Tiaroga > Tiaroga cobitis. The sequence goes on along the minus strand of CM060599.1, from coordinate 483,117 downwards.
CCTATACTCACATAATAACCTCTCCCTTCTAAGTATGACCTGAACCATTTTAGGACTATCCCAGAAAGCCCCACCCAGTTTTCCAGCCTGTCAAGAAGTATGTTGTGATCGACAGTGTCAAATGCAGCACTGAGGTCGAGTAGTACCAGCACTGATAATTTGCCTGTATCAGTATTTAAGCGAATATCGTTTATTATCTTTATGAGAGCTGTCTCTGTGCTGTGATGCGATCGGAAACCAGATTGAAAATTGTCAAAGTATCCATTCAAGCTTAGGAATTTGTTCAGCTGATTGAAGACAACTTTTTCAATGATCTTGCCTATGAAAGGAAGATTTGAGATCGGTCTATAATTGCTTAAGATGGTCTTATCCAGATTGCTCTTTTTCAGGAGGGGCTTGACAACTGCAGTTTTCAGGGAGTTTGGAAAACTCCCAGAAAGAAGTGAGGCATTAGCCACTTCTAGGAGATCTGCTTCTAAGCTGTTTAACACACTTTTAAAAAATAAAGTGAGCAAACTATCCACTATGTGGAGTACAATAGAATACCCATTTTAATCTGTGTTTTAATATATAATATACAGTACACAGAATAAAAATAACTATACACACATTTATGCATTCATTCTTATCATATCATATGATTATTGTAGGAATTGAAGTACCCACCGAATGGGTCAGGAAGAGACAATGGGGAGTAAACTGCAACCTCGTGGCCATAATATAATGCCCTGGATGAGGCGATTGGTCAAAAGGCACCCATAACACCACCACTAGTAATTTCATCACTAATTTTAAATAAGGACCTGTCCATCAGTTCTCCCACTGTCTTCTCCAGCCCTCCTCTTATGACATCAGTCTCCAGCCCACCTCCTATGGCCTCAGTCTCCAACCCTCCTCCTATGACCTCAGTCTCCAGCCCACCTCCTATAGCCTCAGTCTCCAGCCCACCTCCTATGACCTCAGTCTCCAGCCCTCCTCCTATGGCCTCAGTCTCCAGCCCACCTCATATAGCCTCAGTCTCCTGCCCACCTACTATGGCCTTAGTCTCCAGCCCACCTCATATGGCCTCAGTCTCCAGCCCACCTCATATAGCCTCAGTCTCCAACCCTCCTCCTATGGCCTCAGTCTCCAACCCTCCTCCTATGACCTCAGTCTACAGCCCTCCTTCTATGGCCTCAGTCTCCAGCCCACCTCATATAGCCTTAGTCTCCAGCCCACCTACTATGGCCTTAGTCTCCAGCCCACCTCATATGGCCTCAGTCTCCAGCCCACCTCATATAGCCTCAGTCTCCAGCCCACCTCCTATGGCATCAGACTCCAGCCCACCTCCTATGGCCTCAGTCTCCAGCCCAGCTCCTATGGCCTCAGTCTCTAGCCCACCTCCTATGGCCTCAGTCTCTAGCCCACCTCCTATGGCCTCAGTCTCCAGCCCACCTCCTATGGCCTCAGTCTCCAGCCCACCTCCTATGGCCTCAGTCTCCAGCCCTCCTCACATGACCTCAGTCTCCAGCCCACCTCGTATGGCCTCAGTCTCCAGCCCTCCTCATATGACCTCAGTCTCTAGCCCACCTCTTATAGCCTCAGTTTACAGCCCTCCTCCTATGGCCTCAGTCACCAGCCCACCTCATATGGCCTCAGTCTCCAGCCCACCTCTTATAGCCTCAGTTTCCAGCCCTCCTCCTATGGCCTCAGTCTCCAGCCCACCTCCTATGGCCTCAGTCTCCAGCCCTCCTCACATGACCTCAGTCTCCAGCCCACCTCATATGGCCTCAGTCTCCAGCCCTCCTCATATGACCTCAGTCTCTAGCCCACCTCTTATAGCCACAGTTTCCAGCCCTCCTCCTATGGCCTCAGTCTCCAGCCCACCTCATATGGCCTCAGTCTCCAGCCCACCTCTTATAGCCTCAGTTTCCAGCCCTCCTCCTATGGCCTCAGTCTCCAGCCCACCTCCAATGGCCTCGGTGTCCAGCCCTCCTTCCTATGGCCTCAGTCTCCAGCCCTCCTCCTATGACCTCAGTCTCTAGCCCACCTCCTATGGCCTCAGTCTCCAGCCCTCCTCCTATGACCTCAGTCTCCAGCCCTCCTCCTATGACCTCTGTCTCCAGCCCTCCTCATATGGCCTCAGTCTCCAGCCCACCTCCTATGGCCTCAGTCTCCAGCCCACCTACATTGGCCTTAGTCTCCAGCCCACCTCATATGGCCTCAGTCTCCAGCCCACCTCATTTAGCCTCAGTCTCCAACCCACCTCCTATGGCCTCAGTCTCCAGCCCACCACCTATGGCCTCAGCCTCTAGCCCACCTCCTATGGCCTCAGTCTCCAGCCCACCTCCTATGGCCTCAGTCTCCAGCCCACCTCCTATGGCCTCAGTCTCCAGCCCTCCTCACATGACCTCAGTCTCCAGCACACCTCATATGGCCTCAGTCTCCAGCCCTCCTCATATGACCTCAGTCTCTAGCCCACCTCTTATAGCCTCAGTTTCCAGCCCTCCTCCTATGGCCTCAGTCTCCAGCCCACCTCAAATGGCCTCAGTCTCCAGCCCTCCTTCCTATGGCCTCAGTCTCCATCCCTCCTTCTATGACCTCAGTCTCTAGCCCACCTCCTATGGCCTCAGTCTCCAGCCCTCCTCCTATGACCTCAGTCTCCAGCCCTCCTCCTATGACCTCTGTCTCCAGCCCTCCTCCTATGGCCTCATTCTCCAGCCCACCTCATATAGCCTCAGTCTCCAGCCCACCTACTATGGCCTTAGTCTCCAGCCCACCTCATATGGCCTCAGTCTCCAGCCCACCTCATTTAGCCTCAGTCTCCAGCCCACCTCCTATGGCCTCAGTCTCCAGCCCACCTCCTATGGCCTCAGTCTCTAGCCCTCCTCCTATGGCCTCAGTCTCCAGCCCACCTCCTATGGCCTCAGTCTCCAGCCCACCTCCTATGGCCTCAGTCTCCAGCCCTCCTCACATGACCTCAGTCTCCAGCCCACCTCATATGGCCTTAGTCTCCAGCCCTCCTCATATGACCTCAGTCTCTAGCCCACCTCTTATAGCCTCAGTTTCCAGCCCTCCTCCTCTGGCCTCAGTCTCCAGCCCACCTCCAATGGCCTCAGTCTCCAGCCCTCCTTCCTATGGCCTCAGTCTCCAGCCCTCCTCCTATGACCTCAGTCTCTAGCCCACCTCCTATGGCCTCAGTCTCCAGCCCTCCTCCTATGACCTCAGTCTCCAGCCCTCCTCCTATGACCTCAGTCTCCAGCCCTCCTCCTATGACCTCAGTCTCCAGCCCACCTCCTATGGCCTCAGTCTCCAGCCCACCTCATATGGCCTCAGTCTCCAGCCCTCCTCCTATAGCCTCTGTCTCCAGCCCTCCTCCTATGACCTCAGTCTCCAGCCCTCCTCCTATGACCTCAGTCTCCAGCCCACCTCCTATGGCCTCAGTCTCCAGCCCGACTCATATGGCCTCAGTCTCCAGCCCTCCTCCTATAGCCTCAGTCTCCAACCCACCTCCTATGACCTCAGTCTCCAGCCCTCCTCCTATAGCCTCAGTCTCCAGCCCTCCTCCTATGGCCTCAGTCTCCAGCCCACCTCCTATGGCCTCAGTCTCCAGCCCACCTCCTATAGCCTCAGTCTCCAGCCCTCCTCCTATGACCTCAGTCTCCAGCCCTCCTCCTATGGCCTCTGTCTCCAGCCCTCCTCCTATGGCCTCAGTCTCCAGCCCACCTCCTATGGCCTCAGTCTCCAACCCTCCTTCCTATGGCCTCAGTCTCCAGCCCTCCTCCTATGACCTCAGTCTCTAGCCCACCTCCTATGGCCTCAGTCTCCAGCCCTCATCCTATGACCTCAGTCTCCAGCCCTCCTCCTATGACCTCAGTCTCCAGCCCTCCTCCTATGACCTCAGTCTCCAGCCCTCCTCCTATGACCTCAGTCTCCAGCCCACCTCCTATGGCCTCAGTCTCCAGCCCACCTCATGTGGCCTCAGTCTTCAGCCCTCCTCCTATGACCTCAGTCTCCAGCCCTCCTCCTATGGCCTCAGTCTCCAGCCCACCTCCTATAGCCTCAGTCTCCAGCCCTCCTCCTATGGCCTCAGTCTCCAGCCCTCCCCCTATGGCCTCAGTCTCTAGCCCACCTCCTATAGCCTCAGTCTTTAGCCCTCCTCCTATGACCTCAGTCTCCAGCCCACCTCCTATGACCTAAGTCTCCAGCCCTCCGCCTATGGCCTCAGTCTCCAGCCCACCTCCTATGACCTCAGTCTCCAGCCCACCTCCTATAGCCTCAGTCTCCAGCCCACCTCCTATGACCTCAGTCTCCAGCCCTCCTCCTATGACCTCAGTCTCCAGCCCTCCTCCTATAGCCTCAGTCTCCAGCCCACCTCCTATGACCTCAGTCTCCAGCCCACCTCCTATGGCCTCAGTCTCCAGCCCTCCTCCTATGACCTCAGTCTCCAGCCCTCCTCCTATGACCTCAGTCTCCAGCCCACCTCCTATGGCCTCAGTCTCCAGCCCTCCTCCTATGACCTCAGTCTCCAGCCCACCTCCTATGACCTCAGTCTCCAGCCCTCCTCCTATAGCCTCAGTCTCCAGCCCACCTCCTATGACCTCAGTCTCCAGCCCACCTCCTATGGCCTCAGTCTCCAGCCCTCCTCCTATGACCTCAGTCTCCAGCCCACCTCCTATGACCTCAGTCTCCAGCCCACCTCCTATAGCCTCAGTTTCCAGCCCACCTCCTATGACCTCAGTCTCCAGCCCTCCTCCTATGACCTCAGTCTCCAGCCCTCCTCCTATAGCCTCAGTCTCCAGCCCACCTCCTATGACCTCAGTCTCCAGCCCACCTCCTATGGCCTCAGTCTCCAGCCCTCCTCCTATGGCCTCAGTCTTTAGCCCACCTCCCATGACCACAGTCTCCAGCCCCCCTCTTATGACCTCAGTGTCCAGCCCTCCTCCTATGACCTCAGTCTCCAGTCCCCCTCCTATAGCCTCAGTCTCCAGCCCACCTCCTATGACCTCAGTCTCCAGCCCACCTCCTATGACCTCAGTCTCCAACCCTCCTCCTATGGCCTCAGTCTCCAGCCCTCCTCCTATGACCTCAGTCTCCAGCCCACCTCCTATGACCTCAGTCTCCAACCCTCCTCCTATGGCCTCAGTCTCCAACCCTCCTCTTATGGCCTCAGTCTCCAGCCCACCTCCTATGACCTCAGTCTCCAACCCTCCTCCTATGGCCTCAGTCTCCAGCCCACCTCCTATAGCCTCAGTCTCCAGCCCACCTCATATGGCCTCAGTCTCCAGCCCACCTCCTATGGCCTCTCACAACCGGGTTATACCTACAATCACATTGTCCGGAATAAATCCGCGGGAAAAGCGAAGTGCACAAGCACACGAATAGGGCAGACAGCTGAAACCACCGCATACTGAAAAGACGCAGAACACAGAAGGTTGTGCTATAAATGCATTAGCATAGTCATCTAGGTAGTCCAGAACGCGCTCCCCACTGAGTCTCAAAGGGGAAAGCACTGCGTCAACTTCTTATTTTTCGTGAACTTACATGGAGCGTTACACCTTCGAACACGAATCTCAGGAAGCGCATGTGATAAAGGGGCTATCTGAATGTGAAAGTATATGTGTCTTTCAGATCCACAGCTATAAACCAGTCCCCGGGTTGAATGTGCACAAGGATCTGTTTTATCGTGATCATTTTGAACGCGTGCTTAGCAAGTCTTTTACTCTCGTTACCAATTGAAGATACTCTTTACCGTTATGGAGGTATTTTGTCATGTCTAATGTATTACTTATGACATCAGAATGCAACCAAAGCACAGGATAGCAATAAGTAGATGGCTATAAGTAATTGTAAATTATACAAAATAAATGCCACGATCACTAGATTTTATACAGGTGTTACTATAATGATTTTGGTGATCAGATACCAAATTTTAATAATGTGGAAGTTACCGCCTTTTGCCTTGGCCAAAGGCAGAGTACAGTTACTTTAAAATAGTGGTCAAAAGTCAAGATTTTTTTATGTAGATAATTTTCAAAAAATGCCAGATTTCCAGTGTCCTACCCATATATAATCAATTTGGCGGGACAACTAAAAGTCATTTTTCTCAGTTCCACACTCTCTCGAGTTAAAGTAACACCAGGTAACTTTTCAACCTTCATAATATACTTCCAAGTCTCTTGTGATGGTACATCGACTTACAATAGGTTGAATGACACGTCTGCCATAGCCTGACGGGGTCTGTAGCGTTTTTAATCGTACTTTTAAACTTCGGGTTTCGGGTAGTAACCGGCGAACAAAGGGAACTACAAAATTCGACTGCTTTACGGCTTATACGTCACTTCCACCACCACTTCCTTAAAATCGGACGTGCGAGCCAAATGTTATAGTCAAGGCCGAAGCAGCACAGAAAAACAAGAAAGCAAAGGTTTTATCGGAGCAAAGCAAAAAGAGAAAAAGAGAAAGTGATCGCGTTAAAGGCAGAACGAGGATTAACATTGGGCCAGCATTTTCTCGCTGGCGTGAGCTGAAGGAGGAGGAGGGGTGCCCGACCGATGCGGACTTGGCAAAAAAAAAAAAAAAATCAAATTAAGCCTGTGTCTAAACGGCGTGCACAAGTTTGGTAGGGGCTACATTCTTGCAAGTAAATATATAAGATGTACAAAATCATATTTTAGGATACCTAACATGTCTGTGATATTTGTTTATTTGTCTTGCCTCAAGCTATAATGCAAATCGATTTGTAAAATTTGCAGATTCATTTATGGTAGCTTGATATTATAGTTTTGACGATATATGGTTATTATCTACCACTCAAACATTGCATTGAAGTATCATATAGATTCAGTAAAACGGTAACCAATAGACTAGGCTACTATAATGACGCTGGCTTGTAAACGTGATCATCGCGATCATTTGTCGTTAGAAAAAAAATAAAACCCATGAAATTATATTCATATGACATGCTGAAATATATGCCACTGTACCTGGGATGAAGACATTTCACACGCGACGCAAGCAGAACACCTGCACGTGACCTCCTCCTACAGTGTTCAGGGCTATCGTGGTTGTCAACAATTGCACGTGCATGTAGGATGACAGAGTTTACGACAGTAGTAGAGGTCTAGAGGGCAATACTGTTTCCCAACTGTAGTGGGACCCCACCCCGAGAGCAAAAGTAACCTGGTGTTACTTTAAGGTATTTTGCCTTTTTTAGGGCAGAATAGTTAACATTTAATAAAATTTAATTTGTTCACAGATTTATTCGTCCAATATATATTAAAATAAAACAAAATAGAATATTATGTAAATGTGGTTTATTAGAATTAGACGTCAGAATTAATCAGAATTAGAGATTAAACAACTATATTCATAATTCTTTTTAGTCTATTCAAATTGTATCTCTTTTAGATGATCCTCTGCTTTCTGCTGTATCATGCTGCGTCAGCTCATTCACACATCTCCAACTCCGAGGCAGATATCATGCAGCTCTGTGCTGGCAACCACCACTGTAGGGACAACTAGCTGATTCAGAGGTAGAGCCTGAAGAAAGAGGGGCACTTAAGGCACACTTATTTGGGTATTTTGGGGGTTTATTCTTTGCATTTTGGATCCATCTTACATTTATGTTTATTTGTCATATATTCTAGTTTTTTATTTTGATGTTGATTGGTAACGTATGCTGTGTCATGCTGCTGATGAGATGCTGTAGGCTGCATTGTGTAGTGTAGTGGTGGTGGTGTAGGGTGGGCAATGTTCAAATACATTTATTTATTTATTTGAATACTACCCCAGACCAGAGCCTTTAATGATTTTGAGCCATGAATAAAATAGAATAGAATTGACATTTTTGTTTTTATCTTATCCTGTCAATGAGTAGAATGAGTAAATTAAGGCTAATGCTAAATTTAGTTTAGGATTATGCTAAATAGCAGGCTTACCAAACTAAATGAATATAAATGTTATTTATTGTTGAGGGTTAACCCAAACTATGTTGCATCTTTATTTGAATGAATGGATGTTAAATTCTTTTAGATTGATGTGGAATATTTATTTAATATGTTAAGTGGTATTAAAATTCACATAGAGAAAAGAGATGTTATTTTTTATTATGACAAAATGTTATTATGTTTTTTTGTTAAATCTTATCATTTATCTTGGTAAGTTCTACATACACAAATGTAAATGATCTGAGAGGAAACCCAATATCTCCAGTTTCAAGGCTGATATGAAGATTTATTTTAAAACCTTACAAGGACTTTTAGGACTTTTACCAGAACTATGGACATTTACAAAGAATTTAATTCCTCCTCTTTATTTTGATTATACACATATACACTTTTCTGTTCTTTTTGTCTTTCTTTTTCCTCTTTAATATATGAATATACTTTTCTTCAATATCTTTGAGATGAATGTTATCTTTAATGTTCATCATATAGCCCTATAATACCAGATGTTAAAAAAGTTATTAATGTCTTATTATGCTTTGGAATTATTTAGGGCATTATATGTGAAACATTTGTATCAGTTGTATTGTTATAACCTTGAGGGGGGAAACAAGGAAAGAGAAAAAACACAAGTGCTGAGTGTGTAATTTGGGCCAGGGCAGTGGATCCTCGCCAGCAGCTTGACGTGACGTCACGAGGTCTACATGATGTGACTGCGGCTTCTCTTCTCTGGCGGAGTTGAGCTTTTGTTTAGTCACAGTTCTGTTGGCCTGTGCCAAGGTAAGAAGGGTTATCGCTGTTCTCTCTGATATCTATTTTCATTTCTTGAACTATATTGACCATCCATGCTGGTTAAAGAAATATATTGTTTATTAATCTGTGATTATTTTTAACGGATGGTATTTGTAATATTATTTAGTGTTTTGTAAATTCCACGTGGCAGAGCATATATTTTCTGGATATTATATTGTATTTGAGGTTTATTCGGGGTTTTATTCTTTGCATTTTGGAGACATCTTACCTTTATCTTTTTTTTGTCATATGTTCTAGTTTATTTTTTAGTGAGTTCCATTTGATTAACAACTATATTATTTCCCTGGTAATGCTTTAATGTTTAATTAACCTTAATGTAATGTATTTACTATCATGAACCAACAATGAGCAATGCATTTGTTACATTTGTTAATGTTAGTTAATAACAAATACAGCTGTTCATTGTTTGTTCGTGTTAGTTAACAGTGCATTAACTAATGTTAACAAATGCAACCTTTGATTTTAATGTTTTAGTAAATGTTGAAATTAATATTAACTAAGATTAATAAATGCTGTAGAACTGCTCCAGACCAGAGTCAGAATGATTTTGTGGGAGCTATGAATTAATAAAAATAAAAAATAAAAATAGAATTACCATTTTATTTGTCTTATCTTATCATTTTAATGAGTAGAATGAGTAAAATAAAGCTATTGCTAAATTTAATTTAGGCTTATGCTAAAATGCAGATATTTATCTATCGTTTTTTTTAAACCCACAGCTAAAGGAGAGGCGGCTCTAACTCTGACGCTTCCACTATCAACATCTACGCAACTCGGAAAAGAGGCAACTTCCTCTGAATTAGGTAGGTCTAAGATGTTTTTTACTCTTTATATAGCAGTCGTTCATTATAAATTTTAAATATAGAACATATAATACATATAAATGTATGAAATGTAGAGTATGCTATAACCACCAAATTTAGAAGTCTCTCTAAAAATAAGTGACCAAATGGTCCCTCAATATTTGATAATCTTAGACGCAGCTCTGTTTATTAGTTGAATGACAAAAAGATTTAAACGTTTTTAGATTGCTCTGCCTCAACAGTCTCACGTCAATGTCAAAATGAGTGAGATGGCCAATAAGATCAAAGAAAGGGGCCTTACTGTTTAATGAAGACGAGTGTGAATTCCAGCGCACCGCATTAGTTTTACCGCTAAAAGAGTGTGTGGAAAGTAGCAGTGCGATATTGACAAAAATAATATCTCAATATTTTATCGATGACAATAATTAGATGATATTTTGCTGAGTGTGTTATTGTGCTGGTAGCTGATAGCCGCGGAGGTCTGAAAGCTACTGAATTTAAATCAATGACTGGAGAGCTCAAACTGAATTGGATAAAATCATATTTAAGTAATGTTCAAATGTATTTTTAAGTATACTTTACATAGTAAGTATACACATATCAATGTACTAGAAGTATTCTTCCATGTCTACTTTTTCAATACTGCTTGGGACTAAATTGGCCTACTTTTAGTATATAAAAGTATAAGTATATAAGTGTAACAGTAGTAAACTTTAAGTGCACAACTAGTTCACAACTGTGTCTCTCATTTGTGCTGAATCTGTACTAGTACTAGTATATTAATTGTTTACAATTTTACTATTTTTTTAGTTTATTAAAGTACATTTCAAACTCTCAGTAAAATACTAGTTTAGTGGTTTTATTTATTTTGTTTTCTTTAATTGAACTTAACATCATACTTACATGTTCCTATTTAGGTATTATTTTTTTTATACTTGAAATACACCTTTAACTGCACTTCAACTCTTTCCATTTTAAAAACATTTAATTATTGTCTCATGCATCCTTTTTATCAACACTTGAAAGTGGGTAACATTTTTAAAAACAATCAGAGAAAATCGCATTTTTGTCAAAGAATATATCAGGATGGGATTCAGAATGATCAATAGACAGTTGGAGTAGATCGAGTCCATCAACACCCCCAAAGCTTCACAGTCCTATAGCTCGTTCTGGGTCGACATTTCATTCAGTAACGTTAGGCAGTTTTGATTTATATGCTGTTTAATGTTATGATCGTGTTATTTTACATTTGCGTTATCAATTTTCTATCACTTGTTTCGGCCTCTTCTTCTCCTCTATTTTGATCCGGAGATTCTGTACTCTTTAAGAAGATACGCAATAGCACCCCCTACTGTATAACAGTGAAAACGTGGATAGCCGGAAAATTCAGTCAGTGGCCCTCGGCCTCGTCCTGCTCGCCAAAGTCCTTCATCTGAAAATGCATATCAGAGCAAAACCAAGCCTTGAGGTCAAAGGAACTGCCTGTAGGGTTCAGAGACAGGACGGTATCAAGACACAGATCTGGGAAAGCCTATAAAACAAATCTGCTATATTGAAGGTTCACAGAAGCATGTAGCCTCCTTAATCCTTAATGGAAGAATTTTGGAACAACCAGAACTCTTCCTAGAGCCTCCTGGCCAAACTGAGCAATCGATGGAGAAGGGCCTTGGTTAGAGTGGTGACCAAGAAGCTGATTGTAACTCTAGTTTAGCTCCATGATCATATATGGAGATGGGAAAAACTTACAAAAGGACAAACATCACTGCAACACTTCAGCAATCTGTGCTTTATGACAGAGTGACCAGAATCAAGCCTCTCCTTGGTGAGGACACATGAAACCCCACTTGCATAAAAGCACCTAAAGGACTCTCTCAGAATGTGAGAAACAATATTCTGTGGTCTGATGAACCTCAGTTCCAAGCATCATGTCTGGAGGAAACCAGGCACTGCGTGTCACCTGCACATTGACATCCCAAGAGTAAACACTGTTTTTCAGTAGCAGGGACTGGGCGACTCGTTAGAGTAAAAGGAATGCTCAACACAGCAAAATATAGAGTTAGCCTCAATGGAAAACCTAGTCCAGAGCATTCAGACCCTTCGACTGGGAAGAAGGTTCACCTTCCATCAAGAAGACAATGCAAGAATGGCTTATGGACAGCTGTGTGAATGTCCTTAAGTAGCCTGGACAGGGCCACGGTTTGAACCCAAACGAACATCTCTGGAGAAACCTGAAAAAGTCTGTCCACCAACAGTTCCCATCTAACCTGACAGAGCTTGAGAGGATCTGAGGAGAAGAATTGCAGAAAATTGCCAAATGCAGATGTGCAAAGCTTGTCACATCATACCCAAAAAGACTTGGCGCTGCAAAGGTGCTTTAACTAAGTACTTAGTTAAGGGTTTGAATACTTGTGTAATGTACTTATTCCAGTTTTTCTTATTTAACAAATTTGCTAAATTGTCACAGATCTGTTTTTTTGCTTTGTCATTATGGTGTATGGGGTGCAGATTTATGTGGAGGAAAAAAGTCATTTAAAGTAGTTTAACACAAGGCAGCAACATAACAAAATGTGGAAACAAATTTAAGGGGTTTGAATACTTAAGCAAGGCACTGTATATCTCGTTCAAAAGACTGAGTACATGTATAGTCCAAAATATAGCATATTTAGACCTTTCTATCAGTATAAGTCAAGTAGGTGAAAGATATATCCTACGGATCCGCTGAGACGCATCATCAGTTCTGTTCCTGGCTTCATCTGTGTTTCGGGTCTTCCAACATTATACACCCTCACCCAGGTGACCCAGTCGGGGGTGATCAAGCCCTGACTTACGTCCCAGCAGGGTTTGACCACTAATCACCCCTTTTTATCCACAGCAATCTTGAAGCTTTTTCTGCAGCCTCTGTCGCAAGTCTGATGGCTGCTCTTCTCTGGGGCCCACTCAACCTCAGCGCAGTGAATGCTCAGTAGAGAGAGCGGACAGCAAAGCCCTTGCATCCAACCTCCAGAGGGTACCCGTGAGCTTGCCAACCTCTCTCTTGGCACTGATCAATCAGATCTTTGTACCTGGAGCTTTTTCTTACAAATGCCTCTTCCATTCGATCTTCCCAGGGCATATTCAAGTCTATCAAAGCAAGCTGTTTCAAGATCTCCAATAGAATGATGATGTCAGGTTGCAAAGATGTTACTGTGATGTGTGCTGGGAATTTAAGCCATTTCTTCAAGCCAGAAAGACCAGAAAGAAGAAGTCCTGCTGGAGTTTTGTGCTGCAGTGTTGGCTGCGCTCCTATCTTAGCCAACAGTATTTTTTTCCTAGCTCAGTGATGGTACTTACTGCTTGCAATGGCCAGCGAGACACTCTCCGCTTCTGCCTTTAGAACCTGGTCATGCCGGCAGCTGTAACGGCCATCCCCAAGAGCCTTTGGGCAGCAGCTCAGGATGTGTTCTAGTGACCCTTTTCCATTGCAGAAGGAGCAGGAAGGAGTATCAACCTTTCCCCAGAGCTGGAGGTTAGATGGGCTTGGTAAAACATCAAAGACAGCTTGGATTAAGAATTTCATGCGCTGCGGCTCTGCTTGCCCAATGTCAGACCATGTGACCCTCTGTTCCATTACGCCTTCCCATCTCATCAATGCCCCTTGTTGCATCATGCCTGCCACCTTGCTAATGCAAACTTCCTCCGCTGTTGCCCCGTGGTTGGCTGTTGTTTGGCATTGGGGAACTGCCAAGCCCTTCTCTTCCACAAGCCACTGCTCCCACCACTGCCTTGTGCCTTAGCCTGCCCTCTGCTGCCTCCAGTTCCCTTGGGGCTCTGCAATTTCGGCAAGTACGGACCTCAATGCCAGTTGCTGATACTTTGGGGTAGCTGGAGTTTCTGTACCGCATTGCTTCTCTAGTGCAGGAAACCATGAACTCCTCTGTGATACTATTAAACAGGAGCTGTAGGGTGTTGCTCTTCCCATACAGAGCTGTTGTACTCAAGCTGCGTGGTAGACTGAGCCATCTGCAGAGATAGCTGTTACCTTTCCTCTCCATTAGCTCAACTGATGTAATCGGCACTTCGTATACCAACAGGGGCCATAAAATATGTGGCAGGATGCCATGCTGGTATATCCAGAACTTGAACTTTCCAGGCAGGCCATATTTATCAACCTTGTTCAGTCTCAAGCTCACAAATGAATGACTGGATAGCGACTGTATCTCGGAGCCTGTGGTCAAAGAGCTTTTTGAGACTCTTCACTGGCTTCTCACTAATAGATGGAATTGGGGTGCTCTCCAGTATCAAGCAGAATTTGTTTGTGACTTTACCTTTCTTCAGGAAAAGTGATCTGGATTTGGAATGCTTGAAGCTCAATCTTGCCCACTTGATAAGCCTCTCAAGACCTCGGAGGATCCATCTGGTACCCGGAACAGAAGATGTCGAAACTGTGAGATTGACCATACAAGCTCTTATAGGTGGTTGTCGCACTCCAGACTTGGACAGCGGGCCTCTGCACTCTGCCTCAATAGCTTTGGCAACCATGTTCATAGTAAGCGCAAAAAAGGATTACTGAAATTGTGCATCAAGTAATAATAACCTTCTCAAGGCGATGCCAACTTGATGTTACAGACCCAGACGTGACTCTCAAACTGAAGTTGTATAGTGCCGGTTCAGTGCAGTCTCTACCAACTTGTGTTTTATGGACCCATATGCATTGGCCAAGTCAAGCCACAGCACAACCAGGTCTTCATTATTCTCCCATGCTTCTCTAATCCACTGGGTGATTATTCCAGTGTGCTCAAGACAGCCAGGCATCCCGGGAGTCCCTCCTTTCTGCATTGATGTATCAATGTAATCATTCTTAAGCAGAAAGTTGATCATTCGCCTGGATAGGACACAGAAGAAAATTTTGCCCTCAACACTGAGCAGCAAAATGGACCTAAATTGCTCAATATTTGTGGAATTTTCTTCCTTAGGTATCCATACACCTTCAGCATGTCTCCACTGGCTTGCAATAATCCCCCTGTGCCATATCGTCCCCAAGAGATTCCAGAGCAAACGGAAGGGGTTGGCAATAAATTTCAATCGCTTCCTAGTTCTCTCCCTTCCCCGTCTCCTGTGCCACTCTGCTCTTCGGAAGGTATGTAGCTTCTTCCTAATAATGAAGCTCATTAAGCGGTGGCTTCTCCTCCTCCTCTGCAGTCTTTTAATGCTTTTTGAGAATGTGGAGCTCCTGTCACAGTTGATGAATTCTTTCTGCTCTCCGGTTCTTGGTATATGGAGTTTTGACGATTTTCTCATCCTCTTTACCAAATCGTTCAGCTCTGCACATGATTATAGTCAGGGCTTGAAGGCAACTGTCAGCATCACCCTTCCACATATTTGATGTTATGTGGGTAATATCTTCTGCAAACTGCTGCCACTCCCTATTCTTGCTGGTTGCTGTCCATTTCATTTGTACTTGTAGGTTTACTCTGCCTGAGGATGGAGCTTCTAGTGCCTGGAGGTTCTGGGCACTGTGGGGTGATTCCAGGCCGGGGTCCTCCTGCGTCTCACCGCGGGTCAGAACCTGTGTGTTGCACTATTGGCTCTTCGGGCATTTCATCCTGTCAGTATAAGTCAAGTATACTGAAGTGCAATTTTAAGTATATTCTGAGAAGTACATAAAGTGTATTTCTGAGAAGTATATAAAAAGTAGACTCAAAATATACATTTTTATTTTTTAGTTAAATAGAAGTATACTTAAAGCACACTTGAATAAACTTCTTTTTTGTAGGGGATATAAGTTTTGATGAGCTCAATCTATTGAAGGACTAAAGCATAGGTCGGCAACCCGCGGCTCTAGAGCCGCATGCAGCTCTTAAGCGCCGCCCTAGTGGCTCCCTGGAGCTTTTTCAAAAATTTGAAAATGGAAAAAATATATTTTGTTTTAATATAATTTCTGTAGGATGAAAAACATGACAAACATTCTTAAAGTTTTTCAACGTTGTAAAAATGTGTATAATAAATGTTTAATTTCAACATTTCTGTCAACGAAGAATTTACGTCATAGACTGTGACACACGTGTCTGTCAGATCGGCGTGATGCTAGACCGGTGGCTGACAAACAAACAAACAAACCGGCGGGTGTGTCATGGGCCATGGATCCCAAGGGGAAAAAGAGAAAGATAGCTGAGCACTCCCAACGCACACTCTAGTGCGGCGCGGGACTAGATTTGATGGCCGAGTGCGAGCGTGGGCGCGGGCGCGGGCGCGGGCGCGGGCGCGGGCGCGGGCGGTAATGCACTCACTCTACTAAAACAAAATAGAAATGATTTACAGGCCAGAATTTCTATTCATAACATGTTTGCAGCGTTGAGCGATATAGCCAATCACAGACATATGTGTTGATTTCTTGAACGCAATGGCCAATCAGAAGCATTTAAGATAGACTCCCCTCACGCTCAAAACTTACTTTTTTGTTCAGTGCTGAATTCTGTATGCTGGCAAATCCTCCAATTATAACGAACAACGTGTGGATATTATGAAAGATTCATTGTGCAGCCAGCTTCATTGATAATAACAGAGATGTGTGAGATCGCGATGAACTGTCTGCTTTTTAGGAATTATTAAGAGAGCGCACTTTGCGCGCATTCAGTCATCCCAAACCATGCACGCATAGTAAACTGCTTGCTTTTATGTTAAATTAACAGTGGTTTGTGTTTTAATGCTTTAATAACAAATAATTTATCAGGAGGATGTATGGTGGCGACACGTAGGCTAACTTGAAAGTATTTGGAGGTACAGAAAAAAGTCTATTTGCGGGCGGGAGCGGGACAAAACATAAATGTTGCGGGCGGGAAAAAGAAAGTTGAGAACGTCAGTTATAACGACCCACGCATTAAAAAATGGTCGGGTTAAAATCGGGCTCGGGCTCATAATTACGTTTAATGTGTCGGGCCGGGCTTGATTTTTTGGGCCCGATCTAAGCTCTAATTTGTAGTCTACTTATCATTTTGATACTAGAGGGCTAATATAACACTTACAGCATGTGTTGCCTTCATTATAAGGCTAATATTTTGCGGCTCCAGACAGATTTTTTTTTTTTTGGTCCAATATGGCTCTTTCAACATTTTGGGTTGCCGACCCCTGGACTAAAGTAACAGCTTTCATTTGGTGTGGAGATTGAATGTTTTTTTTTTTTTTTTTTTTTTTCTGTGTTGCAGGTTCAGGCACGATGAACAGCATTATTCCCAAGAGCAAAACAAAAGGCACTGACTTCTGTGGAGTGGGCAAATACTATTATATAATCCGTTCTGATCTTGGCTGCTATATGAAGATAGGTAGTATCAATAGAGGTTCAGACATCTCTATTTTCAGTCTGTACCTTGCCTGCAAAAATGGAGACCATTACCTTGGAGATGAAGATGGCTATTTTTACATCATCAAGGGCAATTCCTACCGCAGAGTCAAGAACCTGACGACGGACAGCGGTGCTGAAGTTCACAGCCTTCATCCCAACTGCCAGGGAGGAGACCATTACTTCTCAACTTCTGGCAAGTTTTTCATCATCTTCCAAGAAAGGGGCACTTACCGAGAAACAACAAACATGAATACAGACTCAGATGCTGAAGAATACAAGCTCCATCCCAACTGCAGAAATGGCCTCTATTACTGGGGCCTGTCAAACGACTGCTTCTTCCTCAAGCCAGCCTCAGAGTGGGGAGTTGAGTACTACAAAGGTACCGACCTCAGCAAAGATGAGTGCGTTGGTGTCTATTCTGTTCATTCTGAGGTTCTTAACTTCCTTCCTGGTGGACTGACAGTAACTATAGGCCCATCATTTGTCAATTGGGAGAATATGAAACCTATAACTAATGACAGCAATACACCAGTGACATGGCAACAGAAAATCAATAAAAAGGCTGGATACGATAAGGAGAAGATGTCCCAGATCACAGACAACTGGAAAATAGCCACGTCATCCTTGATTGAATCTGGAGAACATGCAAAGTTAATTTTGAAGTTGCACCTCTTCTTTTTTGGAGATTCACATGCCAACACTAAAAACGAAAGCTGTAATGAAATGATTGAAGTGGAAGAACAACTCACATTTGAGCTGAAGCCGAACAAGTCTTTATATCTGTGGCAGTAAAAAATAGGTCTCGGTCAAGAACCAGTGCTGTTCTGCCGTGATTTAAAGATTACAGATGATACAAACCCTCCAACTGAAGTCCCTCTGCCACCCGCACAATCCTGAAAACATATGAGGTTTAACTCCAAGAATAATCAAGTGCTACAGTTAAATACCTTATAACTTCTCAAGCAATTATTTAAAGATCTGCATGCATTGCTTAAAATGAGGCTTGAAGTGTTATATAGCATAATATAGCAGAGAGATATTTCAGTTACAGTCAATGTAACTACAAATCACAACACTATTCTCATTATGGTATTATTGAAGCTTTGTCTTTATGATGAAAAGAAACAGACAGAATCCGACTTTAAATCTTATGAAATTTATTCTTAAAATCACACACATGCAACCCAACTACAGATCTTTCAATATGGTGGCTTAATCAGGCTTTGGGAAAGTTAAGCTAGAAAAAAATGCATGCTTAGTCTATATTATTGTAGATGTAGTCATAGATGTTGTCATAGTTAATTGAAGTCTACTAATGTGTTTGATTCACAAGTATAAAAAGCACTGCATTCTGTACTCATGCATTTGGCGTATACATGTAGGCTAATTAAAAGCTGTTTGTTTTTTACATATTTTCCACATGTTTTACTTTATGTCATATACCATTTGGATTTTGCTTTTAATAAAGCTGGAACTGCTTTTAAAGTCTTGGTGTTTTCATTGCCAATCTGTTTCTTTAAAACCCTTATGTGGTCTTCAGGGTCTTTTTGACCCCAAATGACTAAAAACTAAAATAAAAAAATTATCTTTGTCCAAATAGACACTTGTACTGACACTTTGTACAGTTGTCAACACTTTCCAAAACTACACAAAAAAATTTGAGATGATATTTGTTTTTATGTTAGAAAATAAAGATCCCGTTTAGAAAATGGACAAAATTCATCCTCAAAACCAGAAACAACGCAGAACACACATAGACAGAAATGAAGTGGCACACTTCCAACAATACAAAAGACATCCACAATGCAAAATGATCATGCTGTCTCACACACACACATTTGGACAATACATTTGTGAGACTATAAAAACTGCTATCTTATAATTTGTCAAATAACAGAATCCAAAATGCAGAAATACCACAAAAAATAAATTGGTGACACTGACACATCGACAATGTGCACACACACACACACACAGAGAGAGAGAGAGAGAGAGAGAGAGAGAGAGAGAGAGAGAGAGAGAGAGAGAGAGAGAGAGAGAGGGCCCTATTTTAAAGATCTGAAAAGCAAGTATCAAACAAAATCAAAGTACCTTTATGACCGGATCCCGACGCAAAACTAAAAGGGGTTGGTCTGAAGTTGCTACATTACTCATAGGTGTGTTTGGGTGTAACGTGAAATAAACCAATCAGAGCGTCATCTCACATTCCCTTTAAGAGCAGGCGCCCTTGTTCAATGGCGGATTGCTATTATAACGGCGGATTTGCCAGGCGAGCGCCAGGAGCGGTTCACAGCCGAGGAGAGCAACGTTCTCGTCAGGGCCGTAAAAGACAGAGAAGTGGCGTTGAATGGGGATGGAGAAACCCACCCAAATTAGCTTCGGTTAAACAGGCGTGTTATAATTTGGGTAAATGTGTAAGCTAGATTTATGCCTATTTTTTCACATCTTCATGGACACCACAATGATTTCCCTCGTGTGGAATATTTTTCCTAGTAATTATGTATGGTTTGCTAAATTGGAACTGTTGCGTCTGTGTAGATGAGAGAAGCAAAGTGTGTGTGTGTTGTGCACACACTACATTATGGCCAAGCATGCGCCCTTAAAATAGCATCTGAATAACGCGCCACTGACTTTAGACTAGGTTTGTCCTGGTCTGAGGCGGAATTGTTTTCTGGAACTGCAAAATAGCACCAGGGAACGTTTGCACGGGAACACGCCTCCTCTTTTCGCTGAACCGCCCCGGGAGCGCAAGTTCATTCCCTGATTTACCGGCGTGCGTCTGTGGAGGGAAAAGTCTACTGTGCGTCGGGTGCAAAATAGGAATGATACATGTGTCGGTGTACAAAGTCAATTGCGCTGGGTCCAAGATAGGGCCCTGTGTCACAGTCACCAGCTCAGTCATCAACTCTGTTACCTTTTAGCACTACACTTCCCAGCATCCCTCCTGGTCCCCACCTGCCATCACCACACCTGCTGCAGATCATCACCAATCACCTGAGTACTGACTCGCTGCACCTGCACTCCCTCATCAGCACACCCTTTATATGCCCCGTTCACCCTTCCCTCTAGGTCTGGTCTCGTCCATGTTACTACGACAAACAGACTCCTTACCCGAACACTCACCTGAGATCGTCTCCCATCTGTCTTCAACCCGCCGTCAAGATCCAGTTCCCCTGTCTTCACTCGTCTTCATCACCTGTACGGAAACCCCCTTCAGTCTCCGTCTGCATCATTCACTCTCCATTCACTCTCCATTGCCTCGTTCCCGCTACTGCTTCACCACTCTGCTTCAATAAAGACTGTTTTACACTTACCTCCTGTCTGTACCTTTCTGTGTGTGTGTGACAGAGAGAGAGATGAAAGGATGAGACAAAAACGATTTAGCACAGACACAGTTCAAATATCGAGATCAAAGACTTTATGTTTTTATTGTTATAATTGTGATTTTATAATATTTGGATATAAATCCAACTGAAAATAAATTGTGAAAAGATGTCTTTCAGTTAGTCAAATAGCAAATAGTGGAGCTCAGCTGCCATCTACTGGTTAAAGTGATGAATCTTTACTTTTAAAACGGCATTTTCCAAAAGGCAATGGGCAGAAATCTTACAGTAAACCATGTCAAATTATCCATGTTATCCCCATGAATGAAAGTTAGAAATGTGGGTCTTTTATGAAGTGGATTTTGTTTAAAAACCTATTTAAAAATATTTATTTAAATTTATTTATATCCATTTAAAAAAATATCATAAATCCTCCAAAAACATTAATAAACAGAGAAATAAATTTGTAAAAAAAAAAAAAAAAATTGTTGCCTGAGGTCTCTGGAGACCCCAAGACTACACCCCAAACGAAGACCGCAAAAAACATTGTTGTGTGGGTTTGACTCCAGATAGCGCGCACACGTCTGTTTGATGTGTGATGTTTTTTTAGGAATATGCAGAAGATGCTGGAAAACCAAAGAGTTGCAGGACCTGCAGGATTTTTCTGAAGAATGTTTCTCAGTATAACTGCTCAGGAACAAGTAGGGACATTTGTGTAAGTTAAAAAATTATAATACTAAAAAATTACTGTTTAATGCTTTTTTTGTATTCTTTTTCTTTATTCATTTTCATAATAATTTCATAATGTATTTTATGAAGTCAGAGTATGTTTGTACATGTGTGCTGAGGAGGGTAGCTGGAAAATTATATATTCTGCTTAGAGGTATGTGTGCAATGCAGTGATCACTGAGCAGAGATGTTCCAATAACGATGATACTTTAAATGAAGTTCCTAAACGTAAGTTAGGGAGGAGTGAGCCAATCTAATCTTTCAATCAACAGCCTGAGTATATAAGCAGCCGCTTACCTCTCCCTAGCATCAGCTGTTCCAGTATCCCTCCACCTCCCCAAACTCCACCTTCATCTTAGGTACCTTGCCCTTTAATTAACAGGTCCTACATTTAGCCACTGGGGGGTATATCAGAGCTCGAGTTGAAGCTGCTTCATCGAGCCACTCTCCAGTGGACAGCAAGCCGAATAAGTTTAACCTAATATCTTAAAGATTTTATGGGCAAACGAACTCGTTAAATGTATGCAGTTGGCATGCTCTTTGCAAGAAAAGGAATGTTTCAACTGATGAAAATGTACCATTTGTATACCACTAATGTATACACAGAGGAATAGTGGATTGTGCCATGTGTAAGCATGAGGTATACATTCCATCTTTAAACATCAGCAACATGTTTTGCTACTTTACAAGGAAGTTGTAAGTCTCTCTGTGATGTATATAAGCTCAATCCTTACTGTACCATCTCAGAAAAACATAAAGGCATGATGGGGCGAGAGGAAGGAGAAACATAGAGATGAGGGGGTGAGGGAGGAGAAACCCAGAGAAACCATTACAGCTAGCATGATGGGGTGAGGACCAGCCTAGCCCGCCCTGAGAAACCAATCATCCAACCGAGACGGTTTGGGACACGGTGGAGGCTTCCACACGAGCGGCCCTTTTTAGCATAGCTGCCATCTCTGGATCTGGCTCGGGCAGCGCTGGTCTCCCAGAGGGAGGCCGCGGAGCCGAGTCGTCATCGCCAGACCCCAGCTCACCCTCCGATGCTGTGATGGACATCCTGTCCTCTGGAGGGGCCCTGAACGAAACCGCTGGTCGGTCCGCTACAGAGGGACTGCTGAGGCAGCTTTTGTGGATGAGCCATGTTCTCACTGCGGGAACATGAGCATTGCGGTGCTAAGATCAAGACTCGCCTTCGTCCGCTAAGGTGGAGTCCCCATTCCCATGCCCCGCTCTAGTGTTTCTTTTGGGCCAACTTCCCAGAAGAAGGCTGGAGTGCCGCATGAGATGGGTGATCTGAGGATCAAGTGAGGGGTTCCTCGCCCGGCAAATCCCCGTGGGTCCCTCACTCCTCCATCGCACCGCAGCAGGTGGAGCTCCCAGATGAGCGCGCTGCCCAGGTGAAAAAGACGTAGTATTAAATGTATTAAAAATATACTTGAAATTCAAATAGTATGTTTATAATACATTTGTATTCCCAACATGCTTATTTGAAGTGCATTAAAATACATTGAATTACATTTTAATATATTTCTAAAAAGTATACTATAAGTACATTGGTAATAAATTTATGCTTAATTATACTTTTAAGAAATATGCTAAACACAAGCATAATTTTAATATATTTCTAACAAATGCACTATAAGTACATTGGTAATAAATATATGCTTAATCCTCAGACGGTCCTTGGTCATTTCTGACCGAAACATTTTCTCTTTTGAATTTCTAAAAATCACAGCTTCATCGGAATGTTATGAAACTTGGTGACTTTTATGGCATTATGTATGTGAATACGAAAAAAATTTGAGGTCATGATCCGAGCATGCTAAGTGGTCGTAAAAAAAATAGTGCCGATTTTGGTCTTCGGTCAAAAATGACCGACCCATAGGAAATGAATCTACAATCTACAAATCGGCCACAATGCTAAAAAAAATTACACAGCAGTAAAGGGGTGACACTCTACAACATCAAGAGTGCAAAACAGACACACCCACACACACACACACACATACAAACACACTTTTATACACATACACACCAATAAATTTTGATTACAAAAAATCTGTTTTGAATTTTTAAAAATCACAGCTTCATCGTAATGTTACGAAACTTGGTGACTTTTATGGCATTGGGTCGTAAATTTTTTTTGTCACACTTGTGGTCTTCGATCAAAAATGACCCCCATAGGAAATGAATGGGAAATTGACAAAACACAAAAATTCACCCAATATTTCTTTTTTACATAAGTATTCAAATACACCGAGAAAAAAGAAAGAAAAAAGAAAGAAAAAAGTAAATGTGTCCATAAACAGCTGGGGAATTCACATGCCTGAATTCCATAGAGAGCTGTAGATGCCATCTAGTGGTTACACCATGGTCCTACTCTTTATCTCCATACTCCCACCAGATGGTGCTAATCTGCTTAAAACATTTTTTTTTGAAGGCCCAGACTCTATATTACAGTTTTTTATGATTGTTTACACACTAAAATAAAGATTTCCACACAATTTGCAAAATTCTACTCTAATGAGCAAAACACCTCCACAGATTTGCACAACATTACACACAGTGATTTGTAAAACTCTACACACATTTTCACACCTTAGACACAGATAAGGATTGTGAGGTTACTTCCTTGTCATTACAAAGCCCCGGTTTGCCAATGACCACACTAATGAATGAATTGGATAATCACAACCACCAGGTGTGGAAGCACACATGTGCTAATTTGAAAACGCAGCACTCAGGTGTGCTATAAAAGGCAGCAGGCGAGTACACGTGTCTTCAACAAAAATGGAAGGAGTTAGAAGAAGAAGAAGAGTGAGAATGAGAGGGGGAGCTCAAAGAGGAGATGAAGGAGGTAGAGGAAGAGGAGAAGGAGATAGAGGAGGAGGCCCAGGTAGAGGAAGAGGAGAAGGAGATAGAGGAGGAGGCCCAGGTAGAGGAAGAGGAGAAGGAGATAGAGGAAGAGGCCCAGGTACAGGAAGAGGAGAAGGAGATCGAGGAGGAAGCCCAGGTAGAGGAAGAGGAGAAGGAGATAGAGGAGGAGGCCCAGGTAGAGGAAGAGGAGAAGGAGATAAAGGAGGAGGCCCAGGTAGAGGAAGAGGAGAAGGAGATAGAGGAGGAAGCCCAAGGAAGAGGAAGAGGAGAAGGAGATAGAGGAGGAGGCCCAGGTAGAGGAAGAGGAGAAGGAGATAGAGGAAGAGGAGAAGGAGATAGAGGAGGAGGCCCAGGTAGAGGAAGAGGAGAAGGAGATAGAGGAGGAGGCCCAGGTAGAGGAAGAGGAGAAGGAGATAGAGGAGGAAGCCCAGGTAGAGGAAGAGGAGAAGGAGATAGAGGAGGAGGCCCAGGTAGAGGAAGAGGAGAAGGAGATAGAGGAGGAGGCCCAGGTAGAGGAAGAGGAGGAGGAGATAGAGGAGGAGGCCCAGGTAGAGGAAGAGGAGAAGGAGGTAGAGGAGGAGGCCCAGGTAGAGGAAGAGGAGAAGGAGATAGAGGAGGAGGCCCAGGTAGAGGAAGAGGAGAAGGAGATAGAGGAGGAGGCCCAGGTAGAGGAAGAGGAGAAGGAGATAGAGGAGGAGGCCCAGGTAGAGGAAGAGGAGAAGGAGATAGAGGAGGAGGCCCAGGTAGAGGAAGAGGAGAAGGAGATAGAGGAGGAGGCCCAGGTAGAGGAAGAGGAGAAGGAGATAGAGGAGGAGGCCCAGGTAGAGGAAGAGGAGAAGGAGATAGAGGAGGAAGCCCAGGTAGAGGAAGAGGAGAAGGAGATAGAGGAGGAGGCCCAGGTAGAGGAAGAGGAGAAGGAGATAGAGGAAGAGGAGAAGGAGATAGAGGAGGAGGCCCAGGTAGAGGAAGAGGAGAAGGAGATAGAGGAGGAGGCCCAGGTAGAGGAAGAGGAGAAGGAGATAGAGGAGGAGGCCCAGGTAGAGGAAAAGGAGAAGGAGATAGAGGAGGAAGCCCAGGTAGAGGAAGAGGAGAAGGAGATAGAGGAGGAGGCCCAGGTAGAGGAAGAGGAGAAGGAGATAGAGGAGGAGGCCCAGGTAGAGGAAGAGGAGAAGGAGATAGAGGAGGAGGCCCAGGTAGAGGAGGAGGCCCAGGTAGAGGAAGAGTAGAAGGAGATAGAGGAGGAGGCCCAGGTAGAGGAAGAGGAGAAGGAGATAGAGGAGGAGGCCCAGGTAGAGGAAGAGGAGAAGGAGATAGAGGAGGAGGCCCAGGTAGAGGAAAAGGAGAAGGAGATAGAGGAGGAAGCCCAGGTAGAGGAAGAGGAGAAGGAGATAGAGGAGGAGGCCCAGGTAGAGGAAGAGGAGAAGGAGATAGAGGAGGAAGCCCAGGTAGAGGAAGAGGAGAAGGAGATAGAGGAGGAGGCCCAGGTAGAGGAAGAGGAGAAGGAGATAGAGGAGGAGGCCCAGGTAGAGGAAGAGGAGAAGGAGATAGAGGAGGAAGCCCAGGTAGAGGAAGAGGAGAAGGAGGTAGAGGAGGAGGCCCAGGTAGAGGAAGAGGAGAAGGAGATAGAGGAGGAGGCCCAGGTAGAGGAAGAGGAGAAGGAGATAGAGGAGGAGGCCCAGGTAGAGGAAGAGGAGAAGGAGATAGAGGAGGAAGCCCAGGTAGAGGAAGAGGAGAAGGAGATAGAGGAGGAGGCCCAGGTAGAGGAAGAGGAGAAGGAGATAGAGGAAAAGGAGAAGGAGATAGAGGAGGAGGCCCAGGTAGAGGAAGAGGAGAAGGAGATAGAGGAGGAAGCCCAGGTAGAGGAAGAGGAGAAGGAGGTAGAGGAGGAGGCCCAGGTAGAGGAAGAGGAGAAGGAGATCGAGGAGGAGGCCCAGGTAGAGGAAGAGGAGAAGGAGATAGAGGAGGAGGCCCAGGTAGAGGAAGAGGAGAAGGAGATAGAGGAGGAAGCCCAGGTAGAGGAAGAGGAGAAGGAGATAGAGGAGGAGGCCCAGGTAGAGGAAGAGGAGAAGGAGATAGAGGAAGAGGAGAAGGAGATAGAGGAGGAGGCCCAGGTAGAGGAAGAGGAGAAGGAGATAGAGGAGGAGGCCCAGGTAGAGGAAGAGGAGAAGGAGATAAAGGAAGAGGCCCAGGTAGAGGAAGAGGAGAAGGAGATAGAGGAAGAGGAGAAGGAGATCGAGGAGGAGGCCCAGGTAGAGGAAGAGGAGAAGGAGATAGAGGAGGAGGCCCAGGTAGAGGAAGAGGAGAAGGAGATAGAGGAGGAGGCCCAGGTAGAGGAAGAGGAGAAGGAGATAGAGGAGGAGGCCCAGGTAGAGGAAGAGGAGAAGGAGATAGAGGAAGAGGCCCAGGTAGAGGAAGAGGAGAAGGAGATAGAGGAGGAGGCCCAGGTAGAGGAAGAGGAGAAGGATATAGAGGAAGAGGCCCAGGTAGAGGAAGAGGAGAAGGAGATAGAGGAGGAGGCCCAGGTAGAGGAAGAGGAGAAGGAGATAGAGGAGGAGGCCCAGGTAGAGGAAGAGGAGAAGGAGATAGAGGAAGAGGGACGAAATAGCTAGCAGAAAATAGTCTTAAAAGAAAGGAACTTCTCTGAGACCAAATCTAAGGGCTCGAAGGGAGCCCCAGATAGGCCTTCTAGAACTATTGCAAGGTCCCAAGCCAGCACCCTAGTGCAAGTTGCAGGCCTCAGCCTCAAAGTGCCACGAAGGAAACGAGTGATGAGGGGGTCTCGACCCAAAAATGTACTACCCACCAGGGTGTGGAAAGCCGCAATGGCCGCCACGTATACCTTAAGCGTGGAAGGACATAGACCTGATACAAAGCGTTCTTGCAGAAACTCGAATACTGTGTTTACTGAACAGTTAACCGGATCCCACTGACGCTGGTAACACCAAAAAGTGAAAAACTCTCGAAATAGTGAATATAGTTTCCTCGTAGCGGGAGCTCTGGAGATTAGAACCACTCTCTATGAGTTGGGCCCCCTCAGAGGCCAAACCCACAGTTTCCAAATCCCCTGCCGGGGGTGCAATATTGCATCCCCTGCCTGAGACAGAAGGTCTCTCCTGATCGGGACCTCCAAGGGAGGTCCGTCGAGGAGAAAAATTAGGTCCGCAAACCAAATTCAGCTCGGCCAGGGTGGTGCTACTAAATAGGCTTATTCCATCCTGGCGGAATCACTCCAGAACTCCTGGGAGCAGAGCAACAGGGGGAAATGCGTACAGACGTAGCCTCAGCCACGTCTGCTCCATAGCAACCAGTCCCGAGGGGACTGGTTGAGTGAGGGATAACTAGAGTGGACAGTGCGTCGTATGCTGAGACGAGAACAAATCCACTTCTGCCTGGCCATAAAACTCCCATATTTGCTCCACCGCCTCGGGGTGGAGTCCCCTGGCCTCAGCCCCTGCCTCGACAGGGTGTCTGCTCCAATATTCTGACCCCCCTGGAATATACACTGCCCTCAGACAGCGTAATTTCCTGAGGGACCAAAATAATAGGCCACCAACGTGTTGTCTGTGGGTCAAGAACCAGAGTTTCCTCCATATAACCAAGGCGCGGGGATACTGCCGCGTGATCTTGATCGTACGGAGTGGGTTTCCCCTCAGGGAGAACCCTCTGGTCCTGAGCCACCACTGTAAAGGTCTCACGTACAGCAGGTCAAAGGGTATCACATTGAACGCTGCTGCCCTGAGGCCTAACAGTCACTGTTTCAGAACAACACATGATGGCCCCTCAGGTCTGGGAGGAGATGTCTCAACGCATTGAAGACGACCATCATCTCTAGGCAATTCATGTGCCAAGCGAGATGATGACTCCTCCTAAGCCCTGAGCTGAGCGGCCTTCCAATACCGCTCCCCAGCCGGTGAGGGAAGCATCTGTCGAGATCACAACTCGATGGCAAAGAGCTCCCAACACCGGACCCTGGGTTAAGAACCAGTGTTTCCTCCATATAACCAAGGCACGAAGGCACCGCCGCGTGATCTTGATCATACGAAGTGGGTTTCCCCTCGGGGAGAACCCTCTGGTCCTGAGCCACCACTGCAAAGGTCTCATGTACAGCAGGCCAAAAGGTATCCCGTTGGACGCTACTGCCACAAGACCCAACAGTCTCTCGAACTGTTTTACAGTGCGTGACTGGCCTAGCCTCAGCTCTTTTGTGGCTGTTAGGATAGCAGCTACACGAACGGGCGACAGAGTGGCCCGCATCGTCACTGAATCCCATACCACACCAAGGAAAGTGGTTCTCTGTACTGGAGAAAGCACACTCTTCTTGGCATTGAGCCTCAACCCCAACATCTGCATCAGAGCGAGAACGACACCTCGGTGCCGAACCGCTAACTGTTCTGATTCCGCTAGAATCAGCCAGTCATCTATGCAATTTAGAATGCGTATACACTGCAGCCTGGCAGGGCCAGAGCTGCGTCTACACACTTCGTGAATGTGCGGGGTGATAGAGCTAGACCGAAAGGAAGTGCCTGATACTGGTGTTCTTTGCCCCAAAGAAAACCTCAGGAACCTCCTGTGCTGAGGGAGGATGGAGATATGGAAGTATACGTCTTTTAGATCTAGCGTGACAAACCAGTCCTCGGATCTGATTTGAGTCACGATCTGTTTGAGTGTCAGCATCTTGGACTTGAGTTCCAGCACCAAACACTCCAACAGACGAAGATCTAGTAAGTGACGCAGCTCTCCATCCTTTTTTGGAGAAATGAGATAACGACTGTAAAGACCCGACGCAATGTCGGGTGAGTACACCTGCTCTATAGCTTTTTTTGCTAACAGGGCCTTTACCTCTTGCTCCATTACCAGAGCCTGCTCGGAATGCACTAACGTGAGCAACACCCCGTTGTAG
Source organism: Tiaroga cobitis (assembly GCA_030578255.1). Taxonomy (NCBI): domain Eukaryota; kingdom Metazoa; phylum Chordata; class Actinopteri; order Cypriniformes; family Leuciscidae; genus Tiaroga; species Tiaroga cobitis. The sequence goes on along the minus strand of CM060599.1, from coordinate 454,429 downwards.
CCTGGAGGACGAGAACCAAATCTGCCTCTTACTACTAACTGCAGGACCCATAGAGATATATTTGGCAGTAGCTAATGCGCTGCCAGAAAATCTACCAAGGGAACCAGCCACTCGAGGCTGGCCTCTGATGTAATAAAGACAGCCAGCTCGGGGACCTGAAGCATACTGGCAGGAACCACCCGAACTGTCTGTTTTCGAACCCCCCTCAGAGGGCGCGAGTCCGACGCAACGTCGAGTTGACGCTGCGCCAGAAGCTCGCTTGGAGACCGCTGCGCCCCGAGCACCAAGGGTGGCGGGTTGGCAGAACGATCCCCTGAGGGCACCGAGATGGAAAGGGCACCGTATAATGAGGTGTACACCATTCCACCCCGATTGGGGCTGCCCTCACCGGTCTGACGCCGGTGGCGCCAGAGCTTTTCCTTCGAGCCGAAGCTTTCTCAGCATGAAGAACGGTCCTCGGATCCGGCTTCTGCTTTGAAGGCTTTGGCTGCTGTGTTGTGTATGAGAAACTAGACGGCTGGAGCTGCTCACGCCCAGCAGCCCCAGGGGGTTGGACATAGCGAGGGAGAGATTATATTGTATCTTTCTCCATGATTCCCATCAAATTGAGCCGGAGGTGTCTCTCAGTGACCACAAGGGCTGCTTCCATCCCTGAGAGATAAATCTGTGGCCCGACGGAGTTCTCAAACCCCATCGGGCCAAACTCCCTCACTTCTGTCCAAATACCACAGCAGGTCAGCCTGATATGCTTGTAGCACTGCTATAGTGTGCAAGCAGGCTCCTGCTAGACCCACTGCCGTAAATGCTTTTCCCAGTAGATAAAAAATAGTTTTCTTTAATGGTTTAGTGAGAGAAGCCGACGCCTTCAGGGTCGATACTGAATCGGGAGACAGATAGCTCGCAAGCGTATGTTCTAACCGGGGTATTGCCCCATAGCCATACTCTCTTAACCCCCTAATATCTGAATATACATGAATGTGGGGGCTAAAAAACAAGAAGAGTAAGGCTTTTTCCATGATCTAGACAGCTCGCTGTGCAGATCGGGAAAAATGGAAGGCCCCGTGATGGAGGTGAACAAATAGAGGGAAGGAGACTCGTTTTATTTTTTAGAACGAGTGCCCCCTTATTTCTGCTGGCCATTAAACATTTAATTTATCTACAGCCTTACTAAACACCTCCACCAGCTTATTTTTATATATATATTTTTTATATATAATATATAAACTATCATATATATATAAGGCTTATATATTTCTCATACGCTGGGGAAAGAGATGGCAAATCCACTTCCCCCATGATTGTGTCACTTTCAATGCCCAGCACATCTACCTCCTCGGAGGTAGAGCACTGAAGCATTGATTTCTCTCCCCGGGCGGAAGAGACCGCAGCGCGGGCTTCCGAGACCGGTGAGAGAGCACTGGATCCCTCGTGGAAAGGGAGGAGATAAGATCCGCGGACCCGTCTCCAACCCCGTAACGAGATCCTATTCGCGATCCACAGGAATGCATTCTCCGCGCTGCCTCGGCAGACGCGTGTCCTGCACCCTGAGGATCGCGAGCCTGGCCACTTTCCTCGAAAAGTGACAGGCGGGAGTGGAGCATGCGAAGCGAAAGCTTCTCACAATGTTGCAATCAGCCCCCTCGGAGGCTGATACCGCATGCTCCACTCCCAAACAAACTACACAAAGCTCGTGTGTGTCCCCACCCGTTAAATAACGCGGGCAGGGAGAAGCACAGAGTTTGTAAAGTTGTTTCGCCATAACTCTTCCCAATAATATCGAACAGACAACAATAAATAGACAGAGACAGAGTAACACAGATCGCTTGCTGAGACACAGAAGCTAATGCCGCGTTTCACCGGATGTGCTCTTATGCCTTCCTGGTCATGACGTCACCCGCCCGTGACGCTCATTCTTTCCATTGGACTAGTTGACATTGATGCTCAGACGCATTCACGCTGGGGGCGTTCCCAAAGCGTCGATGACGCATCGCGAGTTCCCTCGAAAGGGAACTGATAGGGAACCTTCTTTCTTATATACAGTAGAGTTAAAATCAGTATATTAGTATAGTGACAAATTTCTTACTTTTCTTTGGTTTTATATATAAATAGGTGTATACAGAAGAAAAACCTTTTAAATCAGCTACAAAATCTAAAATAAACCAGAGCAGGAGCTTCTAAAAGCAGCTCCAGTGACGCAACAAATTCACTGATCACTGATTGGCTCTTTAATTTAGAAGGCGGGACTTATTCAGCCATATTGCGTGTTGCACTGTCTCCCATTCATAAGTAATATATCGTCGCTGTCGGGCGGAAACCTCGTATGTCCAAATTTGGTCAATTTCATATTTTTTCACAAATCGATGCTATTGGTCAGTCTCCACGTGGGTCTGTTATTTTTACAAATTATTAACCAATCGAAAGTGTTGAAAATAGAGCAAACCTCGTAACTCCACCCCTTCTTCACTTGGCGCCTATCTAGTAATTGCTGACTCTATTACTCCAACTCTGAGCGAACTCTCTGCTCCTCATCACGGTGCGTCTCGGGTGCTGCGGTAATCACTCCGCTAAAGTAGCAGTGCTTCGCCTTCTGAGAATATAGTTACCAATATTTATACGGTTAAAAGATGGCTGTGTCTCATATGACCTTGTTATTTGTACACTCTGTGACTATACAAATCACAACATGTAAATAGGAAAATGTTTGCGTTGGGTGCGTCAGACAGAGTTACAGCACGCACGGAGATGAGAAGGGTATGTATGGACTTATCTAACTCTGGGGGATACAATGAATAAGCTAAAGTCCAAAAAAGTCTGCATGTTCCTTTAAAGGAAGTTCAGGAACAACCTCAATCCATCAGGAAACACCACATAGGTTGCTGCATTAGGCTAATAGATAGCGCTGCAGTCAGACTAATCAGATAGAGTGGGCTAAAGGTTTGCAGATTTTGGGTCATGCTGCAGATGGGAGATGGGGGGGGGGGACTGCACCAGACCAGAGCCTTTAATGATTTTGTGGGAGATATGATAGGAAAAGAATTCTCATTCTATTTGTCTTATCCTTTCATTTTAATGAGTAGAATGAGTAAACCACGGCTAATGCTAATTAGCAGGATAACCAAACTAAATGGATATTTCATTTATCGTTTAGTGTTAACCCAATTAACCCAATCTATGTTGAATCTTTATTAGTGGAATTAAAATTCGCAAAGAGAAAAGAGATGTCATTTTTTATTATGACAAAAAAAGATTTAAACAAGAGTCATGTTTGTATGTTAAATCTTTGTTATGGAAAGTGGAGAGATGAACCCAATCGCAGACAGTATGCAATTCACACGGTTTTATTCAGACAAAACAGGGAAAACAAAACCCACGATGGGGCAAAAACAAAGACTAACTACACTAGACTAAGACTTGACAAATAACTAACAACAGCAACAAGATCAGGATTTTACAAGACGGAGTTCTTCACAATGTACTCACGGGAAGGTCTACACACAGGTATCGTATCACAGGATACACCAAAACACAAGGCCATGTGCCTGCACACATAACATGGGTCTGTCATGATCCTGCCTCAAGAGTAGAGAAAGAGAATGACAAGAGGGCAGAATCATGACAATCTTATCATTTAACTTGGTAAGTTCTACATACACAAATGTAAATGCTCTGAGAAGAAACCCAACATCTCCAGTTTCAAGGCTGATATGAAGATTATTTTAAAACCTTACAAGGACTTTTACCAGAACTATTGACATTTACAAAGAATTAAATTCCTCCTCTTTATTTTGATTACACGTATACCCTTTTGTGTGTTTTTTTTCCTCTTTAATGTGTGAATATACTTTTCTTCAATATCTTTGATATGAATGTAATCTTTAACGTTCATCATATAATAGGCTCTACCTGATGTTAAAAAAGTTATGTATTGTGATACTATGAAATTATTTAAGGCATTCTATGTAATCTAATTTGGAAAAGAAAGTCCTAGAACACAAGTGCTAAGGAGGGTGTTTGGCACAGGATATTCTTGGCAAGAGCTTGCATGATGTCACTTCATAAATCTGACAGGGTTTGAGCTGGAACTGCAGGTTTTCTTTAGTTCTGTTTTCCTGTGCCGAGGTAAGAAGGGTTATCGCTGTTCTCTGTGATATCTATTTTATTTCTTTAACTATATTGGCCATCCATGCTGGTTAAAGAAATATATATTTTATTTATGTATATGTGTGATTATTTTTGATGGATGGTTTCTTGTGTGTAATATTATGCAATGTTCTGTAAATTCCACATGGCAGAGCATATATTGTCTGTGTATTATATTTTGTTTGAGGTTTATTAGGGGTTTTATTCTTTGCATTTTGGTTACATCTAACATTTATCTTTATTTGTCATATATGTTCTAGTTTATTTTTTAGTGAGTTCCATGTAATTAGTATTAATTTAACTGCAGCCAAACTATATTATTCCCTTTTATAATTCGCATTGCATTATTTTGTTGATTGGTAACTGCTAGGGGTGTGACGAGACGTTTATCTCACGAGAACGAGACGAGACGAGATTTTTGCACAATTTTTCAGAAATCCTCAATGACAAAATTCATGACTGGAAAAATAGTATGCAGGCGCATTCTGCAATGTTTAACTAATAATCTTATAAAGTAGACCTGAAATGACATGCATTATGAGTATGAATTATCAAATGCATTGAAAGAAAACAATATATAAGCACTGTACAAGGTTTTTATTGACTGGCTTTTCTCTGTATGATTTCACATGAGTCTCTTCAGACCTTACTGTACATTTAAGAGCTTTCAGAACTTCTGATTGAGGCTGTGTGTGACCCCCTAACTGATTGAAGTCTTATAAAGCGCAAACAATAAGTGCAAGTGCAACCATAATCAAAGTTGGCACACAGACTCTTTATAATTGTTTTCAAATTGCTGTTTTATTTTATAGGGTTAATCCGGGTAGAGAGAAACGAGGCCAACACAGTCTCACTCCCTACTCGTAGGAGACGGACTATTGTATGTTCGCGGCCTAATTTGTGCGCAATGCGTATCAGGGAGCTTGTGTTTTACTTTCACTTTCGTGATCGCGCGTACTCTGTGTATAGCAGCGGTGCTGAGCGCGCATTCTACAATAAGACATTTATCAGACGTTAGTGTTGCGCAACGAATCCTCCGCCATCCTCACGCGATCAGTGAACTGTGATTCGTGCTGCACTAATTGCAACGGCAACTCGTGCTGGATGAGCAGAGCAGACTTTTACATTATTTTATAATGTTTTTTTTTATTTTTATAAAAACAGCAGTTTAGGCGAATGTGAGTGTAGCGGTGGAATATTCTATGGTAATCTCACCCTCACTAGAGGTGGGCAGATCGATACTAATATCGATAATATCGATACCAACGTTGGTATCGGTATTGATCAATAGGCTACCAACGTGAAAATATCGATACTTAAGTTTCAGTTTCTCTCGTTTTGCGACCTGACCGTGTTTGTCAAAATGCTGCTGCTGTCACAGAGCAGAGCAAGCTCTCTGTAATCCTCCTCCCAATCCCAAGAGTGCTCTGCTCCCCCTCTCCTGTGTTGTACCCAGTGTTGAGCATGTTACTTAAAAAAAGTAATTAGTTATAGTTACTAGTTACTTCTCACAAATAGTAACTGAGTTAGTAACTGAGTTACATCATTATAAAAGTAACTAATTACCAGAGAAAGTAACTATTGCGTTACTTAAAAAAAAAATAATAATAGGCCTATGTCAAATAATTTGGATGCCCCCAGTATTAAATATGTTAAATTAATGAAATGGACACTTAATAGTGTAGATTAGTGTTCAATGTTTTATAATAATAATTTATTCTATTTTAATGTTGCTGTGGGACAATGTGAGAGACGCCTATTAAATTCAATATATTATTCTAAATATTAGCATTACTATAGTAGAACAATAAAACATTATAGATGGTTTACTTAATATCGCACAGACCACAACTGGCCAACAAATAAGTTTAAAAATAAATTATGCTTCTTAAGAAATGTACCAAAAATGAATAAATAATAATAAAATATATACATACTCTTTGTGCATATTAAAATGATAAAACTGTTACACAACTTCACAACTAGTAGACATACTGTAGCCTGAGTATTCTCTTCCTAACAAAAGTAAACAGTTTAACAAGTGCTCTCTCAATATAATACTGAACAATTTACCAAAAAAAAAATATAATACTAAAATATAATATTTTGGGGGTTTATTTTTATAACCTATAGCGAACGTCATCATCAGAGATTATTTAAGCCAAATTCTAGACATGTTTGCCGCACGTGTTTACAACCGGTCAAACAAAGATGTTTTCTGTGAATGTTCCCTGCAGGTTATTTTCGGGTTTATTTTATAACCTAAACAGAACGTTACCTGACGGTAATTTTTTTGATTTTATTTGTATAACCATGTAAATGAATTAACGTTGCAGATATGTGTCATTTATTTATAAACAAACTATATAATGCTCGGACACCCTCGGTCTCTCTTGCGCAACTGTTGAGCGCGATCTCGGACACATTCGGTCTCTCTCGCGCATTGAGCGCGCTCGCGCCAAACGCTTCGCTTTTGTCCACTCCGGCGCCTCATAAACACACACACACACACACACACCAGAGAAAAAAACTTTGCAGGTCCTATGGCGGAGAGAGAGCCTACTCGGATGAAAGCTGCTTCAGTGAGTTCAATAGTAACGCCACATTTTTTTTTGTCAGTAACGGTAACTGCGTTGTAACGGGGGAAACAGTAATTCGTTTGATTACTCGTTACTGAAAAAGATAACGCCGTTAGTAACGCCGTTTATTTATAACGCCGTTATTCCCATCACTGGTTGTACCGTCACGTGACTCACCACTAGCGCGCTGTTGATGACCCCACCATAATTGGGGGGTACTGCTCCTTCCCTCATTTTTGAAAACACTCTTATCTGAATAATTGTATGTACCTTTATAAAAGAGCAGTTTTCCTTAATTTTATTTTATGTATGCTCTAAATTTCATTTCAAAATCTTACATTTTATTAATAGGCTACATTCAATTAAAATAATAAGACAGCCTAGCGGCCAATCAAATTAAATAATTTACATTGAAAAATTATAACTGTATTAAATGAGATTATGAGATTGTTTTAAATATTTTTTGAATAATATAAGGAATGTTGAAAAGAATGATACTTTGAAACTAAACCGCCAGTAGGAGGCGGCAGGCGGCCGTCTTAGTGAGCGATTCAGTGAGTCATTCATTTAAACGATTCGTTCAAACGGCTGATTTATTCAGAATGAGGCGGTTTAATAATGGGTAATTGAATCTTTGACTCGAGCGATTAGTTCAAAACGCTGAATTATTCAGTAATCATGGATGAGTGTTGCTCTGAGATGCGCTGTGGTTCTGTTGTTTGGAAATATTTTCGCTGCTGAAACGGAACAAAAACAGTCATTGCGTCTAAAAATGTAAGTAACTTAATTTGAACTATTTTACTTGTTTATCGAACTGTTATGAAATCAATATCTCGGTTTCAATCGTGATGGCATTCAGGAAAACAGCACTCTGGTCGTGTGTAGCCTATATATTGTTTCTTAACTATAAATTAATGTTATAAATAACTGCGCGAGCCGCAACAGCGCAACTTTGTCCGTACATTAGCAGGAGCACAATAACAACAACTCACTCGGCTAGCTGCCCTTCTCTATCTCCACGGTGGTTAAAAATGGTACGGTCCACAATAGGGGTGTTCGCTGAAATCGCTTTACATTAAAATGTTCCTACAGTGAAAATAGGAGTTGACTTGTATTGTAACTGTAATTATATTTTTTCACAATATCAGAAAAATTATCTGACCCCCCCAAAACTGATATTTCTGATTCTGTCCCTTTGGGGGACAGAATTTCACTTGCGCGAAAACAGAAGTTTAACCATTTCATCTGCAGCAAAAAATAAATTAAAATAAAAACGAAAAGAGGGAGATCTTTAAGTTCTTTAGTTCAAACTAGCTACAAATTACTGTTGCTTACCTCCAGTTCGTGTTGCAACCATAGTGCGAATTACAGGGGGTACTGGGGGGGTACCCCCCAATGAAGACCCAGTACCCCCTGTAATTCGCACTATGGTTGCAACACGAACTGGAGGTAAGCAACAGTAATTTGTAGCTAGTTTGAACTAAAGAACTTAAAGATCTCCCTCTTTTCGTTTTTATTTTAATTTATTTTTTGCTGCAGATGAAATGGTTAAACTTCTGTTTTCGCGCAAGCGCAGTGAGGGAAAAACACTGAGTTTAGGGCAATCGGTTCGCAGCTTTGCTTCAACTGTGCGATCGAGTCACGAGGAGCGACCAAAATTTCTGACATGCCAGAAATTCATCCGACCATCCGATTGTCGATCGGGAGAGGTTAATCTATGGAGCGAATTATGTGCCAAAACCTCACACACACACAAAACGTCTCAGGTTACTACTGTAACCATAGTTCCCTGAGAAAGGGAACGAGACGATGCGTCACTTGACGCTTTGGGAACGCCCCCAGCGTGCATGCGTCTGAGCATCAATGTCAACTAGTCCAATGGAAAGAATGAGCGTCACGGGCGGGTGACGTCATGACCAGGAAGGGATAAAGGCTCACCTGGTGAAACGCGGCATTAGCTTCAAAAGGTCGAAGCAAGCCGATCACAGGGAAGCAGGAAGTATGGCAGGGTGACGCATCGTCTCGTTCCCTTTCTCAGGGAACTATGGTTACAGTAGTAACCTGAGACGTTCCCTTTCGAGGGAACTCGCGATGCGTCACTTGACGCTTTGGGAACGAGAATACCCAAACCGCCAGAATTCCAAGTACCTGAGTGTCAGTCTGTTGGAACTAAGCACTAAGCACCATACCCCTCGTTGAGTGAGCTCTGACCACCAAAGGACACGGCTGGTCAGAGTACTCGTATGCAAGTGAAATAGCCTCGACTATCCACTTACTAACCGTCTGTTTATAAGCAGGAAGACCCTTCTTAGGTGATCCAAGCAAATAAATAACTGGTCGGACTTCCTCATTGAAGATGTCCGATGAACATAAGTATCCAGTGCTCGCACTGGACACAAGAGGTTCAGCCTTTCCTGGTCCGCAGATGTAAAAGGAGGACAGAAACCTGCAGCACAATAGGCCTCGGAATAATGGTAGGCACCTTTGGAACATATCCATGTTTCGGGTAAGAATGCCTTGGCCATCCCCGGTGCACTCAAGGCAGGTGGGGACCGAAAGGGCCTGAAGGTCTGACTCTAATAGGGACGAAATAGCTAGCAGAAAATAGTCTTAAAAGAAAGGAACTTCTCTGAGACCAAATCTAAGGGCTCGAAGGGAGCCCCAGATAGGCCTTCTAGAACTATTGCAAGGTCCCAGGCCAGCACCCTAGTGCAAGTTGCAGGCCTCAGCCTCAAAGTGCCACGAAGGAAACGAGTGATCAGGGGGTCTCGACCCAAAAATGTACTACCCACCAGGGCGTGGAAAGCCGCAATGGCCGCCACGTATACCTTAAGCGTGGAAGGACATAGACCTGATACAAAGCGTTCTTGCAGAAACTCGAATACTGTGTTTACTGAACAGTTAACCGGATCCCACTGACGCTGGTAACACCAAGAAGTGAAAAACTCTCGAAATAGTGAATATAGTTTCCTCGTAGCGGGAGCTCTGGAGCTTAGAATGGTCTCAACAACCTCGGTTGAGAGACCACTCTCTATGAGTTGGGCCCCCTCAGAGGCCAAACCCACAGTTTCCAAATCCCCTGCCGGGGGTGCAATATTGCATCCCCTGCCTGAGACGGAAGGTCTCTCCTGATCGGGACCTCCAAGGGAGGTCCGTCGAGGAGAAAAATCAGGTCCGCAAACCAAATTCAGCTCGGCCAGGGTGGTGCTACTAAATAGGCTTATTCCATCCTGGCGGAATCACTCCAGAACTCCTGGGAGCAGAGCAACAGGGGGAAATGCGTACAGACGTAGCCTCAGCCACGTCTGCACCATAGCAACCAGCCCCGAGGGGACTGGTTGAGTGAGGGATAACCAGAGTGGACAGTGCGTCGTATGCTGAGACGAGAACAAATCCACTTCTGCCTGGCCATAAAACTCCCATATTTGCTCCACCGCCTTGGGGTGGAGTCCCCTGGCCTCAGCCCCTGCCTCGACAGGGTGTCTGCTCCAATATTCTGGCCCCCCTGGAATATACACTGCCCTCAGACAGCATAATTTCCTGAGGGACCAAAATAATAGGCCACCAACGTGTTGTCTGTGGGTCAAGAACCAGAGTTTCCTCCATATAACCAAGGCACGAAGGCACCGCCGCGTGATCTTGATCGTACGGAGTGGGTTTCCCCTCAGGGAGAACCCTCTGGTCCTGAGCCACCACTGTAAAGGTCTCACGTACAGCAGGTCAAAGGGTATCACATTGAACGCTGCTGCCCTGAGGCCCAACAGTCATTGTTTCAGAACAACACATGATGGCCCCTCAGGTCCGGGAGGAGATGTCTCAACGCATTGAAGACGACCATCATCTCTAGGCAATTCATGTGCCAAGCGAGATGATGACTCCTCCCAAGCCCTGAGCTGAGCGGCCTTCCAATACCGCTCCCCAGCCGGTGAGGGAAGCATCTGTCGAGATAGCAACTCGATGGCAAAGAGCTCCCAACACCGAACCCTGGGTTAAGAACCAGTGTTTCCTCCATATAACCAAGGCACGAAGGCACGGCCGCGTGATCTTGATCATACGAAGTGAGTTTCCCCTCGGGGAGAACCCTCTGGTCCTGCGCCACCACTGCAAAGGTCTCATGTACAGCAGGCCAAAAGGTATCCCGTTGGACACTACTGCCACAAGACCCAACAGTCTCTCGAACTGTTTCACAGTGCGTGACTGGCCTAGCTTTAGCTCTTTGGTGGCTGTCAGGATAGCAGCTACACGAACGGGCGATAGAGTGGCCCGCATCGTCACTGAATCCCATACCACACCAAGGAAAGTGGTTCTCTGTACTGGAGAAAGAACACTCTTCTTGGCGTTGAGCCTCAACCCCAACATCTGCATATGGGCGAGAACGACACCTCGGTGCCGGACCGCCAACTGCTCTGATTCCGCCAGAATCAGCCAGTCGTCGATGTAGTTCAGAATACGTATGCCCTGAAGCCTGAGAGGGGCTAGAGCTGCATCCACGCATTTCGTGAACGTGCGGGGTGATAAAGCTAGACCGAAAGGAAGAACCCGATATTGGTATTCTTTGCCCCCGAAAGAAAACCTTAGGAACTTCCTGTGCTGAGGGAGGATGGAGACATGGAAGTAGGCGTCCTTCAGATCTATCGTGACAAACCAGTCCTCGGATCTGATTTGAGTCACGATCTGTTTGAGTGTCAGCATCTTGAACTTGAGTTTCTGTACTGAACGATTCAACAGACGAAGATCTAAAATAGGACGCAACCCCCCATCCTTTTTTGGAACGATGAAATAACGGCTGTAAAAACCCGACACTCTGTCGGGTGAGTACACCTGTTCTATAGCTTCCTTTGCTAACAGGGCCTTTACCTCTTGCTCCATTACCAGAGCCTGCTCGGGATGCACCACTGTGGGCAGCACCCCGTTGTAACGAGGAGGACGAGAACCAAACTGGATTCTGTATCCTTTCTCTACAATCTGCAGGACCCAATGAGAAATATTCGGCAGAAGCTTCCACGCTGCCAGAAAATTTACTAAGGGAACCAGCCTCTCGAGGCTGGTCTCTGGTGTTATCGAGACAGCCAATTCCGGAGCCTGAAACATAATGGCAGGAACTACCTGAACTGGCCGCTCTAAGGCCCCCCTCAGAGGGCGCGAAACCGATGCTGTGCCGCAGCATAGCATCAGCGACTCGCTGGAGACCGCTGCGCCCTGAAGCACCAAGGGTGGCAGGGTTGGCAGAACGGTCTCGTGAGGACCCCGAAATGGAACGGGCACCGTATAATGAGGTGTACACCATTCCACCCCGGTTGGGGCTGCCCTCACCGGTCTGACGCCGTGGCGCCAGACCTTTTCCTTTTGAGCCGCAGCCTTCTCAGCATGAAGAACGGTCCTCGGATCCGGCTTCTGCTTTGAAGGCTTTGGCTGCTGTGTTGTGTATGAGAAACTAGCCGGCTGGAGCTGCTCACGCCCAGCAGCCCCAGTGGGTTGGACATAGTGAGGGAGAGATTATCTTGTATCTTTCTCCATGATTCCCATCAAATTGAGCCAGAGGTGTCTCTCAGTGACCACATTTCTTTGGCTGCCATCCCTGAGAGATAAATCTGAGGCCCGACGGAGTTCTCAAACCCCATCGGGCCAAACTCCCTCACTTCTGTCCAAATACCACAGCAGGTCAGCCTGATATGCTTGCAGCACTGCTATAGTGTGCAAGCAGGCTCGTGCTAGACCCACTGCCATATATGCTTTTCCCACTAGATTAAAAAATAGTTTTCTTTAATGGTTTAGTGAGAGAAGCCGACGCCTTCAGGGACGATACTGAACCGGGAGACATAGCTCGCAAGTGTCTGTTCTACCCGGGGTATTGCCCCATAGCCATACTCTCTTAACCCCCAAATATCTGAATATACATGAATGTGGGGCTAAAAAATGAGTAAGGCTTTTTCCATGATCTAGACAGCTCGCTGTGCAGATCGGGAAAAATGGAAGGCCCCGTGATGGAGGTGGAAAAAATAGAGGGAAGGAAACTCGTTCAATTTATTTTAAGGACGAGTGCCCCCTTATTTCTGCTGGCCATTAAATATTTAATTTATCTACAGCCTTAGTAAACACCTCCACCAGCTTATTATTATATATATATTTTTTATATACATTCTTTATATATATACACTTTATTTTATATATAATATATAAACTATCATATATATATATATATATAGGCTATATATAATTCTCATACGCTGGGGAAGAGATGGCAAATCCACTTCCCCCATGATTGTGTACACTTTCAATGACCAGCACATCTACCTCCTCGGAGGTAGAGCACTGAAGCATTGATTTCTCTCCCCGGGCGGAAGAGCCGCAGCGCGGGCTTCCGAGACCGGAGAGAGAGCACTGGAACCCTCGTGGAAAGGGAGGAGATAAGATCCGCGGACCCGTCTCCAACCCCGTAACGAGATCCTATTCGCGATCCACAGGAATGCATTCTCCGCGCTGCCTCGGCAGACGCGTGTCCTGCACCCTGAGGATCGCGAGCCTGGCCACTTTCCTCGAAAAGTGACAGGCGGGAGTGGAGCATGCGAAGCGAAAGCTTCTCACAATGTTGCAATCAGCCCCCTCGGAGGCTGATACCGCATGCTCCACTCCCAAACAAACTACACAAAGCTCGTGTGTGTCCCCACCCGTTAAATAACGCGGGCAGGGAGAAGCACAGAGTTTGTAAAGTTGTTTCGCCATAACTCTCCCAATAATATCGAACAGACAACAATAAATAGACAGAGACAAAATGACACAGATCGCTTGCTGAGAAACAGAAGCTAATGCCGCGTTTCACCGGGTGAGCCTTTATCCCTTCCTGGTCATGACGTCACCCGCCCGTGACGCTCATTCTTTCCATTGGACTAGTTGACATTGATGCTCAGACGCATGCACGCTGGGGGCGTTCCCAAAGCGTAAAGTGACGCATCGCGAGTTCCCTCGAAAGGGAACGTGTTTTACTCACACCCAATGATTCACAAACAAACTCAATGTGGTTTGTAAATACAAAACATCACTCACAAACTAATGCATATTGTTCTGCAAATAAAAAACGTACCTATCAAACAAATACAGTACGTTTTACATATACATAGAAACGTATTTCTTCAATGACAAAAATATCATCCAAGTACAAACTAAAATCTTTCAAGTACAAAACAAAATTCTACAAGTACAAAACAAAAACCTTCATGTACAAAACAAAATTCTACAAGTACAAAACAAAAACCTTCAAGTACAAAGCAAAATTCTACAAGTACAAAACAAAAACCTTCATGTACAAAACAAAATTCTACAAGTACAAAACAAAAACCTTCATGTACAAAACAAAATTCTACAAGTACAAAACAAAAACCTTCATGTACAAAACAAAATTCTACAAGTACAAAACAAAAACCTTCATGTACAAAACAAAATTCTACAAGTACAAAACAAAAACCTTCAAGTACAAAGCAAAATTCTACAAGTACAAAACAAAATTCTACAAGTACGAAAAACTGTCATGTGACTTTTGACACTATTTTTCCCCGTCCAGGCAGATTTTCTCACAAATGCAGTTGAGCAACTTCCTCTTCTAGAACAGTAGATGGCGCTAAGATAGGGGATCAATTTCGCGCTAGTCTCTCGGGAGAAACACTGATGTGAAACGCGTGCTTGCCTTTGCCCATGGGAAAATGAGCGGGGAACAGGTGCGTTTCTGTCTTACTTTATCTATAATTGACCTTATTGAGGTTTTGGTAAATGTTTATTAGGCTATATAGACAGAAATCCACATTAGCGCTTAGTAGCACTCCACTAGGATAAGGGAATCTATAAACTGAAAGCTCTGCCATCATGTTGCTTTTTACATTTTTGTAAAAACGTTTCATTTACTGAATGAGTCTATTTCTTTCGTTCTCCATAAATTAATGAGAACATTTCATTTAATTGAAAGTGTCCCACTTATTCATTAATTTAGTTGGAATTCAGTCAGCGTAACTGTTAATGTAATAAAATAATGAATGAACAAAACAAACAATATACAATTGTTTCTAACTTCCCTGTGACGTATTGCCCAAATTATTATTTTGGACAGACAAATGAAACCTTCCTTTCAATTAAATTAAATGTTCTCATTAATTTATGGAGAACGAAAGAAATAGATTCGTTCAGTGTACATAATCACTAATTTAGTCATTTCACACGCGTCTTATGTAGATTTATTTTTTTTTTTTAAAGCAACATATGATAGAGCTTTCAGCTTATTCCCCTATCCTAGAGAGAGTGAAGTGCTACTAGCGGTAATATGGATTTTTGTCTAGATGTAATAAACATTTTGCAAAAGAAAACCTCAATAAGGTTAATTAGATAAAGTAAGACAGAAACACACTTGTTCACCGCTCATTTTCCTCAGCTGTAGGCAGTGTTCTATTTCGTTACAGAATACATGCCCAAAAATGTAATTTGTAACGTATTCCGTTACATTACTCAATCTACAAACTATAAGGTAGCCTCTCTCACAGACATGTCTACTTTTAAACTAACAATTCAAAACGAAAGAAAAAAGACTACAGACTGCTCTCTGCTTATGTAATCCTGGCGCGTTCACTGCGAAGATCGCGAGTCAGCATCGTCAACTTCATGTTTTCAGCCGACACACTGACAAAGAATACACTTGTTTATTAATAAACAATTAAAATATCTCCTTGCTATATTTTACATATTCATAATCTTTTGCCGGTTCTTTGTGACAGCTTTAAGGTGCTTTATTGGCAGTGCCACCCTACATGGTACACGCGTCACCACCGCACCGCACCCACCAGAATAGGCCTGTTTAGTAAGCAGGATAAGATTGCCGCATTCTTACATTCATAAAAGGCAATTCAATGCGGACGTAATCCCTCAGATTGAGTAATGTAACGGAATACGTTACAAATTACATTTTTGGGCATGTATTCTGTAACGAAATAGCCTATGTTTTCCCAACACTGCCTAGCTGAGGAAAATGAGCGGTGAACAGGTGTGTTTCTGTCTTACTTTATCTAATTAACCTTATTGAGGTTTTCTTTTGCAAAATGTTTATTACATCTAGACAAAAATCCATATTACCGCTAGTAGCACTTCACTCTCTCTAGGATAGGGGAATCTAAGCTGAAAGCTCTCTCATATGTTGCTTTAAAAAAAAAAATCTACATAAGACGCGTGTGAAATGACTAAATTAGTGATTATGTACACTGAACGAATCTATTTCTTTCGTTCTCCATAAATTAATGAGAACATTTCATTTAATTGAAAGGCGGGTTTCATTTGTCTGTCCAAAATAATAATTTGGGCAATACGTCACAGGGAAGTTAGAAACAATTGTATATTGTTTGTTTTGTTCATTCATTATTTTATTACATTAACAGTTACGCTGACTGAATTCCAACTAAATTAATGAATAAGTGGGACACTTTCAATTAAATGAAATGTTCTCATTAATTTATGGAGAACGAAAGAAATAGACTCATTCAGTAAATGAAACGTTTTTACAAAAATGTAAAAAGCAACATGATGGCAGAGCTTTCAGTTTATAGATTCCCTTATCCTAGTGGAGTGCTACTAAGCGCTAATGTGGATTTCTGTCTATATAGCCTAATAAACATTTACCAAAACCTCAATAAGGTCAATTATAGATAAAGTAAGACAGAAACACACCTGTTCACCACTCATTTTCCCATGGGCAAAGGCAAGCACGCGTTTCACATCAGTGTTTCTCCCGAGAGACTAGCGCGAAATTGATCCCCTATCTTAGCGCCATCTACTGTTCTAGAAGAGGAAGTTGCTCAACTGCATTTGTGAGAAAATCTGCCTGGACGCGGAAAAATAGTGTCAAAAGTCACATGACAGTTTTTCGTACTTGTAGAATTTTTTGTACTTGTAGAATTTTGCTTTGTACTTGAAGGTTTTTGTTTTGTACTTGTAGAATTTTGTTTTGTACATGAAGGTTTTTGTTTCGTACTTGTAGAATTTTGTTTTGTACTTGTAGGTTTTTGTTTTGTACTTGTAGAATTTTGCTTTGTACTTGTAGGTTTTTGTTTTGTACTTGTAGAATTTTGCTTTGTACTTGAAGGTTTTTGCTTTGTACTTGTAGGTTTTTGTTTTGTACTTGTAGAATTTTGCTTTGTACTTGAAGGTTTTTGTTTTGTACTTGTAGAATTTTGCTTTGTACATGAAGGTTTTTGTTTTGTACTTGTAGAATTTTGTTTTGTACTTGTAGGTTTTTGTTTTGTACTTGTAGAATTTTGCTTTGTACTTGTAGGTTTTTGTTTTGTACTTGTAGAATTTTGTTTTGTACTTGTAGGTTTTTGTTTTGTACTTGTAGAATTTTGTTTTGTACTTGTAGGTTTTTGTTTTGTACTTGTAGAATTTTGCTTTGTACTTGAAGGTTTTTGTTTTGTACTTGTAGAATTTTGTTTTGTACTTGAAAGATTTTAGTTTGTACTTGGATGATATTTTTGTCATTGAAGAAATACGTTTCTATGTATATGTAAAACATACTGTATTTGTTTGATAGGTATGTTTTTTATTTGCAGAACAATATGCATTAGTTTGTGAGTGATGTTTTGTATTTACAAACCACATTGAGTTTGTTTGTGAATCATTGGGTGTGAGTAAAACACGTTTTGTGTGTGTGTGAGGTTTTGGCACATAATTCGCTCCATATTAATCGCCTCTCGTTTCTCCCTGTACACTGCACAACAAACGACGCACGACAAAGCTGAAAATCGGTCCGACCCGATAAAGTCATTTGAGTCAGAATTCGGCTCAAAATCGGACGAAAATCGCCCCGCCCACACGGCACGCGACTCGGTACAGCCTATCTTTCTTTTATAAATATAATAAAACTAAAGACTTTTTGGAGATATGATATATTTATATTTGTGAAGTAATTATTTTGTAACTTTGTTTACTTAAATAAAACAGAAGTAACCAAAAGTTGTTTCTGAACAAAAGCTTTTGTAGTACTGATTTTAACTGATTAATAACCCAAAATGCAAATCACAAAAACAACTTAAAAGTCATGAAAATTTATTTAGATTTAGGTTGAAGACACATCCACCTTAATTATTAAAAAGTATTGGTATCGGCGATACTGGCCCTGTATTTACTTGGTATCGGATCGATACCAAATCTAGCGGTATCGCACACCTTGGCGATATCGCGAGACAGCTTTTCACTCGACGAGAAATCTCGTCATGTTTTAGTCTCGCGAGATCTCGTCACACCCCTAGTAACTGCCTTCACGTGCCATCAGAAATCGTGATGATTACAAACTCGTATTCAAGTTTCCAAATGTAAGGGCGTTCAAGCGCAATTTTTGCCCAGGAAACTGGATAATTCGCATAGCAAGTGAAGTTGAAGTTACCTGTGGGAAGCTGTGTCATGCTGCTGACGAGGTGCTGTCCGCTGCATTCGTTTAATGCTTTTGTGAGAGGTATGAATGAATAAATAATATAATTAACTTTTTTTTTTTGTCTTATCCTATCATTTTAATGAGTAGAATGAGTAAATTAAGCCTAATGCTAAATTTAGATTAGGCTTATGCTAAATAGCAGATATTTATCTATTTTTGATTTCATTTTTTTAATTAAACCCACAGCTAAAGGAGAGGAGGCTCTAACTGTGAAGCATCCACTGTCAACATCTACGCAACCTGGAAAAAAAGAGGCGGCTTCCTCTGCTTTAGGTAGGTCTAAGATGTGTTTTACACTTTGTATTGCAGTTGTTCAGAAGATATGATACAAATGTATGAAATGTATATATTCTTACGCACAGCTCTGTTTGTTATTTGTATGACAAAAAGTTTTAAAAGTCTTGCTGTTTACTTTAATAACCAAACGGCACGCGTTTAACTCTTTTATGTATAGAACTGGCGTAACACATACAGGTTCAACACGAGGGTATTACAGACTCTGCGGCAGAACATGAAATCCACGGGGAGGAGTCGGATCCAGATCCAACTCCTCCCACCTTACATATACCTAAACCTACCCATCTCCGCCCCCTGATCCCTAACCCCACCCCTAATCCTACCCATCTCCACCCCTTGGATCTGGATCCGACTCCTCCCCGTGGATCTCATGTACTGCATTGAGGTGCTACTGACTCTGCGCCCTATATCGGACATGCGCAGGAGATACACTCTGCTAACTACGGCAAGTCCTAAGGGACAATCTTCATGTACATATTGATTTGAAATCTTTATTTCGAACATGAAAGAAAAGTATATAAAAAATAAAATAAAACAATGTTTGAAAACATAGAAAAAAAACAATAACAGATGAGCAGCAAACAAAGTACCCTATTTTCCTGTGTTAACATACTTCTATCACATGTGCGAAAAGGAGTAGGAAGAAGTAAAACTTATGTACTCCTACCCCTTTAATTCTTACATTCCTTCAATTAATTTTTTTTTTATATTATTATTTTTGTTATTATATACATTTATACATACATACACACATACACATACATCAAACATCAAAACGACCACTGACAAGTATTTATTCATCTAACCTCGATTCTGTACTTATTAAGCCGCAAAAAATACAACCAAAAATTACAAAACAAAACAAACAAAAATGATAAAATAAACAATTTAACTCCGCGAATTGATAAACATAAACTTTTCCTTGTTGTTCTAAATCTGTTAGTCTTAAAATTTCCCCTTCCCCTTAAGTCGTACCGTCCCTCCCTCTCAGAGAACATCTTTTGTATATTCGCAGGCAATAGTCTATTTCTTACTTTGAACATGAATACTGCAATTTGATATTCAATTTGATCATGGTATTTTAAAATTTGTGTGATCCCGAAATCCGACGTTGTGAATGATTCTCATGGCTCTTTTTTTTATTTTTTATAACTAGTGACTGTAGTGAGTGAATGTAGATAAGTGCTTTCCCAAACGTCTACACAATAATTCAAATAAGGTAACAATAGTGAACAGTACAAAATGCGAAGTGATTTAAGCTCCAGTATGTGCTTAGCTCTTGCTAGGACTGCAATAGTTTTGGACCGTTTGGTTTTGATGTATTTTATGTGAGGCTTCCAGCAGATCTTCTCATCTATGATCACTCCAAGGAATTTATTTTCATGTACTCTTTCTATGTTAACACCCTCTATCTGTATCTGTGCTTGATGATTTGACTTACAGTTTCCGAATACCATGAATGTAGTTTTACTCAAATTTATTGATAACCTGTTGATGTCAAACCATTGTTTTATTTTCTTGAATTCTGAAGTGATTGATTCCAAGAGTTGCTGTAAGCTGTCCCCTGAACCAAATATGTTTTTATCATCAGCAAATAATACAAAATTCAATACTTCAGATACTTTACAAATATCATTGATATATAATAAAAACAACTTTGGTCCCAACACTGACCCCTGGGGGACACCACAAGCCATGCCCAGACATTCAGACGAATAATCTCCCATCTTCACAAATTGTTGTCTGTCTCTCAGATAACTACTTACCCAGCTCAGAACTACCCCCCTGATCCCGATTCGTTCCAGTTTCCTGATTAATATTTCCTGATTTATTGTGTCAAATGCTTTTTTTAGATCAATGAATACCCCAACTGCATATTTCTTTTTGTCTGTGGAGTTTGTGATTTCTTCAATGAGTTCTGTTAGTGCTAGTGATGTTGAACTATTTTTTCTAAATCCATATTGACTGTGAGTAGTTTATTTTTATCGATTAATTTCTCTAATCTATTGTTAAATAGATTTTCTAAAATTGTTTAAAATTGTGGCAGTAGAGAGACAGGCCTGTAATTTGTGAAGTGGTGTTTATTTCCAGTTTTGTATAGAGGAATGACTTTTGCTATTTTAATTTTTGTTGGAAATTTACAGGTTAGAAATGATAAATTGCAGATGTTCGTTAGTGGTTTGGCGATCCCCTCTATTACTTTTTGTATAATTTTTATGTCTATTCCATCATGATCAGTGGATAGTTTGTTTTTGCATCCTTTAGCAATATCTATTATTTATTTTTCATCAACTGCTGTCAGAAATATTGAACTGGGATTTCTTTCTATTAGATTATTATATCTACTTTCTAATGTTTGTGGAACTGGGATTTGTTTAGCTAAGTTTGGTCCCACGCAGTGGCGGTCTTAACATAGAGGCATAGGTAGGCGGCTGCTTGGGGCCCCCTACCAGCGGTCGTAGTAGGGGGGCCCCCCAACCAACCTCAAAAAAATATATATAAAAGAAAAGAAAAAGCCCCTTATCATCATGAACGCTTCAGAAGCATAGTAATTGTTATTAATATTCGTAAGAAATACGTTGAAATGTTGAAGTAGTAGTTAAAATGTCCAGTTCATGGTTATCTGTCCCTACACATAACACCCCCTACTTTCGCAATAAAACGGACTAGTCCGTAATCGTGCGTGGCGCGAAACTGCGAAAGATAAACAGGAGGACTGGCAAGACGAGTCTAAACGCGAAAATGAAACGAAGTTACCCAAGCGGCTCAAATAAAAGACAAAAAGACAAAAGACGCCGATATGTATTTGGCAACGCTGCCAAAAATGACAAACTTTTTTACGCCTACTGTTGGGGACACATGCCGCTTCAGCAGCAGCTGTGAAGTGACGCTAGTTGAGGATAACGTGTATAACGTTAACGTTAGACTGAAAGGGCAAAAGTAAATATGACATTTATTATGGGTTTATCTGAGGATTGTTTTAAGTTCACGTAAATTAAAAGTTGTTATATATTTTTTGAAGCCTAACAAAATGTTAATTTTTGGCTTTCAATTACACTGTCATGTTGGATGGCTGGCTATAATTAATGTTTAAAATTAGGGGAAAAAATCATTTTTATCCAGACATCAATAGCTGTATTAGTATCAGTGATACTGACCTTCATTCATAAAAAGATGCCATTAAACAAGTATTTAAAATATACTGTCTTTATGTTGTCTCTACATTCATTTGTAGATTAACTGTGAAA
This sequence comes from Tiaroga cobitis, assembly GCA_030578255.1. Lineage (NCBI taxonomy): Eukaryota > Metazoa > Chordata > Actinopteri > Cypriniformes > Leuciscidae > Tiaroga > Tiaroga cobitis. The sequence continues at coordinate 432,707 of CM060599.1, read as the reverse complement.
TTATTACATTATAAAATATATAAACTAATACAAACCTATAAAAATGTTTGTTTGTAGAATGTCAATTATTCATCTTGGCAATATTTGTTAATATGGCTGTTTGTGGGGGTTTACCCTAACTACTTGTCTTGCTGGTTATATTCATATTGATTTGATCTTAAAAAAAGAATAAACAGTGCTGGGTTTCCTGGCATTTTGGCAAAGACAGGTGTTATCTGAAACCTTATTCTCTGTTGGGGAAGGGTTTTTTTCTCCTCTCCAACCTTTACTTCCCCGTAGATTAGCTTTTCCTACCATTCAGTCGGTAATTTTTTTTTTCCGTTCTCATAAAGATGGGATGGGGGGGGGGGATGGGGGGGGGGGGGGCATACGTACCTTCGCTTTGGGCCCCCAATTTGCTAAATCCGCCACTGGTCCCACGTTTGCAAAAAAATGATTGAAGTCATTAACCACATCCTCCATGTTAATGATATTTTTTATCATTATCAATGAAGTAATGTGGATAAGTAGCCTGTCTAGTATTATTTGTAATAATATTATTTAAAATGTTCCACATACCTTTAATATTGTTTTTATTATTATCTAATAGTTTTGTGTAATATTCTTTCTTACAAGTTCTACTAATACCAGTTAACTTATTCTTATATTTCTTATATCTATTTCCGGTCTCTATAGTTCTGTTTTATGAATTCTCTATGAAGTGTATTTTTCTTTTTACAGGCGTTTTGTAATCCCTTGGAAATCCACGGTCCATCATTTTGTTTTTGTTTCCTGCTATATATTTTAATTGGGCAATTTTTATCATATAATAATTTAAATATTCTTAAGAATTCTTCACATGCTTTGTCAACATCTTTTTCATTATCAATAAACTCCCAGTCTTGTGCTAGCAGATCAACTTTAAATGCCTTTCTTCTGTTCTGACCCTTTTGGAAATTGGTTTATTCCCATGTCTGTTTAGAGTGTAGTTGCTGTCATACACTGTAAAAATTGGTAGATGGCCACTGATATCGTTTATCAGTAATCCACTCACTGTATTGTTTTGTATGATATTTGTAAAGATATTGTCTATTAGTGTTGCACAATGAGAAGTTATTCGGCTGTGTGTTGGGTAATTTGTGGATAGAGGCCTAGACTAAACACAGTGTTGATAAAATCCTTAGTCATTTTATGGTTATTTGGGTTTAACAAATTGATATTGAAGTCCCCACAGATGAACATGACTTTTTGGCTAGTTTTTGTAAATGTCTCTTCTATCCAGTCCTTAAATGTGTCAATATTTGAACCTGGTGACCTGTATATGCAACTTACAATAATATTTTTCTTTTTTTCCATACATATTTCTATTGTGACACATTCCAGTAAATTCTCCACCACCACTGACATGTTTTCCACCACCTTATAATTTAAATCCTTGTCCACATACAGTGTCACACCACCCCCGCTCTTGTTTACTCTGTTAATAGAAGACATTTCATATCCTTCAATTCCAAAATCTGATCCTTTTTCACTGTTTATCCAAGTTTCTGTTATTGCAATTATGTGAAAGTGCTGTTTCAATTGATTTAGATAGTGTTTTATACTGTGAAAGTTGGCATACAGACTTCTGCTGTTAAAGTGGATAATGGATAATTGCTGTTCAGTCTTGATTGAACTGTTAAACTGTTCATCCGTGTAATAGTGGCAGTTATTGTTGATGTTAGCAAAAAAGTTGTTGACAGGATCAATGTCATTCTCCATGTCCTGTGCGTGGTGTTCAGTGTACTGAAAGGTGTTCAGTTCCAGGTGCTCATATTCAACCAATCTTTGTAGTGAGTGATTATCTCCGTTATGTGTGTGAGTTTTATTTAGTGACATTGTAAGATTAGAATTTCAACATATCATATGCCTACCTGTTTATGTATTAATGTTAGCTGGCCTTGGTTGTTTTGGTGTGCTGGACCGGAGATGAATGATCAGTTTGTCCTGCCGTAAATAGGCAATGTCCCCCTTTCTCTCGCCGCTCGTAAATCCGGCATGAGTTCTTTTCTTTTCCTTCTGGCTGCCTCTGTGAAGTCTTCGTTGATGCATATTCTGGAACCTTTCAGATTTCTGGTTCTTTGTAGTATTTCCGTTCTGTCCTTGTGCCTTAGGAACTTTACCACAGTCGGCCGCGGTCGGTCTCCTCCAGTTGTTCCTGTGCGGTGGGCCCTCTCCACCTCCACCTCGCGTTGCAGCTGTAATTTTACCTTCACAACTTTTTTTACCGTCTCAGACCAGGTCTCTCCCTGTGACTCCTGTATCCCGTCAAATACCAGGTTATTTCGCCTGGATTGGCTCTCCAGATAATCCATTTTGTCAGTGACCGCCAGCAAGCTGTCACAGACTTTAAAAATATCTGTTTGCATCGAGGTGCTGCGTTCCTACAGATCTGTTGTCTGTTTTAATATCATCCACTTCTTTTTGTGTATATTGCAGGCTGGTTTTTATTTCTTGTAGTTCCCTGGTTATTGATTCTAGTCTTGTGTTAGTGGAGTCCATTATTACCTTGACAAAGCCTTTGAAATTGCTGTGTTGTTGTTCCAGTAGTGCGGTATACATTGTTTTTTGTTGCTGCAGCAGTTCATTTACACTGCTGATTGTCACATATTCGTCTTCCTTTTTTGCCTCTTTTTTGGAGGCATGTTTTAGACTCAAACGGCTCCGGTTGTTTTTTTTTTTTTTGGCTCGTTGTCCAATGCAGGCTCTCCGATAATAATAATAATAATAATTCATTACATTTATATAGCGCTTTTCTAGGCACTCAAAGCGCTTCACATGGAAGGGGGAATCTCCTCAACCACCACCAATGTGCAGCTCCACTTGGATGATGCGACGGCAGCCATAGTGCGCCAGAACGCTCACCACACACCAGCTTACTGGTGGAGAGGAGACAGAGTGATGAAGCCAATCAGTGTATGTATATATGGGGATGATTAGGAGGCCATGATGGACAGAGGCCACTGGGCAAATTTGGCCAGGATGCCGGGGTTACACCCCTACTCTTTATCGAAGGACATCCTGGGATTTTTAATGACCACAGAGAGTCAGGACCTCGGTTTAACGTCTCATCCGAAGGACGGTGCTCTTTGACAGTATAGTGTCCCCGTCACTTTACTGGGGCGTTAGGACCCACACAGACCACAGGGTGAGCGCCCCCTGCTGGCCTCACTAACACCTCTTCCAGAAGCAACCTGGTGCAGGCTTTCAACACGTTCTCGGTTGTTATGCCGTTTAAAAATCTCCTGTTGAACTCAGACTCTCAGCTTCAGGTTCTCCTTTGATGTTTGTGCTGTTGGTTTCCCTTCATCATGATGACAATACTAAATATTAACAATACTAAATACACCACATTGCCTCCCCTTAAAGATTTAAGGTAATCTTTTATAGTGCTTAGCATTTCACACTAACTCAAACTTTACTCTTACACAGAATAGTGGTTTCACTTTAGTTAACTAGTAACATGTCAACTCTTACAATTACTTTAACCTTTTTTTTTGTTTCAAATATTTTTATTAGAGCACATATTCAAGATAGAAAAAATAGAAAAGAACCACCACTCATCCGTCAAAAAAGTCTTGTAGAGAGGTGCTGCTACATTAAATCATCATGGAAAATTGTCAAAATACAGCAGCCGCACACACAAACACTGTGCAAGATCAATTTATTAGTAAGCTTTCGGTCTGAAACTGGGCTGAAACTTTTGCCTTCTCACAAATTGATGCAGCGCGGATACTCTTTAAAACCACACACTCCCTAGAAAACCATCCATTGTCAATAGAGGAGACAAAAATTAAGCTCCTCCGCCTGAAGAAGAAAGAAACACGCCTTCAACTCCACGGATATGCACTAAGTGAGTACTGGCGCAACAAACGCATTCCCCAAGGTCTACGCATACAGAAAGCACCCACCATTGGCAAGGAATCTAAAGACTTTGTGAAAAAATGGTGTGAAATCTTAAATAAGTGCTCCATGGACTTGATACTGCTAATAATTGAGGGAGGTTACAAAGCAAAAAGAGGATGTTATGAAAGACATTGAAAACCAAGAAGCACTAATAAAGGAGAAAGTTGGTGATGACATCTCCCAAATCCTTGGTTCGATTAAACAAACCCTGAAAACCTTTGAAGATGGTTTGATGACCACTAAAATCAGAAAATACAAAAGGGATGCGGATGACTACCAGCAAGGAAAGGTCTACAACTTCCTGTGTTCTGATGACACCCAACCTTCCTCTAGGAGACGCCAGATCACGCAGCACTATGAAACCACCTCAGCTGAGAGTGACATTCCCACTGACTCGGACTCCTCCTGGGGTTACCAGCGCTCTAGGGGGAGACAACAACCAAAAAATGACCAAGGCAGAACAAGAGGAAAACGAGACGTGGGACAAAGAAACGCAGATACCAGGAACAGGCCCAACACGCTGTGTCTGTGGGTGAAAACCCGGTAATTAATCTCTCTAACAAGGTACTGACCACGCATGAACTCTCTGCTTTATCTAAAGGACTAAGTTTTGTTCCTACATGCTCAGTTGATTCTTTTGAAATTAAAATAGATCTGTTTAGCTTTTTTAGAAAGCTTGGTAACACTTTACTTGAAGGGGTGTGCATATGACTGACATGACACCTTCATAACCATGACATGACATATGTCATGAATATGAAGTACGGTTTATGCATGAACTGTCTTTCGCTCAATAATGACATTTTGAATGCAAATATGACATTGTTTGAGATGTCTTTGTTATGACACCTTGACATAAACCATAACATCATAACCTGTCAGTGCCTTTGTCATATGTCATATTTGCATTAAAAATGTCATAATTGAGCGAATGACACTTAAAGCTACACTGTGTGATATTTAGCATCATCTATTGGTGAAAAGGTATATGACCATCCAGTGAATATTAGTTTCTGTTCCTCTCAATTCCGATTTCGTTTTAACTCCTACGGTGGCCAATGTAGTCCAAGATTAACATGGCTTCCAGTTCGACCTCGTCCATGAGCTTGAATTAACGGGTATGTCCCTCTTTGGCTAATGTACTTTCAAGATGGAGGGGCAACATGGCGACCGACATAGGAACCCCTCACCCGTATGTATTTTTAATTGCATATTATACACTCACGAGATTACTTTATTACTTGAACGAAGTAAATATATAATTAGTAATTAAGTAAATAATTTTTTTAAAGAAAGATTTGGGGAGAAACACTGGAATGTTCTGAAATAAATATAGTAATTGGGGCAAGAAAATCATTTTGATAGCATTATTTCATAGCATAGTAAAGATATTGGCAAAGTCTTCCAGAACTGTAGCCTGGGAAAACCCAGACAACTTCGGGCAAATTTAGATTTGCTCTGAAAGTTAGTGTGACAAAGAGCTCATTCAAGCCCATTTCCAATCCGTCGAAATCGCGGCACCAATCAGAAGCGTTGGGGCGGGCTTTACACGATGACGACAGCACTGGGATTTTGAAGCAGATTTTGTAGCCTACATTCAATTCAATTCAATTTAAATTTATTTGTATAGCGCTTTTCACAATACATATTGTTTCAAAGCAGCTTTACAGAAAGTGCATTTCAGAAATGCACTTTGCCAGACCATACATTACAAAGATGGATGCCGCCGTCGAACATCACTCGTTCCAATCAGCTATCGCGTCTGTTTTAAGCCATTTGAACGTTTCATTTTTGTTAAAAACCGAGCAAAGAACAACACTCGGAGATGTTTCTCCGCCGCTCTGCATACGTCATCTCCTTCATCGCTCTGATTGGGTTTAGGTCTATCCGCGACGTCCGTTGGTGACGCCCCTCTGGAAATGATTTGTCTATGACGCTTTGCCAGACCATAACTCAGTTACAACTGAGAATGGTCTGGTTTTAACCAGGCTACCAGAACTGTATATTTGATTGTAATTTAGACAGCAGTGGTGGGAAATTCTCCTTAAATAAATTAGAGTGGCTTTTTGTAATCTGAATTCCTAAATACATAAATTTTTCTGAAGATACACTAAAAGGGAGGTTCTGTAACCAGGCAATATTCCGCACCTGCATGGGCATTAGCTCGCTTTTATTCCAATTTATCCTGTAACCAGAAAAGGTCCCAAATTAATTTATTTTATCGAGTATCTGTGAGATTGTGACTTGGGGTTGAGAGATAAATAATAAAACATCGGCATATAATGAGATTTTATTTATAGATCTTTGTGCATTATAACCATGAATTAAAGGGTCTGAGCGGATACTCTCGGCAAGGGGTTCGATTGCTAAAGCAAAGATTAAGGGGGAAAGAGGGCACCCTTGTCTCGTTCCTCTATGTAGTCTGAAACGGGGGGACAGTATTTGATTAGTCAGTATCTGTGCACAGGGGTTGTTGTAAAGAAGCTTTACCATTGATCTGAGTTTTTCTCCAAAATTAAATCTCTTTAAAATTTCAAATAGATACGGCCACTCGATTTGGTCGAATGCCTTCTCAGCATCGAGTGAAAGGATGGCTAGCTCTTCTTGTGGTCTGTTAGTAGCATACATGGTATTAAAGAAACGTCTAAGATTTTCTACCTGGTATAAAACCAGTTTGGTCTGGATGTATTAATTCATCTAAAAAGGGGCACAATCTATTGGCCACAATTTTAGAAAATAATTCCCCATCTTGGTTTAATAAAGAAATAGGTCGAAAAGAGCCGACCCCTTCTGGGTCCTTACCCTTTTTATGTATTACTGTAATAACCGCTTCTGTTAAAGTAGGAGGTAGGACGCTATCCGTGTACTTTTGGAAGTGTACACATTTTTGTAGAGTTGGAGAAATAGATCATTAATGTCCTTGGGGTTAATCAGAATCTCACCTTTATCAGATTATGTATGTATGTATCGTGCGATCATTTTCCTGTTTTCTGAGTTGCCGGGCTAAGAGTCTATGTGGCTTGTCATTAAACTCAAAATATTTTTGTTTTGTATACAAAAATGCCTTACTAATCCTTGCCGAGAGTATCTTGTTATTCATATTTTAAGGCAGATATCTTTTTGTGCAAGTCACTGGAGGGGGTTTTGGCATTCTCTTTATCTAGGAGGTTAATTTGGATGTCTAGTTCGAGTAATCTAGCTTTGTTCAATTTCCTTCTAGATGCTTCAAATGAAATTATAGAGCCTCTAATAAATGCTTTGAATGCCTCCCATAGAACAGCAGGGGTGGTTTCTGAATTATCATTAGTCTCAAAATAAAGGGATATCTGAGATTTTAAATAATCACAGAACTCTATTTCGGTTAATAAAAGAGCCTCCAGTTCATCTGTGGCTTTACAATGTTTTGAATATTCAGAGTACACGTAAGGGGACTGTGATCTGAGATCAAAATGTTGTGGTATTTTGGATTAACAGCATAAGGTGTTAGTTTTGCATCTATAAGAAAGTAATCTATCCTGCTGTAAGAGTTATGTGTTGCAGAATCCCTACCAGTCGGGTTAGCTAATCTCCAAATGTCAGACAGATTAGTATTGTTGATAAATGTATTAATAAAGACACTTGAATTACTCCTCTCTGCTCTGCGAGTGGAAGATCTGTCTAAATACGGATCTAATACACAATTGAAGTCCCCTGCAATAATCAAGTTCGTCTGGGATAAATCCGGTATAAGAGACATTGCCTTCTGAAAAAATGATGGATTGTCTATATTTGGAGCGTATATGTTCATCAGGGTGAGAGGTGTAGAATATATTTCCCCAGTTACAATCAACCCTCCTTATCAGATATTGTATCTTTGTGAATGAAGGGAATGCCTTTCGTTATCATAATTGCTGTACCTCTTGCTTTAAGATTAAATGATGACTGGTATACATTATTAATCCATTTACACCTTAACCTGATATGAGAGTCTTTTTTCAAGTGGGTTTCTTGTAAGAATATTAGATCTGGTGCCAGTGATTTAAGATGGGCAAAGATTTTACCTCTTTTAATTGGGTTGTTAAGTCCACGCACATTCCAGCTAGCTAAGGTTACACCCCTCCTTCCTTCTCTTGTATTCAGATCATTTTGTATTGGCATATCAGAAAAAAAAAAAAAACTGTTCCAATTAGTACACTTTCAAATTGTGATTTTATAGTAGTAAGACAGCTAAGTCCCACCCCCCCCCCCCTCCCCCTCCCCCTCCCCCTCCCCATCCTATAAACTCTTTTAAACCCTCTAGAACAAACTGAGTAAACAAAGAGTAAGAACATTTCTAGCCAATACTAAACAAACGTATGGCACGAAAGTACTTCGGGAAGTGTTGATGAGAGAAAATAAATAAAAGAATTAGTCTAACCAAAAAAAAACAAAAAACTATTACTTCCCTGAGCTGTTACTGTTAACCCTTGTTAACCTTAGTAACTAGAGCTTCTCAAATAGCTCGTCAGATTAATTTGAATAAAACAAAAACATTAATGCTGTAAGGTATAAAACGATGTGTGGTCTCACCATATTTTGATGGATTGGACCCGTATGTTAGTATAAGTGCATTGTCCACTTAGCAGGGCACCTGGTGTGTCACCTCCTCTGTCAATATCTATTGTGGCTGTCCAAAATGTTTCTCAGCGTAATCTTGAGCTTCCTTTGGGTCGGTGAACGACATTTTCACTCCTCCGTGTGTCACTTTTCTCCAGCTCTTTCAAAGCGGTCCCGTGTACTGCTGATATGCCTCTCAGCTCAGAGATAGATTTCTGGACGTTTTCATTAAGTGATGAAATCTCCCCCCTGATGGTAGCAGAAACTTCTGTGATGCGGTTTTCTATGGTGGCACAAACCTCTGATCTGATCCGGTTCACATCTGCGCTTAAAGCAGCGATGGCCGTGAGCACCGTCTTATTAGAGGGTTCATCCACACTGCAGTCACCTGCCTCCGGGGCCTCCGAGCAAGGCTGTCTCAGGTGCCTCGCTTTTCTTGACTTTCGGTTTAACCATTGTCGAAGCCGAGCAGGATATTTTGTTCTGGTGATTACCGCAACGTTTATGTTCTTCACAATCGATGATTTTTACGTCTTAGCCTTAAATTTTTTTAATTTTTTTACCCAAACAAATTACAGTATCAATTTATACTTAGTCTCTGTAACGTAATGGTTTCTTAATCATACGCTCTGAGCGTCTCAAAATCACTGTCTCTGGATCAGGCAGCCAACTTAAAAGGTGGTGGTGCAGGTGCTGCTGAGACTGGCACAGCAAGGTCACTCTCCTGCTCAGCCGACTGAGTTGCTCCTTTAGGCTCTGGGTCTGAAACACCCTGAGGGTATCGAGGTCGCAACTGGTCTCCGTGACGCCTGTACACTTGGTCAGTTAACTCTCCCTGCACTCGGTACGACACCGGACCTGTCTGTTGTGTAACTACTCCTGGGATCCATTTGGGTTTATCCCCTGCAGTATTGCGTAGATACACAGGATCATCCACATCAAACTGTCTCTCGGCAGCTCGCCTGTCATGCTCTTCTTTCTGTTTGTACTGTCTCCTTCTCACTCTCATAGTGATGTTTGGCTTTAGGAAATCCAATCTCGAACGTACATGTCTCTTCAAATGCAAGTTGGGAGTTATACGATATCTCATTTAGAAATGTGAGATCTTATCTTCCACACTCAATTCTTCCCCTTCCAATTTTTTCATTCCTGCTTTGAACGTAGCAACATGCCTCTCAGCGAGGCCATTGGTAGCTGGATGCCTGGGTGCACCTGTAGTATGAAGAATACCATTTCTTTTCATGAACAGTTGAAACTCGTCTGACATGAAGGTCATTGCGTTGTCTGTAACAATCTGTTCTGGTAATCCGTATGTTGCAAAAAGTCTCTTAAGCCTTGAAATGGCTTCTGAGGATGTTATTTTTCCCATCTTGAAAACCTCTAACCATTTAGAGAACGCATCTACAACAATCATGAACATGTGATCCATGAACAGACTTTCATTCCTTCTGATACTTCTTCTGGCCATCCTTCCATGATGTATCTGTGCAACTTAGATAGTTCTGCATCTTTACGTGTCATCCTGGAAATCTGTTTTGTACTCAGTGGTACATCCTCCAGATGTTCACAAATCAATGCTTGTAGATATGATGTCATTGTTTCGGTTCCTGCATCAGTGGTTTCTGGTAGTGGAACACGAGACAATCCATCAGCATTACCATGTTCTTCAGATTTGTGGTAGATTATGTGATAATCATAAGCAGACAATATGATAGCCCACCTTTGTATCCGCGCTGCAGCCATTGTTGGAAGTTGCTCCCCAAACAATGTAAGCAAAGGCTTGTGATCCGTAGTCAGGTTGAACTTTCGCCCCCGCCCCCCCCCCCCCCCCCCCCCCCCAGATATTGGTGAAATTTCTTCACTCCGTACACTAAACTCAATGCCTCTTTTTCAATTTGTGAATAGTTCTTTTCTGCTTGCGAAAGTGTACGAGAAGCATAAGCTATCGGATGCTCTTGACCATCAGGTGTGGTGTGTTGAATGACAGCTCCGATTCTGTACGCTGAAGCATGCTAAAGAAAGTGGTAAGCTCGGATCATAATGAATCAACACTTTATCACTCGTCAACATTTCTTTACACCCAGGGACGGATTAGACTTGTAAAGGCCCTGGGGCCAGTTATCTCCAAAGGCCCCCCCCCCCCCCCCTATTTTTTAATAAATCGTTTTTTAATAAATTTAATGCGACTGCCAAATCTCACGCATTGTGTTGACATTCTCCGTTTTTTCACGCAATGTAAAATCCCGACGCAAAGAGGCCACTGACACCGATAGACAAGACAAGGCAGGTTACTTTCGATATCAAAGTCTCAGCTTTCAAATTATGTCAAGTTTATTACGAAATTCAAACAATAAATACCGTTTTGGCGCTCTTTAAAGTGACGTGACAGATCGCAGTAGCTCCTCGGTTCAAGCGGCACGTGAACTGATCTAAAGCTCTTCTTTAGTTAATAGTAATTAAATAAACTCGAATGAACTATGTTGTATATGTATACAGTGTACTATGCATGTATACAGTAGCCTACAACTTGCTGAAATGTATCATGTCTCATGTAATCACTCAGTCAGTGCTTCAACCACGGAAATTGGTCAATAAAACAACTAGAGAAACAATATAACATTTATCTCAGAAAAGTCATTTAATGACCACAGCAAGCATAGCTAGAAAAATTAACTAGGCCTATAGAGAGGAGTATTTTGCTAAATATATGTACTAGGCTATTACATATTATAATTGGACTCATATCATTACAAATATTATAACGCTATTATTATAAAAAACGCATTATATTTGAGTTGTTAATTTTACCCTTCAATAATAATACCAACTCCCTGTATGTTTACAGCATTAGTGAGAGATTTTTCCTTGAGAAAAATTAACATGTAGGCTAGCTACGGTACCTGATGTTTACCATATTTTATGTAAACATTGTTACATGTTGTTACTAAACTTAATGAAATTCTGTTTGGTCACCAAATGTTTTGAGAATCACAATACACTTATTGAGATGGAAGTTTTTTTTTTTTTTTTTTTGGCAACCCCCAATATTTTAAAATCCTTTCTAATGATTTTAGGCTGCCTGCTGAACATGGTTTGAGCTTTTATATTTCTGAACTCTCAAAGTTCAGATTAATGCATTTAACTTTAAAATTGCCCCCGGATCTAGAAGAACTGAGGTCCACCCCTCTAAAATGCATGTGGATCGTTTTGACGTCTCTAGTCTAGTGGTGATAGGTATTACAATCTGATTGGACAAATCGTTTCGAGTGCTGGATACTAAGATTTTGGTTTGACCAGTAAAAAAAGAAAATCTGTAATTTCCAATATACACTCTGCTTAATTACCTTTTTTATTTCCGTTTCCATTTATTGGTATGCACACAACAAACAATGAAGGCATTTGGATGACAATAACAAACATATTTGTGCACAACCTTTTATAAAACAAAAGAAAAGAGAACAAACAAAGAAGAAGACAAAAAAATACAAAAAAGGGGGGTTTGGGGGGGTTTGGAGTTAGGCCTAGTTAGCCTGGAAAAATAGTATAAATGGTTGCCATTTATTGTAAAATTTGGCGAGATTACCTTGTTTAGAGTATCTTATTTTTTCCAGTTTTAGAAAGGACATGACATCAGTGGTCCAAAGTGTATTTGGACGGGCCATTTGTTGCTTTCCAATTAAGAAGGAGATGGCATCTCACTATCAAGGAAGTGAAAGCCAGGACCTCTAACTGTACTGATGAGAAACGGTGGTATTCTTGAGGAGTACCAAAAATGGCTATATGCGGAGAAGTATCAATGGTCTTGAGGAGCACTTTAGACATGGTGTTAAAATAAGTTTGCCAAATATTTCCTAGAGTTGGGCAGAAGAAAAACATATGTGCAAGATTACAGGCCGAACCAAAGCATCTGTCACAGACATCAATTGTATTAGGGAAAATGTGTGATAGTTGGGTTTTAGAGTAATGACACCTGAACACTACCTTAAATTGTATTAAAGTCAAGCGGGCACAGACTGAGGCTTTGTGAATACCGTTTAAAACAGAGTCCCACCAGTCAACATCAAAGGCCAGACCTAACTCTTTCTCCCATGCCTCCTTCGTCCTAGTGGTTGAATGGTCATCATAGGACTGGATAGTACCATAGACTTTTGAAATTAAAGATCTTTGTGAAAAATTCAATCGTAAAAGACTGTCCCATGTCTGCTCAGGAAGAAGTTGTGGAAAACTGGGAAATAAAATTTTTACACAGTTACACTAATTTGAAAATACCTGTGAAGATGGGAGGCCGAACTTGCTAATTAGATCTTTGCCTTTTTTTTTTGAAGGTGTATCTTTTACAGTCGTTCAAACAACGTGTAACAGTTGTGTAACAACTGTTTTTCCAATACCTTTCACACAAAAAAATAAGCTCAAAGATTGGTTCTAATAAATATATTTTTATATTTAAAATTTATAGGGACAATAGTTCTATAAGAGGTTTTGGGGCCTTCATATTCACATAGGGCCCCACAGTAAGTTCCAGGGAGCCCTCATAGTCCAAGAGCCTTGTTTAAGAGGCCTTGTGTAGGCTATGGGAAACATTTATTACAGCATTAATAAACATTTGTTTTCATTGTTACTGGGTCTTCTGAACCAAACTGGATTGCGCGGCCTTAAACCCCAGGGCCCCCCCGGGCTTCTGGTAGTCAAGGGCCCCTGGGCACCAGCCCCATAGGCCCGGTCAGTAATCCATCCCTGTTTACACCTGTCAAAAGTGCTTTGCTCCGCTGTACTCCATCTCCACTTTGTCTGCTCTTTCAACAGTCTGTACAATGGGGCCAACACAGTACTTTGCTATGGTAGGAAACGTCCATAATAGTTCACTAACCCCAGGAAAGCTCTTAGCTCTTTAATGCTTGTAGGTGTTGGAGCATCATGCACGGCCCTGACTTTGTCTTTCGAATGATACACTCCTTTTCCATCCAACATGTGACCTAGGTACTCAATTTGTGTTTTTCCAAAGTCACACTTGGCTTTTTTTACTTTCAGGCCATTTTCTTGCAACCTCTGTAGAACTCTGTCCAGGTTCATCAGATGCTCAGTTTCATTCTTACCCATCACCAGCAAATCATCCAAATAGACTACAACGTTGAGATCTTTCATCACGTTTTCCATGATCCTTTGGAAGATACTGACAGCAGAATTGATACCAAAGCACAGCCGATTATACACAAACAATCCCCTGTGTGTATTCACCGTTGTATACTTCTTTGACTCGTCATCCAGAAGCACTTGTTGGTAAGCGGCTGCGAGGACAATTTTTGAAAACACCTTACCTCCGCACAACGCTGCCAAAACCTCTTCAATACGCGGCAGTGGATATGTTTCAGTGTTTGTAGCCATATTTACGGTTACTTTATAGTCGCCACACAAACAAAGTCCTCTGTCTCTCTTAGTTACTGGAACTACTAGAGCAGCCCATTCACTGTACTTCACAGGGCTAATAACGCCATCTTTTTCCAAGTGCTCTTTCTCTACTCTTTCTTTCATTGCGAAAGGCAGTACATGGGCGTTATGGAACTTCGGAACCGCGTCAGGTTTCACAGAAATCGATGCTTTAATACCCTTCAACGTTCCCAATTCGTCTTTGAAAACATCAGCGTATTTATTCAACACATCTTGAATTTACTTGAGTTTAGTTTCTGTGTGTGTAACATTTTCCATGACTTTCTTAATCGTTTTCCAATTCAGTTTAATTTGATCCAGCCATTCACGTCCACACAGTGAAGGACCTCCTCCCGTCACTACTATTAGCGGTAAATCAGCAATCTGATTTTCATAAGTCACTTTTGCAATGAATTGTCCTTTCACTGGAATGGTCTCTCCTGAATAGCCTTTCAGTGCGACGCTGCTACTCTATAGCGGCACATGCGAAAACGACTTCTCATACACATTTTCAGAAATTATGCTGACTCCAGCTCCTGTATCAATTTCCATCGGCACTTTTTTTCCATTTACATCAAAAATTGCCTTCTATGGTCTTTGACCAGCACCGTTTGCACTGAACACAGAAAACATTTGAATTTCGTCTTCCACTTTATCAGCTTGTACATAGCTTGTCATTCTTCCTTCTTTTTGCTCACTTTTTCTCTTCCCCTTTTTCTCTGATTGCTCCACCCCTCAGTCCTGCATGCTTTCTGAATATGGCCAACTTTCCCACATTTAGGACATTTTACACTTTTGTAGTAACAGTCACTCGCGCTATGATCTTTCCCTTTACATCTATAGCACCCATCTTGTCTTGAAAGTGAACGCCGCTTCTCTTTTACCTTGTGAAGGGCGGTGACATCACCTTTTCTCAACTGCTGTGCATCCCGGTGTGCTGTCTCCATGTTAACTGCAAGCTCCACAGCTCTTGCAAAAGTTAGTCTATCCTCCGAGAGTAATTTGCGCTGACAAGCCTCAGAACTGACTCCACTGACAAATTCATCACGTAGAGCTTCATCCAGTTTATCCCCAAAATCACACTTAGCAGCGAGTTGTCTCAATTCAGCAGCATATTCAGTAACTGACTGACTACTCCTTTGAACACATTTACGGTACCTGAAACGTTCAGCGATGACCAACGGCTTAGGTTCATAGTAATCCTTCAGAATGGTCACAATCTGATTAAAAGTTTTGTCCTTCGGTTTTTCAGGCTGTACCAGGTTCCGCAGAAGACCATATGTTGCCGCACCGACCGAGCTCAACAGTACTGGAACTTTCTTTCCATCGTCGACATCATGAGCCTCGAACACCAACTCCATGCGCTCCACATAGGCAGACCACGCTTCATTTTCTGGTTTAAACTCGTCCGGTCTCTGGGAAAAGTGCGCCATCTTCACAAACTAGTCCGTTTTACCTCGTCGCCAATTTATGCTGTGTACTTTGTGTGTTTTTTTTGTGTGATTTTTTTTTTTTTGACAGGGACAATGCAAACAAACAAAGTGTCAAAACCAAGCATGTCACTGATGTGTTGCATATAAAGTTTATAGCTATTGCTAATTTTCAACTCTTTTATACACAATAAAATTTACATGATTAACTACTTCAATAAAAAATAAAAATAATAATATAAACATACATACATATCATATACAACTTTTATAATAATTAAAAATGAGTACACTTTTGGTTTATTTTTAACCAGTTTTTAAGCCTGGAAGTGAACATCTTAAAGTCAGGCACAGTCTTGATTTAGTTTAATTTGGTTTAATAACCAAACGGCACGCGTTTAACTCTTTTATGTATAGAACTGGCGTAACATACAGGTTCAACATGAGGGTATTACAGACTCTGCGCCTTATATCGGACATGCGCAGGAGATACACTCTGCTAACTACGACAAGTCCTAAGGGACAATCTTCATGTACATATTAACAATACTAAATACACCACAAGTCTTTAGATTGCTCTGCCTCAAAAGTCTAACAGCTCTCGTCAATGTCAAAATGAGTGAGGTGGCCAATCAGATCAGATCAAAGAAAGGGGGTATTACTGTTCACCAGGGATGTAACGATTTACTCATCTCACGATGCGATACGATTCACGATACTGGTTTCACGATACGATTTTCTCACGATTTTTTTTAACAAATGAGATTTAAGACAAAAGTGTCCCTTTTATTATTTCTCAGACAAAATGCTGCCCATTTCTTTTTAATTTAAAATATATTTGTCAAATAATAAAACTACATTAAAAAAATTCCCTTCAAGGTTGTTTCAACTCAGTCTTTCTGTCTGTTTGGTCAAGAGGCTGGACACTGGTACCTTCGCACATTATGTAAAAGACTGTGTAAAATTAGTACCAGATTGACAGGGGTTTTACATTGTAAGAAAGGCAAGATTCTAATTTTGTTATAATTTGTATCATTACACTAAGAGTTAAATAAAATACATTTAGAGAAAGAGATAGTAAAATAAATACAACACCTGGTTGCCACGGAAACACCTTGTTTGCACCTTGTGATCTCCGTGGCTCTCGCACTTGTCGTATTAATGACTTTTACATGAAAACGGAGGTGACTGGTGCTTCTCACGGTGGTGATTATTATTAGTCTACGGAAAGTCAAAATGCCGTCACACCTCCGATTTGAATGAGTCAACGTCAACATCTACGCTTGCCGTCACCATTATAACTGTGTCATTAATATTTTACTTGTCCTCAAGTAAAGTGGAACACATTGTACTAGTTATAAAGATGTCATTAAGGGTTATTACACTGTCAAATGCTTTAACATATGACATATGACAAATGCTTTAACATATGACAGGGTAAAGAAATGTTAACGCAAAGCTAAATAACTTCTTTAAGTTTGATAGTTAGACCTGTTATGACATATTTGTGACAGGTTGACAGGTTATGATTTCTTGGTTAATGTCAAGTTGTCATAACAAAGACATTTCTGTCTTTGTTAATGTCAAGTTATCATAATCAAGACATTTTTGTCTTGGTTAATGTCAAGTTGTCATAAAGACATTTTTTGTCTTTGTTAATGTCAAGTTGTCATAACAAAGACATTTTTGTCTTTGTTATTGTCAAGTTGTCATAACAAAGACATTTTAAACAATGTCAACTTTGCATTAAAAGTGTCATAATTTACCGAATGACACTTAATGACAACAGTCATAAACATTCATAAAGACTCCTTCATGTTCATGACAGGTGTTATGTCATGTTTATGACAGTGTCATGTCAGTCTTATCCACACCCCTTCAAATAAAGTGTTACCAAAGTACCACACAGGAAGTGTATGTAGTCCCGGGTCTGAAGTTTAGCCTACTGGGACGTCCAGCTATCCAGGCATTAGGGCTAGTGGCTAGAGTAGACACAGTGGCACTGGACTCAGTCGAGAGAGTCAAGATGGAGATGGAGGGTGAATACAAAATAGAGCTTAAAGCAGATGCCAAACCATTCTCCCTATCGACCCCACGACGAATCCCGCTGCCTCTTATGTCTAAATTAAAAAAAGAACTCACGCGTATGGATGAGATGGGGGTGATCTCAAGGGTTGAACAACCCACAGACTGGTGCGCCGGAATGGTCACTGTACCAAAGTGTACAGACTGGTGCGCATCTGCGTGGATCTGACCAAATTGAATGAGTCAGTCAAGAGGGAGAGACACATGCTCCCGTCAGTCGAACACACATTTGGACAGCTAGAAGACACCAAAGTATTCTCAAAAACTGATGCAAACTTTTGGTTTTGGTTTTGGCAAATTCCCCTTGCCAAGGAGTCCACCCTCCTCACAACATTCCTCACTCCCTTGGGGAGGTTTTGCTTTAACCGCCTCTGCTTCGGCATATCCTCGGCACCTGAACACTACCAGAAGAGAATGTCCCAGATACTGGACGGACTTGACGGTGTCCTGTGCCAAATGGACGACGTGCTCGTGTACGGAGACACACAGGCCCAGCACGACACACGACTGCTTGTAGTGCTGGGTAGGCTGCTGGAGGCAGGCGTCACGCTGAGAGGTGAATTCTCAAAAGGCCATGTCAAATTTCTCGGACAGATCATAGATGCAGCCGGCGTGAGAGCTGATCCAAACAAAGTGAGGGCTGTGACAGACATGGAGGAGCCTGAGGATGCGAGTGGAGTGAGACTATTCTTCGGAATGGTGAATCACCTGGGAAAGTACTTACCTCATCTGGCAGAAAAGACACAGCCACTCCGGGACCTGTTAAAGAAGCAAAACGTGTTTCAGTGGGGGTATGATCAACAAAGAGTGTTCAACAGCATTAAATAGGAGCTTAGCACGCCACCAGGGCTGGTGCTCTACAACGCAAAAGCGGAGACGGTTGTCTAAGCTGACGCGTCATTTGGACTGGGAATTGTGCTACTCCAGAGACAGGAGGATGGCCACCTCAAGCCAGTCACATAGTTCTTGAGCACTCAAAGACACTGAGAAATGGTACGCACAGATTGAGAAAGAGGCTTTGGCAATCACATGGGCGTTTGAGCGCTACTCAGACTTCCTGGTGGGCAATCACGTTCCACGTCGAAACGGACCACAAGCCTCTGGTTCCATTACTAGGCTCCAAGAGCATGGATGAGCTCCCGCCACGCATTCAGAGACTCAGAATGAGACTGATGACTTTCAGCTGGCCAAGAAGTTGGCCACGGCAGACATGCTGTCAAGGGCACCGTTGAGAGACAGAGGGCAGCCAGAGCAGAAAGAGGAAGTCAACCTGTATGTAAACATGATCATGTCAACCCTCCCAGCTATAGAAAATAGGCTAAAAGAAATAAGGAAACACCAAGAACAGGATGAAATACTGAGCCAAGTGAAAAAGTACTTTACTAAGGGCTGGCCAGACAGATCCACAATAGACAGAGCTTACCTACCGTACGCACATGTCGAGGAAGAGCTATCAGTGGAGAACGGCTTATTACTGAAAGGATGTAGGCAAGTTATTCCCAAGCTGCTACAGAAAGAGAAAATTCAGAAACTGCACGCAGGACACCAAAGTATTGCAAAGTGTTGTGAAAGAGCTAAACAATCTGTCTGGTGGCCGGGACTGTGTACACAGCTTCAGAAAGTGGTTGAAGCTGTGTACACATCTGCAAAAGAAAGAATCAACCCCAACCCCAACCCCACTGCTGCCTACAGAATTCCCTGATAGACCATGGGCAAAGGTGGGTGCTGACTTGTTTCAGTGGAACGAGAACCAGTATCTATTGGTGGTAGACTAATTTTCCCTTTTCATTGAGGTAGCTAAACTCACATCAACAACCTCATTAGCAGTTGTGGAACATTGCAAGTCTATCTTCGCCAGGCATGGCATACCGTCCGAGGTCATGACAGATAATGGACCCCAGTTATCGTCTGAATGCTTCACTCAGTTCGCAACACAGTGGGGGTTCACACACACAACGTCCAGCCCCAGATATGGCACTCATGGCTTACAGAGCCACACCACTCGCCAACGGGTACAGTCCAGCACAGCTGTCAATGGGCTGGCAGCTAAGAACAACAGTTCCAGTCACTCTGTCATCTCTCAACCCAGGCTGGACTGAGATAACCAAACTCAAAGAGAAGGAACAGAAGAAGAGACAGAGATTGAGCTGGAACTTCAACAAAAGACACAGAGCTCAACATCTCAAAAGACTGACACCAGGCGACCATGTCTGGGTAAAGGACACAAAGGAGAAGGAGACAGTGATAAGAAAGGCGGAAGCACCAAGGTCATACGTCATTGACACTCCCAGAGGGAACCTGCGCCGCAACCGAAACCATCTCGTCTCTACACCAGTGGCGCCAGCAGCGCAGACTATCCTACCAGACCATCCTACCAGAGCCAGAGCAACTTACTGGTCAGCCTGACGCTACCCTGCAAGAGAGAGACGACCTCCAGGGTACCTGAAGGACTTTGTGGCTATATAGCAGGTACCCCTGGTGATACTGAGTGATTTCTACGGGGCAGAATAAACCCCCACACTCAGTAGAAGGATTGGGCAGTCTACCCCACCTTCTTAGTTCAGATTTTCAGTTAATGTTCATATGCTTATTGTTCATAAGATACAGTTTGGTTTATAACTCTAGAGTTAACTTTTGGATATAGTCTGTTACTGTATAGAGGTGTTAGTTTAATCTTGAGTGATTTGTCAGTACAACTAATCTTAGAAAGGAGGATGTAGTGTTAAGGGGTTTATAGTACAGGATGTGACGTTGCCCGGGAGATGTAAAACAGCACTGTAATAAAGTCATGGTACGAGAGCACCCGTTGGAAATCTTGGTAACGCTTCCTTTTACAGTACAGTACTTACAGCGTACTTACCTAGAAAGTACTGGCTAATATAAGGTAAGTACATGGGTTAGGGGTAGGTTTAGGGGTAGGTTCAGGGTTAGTACCTAGTTATTACCCAGTAATTGTAATTACTATAATAAGTACATAGTATGTACCTGGGCAACAGGACTGTAAAAGGAAGCGTTACCGAAATCTCTCCGTGTTATTAGTTAAGTTAGAACCACTTAACTCTACAAACATGGGTACGGACATGTTATTGGGGTTATGAAGTGGGCATCCTCTTTCAAAGGTTTCCTCCAGTTAGTTTATAGAGTGGACACTATTGGGAATCGGTGTTGCAGATTTGGCACATTTCTTAGAAGGAAGAGTCTTTAAAGTCATTGCAGCTAAAGGGTCCTATCATACACAAGGCATAATGTGGCGCCAGGCGCGACGCAAGTGTTTGATGCTAGTTTCAGCACGACACAGATATCATTTTCACGTCCTGCGCCACGTCGTGTAAATAGCAAAAGCATTTGTGCCCATCTGTGCGCCCATGGGCTGCTGGTCTGAAAACGAGGTGTGTTCAGGCGTATTGTTGGCGCGTTGCTATTTTGAGGAACTGTAATAGACTGAGCCATTGACCAACACAAACGTGGTCTAAAGTTAATGGCGCTTTATTTTGATGGTCCCTTTAACACATTCTGCTGACTACAAGTAATGTTGCACCAACATGTCTACTAACTCTCATTAGAGTATCAGTAGAGTATTAGCTGACTGGTAGGGTTAGGGTTAGAATAAGTTGAGATGTAGTTGCAAAGTTATTTGTAGTCAGTAGATTGTCTGTTGGAGGAACATCAAGAGTAAAGAGTTAGCAGATATTAAGCAGACAGTCTACTAATACTCTACTAATACTTTACTAATACTCTACTAATAGTCTACTAATAGTCTACTGATATTATGATGAGAGCTAGTTGGCTTGTAGTTGCAAAGTTACTTATAGTCAACAGAATGTTTAAAAGGGACCATCAAAATAAAGTGTTACCTTTTTTTGTTATTTAAAGGGAACATTAGTAATATGCACACATAGGAAACACAAACAGTTCTGTACGTTCACATTCTTTCACCAACGAACGGAACAGTCTGTGTGTTAGTGCGTGCTCAAGAATAAAACTAATGCCGGTTTATGCAATTGCTTCCTGCAGTAGTTTCATTTATTTTCATGTACCACTTTCTGCGTCTATTGAGATTTTTCTCAGTGATTCGCAGTCTTTAAATCCATATAATTTGTGAAGTCATTGCTAGAAAAATCTGTTTGCTTGTAGTAGTACTTGTAACAGTATAGAAAGAACACAAAGTAACCCTTGGTTCCCTTTCGAAAGGGAACTCTCACTGCATCCATGATGCTTTGGGGAACGCCTCCGCGTGAACCAGTGTCTGAAACGCTTATACAGTCACGGCAATCCTATTGACTGACGAAAGCCTATGGCATCACTACCAGTGCGACCCGGAAGTATATAAGGGGCGCCTAGAGAACATGCCATCCACTTTTTTGTCTTCAGGGAATCTGTTTTTTTTCTTTGTCATTATGGTGTATGGGATGTAGATTGATAATTAAAAAAAAATAATTTAAAGTAGTTTAACACAAGGCAGCAACATAACAAAATGTGACAAAAATGAAGGGGTTTAAATACTTTCACAAGGCACTGTATATCTTATCAAAAGATTGAGTACATGTCCAAATATTGCCTATTTCGACTTTTCTGTTACTATAAGTCAAGAATTCTTAAGGGCAATTTTAAGTTTATTTCTGAGAAGTATATAAAAAGTAGACTCAAAGTATACATTATTATTTATTATAAAACGTATTTTTTGTAAGGGATATAAAGGTGTTCTGGTAATCAGTGAGCTCAATCTAAAAAATAACAGCTTTTCATCTGGTGTGGAGATTGAATGTTTGGTTTATTCTGTGTTGCAGGTTCAGGCACGATGAACAGCATTATTCCCAAGAGCAAAACAAAAGGCACTGACTTCTGTGGAGCGGGCAAATACTATTATATAATCCGCTCTGATCTTGGCTGCTATATGAAGATAGATAGTATCAATAAAGGTTCAGACATCTCTATTTTCAGTCTGCACCCTGCCTGCAAAAATGGAGACCATTACCTTGGAGATGAAGATGGCTATTTTTACATCATCAAGGGCAATTCCTACCGCAGAGTCACCGACCTGACGACGGACAGCGGTGCTGAAGTTCACAGCCTTCATCCCAGCTGCCAGGGAGGAGACCACTACCTCGCAACCAATAACTATTTTTACATCATCTTTTTTCAAAAAAGCGCTTATTATCGAAGAACAAAAAAAATTAATACAGAATCTGATGGTGTAGAATACAACCTGCATCCCAACTGCGGAAACGGCCTCTATTACTGGGGCCTGCCAGACCACTGCTTCTTCCTCAAGCCAGCCTCAGAGTGGGGAGTTGAGTTCTGCAAAGGTACCGACCTCAGCAAAGATGAGTGGGTTAGTGTCTATTCTGTTCATCCTGATGTTCTTAACTTCCTTCCTGGTGGGCTGTCAGTAACTATAGGCCCATCATTTGGCATTTGGGAGAATATTAAAACTATAACTAATGACAGCAATACACCAATGACATGGCAAAATAAAATCAATAGAAAGGCTGGCTACAATAAGGAGAAGATGACCCAGATCACAGACAACTGGAAGATAACCTGGTCAGCCTCAGCTGGATCTAAAGAGCTTGCAAAGTTAATTGCGAAGGTTCAGTTCTCCTTTTCTGCAGAATATGGAGGTTCACATGTCAGCACTGAAAACGAAAGCTGGAACGAAGCGACTGAAGTGGGAGAACAACTCACATTTGAGCTGAAGCCGAACGAGTCTGTATATCTGTGGCAGTACAAACTGGGTTTCGGTCAAGAACCAGTGCTGTTCTGTCGGGATTTAAAGATTACAGATGATCCAAACCCTCCAACTGAAGTCCCACTGCCATCCGCTCAATCCTGAAAACATATCAGGATGGTTTAACTCCAAGAATAATCATCATAAGAATAATCAATCAATAAATGCTACAGTTAAATACCTTAATTATAACTTCTTAAGCAATTATTTAGATATATGCAGGCATTGCTTAAAATGAAGCTGGAACCGTTTAATATATATTGAATTGGAATTGTTTAATCTATATAATATATTGTTTAATGTGCAGAAGATGCTGGAAAACCGGAGTTGCAGGACCTGCAGGATTTTTCTTAAGAACGACGGGCAGTTTAACTGCTCAGGACACACTATCTGGACATTTCTGTAAATGCAGTTATTTTGTCTTGTGGACTACATCTAAACATCTCTAAAGTGAAGTAGCTTAGTTGAGGTAGCATTAAAATATAGTAGTATATGTAGTTGCATTAAATAAAAATATGTAGCAAGTGAAGTGTAGTTGCATTAAATAAAAAACAAGCAATTTTAATGATCTCTGTAAAGTGTATGTAACCTTATGTTTACACACAGCTGTATGTGTGTTGTTCTGTAGTGTTGGGTGTACATCTGGTCATGTTAATCTTCTAGTAAGTCACGTTTTAATTTCTAAACGAAAAGATCATTTATAAATTGAATCCCTGTGACGGAGAGAGGAAGTCATGTGCAGACTTTCATAGTGGAATTACAGCTGCTGCATGGAGATGTTTTAGTTAAAAATGACCAAAAATCTATTATATAGCAAATAAATCATCAAAATCAAGTCTCCTTGCTTTACCCTGATTCACAATTCTAAGTTTTTTCTAATCATTTAAAATTTGAGCTGTCAGATTTTACAGGAAATGTCAGTTTCATGTATTTTTCCTCTCCAACTGTACACACACGTCTGCCATCTCCTACAAGTCTCTAAATCACAGCTGATGTAATAGTCACTAGGTTCTTTCAGCTTAATTCTTAAAAACACCAGTGACTCAAAGTGTTCACTAGATGGGGCCAGAGATTACTTGTTTCACAACAAAACAATGTCTGAGAGTTCTTGTCCTCCTAGTACGGTTGGAGAAGTTATCAAACGTTGTTAAGCTCCGTCTCCTGACTCGGGGACATTAGAAAGGTCAAAAAAAGAATACAGACAAAAATATGACCGTCGTTAGCAACAGATAGCTTTGATATCAAGGATTTTGATAAAGCTCTTTTGTGGGGTAAAATAATGATAACCGTAAATTTAAACTAAGTTCTGTAGAGACAACTAGATATTGTTTCAGAAACCTGAAATGACTCCTGGTTCCAGATTGGACCCTGACTCTTTTCCACCCTTCACCCAGCAGCTAGATCATCTACTGGAAAATCAGTAGATACAAAGTGTACGCCACGAATTGCTAAAACACAGAATATAGGAACCACAGTTGAATGTCTCAGCTGAGGTTCTTGAACAATAATACCGGATCCTCTGGGTCTTCTGGAGTGAGAGAGTGTCAGTGGAGCTCAAGCCAGATGCTTCTCATGCGTTTAAAGTGTATAACATGTCTGTGACACGCTTCATGTTTGCTGGCCCAGGACAAAAAGGAGGTGGGATCAGAGAGCAGCTGTGCAACACATTAGGCATTAGGCATCCGGAACATGCTATCCGTTTCTGATGAAGAAAAGCTAGTTCATGCTTTCATGACCTCGAGACTAGATTACTGTAATGCTTTATTAGCTGGTTGTCCTGCATCCTCAATAAACAAGCTACAGTTAGTCCAAAATGCAGCTACTAAAGTTCTTACTAGGTCAAGTAAATATGATCATATAACATTATCATCTCTACACTGCAATTGATACAGAACTTAATAGGTAACCAAAGTATTGCTTCTGACCTATAAGGCCCTAACTCCTGTGAAGACTTCAGCTGACCCAACTCCTGTGAAGACATCAGATGACCCAACACCTGTGAAGAGACGACCCAACTCCTGCGAAAAGACGACCCAACTCCTGCGAAGACTTCAGATGACCCAACACCTGTGAATGAGTGAGGGAGTCACTAGTACCACACTTTAGGCAGGTGGGGGGGGGGGGGGGGGGGGGGGGGGGGGGGAAGATGCATCAAACTTATGAATTTTGTCCCTACTATAATAAATTCTGGTCATTAATTTATATTGAATCAGTCTAAGATTTTCATTAGTTGTGACTTTATATGTTAGATTTAAGCACTCCTTCCATTTCGTTTTGGCATTGAAGTCCTTTATATCTCTGTCCCAGCCTTCATATATTTTACTTAGCAGATTACAATTAATTACGACATTATTGAGATAATTATACATAACACTTTTTTTTTTTCCCTTACTTTGTTCCAAAAGGGTCTTTATTTTTTCCGGAACATCGTTCGCTATATCACAGTTCTCATTGATCCAATTTTTTAACTGCATATATTTAAATATCTCTGAATCTTTTAATTTAAATTTATCTTTCAATGTATCAAATGAGGATATATTACCTAAACTAATAATATCTGATAATGTTTCAATACCTCCATTCATCCAAGTTTTCCACATTAATTTAGTACCTTGAATTTTAACAGAAGGATTGTTCCAAATTTTAATATGTGTTGGGGTACCAATCTCCATCCCCAAAATCTGCTTGGTTTTTTTCCACATATTTAATGTA
The DNA here is from genome assembly GCA_030578255.1 of Tiaroga cobitis. NCBI lineage: Eukaryota > Metazoa > Chordata > Actinopteri > Cypriniformes > Leuciscidae > Tiaroga > Tiaroga cobitis. The sequence goes on along the minus strand of CM060599.1, from coordinate 406,829 downwards.
CTGTTAACCACAAAGTTATCAATCTTTACTTTTTTCTTGGAGAACAAGATGGATAATAAACTATTTGGTTGTAATTGATGATTTTCGATAACCAGCCATGGATCTTCATTAGTATTATTAATAATACGATCAATATAAAACATCTGGGCTGCCATCTGATACAATTCCATATTAGGGAGGTTTAACCCTCCTTCTCGTTTGGAGCAAAACAATAGATTCCTTTTTATTCTTGGGGTTTTTCCAGCCCAAATGAAAGATGTAATTATGGAATTTATTTCCTTGAAAAAGGTTTTTGGTGGTGTCAGCGGAATACACTGAAACAAATAAATAAACTTAGGGAGCCACATCATCTTTACCAGGTTTATTCTACCAATTAGATTCAGCCTAAGGTCACTGTAGTTATTGAGATTATGTTTTAAATTATTTTTCAGTGTTAAAAAATTACTCTTATACAATTGTTTTTTATTTGCACTGATATAGCAACCTAAATATTTAATTTTACTACTTTGTACTTTAAATTGTTTAAATACTTCTGGGTTTATTTGTTTTCGGCCAAAAGTCAAAATTTCAGTTTTACCACTGTTAATTTTATAACCTGAAATTTTTGAGAATTGACTCATTATATTAATTACACTCGGGATTGAAATGTCCACATCACTTAAATACAACAGCAAATCGTCAGCAAATAAACGTAATTTATATTCATTTTTGCCTATAGTGATACCAGTTATATTATCTGTCTGTCTTATTTTCTCAGCCAAGGGTTCAATAGCCATCGCAAACAGCGCTGGAGATAATGGACAGCCTTGAGCAGTACCACGGCTTAATGAAAATGCCTCAGATAGAACGCCATTGGTATAGACTTGTGCTTTGGGGGCTCTATACACAGTTTCTACCATATTAATAAATTCTACTGGGAATTCAAATGTTTCAAGCACTTTATACAAATATGACCATTCAAGGCGGTCAAATGCTTTTTCGGCATCGACCGCCATCAAAGTCAAGTCTATACTATATTTTTTTGCATATTGTATTAAGGACATACATGTTCTAACATTAGTTCTAAGATCCCTATTAGGAATAAACCCAGCTTGATTATGATGGATAATACTAGGTAGGATTAATGCCAATCTATTATTCATTACTTTTGTTATAATTTTCTTGTCACAGTTGATTAAACTAATAGGCCTAAAATCAGAAGGCTTATTGCATTCACGACCTGGTTTTGGTATCACAGAAATAGTTGAAAGATACATAGTTTCTGGCAACTTTTGTTGATTAACAAATGCATTTACAACTTCCAGGAATAAGGATCTAATATTTGGCCAAAATGTGGAGTAAAACTCGATAGGGAGGCCGTCTATTCCTGGGGCCTTTTTTTCTGGAAATACCTTAATTGCAGCTTCAATCTCAGAGGTTGTAAAGACTTTCCGGATATCCTCCTTTTGATTATCTGATAAGCGCTGTAATTTAACCGATTTAAGAAAGGAATCTGGGTCATCGTCTTTAACCTCAGATGTATACAAGTTTTCATAAAATTGCTTAAATCTTTTATTAATAATATCATTATTTGTAATAACATCATCTGATTCTTCCTCTTTTAAAGATATAGACTGAGTCTTTGTAACCCTTTTGACCATTGATGCCAAGTGTTTACCCGATTTATTAGCTGAAATATAATTAAGCTTATTCGAATTTTGTCTAAAATCTTTAACTTTATCCATCAATATAGTGTCCATTTCCATTTTCTTTTCTTGGAGTTTACTTTTTATTGTTTGGTCTCCATTTTTAAGTTGTCTTTCCATTAAATTAATATCCTGTTTTATTTCAGTCATATTCCGCTCAAAAATAACTTTCTTTTTTGCTGCAAAGGCTATCATTACCCCCCTTATATATGCTTTAAAGGAATCCCATATAATACAGATATTTGGCTTATCTTGAGGATGAGGTTGCTGCACATTAGTTAAGATAAAAATATTAATGTGTTCTTTTACATAAGCAACAAATTCCATATCCATCAAATATTTCCTATTCATTCTCCAAATTCTATGCCGTAGGGTGTTTTCCTTCGGAGTCATGGTACAGACAACTGAAGCATGATCAGATATCACAATATTATCAATTTCACATGATATACAATTATTAATTCCCACCTGAGAAACAAAGAGATAATCCAATCTACTATAACTATTCTGGGGTTTTGAATAATAAGTATAATCTTTTGAGTTTGGATGCAAGGTCCTCCATATATCTTGAAGAGCATTGACAGAAAGAAATTTCTGTAAATGTTTTGGAACATTGACCTTCCTAGTTTTTGTTGTGCTGTCACAAACATTAAAGATACTATTTAGGTCACCTCCCATAATTATCAGTCCTGTTTGTGAACTATCCAATCTTGTTTGAATATCTTTTAAAAAGGCCATATTTGAAGCCGGAGGTCTATAAATGCTCAAAAGCGTATACAATTCACCAAATAGTTCACACTTAATTATAAGGTATCGACCATACGGATCTGAATACTGTGACACTAGTGTAAAGGGCATTCTCTTATTAATCAGTATCCCAACTCCTCTACTTCTGGATGTATATATAGCCTCAAAGGCCTCCCCCACCCATCTTCTTTTCAAATACTCTATTTGACCAGCTTTAAAATGGAGTTCTTGAAGAAAAACTATGTCAGCGGACAATTTTTCCAAATGATAAATAACTTTGTGTTTTTTTGAACCCTCCTGTAGTCCATTTACATTCCAAGTTACTACTCTAAATGTGTTTAACATATCTTTTGTATTCATTGTATGCATTTTTATATTAATTACTAATTTATATAATTTTATGTTTATTTTTTATATGTAAATGAAATGATATAGAGCAGACTGCATAGCCCAACCCCATCTGCAGAATAACTTTGTTCAAAAATAATAGGGAGCACCTAAACAATTCAAACAAACATTCATCCATCCATATCAACATGTAACATATAAACACACAACATATTCCCCCTCCCTCCCCCCCTCCCCTCCTTCCCTTCCCAAAGAGCATGCTTTGTTAGAGCTTCAACTCCTAACTCCATTTGACATGGAAACTGTGACTTCCAACTAGTTCAAATAGTGCCACCCCCCTTTTAAAGAAATAATAATAATAAAACAAAGGGAAGGAAAATAATAATAATACTATAAAAAAAAAAAATATGTTTATAAATACCAATAAATAAGACCACTGCTATTATTACAGAAAAAATAATTAAATAAATAAAGATCTTAGAAACCTTATTTCCCAAATTGTCCACACCATTCTGATAGTGGCACCGCCCCCCCCCCCCCCAAAAAAAAAAAAAAGAAAAAAGAAAAAAAAGATAATAATATTAATAATAATAATTATTATTATTTAAAAAAAGAAACGAATAAACAACCACTTTCCGATCCAGCTGTACAATTAGGACATATTCTTTATATTCAAATTCGATAGCCTATCTTTACATCCAGTTTAATTTCTTCAACGGAGGTTTGAGAGTATTAAATGCTCTTACCAAGTTCTGCAAGATCAGGTCATTTTATACTTAGGTACTTTTTTTTTAGTTCCAATTTAGCTTTCTCCGGTGAGGTGAAGGTATTCACGAGGTCTCCATCCTCCACATACAACGTCGCTGGGAAATTTAGATAAGTCTTAATGTCGATCTTATGCAGCTGTTCTCTCAAAGGCCAGAAAGCCCTTCTTTTCTCCCGCACTGCCGCAGACATATCGGGCACCACTCTGAAATTGCATCCCTCTATTTGTCTGCGGGTTCCTTTCCAAATATACAACTTCTTCTGATAATGGTGCAGCTTAAAAATGATAGCGCGCGGATACCCGGTGGCGGTGCCATCTCTCTTGGCCCCAACACGGTGCGCCATTTCAAAGTCCTCAATGAATATGTAATGTCCAATATGTTCAAAGTCCAAAATGAAACATTCAACCGATCTGAAAACATCCTCATCAAATTGGCATGTTTTACCCATTTCTACATCATAAAGAATTAAAGGTGCCTATTATGCCCCTTTTTTTACAAAATGTTATATTATTATTGAGGTGTCTCCAGAATGTGTCTGTGAAGTGTCAGCTCAAAATACCCCACAGATCATTTATTATAACAGGTAGAAAACTTATTTTTTGGGGCGTGACTAAACAAGAGCTGTTTTGGTGTGTATGACTTTAAATGCAAATGAGCTGCATATTCCCGCTCGTCTTCAGAAGAGGGCGTAGTGTAAACATCTCTGCTTTGCATACGTACGGCAATAAACATTCGGTAGAAGCAACATGACTGAGAGCGAGAGACTCGGTATTCAGCCCTACATGTATAAACCGGAGTCAGACTCAGATGAAGGAGAGACTCCGGCAGAAGAAACACCTACGAGAATGAACCAGGATGTCTCGAAATGCTTATTTGATAAATTTATGTACTTGTAGAGTTTACATAGCCCATTTGCAACGATGGATGAGCAACACACACAAATAGTGTCATAACTTTCTGATTGTGCAGCATGTAGTCAAAATCTGCATGATTAGGGACTGCAGTATATGAGCACGAGACATGGACAACTTTACATGTGACAATGACAATACTTTATTAACTAGACTAAACACTTAAACTACTCTAACATACACACACACATACATGCATACAGTTTACCAAGGGAAAGAGAGCTGAAGCAGAATACAGGAGACCAAGAAGTTATAGCATTGTTTGAAATCAACAGCCTTGAGCAAACCATCAGTTTTAGTTCCAATACACCCTTCTTAAAAAGTTATGTATCAAATAATGAGACTAAGTTTATACTTGCATGTCTCGCCCAATTAAACTGTCCTGTTGCAATTTGTTGAGGCTCTGGTTGATCTTTGCTAATGTGGTCTTGATGAGAGAGAGCCAGTGGGAGTCACAGGATCTTTGGTGAATGGAAAGACAAGGCCACAGCCTGGCACAAACTTTAGGGCCCTTAGAAGACTTCTAGCATCATCTTCACATCAGGATTTCTCAGAAAAAAACACAGAGCTAGATGTGATCTTGTGATCAGTGGTTTTAAAGTGTGAAGATGGCACACCCTCTGGAGGTGTGTGAGCCAATAAGAAGTCTTTCTTTGGAGGGAAGTTTTACTATGCTTTGTCCTCTAGCGCGGCATTTGAATATGTCATTTGATTGGGTGTTTATGCAAAGAACCTTCAAGATTTGTATTATAATGTGGCACTGAGTTAGCTAAATGTAATGTAAATTAACAAATCGAGAGCGTAGATTGGAGTTCATAGAGACCAAACATGCTACACATATGATTTTGGTTAACCATAGTATGCAAGTCTGAAACATTAATCCAAAAGAGTTTAAAAGAGAGAATGAATACATAGGCCAAACCCCATAAAAGGAAAATCATGAGATGGGCAAATTGGATACATGTTTACACATTCTCAAGTGGTTATATACAGAATTTATAGGAATAAAAGAGTTTCTTTGTCCTTTTCAACACGAATTAAGTAAGAGCCTTAATGTGTCCTGTTAGCAGATCCCTGGTTCTGCCTGTGTGTTAGCTTCATTTGGGATGTTAGTTGCAGTTCCCCTTCAGGGACTACCGCTGCGTGTAATCGCAGTGGGAACGCCCTCAGCGTGACGCGTCTGAAGCATGAATGAAATCAGTCAATGGAGAGAATGAGCGTACGGCGAGTGACGTCATCGACCAGGAAGCTATAAATATCCCCTGAGTACACAATACGCCAGCTTTAGTTACTTCAGCAGCTCTGTGTGTGTCTGAATCTGTCGATTGTGTTTGTCTGTTTTGTCAGGAGTTTTCACTATATATATTTTTTATAAAAAAAACAATATGAGCGAGCAGTATAAGTGTTTGGGAGTAAATGCCCAGTCGGCTCTCGAGGGAGTCGATTGTCAGCATTGCGAGCGCTTTCCTCTGAGAACTCTGCGCTCGCGGCGATCGCTCTTCGAGGAGAGTGATTTGTTGCGAGCTCCCCGAGGCTCGGGTCCCGCTTCTGTTGAGGCAGAGCGGCGGCGCTTGTCTTGGGGCTCGCTTGAGAACTCTGCGCTCGCGGCGATCGCTCTTCGAGGAGAGTGATTTGTTGCGAGCTCCCCGAGGCTCGGGTCCCGCTTCTGTTGAGGCAGAGCGGTGGCGCTTGTCTTGGGGCTCGCAGATGGATCTCGCTGGCGACGTTGAGACGGGCTCCGCCCTATCTCAGCTATCTCCGACGAGATCTATTGCCTCTCACCCGGCTCTGGAAGCACGCGCTGCGGCGGTTACTTCTGCCCGGGTGGAGGCACATGATGATGTTGAATTGAGATTTTCCAGTTCTGAGGAGCTGGATGTCGAAAGTTTTGCATCAGAGAAAACTAGTTTATCACATTATACTGCAAATGAAGAAGGTTTGATGGATGTATTATCTCGGGCTGTTGAAAAGCTAAAAAAAAAAACAGTATCGAGTGGCCAGCTGATAGACAGGTTTCTAGAATTAAAAGCAATCTAGATGATAGATTTCTGTCTGCACGACCTCAACCTTCTCGCCGGTGCTTACCGTTCTTCCCAGATCTTCATGCTGAGGTTTCAAAAACCTGGGTTAGACCGGTTTCAAGCAGAATTTACACAAATCAGTCCAATGCTTATGGTAACATTGTTGGTGCTAAATCTGCTGGTTATGTGACGATACTGTAGGCGGAGGAGACGCTCGCGAGCTATCTCTCTCCTGCTTCATCGTCTTCACTTAAAGCACCGGCTCTTCCACCAAAAAAAAAAAATATATAAATAAATAAATATATATACCCCTGTGCTGGTGGGGAAAACTTACTAAAATGGCTGGGCAGGCGGCTGCATGTTTGCATACGATGACTTTTATGCAGGCTTTTCAGGCCGACCTGCTCAAAGGAAAATCTGAGGGGGGTAAAATCTGAAAATCTGAGGAAAATCCCCGCCGAGAGAGACTTGCGTTCACCTCCCTTAAGGGTGCCCTGTCTCTCCCGGCGCCCTCAGGGGCCCGTCCTACTAACCCTGCCGAAACAGGTCGTAGAAGGGTCTGGTGAGTGCTTTCCCGAGGGACGCTCGCCGCCTCTAAGGAGGGTTCTAGTGTGTTCAGACCAGTCGTTCCCTGCTGGTGCGCCGTTACAGGGCACTGTGTCTGTCAAGCAGAGTGTTCAACCAGAGCAAAGTCTTTCGTCGAGTTCGTCTTCCAAAAGAGCACAGCAGAAGCGGAGTGTCACGTCTCGTGCCCCCCTGCAGAGAAACTGGAGGGACGAGGCGGGGCGCTCTCCGGCGCGGCCTTCTCGGGGCAGGACTGATCTGAGGACAGTCATTGTCGCCAGAAAGGCCGCGTCGAAAAAGTCCTGACGGTCTGAACGTCAGGACTCTGAGGGTGGTCCCCATCGGGAAAAACTTGAGTTCACCGCACAAAAACACGGTGCCCTGTCTTTCTCGATGCCCTCAGGGGTCTGTTCTACTAACCCTGCCTATACAGGGCGTAGAGAGACTCGGCGAGCGATTTCCCGAGGGACGCTCGCCCCCTCCAGGGAGGGTTGTGGAGTGCTCAGACCAGCTGTTTCCTGCCAGTATGTTACAGGGCGCTGTGTCTGTCACTCGGGATGTTCATCCAGAGGCCAGCCTCGAGAGGCTGGTTCCCTTAGTAGAGTTCCTGGCGGAATAGGTCCCCCACCCAGCAGGGAGTTAGGATACTACTTCTTTGAAAAAAAAAATCCTGACGTGCTGAACGTCATGACTCTGAGGGTGGTCCCTATCGTGAAAGACCTGAGTTCACTGCACAAGAACACGGTGCCCTGTCTTTTCCGATGCCCTCAGGGGTCTGCTCTACTAACCCTGCCTTCACAGGGCGTAGAGAGACTCGGCGAGCGATTTCCCGAGGGACGCTCGCCCCCTCCGAGGAGGGTTGTGGAGTGCCCAGACCAGCTGTTCCCTGCCAGTACGTTACAGGGCGCTGTGTCTGTCACTGGGGATGTTCAAATCAGATCCGAGGACTGGTTTGTCATGATAGATCTAAAGGACGTTTACTTCCATGTATCTATCCTCCCTCAACACAGGAAGTTCCTGAGGTTCGCTTTCGGGGGCGAAGCGTACCAATATCGGGTTCTTCCGTTCGGCCTAGCACTGTCACCCCGAACATTCACGAAGTGTATGGATGCTGCTATAGCCCCGCTGAGGTTACAGGGGATCCGCTTTCTGTACTATTTAGACGATTGCTTGATTCTAGCTCAATCGGAACAACAGGCGGTTCGGCACCGAGATGTCGTTCTTGCTCATATCAAGTGACTGGGGCTGAGGCTCAACGCCAAAAAGAGTGTTCTTTCTCCATTACAGAGAACCACTTTTCTAGGTGTAGTGTGGGATTCAACGACGATGCAGGCACGATTGTCACCTGCTCGTATTGCTTTGATTCTCGCCGCAGTAGATCAGGTCAAGCTAGGCCAGTCATCCACTGTAAAACAGTTCCAGAGACTGTTAGGTCTCATGGCAGCTGCGTCCAATGTGATACCTCTTGGCCTCTTGCACATGAGACTGTTACAGTGGTGGCTTAGGACCAAGGGATTCTCCCCGAGGGGAAATCCGCTTCGCATGATCGTGAGTTTGCGACGGTGTCATCACGCCCTGATCATGTGGAAAGATCCTTGGTTTCTGTCCCAAGGCCCTGTGTTAGGAGCTCCTTGTCGTCGCGTTATGCTAACGACAGATGCTTCTCTCACGGGTTGGGGGGGCGATCATGGATGGTCGCCCGGCTCAGGGTCTGTGGGAGGACCATCATCGTCTGTGACACATAAACTGCCTAGAGATGTTGGCGGTGTTTCAGGCTCTGAAACACTTCCTCCCAGACCTAAGGGGCCACCATGTTCTTGTCCGGACAGACAACACATCGGTGGTTTCTTATATCAACCATCAGGGGGGTTTGCGTTCTCGCCCGCTTTTCAAACTGGCACGTCAGATCCTTCTGTGGTCCCAGGGGAAAATTCTCTCTCAGAGCTATTTATCTCCCGGGGTATTTGAATCAGGGGGCAGACATCCTGTCGAGGCAGGGGCCGAGGCCCGGGGAGTGGAGTCTTCACCCCGAGGTGGTGGAGCTCCTATGGGGACATTTCAGTCGTGCCGAGGTAGACCTATTTGCGTCCCGAGAGACATCACACTGTCCACTGTGGTTCTCTCTCAGCCAGCCAGCCCCACTGGGGTTGGATGCTATGGTACATCCGTGGCCGAGGTCACGCCTGTACGCTTTTCCCCCGATCGCTCTGCTCCCAGGAGTTCTGGAGAGGGTTTGCCGGGACGGGCTCAGTCTCCTGCTTATAGCCCCGTTCTGGCCGGCCCGAGTATGGTTTTCGGACCTAGTATCTCTCCTCGACGGCTCTCCCCTGAGATACCGATCAGGAGAGATCTGCTCTCTCAGGCGAGTGGGTCGATCTTTCACCCCCGTCCAGAGCTATGGAGGCTGTGGGCTTGGCCTCTGAGGAGGCCCAGCTCATAGATTCTGGTCTCTCGGCTGAGGTCGTTGAGACCATCCTCCAATCCAGAGCTCCCTCCACGAGGAAGTTATATGCCGCGAGGTGGAAACTTTTCACCTCTTGGTGTGGAGAGCGCCAGCAGGACCCAGTTAACTGCCCGGTTGGTACAGTGCTGGATTTCCTGCAGGTCCGTCTCTCCACAGGGTTATCCCACTCCACACTGAAGGTGTATGTGGCGGCCTTAGCTGCTTACCACACCCCTTCAAGTGGAGGTTCCCTCGGGAAACACCCACTTATGTCTCGCTTCCTTCGTGGCACCTTGAGGCTGAGGCCTGCAGTTCGCACGAGGGTACCAGCTTGGGATCTGGCCATCATCTTAGTAGGTCTCTCCCTTGCTCCTTTCGAGCCCATCGAGGAAGTTTCTGAAAAGTTTCTTACTCTAAAGACTGTCCTTCTTCTCGCTATCTCATCTCTGAAAAGAATTGGAGATATTCAAGCACTTTCGGTGGCTCCCTCGTGTCTGGAACTTGCTCCTGGTATGGTTAAGGCCTTTCTCTGTCCGAGACCAGGTTATGTTCCTAAGGTGCCAACCAATTTGGTTAGACCTATAGTTCTGCAGGCTTTCTGTCCTCCGCCTTTTCTGACGTCAGACCAGAGGAAACTTAATTTGCTGTGCCCTGTTAGGGCTTTAGATGCGTATGTCCACAGAGTTTCTCTGTGGAGGAGATCGGAACAACTGTTTGTCTGTTTTGGGTCACCTAAGAGAGGGTGTCCTGCATCTAAGCAAAGGATGAGCAAGTGGGTGGTCGAGGCCATCTCGCTTGCTTACGGTTCGGCCCATCAGCCTTCACCTTTGGCTGTAAGGGCTCATTCCACCAGGAGTATGGCTGCCTCTACAGCTCTTCTTTCAGGAGCTTCTCTTCAGGACGTTTGTGATGCGGCAGGCTGGTCCTCACCGCACACTTTCGTCAGATTTTATTCCCTTGACCTTAGCTCCATTCCAGGGGCTCAGGTTCTCTCGTCGGTTTGTGTCTCCTGATGACACACGACGGGGATTTGGTCGTATGGGGATGTGGGTATTGCGTTCCCACTGCGATTACACGCAGCGGTAGTCCCTGAAGGGGAACGTCCCGGGTTACGTATGTAACCCTAGTTCCCCGAAGGGACGGACGCTGCGTGTCCTGCCATACTCTCGGCATCCCCTTGGGTCGCTGCTTCAGTAACTTTTAAGCTGGCGTATTGTGTACTCAGGGGATATTTATAGCTTCCTGGTCGATGACGTCACTCGCCGTACGCTCATTCTCTCCATTGACTGATTTCATTCATGCTTCAGACGCGTCACGCTGAGGGCGTTCCCACTGCGATTACACGCAGCGTCCGTCCCTTCGGGGAACTAGGGTTACATACGTAACCCGGGACGTTTGTGTGTGCCTGATTGGTCCAGATGCTTCAAAACTTACACACACAATCATCTTTTACACTGTTCTTTACAAACGTGTGGTTATAAACCATATAAACAAGGTTTAAAATAGACAATAGACCTCTGGTCTCTAAGACAACAATAGCTTTAGCTGCATTTGTTGTGAAACTGGCTAACAGGCACATCGACTGAAATGGGGATTTGCTCAAAAATCATAAAAACTAAACGGTGTGACACCTACTTCTTATGGAGGTGAAGCTGGACCACGAACAGTTGGTACAGATTCATCCTTCAGTCACAACTTTTTAACAAAGTCTTCCTTGTATTGCCCCTCGTTCACACAGCAGTCTGGAGTGAGATGATTTGCGCAGACATAAACGGAAAAAATGGCGGATAATGTACAACTCGCTGAGGGCAGAAACTATGGTAATGCTAAACCATCAATTTGGCTGTGGGCGGGGCCTAAGCAGTATGATGTCACACTGCTCAGAGAATCAAAACAGCATGTCTAATGAGGCCGCTTTGGTTTAATGGGGATTTAAATAAGGAGTGGGTGGATTTTTATCTTCACACACTGCCAACACACATTTAAACACCATGTAAAAGTGGATTTGAATAATAGTTAAACAACAAGGTCATATGTAGCATTATCAGTCAGTGATATACAGAAATCAAAAGGTCCCAGATGAAGTGCCCCATGCTCCATTCATTCATGCGCCTTCAGTTTGATCTATCCTGGACACAATATTTGCAGAAATGCCAAGCTCCACTTGTTGTAATAAGTTGTAATTAAAAAGTTGTAATAAAAAATAAAAATAAAAATAAATGATTTCAGAAGTATACAGAATCAATCAAATATAACATTTTATTTGTCAGGTAAAAATGTATCATGTCAATTACATAATTAATAAAAAGGCCTATTAATATATGAGAAATACATAACATCAATTGCTCAAAGATGAATCTAAGAGTTAGAGATAATACCTGAGACACGCAGTGGTGTGTAAGATCTGAGCGCAGGACTCAAGAGGCTTTTCTGCTTACAGAATCCCAATGACTGTTTCCCTTAAATACCCAGAACAGAACAAAGAAATTTTAAACTCTAAGTTGTAAATTACAGAAGTCTTTTTGGTTGAACCTGGTGAGGGATAGAAAAGCTTTCTGACCAGAGACCTTGTGAAATTGAGACCATTTTACCAATCTCACTGATACATTTAAAATAATCTGAAACATGAAAGAGTAAAAGCAATAGATGCTCAAGATACATCATATGTGTTATATTGACATTCTTTGTTAACTTTCAACCAGAGAGGAAGGAGAAGGGTTATAAGGCAAATGGATTTCTTTGTCCTTGCTTCATTTATTTTATTTTAAAGAAAAATTCAGATTAGTAAATTTGTTTTATTCCATGGTGTTTGTTTGAGAGCTTGTGTGTTCAGTCTTATCAGGAATTTCAGTCTTCAGTTCCTTGTTACTCTCGCCTCTGGCTGGAAACAGTTAATATTCAGCAATATATTGATCTGACTGTACTGGCACTATTGGATGAGACCTGAATTGAGCTGATGATGACATCACTGTTTTCTGTACAACTGCTGTATAGATTAAATTAACTAAATTAATAATTGATGATCTTTACAAATTGAACTGAATCAACACTGAACACTTCCTCTGAACAATGCTACTATTTTCTTTTAGAGTTGCTGTACATGATTCCTGTCTCAGGCCCCGTTTACACAAGCATGGTTATTTTGAAAAACGGAGACATTTCCCTTCGTTTGTGCCTTTTGTTTACACGCAAACGGAGAATTCGCCTCTGAAACCGATTCTTCCTAAAAATTCCGGCCAGAGTGGAGATTTTGGAAACCTTTGTTTGCACGTTTGCATGTAAACTGATAAAAACTGAGTTTTAGGCAGCCGACGTCACAGTATGTGACAGGATTTGCAACTTTTCTCACAAAACTTGAGAGATCTGTTCCAGTGTTGCTCAAATTGATTGATCGTTTTTAAAGTTCTCTGTCTATAAAACATCCAATAAAGGCATCAACCGTCTTCAATTTATAACTGCAATTAATGGATTCAAACATTTGGTCATAGTTATTACTCCTACAATTAACAGGTTAATTCCTGTCAATTACAATCTAGTTAAAACAAAAGTCACTGAATCTGTACAGATGATCCTCCCTAACAATCTCATTAAATGGTTGTATAAACATTATGAAGATGAAAATTCTTCCCAAATTCCTGTATTTATTTTGCTCTATTCCACTTTCCCATCCACTAGTTTTTTCTCTAGTAACAGGGGCAAATACCTTTCCACGTCAATGGATCAACTGTTAATAAATACCGAGCTGTGGTGCTGATTGGTCTGACTGTGGGTGTGTTTTCCAGCTCTCTGAAGAGCTTTATATAAGACAGAAATCTGTTAGAAACTCATCTCTCAGACTCGATCGACGAGAAGCTGCTCTTCAGACCCTGTCTACAGTCGAACAAGTGAGTATGTTTCTAATACTGAGCACTTGTGGGCTCATAGTTCATTTGAACACCTGTCAATTTTGCAGTCAAAATTATTTTGTGATACAGACATATTAAATATGCTAACTAGTAATACATATATGTAAAGTCCGGCTCGATTGGTCCAAGTGCGGCATCCAATCAGCGGAAGAAGGTTACTCTGCGTATTTCTTGCCTTTCCTTTCACGCAGCACAACAAGGTTAAACGCAATATATTTTCTCATTAATTCATCTGACTCCATAAAATGAATAGGTTTTAATGATATCCGTGCATCATTAAACGTTAGTGAATGTTTGATTATTCTTTTCAACACTGATTTTAGTTTATCCGCAATCAGGAAACTATATCGCTCAGCAGTCCTTCTCCGAAGGCCGCACGACACTCCCGTCAGTTCCAATAACCAATTCAGAGGTAATTTGACTAAATATCTAGGATCTGCCGTATTCACACGTACAATCAAAGATATATATATATACAAGTCCCCTTGAACGCCTCCTCTAGAAATTAAATCAATGTGTTACTTTAGTAGGGACGATTGACCACCATGAAAGGAAACAGTTCATCAACTCAACTTCTCTTAAGATGGCTTCAGGTCAAGCCCGTGGTCTGTAAACCATGCACGTTTATCCAAAGCGATCACTAACTTAAAACAGTGGATATGGACACACCCGAACCTAGGTTGATTAAAACAGCGTTTGCTGATTCTAGTCGGAAATAACTTGCCCCCTCGTTCAAGTACACGTAAAATGGTATCGGAATATTAGCCGTCGCTAAACTGACGCGAAAGATGTGGAAATATACGAATCCAATAATCTAGGGAATAAACAGTCTTTCAGAGTCACTCAGAATAAAATCAAACGTTTACAATTTATTGATCAGGTAATGAAGCAATAATTCAAAATCCATTCAAAAGGATAAAATCGTCAGTTAAACATTTCATCACAATGATTCCGAAATCACAGAATTTGTATTACCTGTCAATATAGTTACACACAGCGATTGTGCGGGCAGTCAACCTACAGACTCCTCGAACTTTTCTGCTCTTTTTCCTTATATACCCAGATAATTCAATTGTTACCAAATGGTGATGTCTGTCATTATAATTAGATTTTGGTTGTCTATTCAGGGGCTCACACTGTGAGGTCTGCCTGATTTTACATACAGGAGGTAGTCTGAATGAGGCTATTATGGGACACATCACTTTTCTCACATTTCATAACTTCTTTTAGCTTTTCATCATAGTTGGGAGAATGAGATCATGTTACCAGGCGCATTGTGACACTTTAAAAGACACCAAACATGAGTAGTTACATTTTTGTACACACATAACATTGCATAAGGTTTCAGTGTATTTCAGGTGAGGAGGAGGGGGATGTGGGGGAGATAGTGTGGGTGAAGTGTGAACTGCACTGTGTGCTGCGTCTCCAAAGTTCCTGTTACATATGCAAGAGGGAGTTACATATTCAAGAGATAGTTCAAGTGTTAATTCCCAGGAGGGCCTTTTGTCACATTGAGGGGTCAATCAGACATACCGGCACCAGCCTTACATATACATTACAAATGGAATATATAAATGACAAGAAAATGTTAAAAACAAAATATGGGGTTAAGGACAAAAACCTTGTGTTGAAAAATATTGGTAACTGGCTCATAATAACCATCTTTCTAGCTCTATTCAGATGGCAGTTGTTTCTCATGGATTTTTCTACTTTTACAGGGTCTGTGTTTTTATCTCACAACCAGTGTAAAAATGCCCAATAATTGGTTGAATTATCTAGGCTTTTGAGTGTATTAACTAAACTATATTAACCCTCTGGGGTCTGAGGTGATTTCTGGGTCCTGAAGGTGTTCTGACATGCTCTGACATTTGTGCTTCTTTCTGTTACTTGTGAGTGACATTTCAAGACTAAAGTCTCAATGGTAAAGCACAAACTCTGCTACAATAATATGTGAGCAGCATGTATGTAAAGGTTTTTAGTTTTGAGAAAATTACGTTTATGCGTGGTTTGTAAAAAAAAAAAAATAAGGCCATAAAGCCCATACTGATTATTTGTTCATAAGACTTTTGAAAAATTGTGTTGTGGCAATAATTCATCTCAAACAAACATCACTGCGTAAGAGACACTCAGAGTCAAATTATATAAAATAGAAGTATTTATTCTTGCAAGAATAGGAGCAGTCTAATACACAGTTGTTACCCTGTGCAGAAGAGTGACACCCCCCAGACAGACTGAACTAGCTTTTTATCTTAGTTTCAAGGCCTCCTTCCCCCCCCCAAGAGCCTTCCTCCCAGTAGTTTTCCATAGACGTCACTAGTTGGCCCACTAAGCTCCCCTGCACCAAATGGCCTTCTGACATCTAGGTCAGAGGTCCTTGTTCGTCTGTTCTCTGGATTGTCTCCCTCTTCTGCCTCCCCAGGTACATAAACAGAATCTTCTCTCACTACAAGTGAGAGACACACATGTGACATTCTTTGAATCATCTATATTTTACTAAAGATCAATGAATATCATTAAAATTGCCACCACAACTCCTCACTTTTTATCATTCTGATTACCCATAATCACAATAATAAACAATAAGACAAATTTTAAGTCATATCATCACACTTATACTCTTCATCTCTGATTTTTGCATAAATGATCACTCTCCTTGAACCTGTGAAGAAAAGTTTAGAATGAAGAAGCATAAGGCTGTTTTTGTGGGGGAAAGGCCCCGTAATATTTTAGCAAGTAAACATTTTTACTGGGCCGGGCTAAACGAGAAATCCCTGTTCCTGCGCTCCTGTAAACAGACCCTCAGTCACACCAGTAAGGAGTAAATAGTTATAACACAATAAGGAAACCAACAGAAAAAGTATAATAAAAAATCCCTCAGTTTCAACCCCTGTCCTTGTACGCCATCTCGTAACACGGATGACCGCTGCTTGTAACCTTCTTTAAATCTTTTGCCCTTAATCTTTCTCAGAAAATAAACAAATAGAAGAAAAACAAACAGAACATACATTTAACACATATCTCACTGTAGCTCCCGTTAATTGTATCGTCACATAATTTTGTTCATCCTTGGGATAGACTGTCATTTTCACCAATTGAACAGACAGCATGTTTCACCTGTCACTGTAATCATATTTGTTACAGAAGTGGCTCCCGTACCACCTCCTCTGCACCACCGGAGGGAGCAATCTCCGGAATATTTATCTGTACGAACTCCAAATCCCATCATGCCTCTTACCTGGGACTGATTGCGCGCACACACCTGCATCTCATTCACACACACCTGCATCTCATTCACACACACACATATAAACCACTTCCATGCACCACACCAGTACGAAGTCTTGATTTGCCCTGGCTATCACTACCGAGCGTTTATTCCTGTGGATTGTTTATTGCCTTTGACCTTGGACTGTGTACCCCGTTTTCTGATTGATCTCTGCCTACCCTGACCTGGATTGTTTACTGGACCTTGCCTCTCGCCGCCTGCCCCGACCATTGCCTGTTATCTGCTTTGTTCTCTGCCTATTCTCCATTGCCCTGTTTGCTGGTGTAGATCTTTGCCTGTTTGACGATTCTAATAAAAAGCTGCAAATGGATCCCGTTGATTCTGCTGGTTCATTACAGAAGACTTCGCCACAAAGCGATCCAGCGGCCGTCATGCAACTGTCAACTGAATTATCAGCACAAGCGTCACAATTGGCCTTGCATCACCATCAACTGAGTCGACTCACTTCACTCACGGAAGATCTGGTACAGGCTCTTCAACTTCTCCGTGCCTCAACCCCGAATGCTCCCGCTGAATCAGCGCAAAATGTCAGCCCAGCCCCAATGATCTCCTCGAATAATCCCCGACTCGCTCTTCCCGAGAAATTCGATGGCACGCCCACGAAGAGTAAGGGTTTCCTGCTGCAATGCACACTCTTCATGGACCAACAACCATCACAACAACAGACACCGAAACTATCCAATTCTATATCATTCATGTTCCACACCACTCCATCATCCTTGGTCTTCCCTGGTTACGCACCCATAACCCTCATATCTCCTGGCGAGAGGGTCAGATCATCCAGTGGGATTCCAACTGTCAAGATATCTGCCTGTCCAAAGTCTCTCGTATTTCCAGATCTATTCCTAACACCCCCGCACCAAGGGTTTCCACGTCTAAGACCCCCATTACGGTTCCTGAATGCATCAACTTACCCCCTGAATATGCAGATCTCAGCTTGGCTTTCAGCAAGGAAAGAGCTTCTCAGCTTCCTGAACATCGCCCAACTGACTGCGCCATAGATCTCATTCCCGGCACCATGCCACCCAAGGGAAGGATCTTTCCATTGTCTCAACCCGAGTCGAAAGCCATGAAACAGTACATCGAAGAGGAATTGGACAAGGGGTTCATCCGATCTTCAACATCACCCGCTTCAGCCGGCTTCTTCTTTGTAAAGAAAAAGGATGGAGGATTACGTCCCTGCATCGATTACCGTGGACTTAACGACAACACAGTCAAGTTTCGGTACCCGTTACCCCTGGTTCCCGCCGCACTAGAACAGCTCCGCCAGGCCAAGTACTACACAAAACTGGATCTCCGCAACGCCTACAATCTGATCCGCATCCGCAAGGGTGATGAATGGAAAACAGCATTTCCCACCACTAGTGGGCACTATGAATACCGGGTTATGCCGTTCGGCCTGGCTAACAGTCCATCCGTCTTCCAATCCTTCATGAACGACATCTTTCGGGACATGCTGGATAGATGGGTGATTGTGTACATTGACGACATCCTAATCTACTCCAGTTCATTGGAGGAACACACCCACCATGTCCGGCAGGTCCTAAAACGTCTCATTCAGTACCAACTCTTCGCCAAAGCTGAGAAATGTGAGTTCCATCGCACCAGCACCTCCTTCTTAGGATATATTATCAGCCAGGAGGGGGTAGCCATGGACGAGAGAAAGGTTGAGGCAGTTCTGGATTGGCCACTTCCACAAACAGTGAAGGAACTACAACGCTTCTTGGGATTTGCCAATTTCTATCGATGGTTCGTTAGAGGGTTCAGCACGGTGGCTGCTCCATTAACCACTATGACAAAACGCCAAATGTCCCGTCTGAACTGGTCCACAGAATCCCGTCAAGCCTTCGATAAACTCAAAACCCTCTTCACATCAGCTCCCATCCTACGACATCCAGATCCAGAACGCCAGTTCATCGTAGAGGTTGATGCCTCCAACACAGGAGTAGGAGCCATTCTATCTCAACGTCAGGGTGATCCAGCAAGAATGTATCCATGCGCTTTCTTCTCCCGAAAGCTGACCCCCGCTGAGCGGAATTGCGACGTGGGCAATCGAGAATTACTAGCCATGAAACTAGCTCTCGAAGAGTGGCGGCACTGGCTGGAGGGAGCAACACAACCCTTCATTGTACTCACTGACCACAAGAACCTTGAGTATCTTCAGTCAGCTAAACGCTTAAACCCACGCCAAGCCAGATGGGCTCTCTTCTTCACCAGGTTCCAGTTCACAGTAACCTACCGACCAGGCACCAAAAACACCAAGGCCGACGCTCTCTCGCGTCAGACCGAAGAGACCCTCTCGACCTATAACCCCGAAACTATCCTTCCCAGAACCCTGCTGGTGGCTCCTGTGCAATGGGACATAATTGCCGAGATTGAGCAGGCCAATCAACAAGTGACACCACCCTCCGACTGCCCTGCCAACCTCTTGTTTGTTCCAGAGACTCTACGCCCTCGACTCCTTGAACAAGTACACTCAACACCTAGCTCAGGTCACCCCGGCATTACCGCAACCACTCATCTACTCCGTAATCGCTTCTGGTGGTCCACGTTACTCGCTGATGCCACAAAACATGTTCAGAACTGTACTAACTGCCAGACCACCAAATCTCCCAGACAACTACCCGCTGGTCTCTTGACCCCATTGCCTACACCCCTTCGACCCTGGTCTCACATTGCCATTGACTTCATCACTGACCTACCCAATTCCCAAGGATACACTACCATTCTCACCATCGTTGACCGGTTCTCCAAGGCATGTCGCTTAATTCCTCTAGCTAAACTTCCCACGTCCCTCGAAACAGCTGAACTTCTCTGCAACAATGTATTCCGGTTTTATGGTCTACCCGATGACATAGTGTCCGACCGAGGCCCTCAGTTCACCTCCCGATTGTGGATTTCCTTCTTCAAGTATCTCAACGTTAACGTCAGTCTCACATCCGGGTATCATCCCCAATCCAACGGCCAGACGGAACGTCTGAACCAGGACGTCATTCGCTTCCTCCGATCGTACTGCCAACAACAACAGACAGAGTGGAGCCGTTTCCTGTTCTGGGCCGAATACGCCCAGAATTCACTGGTCAAACCCGCTACAGGAACCACTCCCTTCAAATGTATCTTGGGCTTCCAACCTCCTCTTTTCCCATGGTCAGGCGAACCCACAGATCTTCCTTCTGTCACGGAGTGGCTACAAAGGAGTGAGGAGGTTTGGGACCAAGCCCACACTCATCTCCTCCATGCTGTCCGACGACAGGAACAACAGGCCAACCGCCACCGCCGCCCTGCTCCTGAGTACCACCCTGGTCAATGGGTTTGGTTGTCCACCAAGGACCTCAGACTCCGACTTCCATGCCGCAAACTCAGTCCCAGGTATGTTGGCCCTTTCCAAATTGTAAGACAAATCACCCCTGTATCTTTTCGATTAGACCTGCCCGCTAATTACCGCATTTCTCCTACTTTTCATGTCTCCCTTCTTAAACCTGCCGGTGGTCCGAGAGGAGAGTCGGAGGAGGGAGCCTCGCCGCAGACTCCCCCATCTATCCTGGTTGACGGCGAGGAGGCGTACCGTGTGCATGAGTTGCTCGACTCCAGACGTCGGGGTAACACGCTTCAGTATCTGGTCGATTGGGAGGGGTTCGGTCCGGAGGAGCGATCCTGGGTCAACTCTGGGGATATACTAGATCCCACACTCACTGAAGAGTTTCACCGGACGCACCCGGGGAAACCGGCCCCTCGACCTCGTGGGAGACCCCGACGTTGTTTGCCTCCTCGCGTCAGGAGCCGCTCGCAGGGGGAGGGCTCTGTTACAGAAGTGGCTCCCGTACCACCTCCTCTGCACCACCGGAGGGAGCAATCTCCGGAATATTGATCTGTACGAACTCCAAATCCCATCATGCCTCTTACCTGGGACTGATTGCGCGCACACACCTGCATCTCATTCACACACACCTGCATCTCATTCACACACACACATATAAACCACTTCCATGCACCACACCAGTGCGAAGTCTTGATTTGCCCTGGCTATCACTACCGAGCGTTTATTCCTGTGGATTGTTTATTGCCTTTGACCTTGGACTGTGTACCCCGTTTTCCTGGATTGTTTACTGGACCTTGCCTCTCGCCGCCTGCCCCGACCATTGCCTGTTATCTGGTTTGTTCTCTGCCTATTCTCCATTGCCCTGTTTGCTGGTGTAGATCTTTGCCTGTTTGACGATTCTAATAAAAAGCTGCAAATGGATCCCGTTGATTCTGCTGGTTCATTACAATATTCACCCATGAATAACAAAATTATTAGAATAACAATCCTAACTCCTATCATTAAGCCTTTTCCCTTAATCTACGCCCATCTCCATATTTCACCTCGGTTTTCCTAACCATATTTTGTTCACTTCTAATTCAATTTAGTAAGCTCTATTTAATGCCATATTTAACAAAATCTAACCAGAGAAGTCTTATAATTTTATCCATTCTTCTAACCAATGCAGTTGTTCAATATTAACTCTAATATTTCCATTACGGACACAATCAATATATTTTCTACATTTACAATCAAATCAATACCTAGTTTGATTCAATCAAACAAAATCATCACACAAACAGATTCTTCTGTTAAACTTAAACCATCAGTTGTGTTGATCATCTCGTTCGCCCACGGACGTTCAGTGTTCTTTTACCTTTAACTTTTAATTCAAACATGCTGTGGTTCTACTTAATAAGCTTCAACAATTATCCCTATAATTTACATTAATTAATAGATCTTCTCTTCCCAAAGACATTTTCCTTAAATATTTCCTAATGAATAAGTAACCAATCAAATATTTTGATCTACTGTATATCAATACTAAGCCCTATTTTGATTTAATCAAATAAAATCCTCAAAATAATCACAAAACCACATTCTTAAACCATTAGTTGGTTCACATCCTCCTCCAGGCATGTTGATCATGTCACAGGTCGGGGGGGCCAAACCAGACTGCACCCACCCCTCAAACCCAGGACCACTCTGAGGAGCGTACCAGAGACCAGACAGACAAGTAGAATTAAAAACGAACAATCTTTATTGAATAATAAAAAGGGAATTAAAAGTCTTGACGTGAGTTTGTGTCTCTGTCCAGGAAGGGGGAAACCGCTTTGGACCCTGGGAGGCGAAGGATTCGTCTGCCGTTCCAGCAGCAGGTAAGTGTCGGGGTAGGTAGAACTTCTTAAACACGATGCAGACGGACAGATACCCGGGCAGGGCAGGACCGGGACTGAGGACTAGGAGACTCTTCCACCGGACTGGTGAGTAGCAGGTACGTATACCTCTCAAGAAGGCGAGCAGGCGGAGGGGCCTCACTGGAAGACAGGTGGGTAGATAGGTCGGTATGTTCCTAGACCGTCGGTCGTTCCGAGTATGCTCAGCACAGAAGAATCATCCAGTTGAACAGACAGAGCAAATTATAAAGGTGCAGGCACACTCCGCTGCAGAATCAAGCTTACGGCTGGACTGTGTGGCTCCAAGCGGACAGCGCTGGGACAAGGGTGGATCCTTCCTTCAGACGGGCAGCGCCCAAGAAGACAGCAGCAGACGAATCATCTAGTTAAACGGACAGAGCAATTTATACAGGTGCAGGCACGCTCCTCTGCAGAATGGAGAATCGGGCTTACGGCTGGACTGTGTGGCTCCAAGCGGACAGCGCTGGGACAAGGGTGGATCCTTCCTTCAGACGGGCAGCGCCCAAGAAGACAGCAGCAGACGAATCATCTAGTTAAACAGGCAGAGCAATTTATACAAGGCAAACACACTCCTCTTCGGTATCAGAACGAGAACTTATAGCCCGAGCGGGACATGCACGTCTAGCACTGAGGCTTTGTTCAGCAAACACTGGGCGGAATTATGCACTGGGGAATACTGGCAGTTAAATATACCTATCCACCCACACACTGCAACCTCACGTCAAGTCCAATACTGTGTGACACTTCACTTCAGGCACTGCATATCCACTCTCACTCTCAGTGCAATAAGGCCAGCACTCACCCAATAGTCAATCCTTCCACTGTTATGTTGAATCAGCACTCAGACGATAAAGAGATGCAGATGACCCCTCACAGAATGGAGAACAGCGTCTTCAATACTCTCTCACTCTCAGACGGAGATACCAGGAATTCAATGATGACTCAATCCACACTCTTTAAGTGGCAGTTACACTCGTGATCAACGCACTTCACAATTCTTTGTTCCACTCAGAAGGTGAAGATATCAGAATTTCAATGGTGACTCAGTTCACACTCCTATGTGACAGTTACACTCGTGATCAATACACTTCACAATTCTTTGTTCAACTCAGTGCAGAACATGCATTCACACAGATTCGATGTTTTATTACTTAACTTCCTCTCAGGAATGATGGCGTTCTCCAGTCTTGACTGTATCTCCCCACTTCTCCAACTTTCCATCCAGTTCACGTTTCCAGCGTGTATTCGCACAAATCACCGTTGCACCCTTCAGCCAGCCAAATCCTCACAGCCCTCTCCAAAGATCCCAGCGAATTCAGCCACAGTCAAAGAAACTAATTCTCCCGGGGGAGTACCACACCCAATTCCCTCTTCCCTTTCCTTTTAAATGTTTCCTCCAGCCCCAAAGCCCTATCGCTGATCCTCAGTTCAATCGTCAGCACCTGTTACCACTTGCCTCATCAGCTGCCGCTGTCATGGCAACTGACAACAAGTGAACCAGCCCGGTGTGCCGGCGAAATCGTCCCGGGGGGAAACACACTCCTAGCGGAAATTGGTTCCGCTAGACTTGTCACCTTGTGACATACCCCCCCACCAAACCGTTCTAGTCCCTAGAACGGGGCTCGGCAACCCAGTCTCCATACCGCACTGGGGGCTGGCCTCGATTCCCCCGCTGGGACCGTCTCGGCGGTGAGGCAGGGTCCACCTGGTGCGGCTCTGCGCCCAGTCCCCTTGGGACCACCGCCCAACCTAGCAGCAAGGGCATCGGTGGCGTTTCAACCGGGGGATTGCTGTCTGTTGGTTTCGGATAATTTGGACATGGACGGATCAAGTTTCGATGTAGCACTCGCTCTGGGCCAGCTCTCCCTTCTGGGCGGATAGCGTATACCGGTTGATCTGGGTGCGGCTGTCGTTGAACCACGTATGGTTGGGACTCCCATCGATCGCTCAGTTTTCCCTTCCCTTGGCGACGATTGTCCCGTACCAGCACCCTTTCTCCTGGTAGTAACGGTGCTTCTCGAGCTGTTCGGTCATACAGCCTCTTATTCTTGACTGCTGCTTGATTTATCCGGTCTGAGACCTGTTCGTAGGCGGTGTAAAGGCGCTGGTGGTGTCCTGCCACCCACTCTGTCAAGTTGCCCCCCTCCTCCGCTGGAGTGGCTCCCAATAGCAGATCGATAGGCAGTCTCACGTGTCTCCCGAACATCAGGTAGGTTGGGGCATACCCGGTGGTGCTGTGCACGCTGTTATTGTATGCCTGGACCAGCATTGGGAGTTTTTCCACCCAGTGTCCCTGTTGCTCTCCTTCCAGGGTCCCCAGGAGACTCAGCAGCGTCTGGTTCAGCCGTTCGCAACCTCCGTTCCCTTGAGGGTGGTAAGGGGTGGTGTGGGTCTTCTTACACCCATACAGCTGGCACAGTTCGTGAATCACCCGAGACTCGAAGTTGGGCCCTTGATCAGCATGGAGTATTTCGGGACACCCGAATGGCTGGATAACATACTTCCATAAAGCATTGGCAGTGGTAGTGGCAGTCTGATCCAGGGTTGGAATGGCCCAGGCGTACTTCGTGAATAGGTCAGTGACTACAAGAATGTTCTGTATCCGATCCATCGGTCGTCCCAGCGTCAAGTAGTCCATGGCTACGATGTGCAGCGGGGCCTTAGCCCGAATGGGCACCAACGGGGCCCGTACCTCCTTCCTTGCCTTGAAGAGCATGCAGCGTGGACATCCTTGCAGGTAAATCCTCGTAGTTCCCTCCATCCCAGGCCAATAGAAGTGCCGCCGTAACAGGGACAATGTCCTCTCCTGCCCTTGATGTCCCAACTTGGAATGGTAAGCCTGTAGCAGGGAATGACATTTCCCTTCGGGGACCACCACTTGGCAGACCTCTTCGCCCAGAGTTGGGTCCTGGAGGGACCTGCACATCACCCCTTCTTTCAGGAGGAGCCTCTCTTTCTGTCCCAGCAATCCCCACAACACCCGTGTCTGGGCCCGGCATTCCTCGCCTTCGGGCCAAGCCCCTTCACTCAGCCAAGTCCGTACCAGCCTCAAATCCTCATCCTCCTCCTGCCACATCCTCCAACGCTGGGGGTCCCATCCCCAATTTGCAGGGGGTTCGGCGGATGGTTCGCCCGGTGCCTCCACGATGCCCACCATCAATCCTTCCTCACGTCCCTCGTTCAGCGCTGATGTTTGACCCACAGATCGCGCTTCAGGAAGTCTGGACAGTACATCAGCGTTGGTGTGCTCTTTTCCTGGACGATACTGCAGCTGGTAATCATAGTTGGCCAACTGTGCCACCCACCTCTGCTCAACCGCCCCCAGCTTGGCGGTCTGTAGATGTACCAAGGGGTTATTGTCAGTCACGACGAGCACCTTCGCTCCCCACAGATAGTCTTTGAACTTCTCGCTCAGAGCCCATTTCATCGCCAGCAACTCAAGCTTAAAGGAACTGTAATTGGCATCGTTTTTCTCAGCCGGATGTAAACTTCGGCTGGCGTATGCAATGACTCTTTCCTCGCCCTGTTGTTTCTGAGCCAGTACAGCTCCCAGACCCAGGTTGCTGGCGTCGGTGTATAAGGTGAAGGGTTGAGTGAAGTCAGCGTAGGCCAGAATTGGTGCTTGCAGTAACTCCTGCTTGAGTCGCTGAAACGCAGTCTCACAGGCTGAGTCCCACTGGACTGAGGGAGATCCCCGGCCCCGGGTCCGTCCAGTGCCCCCTAACAGCTGGTTGATAGGCTTGGCGATGTGGGAGAAGTATTTGATGAACCGCCTGTAGTACCCGACGAAGCCCAGGAATGATCTAACCTGGCGTACGGTCTTAGGCGCGGCCCACTCCTGGACAGCCGATACCTTCTCTGGGTCCACCGAAATCCCTGCAGCGCTCACTATATGGCCCAGGAATTTCACCTCCTTCCGGAAGAGCTGGCACTTATCTGACTGGAGCTTCAGCCCGTACTTCTCCAGAGAGCGAAAGACCTGTTCCAGGTGCCGAAGGTGGGACTCGAAATCTGGGGAGTAGACAATCACGTCGTCCAGGTATACTAAGGTGGACTCCATTAGCTGGCCGCCCAAGCAACGCTGCATCAACCGTTGGAAGGTGGCTGGGGCGTTGCACAGGCCGAACGGCATCCGGTCCCACTCATAGAGCCCAAAGGGGGTAGTGAACGCGGTCTTCTCCCTGTCCCGCTCATCCACCTCCACCTGCCAATACCCACTGGCCAGATCAAGAGTGGAATACCAGGCCGCTTGTGTCAAGCTCGTGAGGGAGTCCTCTACTCGGGGTAGCGGGAAAGCATCTTTTTTCGTCACCAGATTTAATTTCCGGTAGTCCACACAGAACCTCCATGAGCCGGTCTTTTTCCGTACCAGGACAATGGGCGCAGCCCAGGGACTACTGCTCTCACGGATGATCCCCTTGTCCAACATTCCCCGAAGGAGGGTGCGGACCTCAGAATATAGGGTCGGGGGGTACCGGCCGGTAGCGCTCTCTACTGGGTGCAGCATCTCCAGTTGGGATCTGATGTTGGACTGCGTTGGTACGACCGTAGTCCTCGTCGTGAGTGGAAAACAAGTGCTGCCATTGCAACAAGAAGCCTCGAAGCTGGTTTGTCTGACCTCCTGTCAGACCTTCTCCCCACAATGACTCTCCCTTGAGATAAGCTGGGACTCCCTCCCCAGTTCCCTCCACATGCTGATCCGTCTGTGCCAGGGCCACTTCTACCACTGTCGGACTCACCCGGTTGAATCTGATTTCTCCTGGTTCTCGAACTTGCTGTGCCTTCACCGAGGTAACTCGGGCTAAACGCTGATGGCGATATAAGTGGACAGGGAAGGAGTTCGTGTTTCTGACCTTTACACAGACCCGGCCTCTCCGTGCAGCTGCCAATCCTCGAGCGACTTCTACCTTGGCACAATCTGGATGGGGTTCCACCAAGACCCACTCCTCTGGGTGATAAAGTCGGGAAGGCAGCCTGGCCCAGACTACGGCCTCACTCTGAGCTGGAATTTCCAGAGCATACCGACAAGCTACTCTCCCGGTGCCCTCGCGGTTCTCCTGTGACTCCACCAGGCAGACTCGACGACAATCCGCTCTCACGCGATTCCATTCTCGGCCCTCCAACGTCGATGCTGCTCGAGTGGGTCCATTCCGGAATATTTCCTCCCAACACTCCGAGACGACATTCATGCCCAGCAGTGCGCGGTGGGACCCCAGGCACGCATCCTGTACGATCACCACTCCTTTCTGAGGCACAACAATCCCATGTATCTCCAGGTCGGTCACTAGATATCCCACGTACGGGATGTCGAGGCCGTTGGCTCCCCGCAAGGTGAGCCATGGGGCTTCTGTCATGGGCCGGCCCTGGGCACCAAACAACTCCCGACACAAACTTTCTGAGAAGAGAGTGACTTGTGACCCGGTGTCCAGGAGGCATTGTACTTTCTGGCCATTAACGTGGACCATCACCACAGGGCAACGCCCCACCAAACTCTCCTGGGAAGTCCCAGACGAACATGGGTCCGATGAAGGGGTCCCGACCACTTGACCCACAGTGGCCGGTGACACTAAAAACCCCCTTGTGAGGCACGGCGAGAGTGGCACTGGCGAAGGTAGTGTCCTGGCTCTCCGCAACCATTGCAGATGGGACGCCCTTGCTCGTCCCACTGGAATCGAGTCCCAGCTGGCCGAAGTGGACGGTGTGCTGGAGGTCGATTCCCCTCTGAATGGGCTCGCTCCCTCGGCAAAGACAAGGAATGGAGGTGTTCTCGGCGAAGTTCGTCCATAAAGGATTTGGTCAGTGAGGACATTTGTTCACGAACATCCCTCTTCCGTTCTTCACGGAAGGCCTGCTTCCAATCAGACATGACGGGGGACGGAGGTCTATCAGTAGCATTCGTGGCCATGCAATGGGGAGGAACTACACTCTCGGCCTGATCTTGCTCAAGTGCCAAGGCTTCCCTCCGTAGATCTTCAAAAGTGAGGTCTGGCTCTCGTCGGAACTGTATCCGTAAACTTTGGCGCACGGGACCTTCCAGCAATCCCAGTAAGAACTGATCCCTCAGTAGAACTTCCTCACCTCCCAGGCCATGATCCTGTCTTTTCTTCAACCGGGAGAACTGCTCCCTTAGCTGCAGTGCTAATGCCCGGATAGTTTGTCGCGGTTCCTGCTTACAATTGAAGAACTGTGTTCGCAGCACAGCAACCGGGGTAGTGTCTCCATATTGCTCCGTAAGGAAATCAAAGATGGCCCGAACCGTGGTTCTCGTTGCTTCCGGTGCTGCTTGCACTTCTCTTCCCGCTTTTCCCTCTAGTGAATTTAAAACAAACTGCACTCCTTGGGGGGCACTCAAACCTTGGAGTCCTACCAGGTACTCAACCTGGGTCTTCCATGCCGCTAAACTCACTTCCGATCCTGGGCCTCCATACTTCTGGGCCCATGGGGCTCCCATAAAGATCGGCATGACCGGCTGCCGCGCCACCGGTGCCTCTTCGTCCGCCATCTTGATCTCTGGCCGCTCAACTCAAGGTGGTACCCTGCCGACTTACGCCAAATCTGTCACAGGTCGGGGGGGCCAAACCAGACTGCACCCACCCCTCAAACCCAGGACCACTCTGAGGAGCGTACCAGAGACCAGACAGACAAGTAGAATTAAAAACGAACAATCTTTATTGAATAATAAAAAGGGAATTAAAAGTCTTGACGTGAGTTTGTGTCTCTGTCCAGGAAGGGGGAAACCGCTTTGGACCCTGGGAGGCGAAGGATTCGTCTGCCGTTCCAGCAGCAGGTAAGTGTCGGGGTAGGTAGAACTTCTTAACCACGATGCAGACGGACAGATACCCGGGCAGGGCAGGACCGGGACTGAGGACTAGGAGACTCTTCCACCGGACAGGTGAGTAGCAGGTACGTATACCTCTCAAGAAGGCGAGCAGGCGGAGGGGCCTCACTGGAAGACAGGTGGGTAGATAGGTCGGTATGTTCCTAGACCGTCGGTCGTTCCGAGTATGCTCAGCACAGAAGAATCATCCAGTTGAACAGACAGAGCAAATTATACAGGTGCAGGCACACTCCGCTGCAGAATCAAGCTTACGGCTGGACTGTGTGGCTCCAAGCGGACAGCGCTGGGACAAGGGTGGATCCTTCCTTCAGACGGGCAGCGCCCAAGAAGACAGCAGCAGACGAATCATCTAGTTAAACGGACAGAGCAATTTATACAGGTGCAGGCACGCTCCTCTGCAGAATGGAGAATCGGGCTTACGGCTGGACTGTGTGGCTCCAAGTGGACAGCGCTGGGACAAGGGTGGATCCTTCCTTCAGACGGGCAGCGCCCAAGAAGACAGCAGCAGACGAATCATCTAGTTAAACAGGCAGAGCAATTTATACAAGGCAAACACACTCCTCTTCGGTATCAGAACGAGAACTTATAGCCCGAGCGGGACATGCACGTCTAGCACTGAGGCTTTGTTCAGCAAACACTGGGCGGAATTATGCACTGGGGAATACTGGCAGTTAAATATACCTATCCACCCACACACTGCAACCTCACGTCAAGTCCAATACTGTGTGACACTTCACTTCAGGCACTGCATATCCACTCTCACTCTCAGTGCAATAAGGCCAGCACTCACCCAATAGTCAATCCTTCCACTGTTATGTTGAATCAGCACTCAGACGATAAAGAGATGCAGATGACCCCTCACAGTATGGAGAACAGCGTCTTCAATACTCTCTCACTCTCAGACGGAGATACCAGGAATTCAATGATGACTCAATCCACACTCTTTAAGTGGCAGTTACACTCGTGATCAACGCACTTCACAATTCTTTGTTCCACTCAGAAGGTGAAGATATCAGAATTTCAATGGTGACTCAGTTCACACTCCTATGTGACAGTTACACTCGTGATCAATACACTTCACAATTCTTTGTTCAACTCAGTGCAGGACATGCATTCACACAGATTCGATGTTTTATTACTTAACTTCCTCTCAGGAATGGTGGCGTTCTCCAGTCTTGACTGTATCTCCCCACTTCTCCAACTTTCCATCCAGTTCACGTTTCCAGCGTGTATTCGCACAAATCACCGTTGCACCCTTCAGCCAGCCAAATCCTCACAGCCCTCTCCAAAGATCCCAGCGAATTCAGCCACAGTCAAAGAAACTAATTCTCCCGGGGGAGTACCACACCCAATTCCCTCTTCCCTTTCCTTTTAAATGTTTCCTCCAGCCCCAAAGCCCTATCGCTGATCCTCAGTTCAATCGTCAGCACCTGTTACCACTTGCCTCATCAGCTGCCGCTGTCATGGCAACTGACAACAAGTGAACCAGCCCGGTGTGCCGGCGAAATCGTCCCGGGGGGAAACACACTCCTAGCGGAAATTGGTTCCGCTAGACTTGTCACCTTGTGACAATCATCTCGTTCGCCCCATGGACTATGGGATGGTTGTGGCCTGTTGGTGTAGGTGAGAGGCTTGGACCCAGGTGTCACACTCTCCAACCATTTTCTGATCCTTATAAGGTTTTCCCTTATATCACGACCGCACCCCCACTGGAGTGAACTGTCACCTGTGAATGGAGACCTTAAGTATTTTGTTAGTGACCGCTTGACAGCCGCTCGTCCCCTTTGGTGTGACCTGTGGAATCAACAACCTGAAACATTATCTCCGGATAATTTCTTGCTCACTTAATAGCACTCGGGGTCCTTTTACCCTGAAAAACACTCAACCCCTGTCCTCATGTCCACACAATATTTATACATTTGGAACAGAATTAGTTCTGTTTGATCCAATCCATCCTGACATTCTGTAAAAGGAAAATTTTAAGTTATGCGCAGCGCAGGTGTAGCACCTTTCTGCCACAATAATAACCCAGGCCAGGATAGTTAGCCAAATTCATCCATAGCCATCATTTTATTGGGCACATTTTGCCCTGTCTCCCAATCCTGCATGCTCTCTGTAAAGAGAAACAGATTTCGAGGTTATTGTCAGATAGTAAAGTACGTAGTTTCTTTTGTCTACTGTTCTCCCGTGGCCTTCGATGCCCTGGCGTTTCCTGTTGAAACAATCTTTGTTATTGGTGTGTGTGGCACACTCACAGACATCCATTTTGTTAGGCAGAAAAATGGCTTCTTTCAGGGCTTTTATCCAATTACCCCTAGTGTTCTCCCAACATTTATTCAGCAAATGTGAACCCCTTAATAAACCATATTTGGCAATTGTTATACCATCTCCCTCTTGATACACGACACAACTCGAGCATCAATTTAACATAACATTTAACATAATGTTTTTTATAAAGTTTGCCATCAACACTAACCCAAACGTTGTCCTTCAGACAAATTTCCTCCAGACATCTTTCTCTGCCTCTGAAACAAAAATATTACATTCTTCACTTAAAGCCACAATCTCATCTTCTTATCGAAGTATTTGAAAGGCAACGGCCCTCAGTCTCACAGCGTATCCTGCTTTTCAGGCCTGTTGTTTGGTCTCTCAAGTCAGTCATCTACAAACATTTCCAAAGTCATCAATTTTCCCTATCAGGTCAGGTCGTGCTGTGCAGACTTGGTCAATGTCAGTCAATCATTTATCCCCCTTTGTTCACAATAATCATAAATGTGGGGGGCTCTCTTGATAATTTCATGTTGACTTAGCCAATATGTCACTTTGTTGTTTCCCTCAAATCTACAACATTTTCATTTATCTCAGCCCATGCCAGATGGTGATCTACAACTACACAATTCCAATTTACTTAAACTGATCTTCAAATCTACATTATGTATGACAAAAGTATTACTACCAGACAGAGCTTGATGGCCAATCAACTTAAAGGTTGTCCCATGTTCTGTATTGTCTTTTCATCAGAATTATCAGCTTCTTTAAAATTTGTCATTTGCCTTAACCCATCTGTAATGATAAACTCATTCCAGAGGTTAATGACGCAATATACACACCATTCAGGCGGAATATTAGTGCCCCAAACTAATACATACAAGACATAAAGTGCTGTCACCATCACACACACTCATACTAGACACACATATGTTAACTGCTCATTCTCAATGTTCACTTGTCTTTATATTATTGCTTAAAGATTTAAATTTTAAATAAGATTTTAACCTTTCCATTTTCCTGTAGCTTCTACCTAATTTTACATGGTATCTTAAAGGGGTCATATAATGCCATTTTTGTACAAGCTAATATGATTCTTTAGGGTCTAAATTAAAAGTTTGTAATATACTTTAATTAAAAATTCTCATTAGTATTGCAAGAAAACACTTATTTTACCTGGTCAAAAACAGCTCTGTTTTCAGCACGCCGTTTCAGTGTATATGACTTTAAATGATCATGAGCTTTGCTGACTCCGCCTCTCTGTTCTATGCGTCACCAGAGCCGGCTCTGGCATACACCGTTTGTAACACAATAACACAATAACCATAATGCGTTGTTCAGTATAAACGTGGGATTATGAATTATATTGAGAACGTCATACATAGAAAACATGCCGTAATGTACCCTGAGTGTAAACCTTAGACGCATTCATTGTGAAGCATGCAGCTAGCGATTTACAAGGATTAATATAAATAGTAATATAAAGTTTAATAAAACGTTACACTCACTTCAGTTCTTTTGGAGGTTCAGCAGGAACACGAATATCTGCTACCGATCCTTTCTTCATGAGCAGCTTCTTAGCAAAACCAGCTTTATACTGATCCTCGTTTATAAAGCATACCTGCCAACTTTTGAGTTTTGCTCGGCGTGAGATTTGTTGACGGGGGGGGGGGGGGGGGGGGGGGGGGGGGGGGGGTGGGGGGGGGTGCGAGTGAGATTTGTTGACGGGGGGGGGGGGGATGGTCTCGCTCGCGCAAGGTCTTAGGTCTCTCGCTCGCGCAAGCTCTCTCGCTCGCTCTACGCGGTTTGGAGCACAATCTCTGTCTCGCATGCACGCTCGCTCTAGATAACGGGAGATTTTTTAACGAATTTGCGGTATAACTACTCGATCACGAGTGGCTCAACAGGTAGATATATAGATAAACTCATCTTCCAGGCATTTGACCGACCGGGTTGACACTTCAGCGTGAGAAATCGGGAGTGTGGCGTGTGAGCGTGTGAAACCAATCAAATGCGGGTGTCTCACGGCCAATGCGTGAGAGTTGGCAGCTATGATAAAGCAGTCTGGTGTGTGAAATGATTCGCGCAAACATGAGCATTGACGTTGCTCGTGGGGAATATTCCCTTCGAAAACAAACTCAGCCACTGCGTCTTCAGCGGTTCGGATTTAGGAACATTAAAATGACTGCTGTGTTCGAAATTACACCCAAGAACAGAACACCACAATCGCTTAGACGTCATTCTGCTCATAGACAGTGCTCCAGCATATCAACAATGACCGCGCCGGTCCGTGCAGACTATGATTGACAGCTAGCGAGGGCGGGTCTGTGTTGAAACGCGGCTGTCGCGGCTGTCAATCAACAATCGTGGGAGGGGCGTCCGTTTTATTTACGTCACAAAAACGAACGGCTCAATTTAAGACAGGGGAAAACATATAAGGAGATTAAAAAAAAACCACTGGATGGATTTTTATCATTATATGATGGTTGTGTACAGACACTGCCAACACACATTTCAGTACAATCAACTTGTAAAAGTGCATGTACCATTATATGACCCCTTTAACCACTTTCAAAGCACGTCTGTTCATTATTCATTTGATTTTTAGACAAGTCAGCTGGGTTGTTTTGTTTCATTATCATTATTTTGCTTCAGCTTGCTCTAGCAGGCAGATAACAGAAAGACAGACACAGTTACCATCCCTTCCTCCGCTCAAGCAGTCTCTCTCACTATAAACAAATAATTTTTCCACCAGCCTCCTAAGGCTGTAACTTAGACAAAATTTGTATTCATTACAATAACCTTTGACCATTCACCTTTGTCATCCAGACTTTCCTTAAATCAAAAGCTGTCTTCATCTTTAGCCACCACCATGTCTAACGACCTTCAAGAGTTAAAACTATGTCATAGACCTATTAGTTCAAAATCAACACTATGATTTTCCTTTGCCCATAAGGCAAACCAGTACATAAAAAGTTTTGCTACTGTCTCCACAACAACTAATGGGAATCACTTCATGGCCTCAGCTGGCTCTTGAAAGCCCACTCCTGTTAGCCCTTTATCTATAATCTCCATCAGGGTGTTTTCCCCTGGCATATTTGCAGACGCTTGTCACAATAAAAAACAAGCCATACAACTAATGCGGTTTCTTCTGGCGAGTGGTATATATAGAGGAGCTTTGCTTTATTGGGGAGACATGCCGTGACTCGTCACCGCGTCATCTCCCCTTAACGGCATAAGGACGCTGCTGGCCTCACAGCTCCTGCTCAACCCTCATACCTGTCTCACATAACACACCTCCATTCAGGAGATGCCCAATGACTTTACATGATCCACTCTGGCTTAGGTTGCCCCCTGTCTGGCCAAAGAAGGTCTTACCCGTCATCGAGATGGTCACTCGTGCCCACTGGTGACCGCTCTTTCCAATCACACAATCAGTTCTCTTCAACAGAACTCAGCTGTTTTCTGGAGCTTAGGAAAGGCACGTTCAAGAGTAACCAGGGCCATTCGGACTGCCTAATAGTTGTAACACAGGGAGACAGATTAATAACAACAGTATTTAATCACTTAAATCCATTAACCATCTTAAAAGCAGCAACCTAGCTACTCAGTGGATTTAGCTCACAACCGTACATTCAGTGTACTTCATCTGTAGCCGGAGCCATCGGTCCTGAATGGTGGAGACTAAATGAGACAAAGAAGTTACTGGTCCTAAAATAAGCTAATCAAAATGTCATCTCTATCTGTATTATTATTTTAAATACCTCTTTAAAGTCATTCAGTTTTATTTTTAAAACATCTCTGTGTCTATGATCTTCAACTGGAACACTGTGCTTT
Organism: Tiaroga cobitis; assembly: GCA_030578255.1. NCBI lineage: Eukaryota > Metazoa > Chordata > Actinopteri > Cypriniformes > Leuciscidae > Tiaroga > Tiaroga cobitis. The sequence goes on along the minus strand of CM060599.1, from coordinate 371,992 downwards.
ACTTATTATCACAGATACCAGCTTTTAGCTGACTCATTGAATGAGAGAGACTCTGAGACTCTATTGGATGGTACACTGCTCTCTCATATACTATAACATCAAACTTTTATCTACCATCTTTTAACTCTATCCCAGCTTAAGGCATCTTTGCCAGAAATTACATACGGTTTCAAATAAACATATTATTTATTTGTCTTTTGCCCACCTCAGGGAATTTAGACATTACAAATTTCCACTCAGATTGAGTCTCTGTCGCACTGGCAGTTTCAGGCACAGCACACATCAGATTTTAGATAAGCGAACTGTTTCATTACAGCCCATAACAAACTTATCTGTTGAAAGCAAAACATCAGCTTCTAGTTCTTTCATGGTCAACTTTTCAAGCTGTTTGTTTAATCAGATGCCTTTCAACACATTTTACATTTAGCAACTGTTAATTCAGTAGCCTACTGCTTCTGCTTATTTGTTCTTACATAATGGTAATTATTCTAGTTCTCAATAACGTTTCACATTTCTCAATCTCAATTGCCATAGCTTAATCTCTGACTTCAAAGTTTTCTCTTCTAGGAGTATATCAGTCTCCAATCAGGATTCACACTAACTTTGACAAGGCTACTCTGCATCTTTTGCAGTTATTATAAATCATCTTTGAGATCTGTCTCTCTATATTACCTTTACATATTTTGCAACTCACATTTGTTGGAGTCACAAAAGGATTCACTTTAAGACTTCAATCTTTTGACCTTGTTTTTTTTATCTCTTATTTCTCAGACCAAAAATTGTCACTGTCGTCATTTAAACACTGATCTATTTTCAACCCCACATTATTATCAGAAATGTGTCACATGTTAAATGGTCCTGCTGACCAAAATCAAGACACTCTCTGTCATCTGGTTGGTTCGTGTGTCAGCCTCAACTACAGCATCAGACACCTTGCAGTTTGATCACTGTGAGCTTCCAAACGGCTCCAACTAACTGCACACCCTTGAAGCAGTGTGTGTCCCATTCAGGAATGTAAACAGACCCACTGATAAGCAGTTCTCTGTATTCCTTTGACCATCCACCAATGGTGGATTCAATCACAATAGCCAAATCATACTCTTCATCATTATTATTGGCAGAACATAATTTCATGAGCAGCACAGAAAATGCTCAAAATATTCAAATTTGTTTTCTGTCTTTACCTTACTAATTTGGTATTATCATCAACAACACTAATTACAAGTACTGTTGCTGTTATCCCAGCTTATCTTTTACAAAACATCATCTGCAAATCTCTTCAAAGTGAGATCTTCAGAGCAGAGCTGTTTACAGCATTTGCTCTCTTCTGTCTCACTATTTATTTATTTATTTATTTTCCCGGACTGTTCCGTTACTCTTCATAAAGTGTAACAATTTGTACATCATTATTTTCATTACAACTGGTTTGAAGCCTTTTTTTCTTCCATCACATGGTTAGTCTGATGATTCAACTTAATATTATCATTATTGTCTCAGTCTTATCTCTACTGTTTCTCCAAAACAGATTATATTACTCAGTCCGTAACTTACACAGACAACCATTATAGCTACTTGCTTCAATACCCTTATTTTCATAACATTAATAAAATAAAGCAGATATATCATCATTTCAATCATTATTTTATCAAAATCTAGAATTGTTCCCCATTCTGCTTAAAACATTCTTCATATCATGTTAATCCCTGTCAATCATACAATGCCTTATTTTATTCTAAAACTTTTCATATCATTTAAACAGTTACTTTGACTTCCATAAATTCTGTCAGACCATGTCTATTTTCATCACATATAGTTTTCTACTATATTTCTCCTTTCTTTTCCCTACATGCCAGTTCCTTCATTATCCTCTCCTTTCTTTTCTCAAACATGCCAGTTCCTTCATTATCTACCCAGTACATGATTGTTTGAACAATCCCCACACACACATATCTCACACACCAACCTTTTTGTTTTTTTTATTCACTTCCCTCTTCCACCAAGTCTCACTTACAGTTCCCTCTATTTCACACAGACAGCCTTATTGCTTCTTGCTACTTCAATCCTTGTCATATAAATTTAAGTTCTATAGACATCTAATGTCATGCATCCATTTACTGGATGAAGAAGTAAAAACATTATTTCTCCTGGCAGTTCGACATTTTATCTTCAAGCCAACAATCCATTATCTGTTCACATTTTTTACACACATGTTGAACGCAGCCACAACAACCTTTTGTCCCGCTGCCCTGTTCCACTGATTCTCGCACACTCTTAGTCTATTTGTGCTCAGTGTTCCCTCCCTGGGGAAATCATGGTATTTTCTCAGTTTTTTCAATATCTAAAACATACATTTTCCTAGTTCTACAGAAAACCGGTGTATCAAATTTCGCAAGCTTGCTTTTGAGACATCCCCATACCGGCTGTTTTCTGTTCTCTGTGGATTTCTCTTCAACGCGCGTTTTCTTTAATCTGTTAGGTGTCCCTAACAAATCCGACTCTTTTCTTTTAACCCAAATCGGTCGGGTTGCACTATTAGTGCCCTCCTAATTATGGTTTACCAAAAAAAAATCTGGTTCCCCCTAATTAGCCTCAGTACCTAAAAACAATTTGCTCCGTCGTGGAACAACTAATTTTCAGGGTACCTATCTGTTTGAAATCTCTTGATCTGTTACAGTTCTCACTTAATCCCAGATTATTTATCTGCTTGAAATTTCTTGTTCTGTTACAGACCTCAATTAATCTCAGATTTTTCCCTCGTATCTGTTTGAAATTTCTTGATCTATATAGATCTCAATTAATCTCAGATTACGTACCACAGAAACAGCCTTCAGCCAATATGGTTCAATTTCACTCTCCTCCCAATTAAACCGAATTTAAATGACCCTTACCAGAGACGTTGTTTCATGCCACTTGCGGGTTCTTTAGATTCCAGTGGTCGATTCTCCCGGCCCTGATATCGGTCGGCCCCTCTCTCTCAAGTTTACGAGGTAGAGCTGGAACTTACTTAGTCCAGGTGGCCAAACACCGTCCGATCTCAGGTCCAGGAGGCACGTCCAAGGAATATCACTTCTGACACCAAAACTGTTGTGGCAAAAATTCATCTCAAACAAACATCACTGCGTAAGAGACACTCAGAGTCAAATTATATAAAATAGAAGTATTTATTCTTGCAAGAATAGGAGCAGTCTAATACACAGTTGTTACCCTGTGCAGAAGAGTGACACACCCCCAGACAGACTGAACTAGCTTTTATCTTAGTTTCAAGGCCTTCTTCCCCCCAGAGCCTTCCTCCCAGTAGTTTTCCATAGACGTCACTAGTTGGCCCACTAAGCTCCCCTGCACCAAATGGCCTTCTGACATCTAGGTCAGAGGTCCTTGTTCGTCTGTTCTCTGGAGTGTCTCCCCCTTCTGCCTCCCCAGGTACATAAACAGAATCTTCTCTCACTACAAGTGAGAGACACACATGTGACATTCTTTGAATCATCTATATTTTACTAAAGATCAATGAATATCATTAAAATTGCCACCACACCATTTTGCCTGCCTGTTCCTGGTTTGTGAATTTATATTTAGTAAATGTTTTGCATTGGAGCCTTCTTGCCTCAGACTCTTCTTCAACCCGCACCACAACCCTGACAGAACGATCGACCTCAACAATATGAGCTGGGAGCTCGCTGGAGAGATTGCGGCGTTGGCTCTGGATAGCCGCGATCTCTTCACCTTCTCCGCGGGGTTTGTTCCTCTGGCTGCCTCCAGCCCTCTAAACGATGAGACCATCATGGCGTGCTATCGGCTGGGGGTGGAAACCGTGGACCCGAGGGAACTCCCAGACATCTCCGGCCTGGATTGGAGAGAGGCACTCTCCCGATGTCTGGAGAGCTTCCTCCCATGGCATGCCATGACCACCTGCCCAGACCCTTCACTGCTCGTCCAGCCCGAGACCGTCCAGCCAGAGACCGTCCAGCCAGAGACCGTCCAGCCAGAAACCATCCAGCCAGAGACCGTCCAGCCGGAGACCGTCCAGCCGGAGACCGTCCAGCCAGAGACCGTCCAGCCAGAGACCGTCCAGCCAGAGACCGTCCGTTCTGAGCCCTCTTCACCGCTGGTTCCGTCCAGCGCCAAGCCCTCATCACTGCTGGTTTCGTCCAGCACAAGACCCTCTTCACCACTGGTTCCGTCCAGTCCAGCCAAGCCTGCACAGCTGGTTCCGTCCAGCCAATCCGAGCCAGAGCCCGCTGATCCTGCGCCAGAGCCCGCTGATCCTGCGCCAGAGCCCGCTGATCCTGCGCCAGAGCCCGCTGATCCTGCGCCAGAGCCTGCTTCACAGCTGGTCCTATCCAGCCCTGACACGCCTGCCGAGCCAGAGCTTCACGTCCGGTCTGCCCAGCCAGAGACTGTTCACGTCCCGTCTGCCCAGCCAGAGACTGTTCACGTCACATCTGCTCAACCAGAGACTGTTCACGCCATGTATGCGCCACCTGAGCCCTCAGTGACCGCGACACTGGCCATTATGGCCACAGCCATGTGGTGTGTGTGGGCTGCGCACACACTGGAGCCGGGGTCTGTTCCGGTTCATGAGCCGGTGTCTGTTCCTGAGCCGGTGTCTGTTCCTGAGCCGGTTCCGAATCCTGTCACTCTCCCCAAGTATTTTTTTTGGGGGGGGGGCTATAGGCCTCCGCCTGGACCGCCCGAAGGGAGGTCTCCGCTGTGGCCACTCGAAGGGTCTTCACCGCCGTGGCCGCCCGAAGGGTCTTCACCACCATATAGGCCTCCACCTGGACCGCCCGAAGGGAGGTCTCCGCCGTGGCCGCCTGAAGGGTCTTCACCGCCGTGGCCGCCCGAAGGGTCTTCACCGCCGTGGCCGCCCGAAGGGTCTTCACCGCCGTGGCCACTCGAAGGGGCTTCACCGCCGTGGCCACCCGAAGGGGCTTCACCGCCGTGGCCACCCGAAGGGGCGTCTCCGCTACGCCCTTGCCGTCTGCTCCGCCCTGGCTGCCAGCAAGGCATGCTCCGTCCTGGAGGCTTCCTGCTCCCCCTTGACCTCGCCCATGTCAGCCTTCAGGACGCCCACCCTCCCAGCCCTACTGTTGTTCCTTGGCGCGAGGTCGCGCCTTCCGGAGGGGGGGTGTAATGTCACAGTCACCGTCTGCACCTTCTGTCTTTGTCATCACTACACTTCCCAGGATCCCGCTTGTCTCCTCACCTGAACTCACTTCCTCATTAGCCACCTGTTTCTCGTCATGATCATCTGTGTCACCTGTCTTCACTTCGTTAGTGTTCATTTGTGCTTGTATTTAGTTCCTTCCTGTTCAGTCTGTCCTTGTCGATCGTTAGTCACATTTAGAGTGTTGTGTTTGCCATTTTGCCTGCCTGTTCCTGGTTTGTGAATTTATATTTAGTAAATGTTTTGCATTGGAGCCTTCTTGCCTCAGACTCTTCTTCAACCCGCACCACAACCCTGACACCCAGACCTTAGCCTTTAATGATTTTGAGCCATAAATGAAATAAAATAGAATATAAATCACATTTTCTCATTTTATTTGTCTTATCCTATCAATGAGTAGAATCAGTAAGTTAAGGCTAATGCTAAATTTAGTTTAGGATTATGCTAAATAGCAGGCTTACCAAACTAAATGAATATAAATGTTATTTATTGTTGAGGGTTAGGGTTAACACAAACTATGTTGCATCTTTATTTGAATGAATGGATGTTAAATTCTTTTGGATGGACGTTCATCATATAGCCCTATAATACCAGATGTTAAAAAAGTTATTAATGTCTTATTATGCTTTGGAATTATTTAGGGCATTATATGTGAAACATTTGTATCGGTTGTATTGTTATAACCTTGGGGGGGAAAACAAGGAAAGAGAAAAAACCACAAGTGCTGAGTGTGTCATTTGGGCCAGGGCAGTGGATCCTCGCCAGCAGCTTCACGTGACGTCACGACGAGTGTCTCGCAGGTCTACATGATGTGACTGTAGCTTCTCTTCTCTAACGGAGTTGAGCTTTTGTTTAGTCACAGTTCTGTTGGCCTGTGCCAAGGTAAGAAGGGTTATCGCTGTTCTTTCTGATATCTATTTCATTTCTTTAACTATATTGGCCATCCATGCTGGTTAAAGAAATATATTGTTTATTTATCTGTGATTATTTTTAATGGATGGTATTTGTAATATTATTTAGTGTTTTGTAAATTCCACATGGCAGAGCATATATTTTCTGGATATTATATTGTATTTGAGGTTTATTTGGGGTTTTATTCTTTGCATTTTGGAGACATCTTAGATTTATCTGTTTTTGTCATATGTTCTAGTTTATTTTTTAGTGAGTTCCATTTTATTAACAACTATATTATTTCCCTGGTAATGCTTTAATGTTTACTAATGAACCTTAATGTAATGTATTTACAATCATGAACCAACAATGAGCAATGCATTTATTACATTTGTTAATGTTAGTTAATAAAAAATACAGCTGTTCATTGTTTAGTGCATTAACTAATGTTAACAAATGCAACCTTTGATTTTAATGTTTTAGTAAATGTTTAAATTAATATTAACTAAGATTAATAAATGCTGTAGAACTGCCCGAGACCAGAGTCAGAATGATTTTGTGGAAGCTATGAATTAATAAAAAAATAAAAATATAAAATAGAATTACGATTTTATTTGTCTTATCTTATCATTTTAATGAGTAGAATGAGTAAAATAAGCTATTGCTAAATTTAATTTAGGCTTATGCTAAAATACAGATATTTATCTATCGTTTTTTTTAAACCCACAGCTAAAGGAGAGGCGGCTCTAACTCTCACGCTTCCACTATCAACGTCTGCGCAACTCGGAAAAGAGGCAACTTCCTCTGCTTTAGGTAGGTCTAAGATGTTTTTTACTCTTTGTATAGCAGTCATTCATTTTAAATTTTAAATGTAGAACATAATACATATAATACGTATGAAATGTAGAGTATGCTATAACCACCAAATTTAGAAGTCTCTCCAACAATTTTAAGTGACCAAATGGTCCCTTAATATTTGATAATCTTAGATGCAGATCTGTTTATTAGTTGGATGACAAAAAGATTTAAACGTTTTTAGATTGCTCTGCCTCAACAGTCTCACGTCAATGTCAAAATGAGTGAGATGGCCAATCAGATCAAAGAAAGGGGGTCTTACTGTTTAATGAAGACGAGTGTGAATTCCAGCGCACCGCATTAGTTTTACCGCTAAAAGAGTGTGTGGAAAGTAGCAGTGCGATATTGACAAAAAATTATATCTCAATATGTTATCGATGACAATAATGAGATGATATTTTGCTGAGTGTGTTATTGTGCTGGTAGCCAGAGGCGTAGCACAAGATCCCGGGCCCTATGTATAGACAGTCCTGATGGGCCCCCATGTTCCAAATAAAATATATTCCAGACTTTTCAAGGGCCCTCTCTCCCATTGGGGCCCTGGTAATCAGTACTGGTTTTACCCCCAGTCCGACGCCCCTGCTGGTAGCTGATAGCAGCAGAGGTCTGAAAGCTACTGGATTTAAATCAATGACTGGAGAGCTCAAACTGAATTGGATAAAATCATATTTAAGTAATGTTCAAGTGTATTTTTAAGTATACTTTACGTAGTAAGTATACACATATCAATAGAAGTATTCTTCTATGTCTACTTTTTCAATACTGCTTGGGACTAAAATTGGCCCACTTTTAGTATATAAAAGTATAAGTATACAAGTATAAGTATATAAGTGTAAGAGTAGTAAACTTTAAGTGCACAACTAGTTCACAACTGTGTCTCTCATTTGTGCTGAATCTGTACTAGTACTAGTATATTAATTGTTTACTATTTTACTTTTTTTTAGTTTATTAAAGTACATTTCAAACTCTCAGTAAAATACTAGTTTAGTGATTTTATTTACTTAGTTTTCTTTAATTGAACTTAACATCATACTTACATGTTCCTATTTAGGTATTAATTTCTTTGTACTTGAAATATACCTTTAACTGCACTTCAACTCATTTTTTTTTTAAAACATTTAATTATTGCCTCATGCATCCTTTTTTATCAACACTTGAATATGGGTAACATTTTTAAAAACAATCAGAGAAAATCGCATTTTTGTCAAAGAATATGTCCGGATGGGATTCAGAATGATCAACACACAGTTGGAGTAGATCGAGTCCATCAACACCCCCAAAGCATCACAGTCCTATAGCTCGTTCTGGGTCGACATTTCATTCAGTAACGTTAGGTAGTTTTGATTTATATGCTGTTTAATGTTATGATCGTGTTATTTTACATTTGCGTTATCAATTTTCTATCACTTGTTTCTGCCTCTTCTTCTCCTCGTTTTTGATCCGGAGATTCTGTATTCTTTGAGAAGATACGCAATAGCACCACCTACTGTATAACAGTGAAAACGTGGATAGCCGGAAAATTCAGTCAGTGGCCCTCGGCCTCGTCCTGCTCACCAAAGTCGTACATGTGAAAATGCATATCAGAGCAAAACCAAGCCTTGAGGTCAAAGGAACTGCCTGTAGGGCTCAGAGACAGGACGGTATCAAGACACAGATCTGGGAAAGCCTATAAAACAAATCTGCTATATTGAAGGTTCACAGAAGCATGTAGCCTCCATAATCCTTAATGGAAGAATTTTGCAACAACCAGAACTCTTCCTAGAGCCTCCTGGCCAAACTGAGCAATCGATGGAGAAGGGCCTTGGTTAGAGTGGTGACCAAGAAGCTGATTGTCACTCTAGTTTAGCTCCATGATCATATATGGAGATGGGAAAAACTTACAAAAGGACAAACACCAGTGCAACACTTCAGCAATCTGTGCTTTATGTCAGAGTGACCAGAATCAAGCCTCTCCTTGGTGAGGACACATGAAACCCCACTTGCATAAAACCACTTAAAGGACTCTCTCAGAATATGAGAAACAATATTCTGTGGTCTGATGAACCTTAGTTCCAAGCATCATGTATGGAGGAAACCAGGCACTGCGTGTCACCTGCACAATGACATCCCAAGATTAAACACTGTTTTTCAGTAGCAGGGACTGGGCGACTCGTTAGAGTAAAAGGAATGCTCAACACAGCAAAATATAGAGTTAGCCTCAATGGAAAACCTAGTCCAGAGCATTCAGAACCTTGGACTGGGAAGAAGGTTCACCTTCCATCAAGAAGACAATGCAAGAATGGCTTATGGACAACTGTGTGAATGTCCTTAAGTAGCCTGGCCAGAGCCATCTCTGGTAAAACCTGAAAAAGTCTGTCCACCAACAGTTCCCATCTAACCTGACAGAGCTTGAGAGGAGAAGACAATGCAAGAATGCAAGAATCCATTTACTTAAGCAAGGCACTGTATATCTCGTTCAAAAGACTGAGTACATGTATAGTCCAAAATGTAGCATATTTAGACCTTTCTATCAGTATAAGTCAAGTAGGTGAAAGATACATCCTACGGATGCGATGGGACGCATCATCAGTTCTGTTCCTGGCTTCATCTGTGTTTCGGGTCTTTTAACATCATACCATGTGTTTCGGGTCTTTTAACATCATACCATCATACCCCCAGTAGGGGGTGATCAAGCCCCGACTTAAGTCCCAGCAGCGTTTGACCACTAATCACCCCTTTTTATCCACACTAATCTTGAAGCTTTTTCTGCAGTCTCTGTCGCAACTCTGATGACTGCTCTTCTCTGGGGCCCACTCAACCTCAGCGCAGTGAATGCTCAGTAAAGAGAGCAGACAGCAAAGCCCTTGCATCCAACCTCCATAGGGTACCCGTGAGCTCGCCAACCCCTCTCTTGGCACTGATCAATCAGATCTTTGTATCTGGAGCTTGTTCTTACGAATGCCTCTTCCATTCGATCTTCCCAGGGCATTGTCAAGTCTATCAAAGCAAGCTGTTTCGAGATCTCCAATAGAATGATGATGTCAGGTTGCTAAGATGTTACTGTGATGTGTGCTGGGAATTTAAGCCATTTCTTCAAGCCAAAAAGACCAGAAAGAAGAAGTCCTGCTGGAGTTTTGTGCTGCAGTGTTGGCTGTGCTCCTATCTTCGCTCTTATCTATAAGAAACAGTATTTCTTTCCCAGCTCAGTGATGGTACTTACTGCTTGCAATGGCCAGGGAGACACTCTCCGCTACTGCCTTTAGAACCTGGTCATGCCGGCAGCAGTAACGGCCATCCCCAAGAGCCTTTGGGCAGCAGCTCAGGATGTGTTCTAGTGACCCTTTTCCATTGCAGAAGGAGCAGGAAGGAGTATCAACCTTGCCCCAGAGCTGGAGGTTTGATGGGCTTGGTAAAACATCAAAGACAGCTTGGATTAAGAATTTCATGCGCTGCGGCTCTGCTTGCCAGATGTCAGACCATGTGAGCCTCTGTTCCAATACACCTTCCCATCTCATCAATGCCCCTTGTTGCATCATGCCTGCCACCTTGCTAATGCGAACTTCCTCCGCTGTTGCCCCTTGGTTGGCTGTAGTTTGGCATTGGGAAACTGCCAAGCCCTTCTCTTCCACAAGCTACTGCTCCCACCCCGGCCTTGTGCCTTAGCCTGCCCTCTGCTGCCTCCAGTTCCCTTGGGGCTCTGCAAGTTCTGCAAGTACGGACCTCAATGCCAGCTGCTGATACTTTGGGGTCGCTGGAGTCTCTGTACAGCATTGCTTCTCTAGTGCAGGAAACCATGAACTCCTCTGTGATACTATTAAACGGGAGATGTAGGGTGTTGCTCTTCCCATACAGAGCTGTTGTACTCAAGCTGCGTGGTAGACTGAGCCATCTGCAGAGATAGCTGTTACCTTTCCTTTCCATTAGCTCAACTGATGTAATCGGCACTTCGTATACCAACAGGGGCCATAAAATATGTGGCAGGATGCCATACTGTTATATCCAGAACTTGAACTTTCCAGGCAGAGCATATTTATCAACCTTGTTGGGCCATGTCTCAAGCTCACAAATGGATGACTGGATAGCGACTGTATTTCAGAGCCTGTGGTCAAAGAGCTTTTCAAAACTCTTCACTGGCTTCTCACTAATAGATGGAATTGGGGTGCTCTCCAGTATCAAGCAGAATTTGTTTGTGACATTACCTTTCTTCAGGGCAAGTGATCTGGATTTGGAAGGCTTAAAGCTACAACTTGCCCACTTGATAAGCCTCTCAAAACCTTAGAGGATCCATCTGCTACCCGGAACAGAAGATGTCGAGACTGTGAGATTGACCATACAAGCTCTTATAGGTGGTTGTCGCACTCCAGACTTGGACAGCGGGCCTCTGCACTCTGCCTCAATAGCTTTGGCAACCATGTTCATGGTAAGTGCAAAAAGGATTACTTAAATTGAGCATCAAGTAATAATAACCTTCTCAAGGCGATGCCAACTTGATGTTACAGACCCAGACGTGACTCTCAAACTAAAGTTGTCCAGGATAGTAGTCCAGGATAAAGTCTGTGATCTTACTGGGGACATAGTGCCGGTTCAGTGCAGTCTCTACCAACTTGTGTTTTATGGACCCATATGCATTGGCCAAGTCAAGCCACAGCTAACCAGGTCTTGATTATTCTCCCGTGCTTCTCTAATCTACTTATTAGTAGATATTAGTCTACTGGATTATTCCAGTGTGCTCAAACCAGCCAGGCATCCCGGGAGTCCCTCATTTCTGCATTGATGTATCAATGTAATCATTCTTAAACAGAAAGTCGATCATTCGCCTGGATAGAATACAGAAGAAAAATTTGCCCTCAACACTGAGCAGCGAATGTGACCTAAATTGCTCAATAATTTTCTTCCTTAGGTATCCATACACTTTCAGCATGTCTCCACTGGCTTGCAATAATCCCCCTGTGCCATATCGTCCGCAAGAGATTCCAGAGAAAACGGAAGGGGTTGGCAATAAATTCTCTCCCTTCCCCGTCTCCTGTGCCACTCTGCTCTTCCGAAGGTATGTAGCTTCTTCCTAATAATGAAGCTCGATAAGCGGTGGCTTCTCCTCCTCCTCTGCAGTCTTTTAATGCTTTTGATGATTTTCTCATCCTCTTTACCAAACCGTTCAGCTCCGTACAATGATTATAGTCAGGGCTTGAAGGCAACTGTCAGCATCACCCTTACACATATTTGATGTTCTCCAAACTGCTGCCACTCCCTATTCTTGCTGGTTGCTGTCCATTTTATTTGTACTTGTTGGTTTACTTTGCCTGAGGATGGAGCTTCTGGTGCCTGGAGGTTCTGGGCACTGTGGGGTGATTCCAGGCCGGGCTCCTCCTGCGTCTTACCCAGGTCAGAACCTGTGCGTTGCACTATTGGCTCCTCGGGCATTTCATCCTGTCAGTATAAGTCAAGTATACTTAAGTGCAATTTTAAGTATATTCTGAGAAGTACATAAAGTGTATTTCTGAGAAGTATATAAAAAGTAGACTCAAAATATACATTTTCATTTTTAGTTAAAAAGAAGTATACTTAAAACACACTTGAATAAACGTATTTTTTGTAAGGGATATCAGTTTTGATGAGCTCAATCTATTGAAGGACTGAAGTAACAGCTTTCATTTGGTGTGGAGATTGAATGTTTTTTTTTCCTGTGTTGCAGGTTCAGGCACGATGAACAGCATTATTCCCAAGAGCAAAACAAAAGGCACTGACATCTGTGGAGCGGGCAAATACTATTATATAATCCGTTCTGATCTTGGCTGCTATATGAAGATAGGTAGTATCAATAGAGGTTCGGACATCTCTATTTTCAGTCTGTCCCTTGCCTGCAAAAATGGAGACCATTACCTTGGAGATGGAGATGGCTATTTTTACATAATCAAGGGCAATTCCTACCGCAGAGTCAAGAACCTGACAACGGACAGCGGTGCTGAAGTTCACAGCATTCATCCCAACTGCCAGGGAGGAGACCACTACTTCTCAACTTCTGGCAAGTTTTTCATCATCTTCCAAGAAAGGGGCACTTACCGAGAAACAACAAACATGAATACAGACTCAGATGATGAAGAATACAAGCTCCATCCCAACTGCAGAAATGGCCTCATTACTGGGGCCTGTCAAACGACTGCTTCTTCCTCAAGCCAGCCTCAGAGTGGGGAGTTGAGTACTACAAAGGTACCGACCTCAGCAAAGATGAGTGCGTTGGTGTCTATTCTGTTCATTCTGAGGTTCTTAACTTCCTTCCTGGTGGACTGACAGTAACTATAGGCCCATCATTTGTCAATTGGCAGAATATGAAAACTATAACTAATGACAGCAATACACCAGTGACATGGCAACAGAAAATCAATAAAAAGGCTGGATACGATAAGGAGAAGATGTCCCAGATCACAGACAACTGGAAAATAGCCATGTCATCCTTGATTGAATCTGGAGAACAGGCAAAGTTAATTTTGAAGTTGCACCTCTTCTTTTTTGGAGATTCACATGCCAACACTAAAAACGAAAGCTGTAATGAAATGATTGAAGTGGAAGAACAACTCACATTTGAGCTGAAGCCGAACAAGTCTTTATATCTGTGGCAGTAAAAGTAGGTCTTGGTCAAGAACCAGTGCTGTTCTGCCGTGATTTAAAGATTACAGATGATACAAACCCTCCAACTGAAGTCCCTCTGCCACCCGCACAATCATGAAAACATATCAGGATTAACTCCAAGAATAACCAAGTGCTACAGTTAAATACCTTATAACTTCTCAAGCAATTATTTAAAGATCTGCATGCATTGCTTAAAATGAGGCTTGAATTGTTTAATATAGCAAAGAGATTTTTCAGTTACAGATGATGTATCTACAAATTACAACACTATTCTCATTATAGTATTATTGAAACTTTGTATTTATGATTAAAAGAAACAGACAGAATCCGACTTTAAATCTTATGAAATTTCTTCTTAAAATCTCACACATGCAACCCAACTACAGATCTTTCAATATGGTGGCTTAATCAGGCTTTGGGAAAGTTAGGCTAGAAAAAAATGCATGCTTAGTCTATATTATTGTATAAGTAGTCATAGATGTTGTCATAGTGTAATCGAAGTCTACTAATGTGTTTGATTCACAAGTATAAAAAGCGCTGCATTCTGTACTCATGCATTTGGCGTATACATGTAGGCTAAATAAAAGCTGTTTGTTTTTTTAACATATTCTCCACATGTTTTACTTTATGGCATATACCATTTGGATTTTCAATTCAATTCAAATTTATTTGTATAGCGCTTTTCACAATACATATTGTTTCAAAGCAGCTTTACAGAAAGTGCATTTCAGAAATGTACATAGAAAAATAAAGTTAGTTAATCATGTATTAATTTAGGGCATAACATATCGCCGGCATTGAGTTGTCTCTTCACAGGCGTCGAGTCGTCTCTTCACAGGCGTTTAGTCGTCTCATCGCAGGTGTTTAGTCATCTCATCGCAGGTGTTGGGGCATCTGAAGTCTCCGTGAGAGGCTGGATACAAACTGGAGCTGACGAACGCTATTTACCTCGGGACTAGCGTCCCGAGATAACAGCAGAAAAACAGATGGGAAATAATTAGCATAGCTGCTGTTCATAATATTAATGCATTCGATCTGATTCAACAGTGGTATAAAAGGTAAGCATTATGTGAATGCTTGGCTGAAGAGATGCGTCTTTAATCTAGTTTTAAACTGGGACAGCGAGTCATAGCCTCGAACAATATCAGGAAGGCTATTCCAGAGCTTTGGAGCTAAATGCGAGAACGCCCTCCCTCCTTTAGTGGACTTAGATATCTTAGGAATGACCAGAAGCCTCGAATTTAGTGATCTTAAAGAACGCGATGGATTGTAGGGCGATAGAAGGTCCATTAAATACACAGGAGCTAAACCATTTAGGGCTTTATAGGTCAGTAGTAGTACTTTGTAATTGATACGGAACTTGATAGGTAACCAGTGCAGAGATGATAAAATTGGTGTTATATGATCATATTTTCTTGACCTAGTAAGAACTCTAGCGGCTGCATTTTGCACTAACTGTAGCTTGTTTATTGAGGATGCAGGACAACCAGCTAATAAAGCATTACAGTAATCTAGTCTCGAGGTCATGAATGCATGAACTAACTTTTCTGCATCAGAAACAGATAGCATATTACGTAATTTAGCAATGTTTCTAAGGTGGAAAAAAGCTGTTCTTGTAACATATGAAATATGATTTTCGAAAGACAGGTTGCGGTCTAGTATAACACCCAGGTCTTTTACTGTAGCGGATAAAGTAACAGGACATCCTTCTATATTAAAGTTGTATTGTAAGAGGTTTTGTGGGTAGTTTTTTGGACCAACAAGTAATACCTCCGTTTTATCTGGATTTAGTAGCCAGAAATTACGCGTCATCCAGCATTTTATATCTTTGAGACACTCTGTCAATTTAGATGAGTTAGTGTTTTCATCTGGCCGTGATGAAATATATAATTGAGTGTCATCAGCATAGCAGTGGAAATTAATTCCATGTTTTCTTATAATATTACCAAGTGGCAGCATATATATTGAGAATAGCAGAGGGCCTAACACCGATCCCTGCGGCACTCCATAGTCTACTGACGTTATCTTCGATTTTTCCCCATTTAAACAAACAAAATGGTAACGGTCCGATAAGTACGATCTGAACCAGCTTAATGCCTGTCCCTGAACACCAGTGTAGTTTTGTAGTCGATCCAAGAGTATTTTATGATCTATAGTGTCAAACGCAGCACTAAGATCGAGTAGAACTAGTATTGAGATACAGCCTTGGTCAGAAGCTAAAAGTAAATCATTTGTAATTTTAACTAGCGCAGTTTCTGTGCTATGATGCGGTCTGAATCCTGACTGAAATTGTTCATACATCTCATTTTCTTGCAAGAAAGAGCACAATTGAGCGGACACAATTTTTTCTAGTATTTTAGACATAAATGGAAGATTTGAAATGGGTCTGTAATTTGCTAAGTTATTTGGATCTAATTGCGGTTTCTTAATAAGAGGTTTTATTACTGCCAGCTTGAATATTTTTGGAACTCTATTTGAATTGAATTCTTGAATTCTATTTGAGAATCTATCTATAGTGATTGGAAGGATTGTTCTGCCTGGTCTATAACGTGGCGCAACATGACAAATTTCAGCAGTACGTATTATACAAGTTACCATGTGATGATCGGTGAGATCGTCACTTTGCGGTATAATATCTATATCGGTTGGATCGGTTCCGTATGATATAATTAAATCTAGTGTATGATTTAGACGATGAGTGGGACCACTGACGTTTTGCTTGACCCCAAAGGAGTTTAATAAATCTTTAAACGCAGTCCCTAACGCATCGTTTGTGTTATCTACGTGTATGTTAAAATCTCCAACAATTATTGCTTTATCGGCATTGACCAATAGATCTGAGAGAAAGTTTACAAACTCTTTTAGGAAATCAGCATATGTCCCTGGAGGTTTATATACGGTCGCCAGAGATGGGGACTCGAGTTTGAGACTCGGACTCGAGTGCGACTCAAGTCGCACACACAGTGACTTCAGACTCGACTTGAGACTTGAATTTTGCACACGCAAGTTGAAAGGCATGGATAAGACATTTCTGCAACATGTATCAAGTTCATTGATAAGTGTGCTTGCACGTGTTAATCATTTTGATACTATAATCATCCCATAGTTTTCAACAGAGTTTGAATTATGTTGTTGTCTGTTTAACAAAACAATATTGAGATCACCACAAACAAACAGAATTTTCTTGTTGTTATGTCTATTATATGGCTCCTCAATCTTTTCCCTAAATGTATCAATACAGGATCCTGGTTTTCTGTATATACAGCTTATCCAAATATTTCTGTCTTTCTCTATCTCAATTTCTACTGTAACACACTCCATAATGTTGTCCATTGCAAATAGGCATGTGCCGGTATCAAATTTTCATGCTGCGATTAATTGATTGAGCTTTTATCACGGTATACGGTATTATCACGATATTTTAATTGCACAAGAGAAACAGACGGATTGGGGGTATCTAAAAAAACTTGCATCACAATGTGTAATTGTGATTGTCAAAACATTCATTTTATTTTTTAGTGACAACATGTTATAATGTTTACATGGTTACTGAGGCTACTGTTTGTATTATTGCTTAACACAATTTTCATGATTTCAATTAAATTCTTGGATTTAATTTCAATCTTGATTCAATATTGACTCATTTGGATAAATATTAGGTACAGTAGATAGCCTGCATTTAATTTTTTCTCAAGAAAAAATATATCTCACATAATGCTGTAAACATACAGAGAGAAATTAAATATAATGCATACAATATAAATATAATAATAATATAAATATAAAAATGCAATATGCCGTAATTTTCATTATAATAACAATTATATAATGACAAGTACATATATTAAAATATGTAATATAGTGCACATATTTAGCAAAATACTCCTCTCTATAGCTATTTTCTTATAGTCAACTAACATTAAATGGCTTTCCTGAGGTAAATGTAACGTTCTGTGACATAATTGTTCTCCTGCAGTGTTATTGACCTCTTTCCGTGGTTGAAAAACACTGATTGATCGAAAGTACGTACCTTTCGGTGGGTTGTACTGTATCTTTAATAAAAAGTAACAGATGATCGGTTTACTTGATCTGAGGCGCGCGATCTGTCACGTCACATTTACAAGCACCAAAACAGTATTTATTGTCTGAATTTCGTTATAAAACCTGAGAGCTGATATTTTTTTCATATCAAATGTAACCTGCTCTGTCTAGTCTGTCGGTGTCAGTGTCCTCTTTGCTCCGCGATTTTTCTCTGGGTGAGAAAATGGATGTGTGGCGCGAGACCGTGTGAAAGTGTCAATTGCGTGAGTCTCAAGCTGAATGCGTGAGAGTTGGCAGCCATGCGGGGGATAAATAGTCGGCAGCGTTCCTCCTTCCGCCTTGCTTCTTCTCCATGTGAGGATTGTTTACATTAGACTAGAGTGCGCACTGCATGCAGGGTTCGAATTACAAAGTGGCTTTCGGGGGAGCCCTATTTTCCAATCCTCCCGGACCCTGACTGACTTTAACGCTTTTGGTGCATGTTCGTGCATTTAAAACAATAGCTTTACAGTAAACCTATTGTTTACTTAGTAAACCGTTTACTTCAAAACGCAAGCGTCAGTCAGTGTTGTCAGTGTTAGGGCAAACAGCTCTGTCCACGGTTCTGAATCAACCGCGCTTAGGCCTACATCATGCAAATCATGATAAAAACAGAATAACTCACATAGCAAGTCGCAGCGGTGGTTTCTGGCGCCCAAGTCTCGCTATCCTCGGTGCTGTCACTAGCAGCAACTTTTAGCGGCGGCGGCGGCGGTAACACCGGCAAGCTAGTTGCAGCTGGTGTGCTGTCATCACTCCTCTTTGTTTGTTTTGTAAATCCAAATTGACTGAGGTTTGGCTGCTTTCTTTTTGACATTCTTATTAGTATCCACAGAGTGTTCCAAAAAATGAATAAGTATGTTTTGAACTTGAAGCTAAGCTAACATTCAAATACCAACTCAGTGAGAAGTTCAAGTGGTGACGTAAACGTAGTAATTTTAGTGCAGCGCCGCCACGCATGGATGGTCACAGCAGGAGACACAGCATTGCATTTATTAGTGGAGACAGATGTTCGGAAATAGTAATGTAATGAGCGAATAAACACGGACACATTTTTAATATCATCATTTATTTCAGGAACCTTAATGTCCAGAAAATCAAAATCTATATGCGACACAAAAAATGGACAGTGTTTTAGAGCTCCCCCTAAATGTCTCAAAGTAGGCTTTCAGGGGAGCCCAGGTCCTTTTCAGGGGAGCCGAGCTCCCCTTAGCTCCCCCGTAATTCGAACACTGACTGCATGCACACAGTGCTTATACATGTGATGTGGGGATTGTTTACATCAAAGTGCGCACGTGTTTTGCGCAGCATACGCATTGTTTTTTAAGCGGTTGATGGAAAATAAGCTGATGGGCGTTCTAAAAATCTAAATTCGGATCTATTATTTTTCACGGTATTTCGAAGTCCCCACGATAACAATATCGTGCATATTCATTACCGCGATTTATCGCATTACCGAATACCGGCACATGTCTAATTGCAAATGACATGTTACTGACAACTTTACATTTATACATTTTATCAATGAATAGTATAGTTGTTCTGGGTGGTTGCTAGGGTGTTGCTTTGGTGTTCTGATTGGTTGCTAGGCGGTTGCCAAGGTATTTTGGGTGGTTGCTAGGGTGTTCTGGGTGGTTGCTATGGTGTTGCTAGGGTGTTCTAAGGTATTTGGGTGGTTGCTAGGCTGTTCTGGTGGGTTGTTAGGCGGTTTCTAGGGTGTTATGGGTGGTTGCTAGGGTGTTGCTAGGGTGTTCTAAGGTATTTTGGGTGGTTGCTATGGTGTTATAAGGTATTTTGGGTGGTTGTTAGTGTGTTCTGGGTAGTTGCTAGGGTGTTTTAGGTGGTTGCTATGGTGTTGCTAGAGTGTTCTAAGGCCTTTTGGGTGATTGCTAGGGTGTTCTGGGTGGTTGCTATGGTGTTGCTAGGGTGTCCTAAGGTATTTTGGGTGGTTGCTATGGTGTTGCTAGGGTGTTCTAAGGTATGTTGGGTGGTTGCTAGGGTGTTCTAGGTGGTTGCTAGGGTGTTGCCAGGGTGTTCTAATGCCTTTTGGGTGGTTGCTAGGGTGTTCTGGGTGTTTGTTAGGCGGTTGCTTGGGTGTTATGGGTGGTTGCTAGGGTGTTCTATGGAATTTTGGGTGGCTCCCAGGGTGTTCTGGGTGGTTGCTAGGGTGTTGCTAAGGTACTCTAAGGTGTTTTGGGTGGTTGTTAGGGTGTTCTGGGTGTTTGCTAGGCGGTTGCTAGGGTGTTTTGGGTGGTTGCTATGGTGTTGCTAGGGTGTTCTGGGTGTTTGCTAGGCGGTTGCTAGAGTGTTTTGGGTGGTTGCTATGGTGTTGCTGGGGTATTCTAATGTATTTTGGGTGGTTGGTAGGGTGTTCTGGGTGTTTGTTAGGCGGTTGCTTGGGTGTTATGGGTGGTTGCTAGGGTGTATTATGGTATTTTGGGTATTATGGTATTTTGGGTATTATGGTATTTTAGCCATGTATGAGTTTGAGTTCATAAGTGTATGAATTCATGAGTTAAGTGTATGAGTTTATAAGTGTACGAGTTTATGAGTTTAGAGTTTATAAGTTTAAATGAGTCTAAGAGTTCAAGTTTAGAGTTTATTCATTTATTATAAGTTTAAGAGTTTATAAGTGTAGATAGATAGATAGATAGATAAGTGTCATAGATAGATGAGTTTATTATACTGTTATGAGTTTATTATGTTACCGTTGTGACAGGGGTGGACACAAAGCAAATGCAGATTCAAAACTGAAATGTGTAGAAAATGCAACAAAGTTGGACACATACAAAGAGCATGTCGGTCTGATGTACCATACATTGAGAAAGAGAGACAGTACAAGGCTCAGAAAAAGAAAAGTAGGAATGTGCATGTTGTTGCCCAAAACTCAGATGAAGAAAGTGACACAGGGTTGGCAAACTTAGAAATCTACAGTCTGAAAAGTGACTTAAAACAAGCAATATGGCTTACACCTCAAGTGAATGGACAGACAATCAGAATGGAATTGGATACAGGCTCCACTGTATCAGTGATGTCACAGCGCGAGTTTGAAAAACATTTCAAAACGACTAAAAGTCATCGCCTGTTAAACTGAAAACATATACTGGTGAGCCCATAATCCCTCTTGGGGTGATGCCCGTGACTGTAATGTACAATGATCAACAGAGTGAATTAGATCTGTACATAGTACGAACAGAGGGACCAGCACTTTGGGGATGTGACTGGTTGACTGGAAATCCATAAAAACTCTGCAAGTCACAGTTCCTACATCGACGTGCACCCAAATGAAACTGGAAAAAGTGCTGGATGGGGCTGTAGCTGTGTTTCAGTTGGGAATAGGAACGCTGAAGGATATAAAGGAAAGATAACCCTGAATGAGAACGCAGTACCCAAGTTTCACAAGGCAGGCGTTCCCTATGCTATTCACCAGAAAGTGGAAAATGAGCTGGATCGGTTGGAAGCTGAAGAAATACTTTCAAAGGTTGACTGGAGTCCCTGGGCAACTCCAGCTGTTCCTGTTGCCAAGAAATATGGCACTGATTCTTGAGAGTCAGGACAAAACATGTCCCACAAAGAAAAGTCTAATTTATAGCAAAAATTAAGAAATTCATCATGTATGACATACTTACAAAGTTAAATCTAAAGGAATTGTATATACCTATCTGATTTTTAGAATAAAGAATTTAGAATATAGAGTTTTAGTAGTAGTTTAAAGAGCACATCTGTTCAATAATCACAATGCACACATTTTTTGTCAACACCGTCAGTTTTTCATCAACACCGTCAGATCTTCATCAACACCGTCAGTTCCCTTTCGAAGGGAACTCAACAATACGTCATCGACGTTATGGGGAACGCCTCAGGGGTGACAGGTGTCTAAAATCACTATCAAATCACGTCAATCACATTGACCGGCGACAGCCCGTGAATCATTAGCGTGAATGATTAACGTGCGACCTGGAAGTATATAAGGGCGCCTTGCAAACATGACAAATCATCTTTTCGTCTTCAGGGACTGTTTTGTCTGTAACTGCTTTGAAAATCAGGTAATTATGAAATGCTTTCAGAAGTGTGCAGACCCGTGCTCAAGATATCTGAAGCCGGGTGACACACGCGAACTGTGCATTTTTCTGTCTGGGAAGGAAGACGCGCACAGGCAGTTCTCGAGGGAACAGCCTGTACAAATTTGTGATCGCGCCTGTCCCTCTTCTCGAGAGAAGAGGGTTCAGCGTCTGGATGTCACAGATGAAGCTCGCCGATCGCCTTGAGAGGGGTGTAATCCTCTCAGACGATGCGGCGGCTGACGAGAAGCTGCAATTGGATGAAGTTTTCCAAAAAAAAAAAAAAAAGGGAAAACTTAGTCCGGCAGCAAGCGCTCTCCTGGACAAACAGGAGTTGGCTGATGAGGGTGGTAATAATAAGATATTTTCCTGTATCTTCTCAGCCACCCTGCCCCGTGTATGCTGAGCTGGTTGGTATTATAGAACGCGCCGCGGACAGGCTGCAGCTGCCGTGGCTGCTCGTTGGGGGAGAAATCGCTCGCGAGGAGAGCGGTTTTTCCCCGGTCATAGAACCACCAGCTCAGGTGAGCCTTTCATTTCTTCCCGATCTCATACTGAGATCGAGAGGACATGGAAGAACCCATACTCTGCCTGTATCCACCAACATCAGCAGGCTAGTCTCGCTGATGTTGATAGGATAGGAGAGCGTGGGTATGCGTCGATGGGAAAACAATCGACACTGAGAGCTCAAACCCTGCCATCCAAGCCGCTGAAAACATCGGCTCGTTTGAATGGCAGAGCATACACGGCAGCAGGTCAGGCCGGTGCTGCACTCCATACCATGGCAGTGTTGCAGGCGTACCAGGCCGACCTGCTGGGGGATCTCGACCAGGGGGCAGGGATGTCCCCTGAGGCGGTGGCTGAGCTGCGCCGCACCACAGATCTGGCTCTCCGGGCTACTAAGCAAACCGCTGCCGCGATCGGTCGGTCGATGGCGGCGATGGTGGCCACGGAGAGGCATCTGTGGTTAAACCTAGCTGACATCGGGGAGAAAGAAAAGACCTTTCTCCTCGATTCGCCAGTTTTCGCCTTCTGAACTCTTTGGCACCTCTGTAGAAGAGGTGGTGGGGAAGTTCAGGGAGGCGAAGGCGCGCTCAGCAGCATTTAGGACATGTATACCGCTGAGATCCGCGTCCGCAGTCGCCTCTCGTGCGCCCCCTCCCTCGAGGAGCAGGTCGCAGAGGAGGCGTGACTCCCGCAACAGAAGAGATTTGAGGGAGGTTATCCAGAACAGACGCTCACAGCGTCGGTAGTGGATAACTTCCCCAGAGGGTCACGAAATCTGCCCTCTCTCTTCTGACCCCCAGGTGTTCATTACATCAGGCCTGGGGATGGGCCTATGGCCCACTTGGGCCTGGTTGGTGGAAACGCTCCTTTCAGGCAAGTAAAGTGGCGGTTCCCAGGTTCATAAAGAACTGTCTGCCGAATCTTCGCCTTGCACGCCGCAGGTGACCTGCTGGTCTTCTCAAAGAGTATTTTTAAAAAAAAAAAAAAAAATAACATATTTCTCTTTACAGACCTCGTTCCCTGTATAGAGTTATGGGGCCATGTCAAGGTAATAAGGTAAGAGAACTTTATTGGATATCAGGGCCCTGAAGTTCCCCGGTAGGTGGCCAGAACGGTAACTATGTTAAACTTCGGGCTGTTAGCCACCTCAGGGTAGAGTAGTTGGTCTCTCTCTTAAAATTTTTTATTTAGAGTGTTGACTGATGCTAGAGCTTCAGATAGATCTTAAGTCCGGCCCACGGGACCGTTTGACTTTCCTGAGTATTTCACCCTTTGAGCTCTGTTTGGGTTTCATTAGGCTGAGCGATTCTGCAGCCTTTTGTATCGAATAATACAGATTTTAGTCTTTATTAGGCTGTGGCTCCTCTGAGCCCTCAGATAGATCTATGCTTACAGGTTGGCCCTCACCAGGGCCGCCTCTGTAGCTGGCTTAGGCTGTGCCAGGGATATTAGAGGCGTTCTGCTAAAATTAGCATTTCTTCCTCTGACCCTTCACTTTGTGAATGTAGGTTTTTGGCATCCCTGTATAATCAGCCTCCTCCCATGGGAGTCGTTAGGCCAAGGCCCGCCCCCTTCTCTGCATTCCGGGGTGACTAGAATAATGCAGCGTGGTGCAGAGAATGGTTTATAAGGATACGGTAGGCCTCAGTTAGGCCTCCGTGGTATATAAGTCCTTTTGAGCAGGGTTAGGCCGTCTTTCGCTTCACGAAGAAGACTGAGTCTCCTGCCCGACCCTGCCGTGCAGAACTGGCTACGGATTTAGGCCGCCAGTATGGGCTTCACTTACCTCGCTGAGCTACTGCTCGAGCGCCGGGTTGTAGATGGGTGGCTTTCATTCAAGCCCCACTCCCCTAGGTTGGGCACAGATACATTTCTGTCACCCCTAGAGCCGCTGGCAGGCCCGCCCCCTGGTAACCTCAGGGGGAGGTGTGAGTATTCCCCTGTGATTCAGGGTAGGTCTGAGTACTTCACTCCCAGTTCTGTTTATCCTACCTCGCACCACTATGGCTCGGGTCGAGTATGAAGTAAGCCTTCACTTCTTCTTTGGTCGAAGTACGCTCCCCTGTAGCCAGAGCATTGCCCTGAGCTGACGCCCATGCATAGATGGTAGGCTCCTGACTAACTGGGGCCTCCGTTGAGGCAGAGTGGCGTATGTTGTACTCCCCTTGTTTTTAAGCTCTCTTGCTGAGCTCTCTTGCTGAGTACACTGCCGTGGGCAATGTGATTAGGCTGTGTAAACAGCTTATCTGCCAACGAAGGCTGCGCCATCAGGTAGTAGGCCTCAGCAGGCCTCCTTGTATGGGCAGCCCCCAATAGGGCGCTGTAGGCCACTTCTCGAGAGAAATAGTTGGCCTTGGTGGTTCAGGCAGTTGACTCACCGGTGGGTAGTAGGCCTTAAACAGGCCTCCTCGGAGGGGAGTCCCAACGTTGTGGGACATACTTTATAGCTGCTGCAGGTAGCTAGCCGTACTAGGCCTCCTGTGGGTGGGCCCAATAGTTACGTTGGTGTAGTATGGTTCCCAACAGTGTTCCTTTGTGGGAATTGACTTGCTATTAGCTGGTAGGCCCAACCGGGCCTCCCTGATAGGCGAGTCCCCAGCTGGTTGGCCTTAACAGGCCGCCTTGGAACTGTCACCCGAACTCAGCTACCAGTTGCTATTAGGTAGTAGGCCACTCAGGCCTCCCTGAAGGTGATTTCCCATTTAAGATGGTTATCAGGTAGTAGGCCTCACCCGGCCTCCCTGAAGGCGAATCCTCACCTACATTGGCTATCAGGTAGTAGGCCTCACCTGGCCTCCCTGAAGGTGAATTCCCATTTGAGATGGTTATCAGGTAGTAGGCCTCACCAGGCCTCCCTGGAGACAAGCCCAAGGTCAGGTAACTGAACAGATAGCCTGACTTTCTATCGGGTAGCAGAAAATGCTCCCAGATATTATGGCTGTCAGGTAGTAGGCTCCCCCAGGCCTCCCTGAGTGAGTACAGTCAGGTAGTAGGCCTCACCAGGCCTCCATAAGGGTCCCCACATACTGTGGTTATCAGGTTGTACTCCTCTCCAGGCCTCCCTGAGGGTCCCCACATACTGTGGTTATCAGGTTGTAGGCCTCTCCAGGCCTCCCTGTGAGTGGTTTCCTAGCGGTGCTGGGTTCAGGAGGCTAGTGGCCTCTTGCTATCATTTTCAGCTGGCCTTATCAGGCAGCTGCTGAAGGCGAGCTTGCGCCCTGGCTCGACTTAAGTGTACCAGGCGGACCATGTGCTCCCCTCACAGAGGGTCACTATGAGCACGCGGACTCCTGAGTCTGGTCAGACGGTTGTAGGCCTCCCGGTTAGATCAGCCCTTAGGCCTTCACAGGCCTCCTCAGTGTTTGAATCACAAGCACTGGGTAGATCCATGGATCGAGTAGAGAAACTCCCCTCGCTGGTAAGGGTTGGAAAGCACTTGCTGAGTCATACTCTCCGGGATGTCCCATCTCTGAGATCCGGGCCGAGTGGTTCACTGCCAGCTCGCAGTCCCTCGGGTTGGATGCCTTACTTAAGGCAAGTGTCCAGAGGCTCTGTCTTCGGACAGACAGGAAGTGGCCAGACTAAGTGTCTATGCTCTGACGCCAGGTCAGGCCGTCCTGGTGGCACTTCGGGGTGAGTACGTTCCCCTGAATAGTGACTGGCTGGAGTTCCTTCGGGTTCCCTAGCCACATTCCCTAGAAGGGACCCCTTCTAATTGAAGTTGTTGTCCTAGGCCTTTGAGCAGGCCCAGGTAGGCCTTCTCATTTAACCATGTTTATGGAGGTTTTCCTGCTAGGCTTATAGCTTGGGCTATGACCGTAGAGAATGCTGTCACTGACAGCCCAGTGTGACCTGAAGGTGAGTGGTTCTAGCATTTCATTTGAATTTGCTGGTTCGGACAGTTGTCACTGCCTGAGGGCATGCACTCCCCTCAGCATGGCGGAGTGGGTATTTCGTTCCCCATAACGTCGATGACGTATTGTTGAGTTCCCTTCGAAAGGGAACGTCTCAGGTTACGAATGTAACCTCTGTTCCCTGAGAACAGGGAACGAGACAATACGTCTCCCTGCCATGCCTCGGGGCTTGCCTGCCGTACAGTCCCTTCAGACGATAAGGTGATTTGTCATGTTTGCAAGGCGCCCTTATATACTTCCAGGTCGCACGTTAATCATTCACGCTAATGATTCACGGGCTGTCGCCGGTCAATGTGATTGACGTGATTTGATAGTGATTTCAGACACCTGTCACGCCTGAGGCGTTCCCCATAACGTCGATGACGTATTGTCTCGTTCCCTGTTCTCAGGGAACAGAGGTTACATTCGTAACCTGAGACGTTTTTCATCAACACTGTCAGATCTTCATCAACACCGTCAGATCTTCATCAACACCGTAAGATCTTCATCAACACCGTCAGATCTTCGTCAGATCTTCATCAACACCGTCAGATCTTCATCAACACCGTCAGATCTTCATCAACACATCAACACCGTCAGTTTTTCATCAACACCGTCAGATCTTCATCAACACCGTCAGATCTTCATCAACACCGTCAGTTTTTCAACACCGTCAGATCTTCATCAACACCGTCAGATCTTCATCAACACCATCAGTTTTTCATCAACACCGTCAGATCTTCATCAACACCGTCAGTTTTTCATCAACACCGTCAGTTTTTCAACACCGTCAGATCTTCATCAACACCATCAGATCTTCATCAACACCGTCAGTTTTTCATCAACACAGTCAGTTTTTCATCAACACCGTCAGTTTTTCATCAAGTCAAGTCAAGTCATCTTCATTTATATAGCGCTTTTAACAATGGATTGTTTCAAAGCAGCTTTACAGAGATAAACATATAATTTAAGGTAACAGATTGTTTTGGCGTTATAGCGGTTCTTGAATAATGTTACTTCCAGCTAAAGTTAACTTTGATTGATTCACCTCCGTCGAAATGATCAGACTTTAAACGCGAACCTGTGATTAACGCAGACGGCGTTCACATGCTCATTCAGAATTCTATAGTTATGTGCTTTTTAAAATATGTGCGCAGGTTTGTAATTCATAAAACCCAGCCTAAACAAACTACTTTTCTTGCCTAAAAATTTTGATACAGAATTTTGTTTTATTTTATCACTTCGGGGTACGCGAGCCGGAATTCACAACGCTTTATCTGTAGGGTGGGAAAGGGATCCTCCATAGGGAGAGGATGGTGGATACTTCAGCACTGCATTGTCATCGGGTCCAGGCAAAGCTCCCTCGTCAGATCTGGACACGGCCTGGATCCGGCAGGCTGCGGGAAAACCTTGGGATAAACAAAGACACTAATATTAGCGTAGATGCCATTCTTCTTATGATGTAGCGAGTACATCAAGATTTAAGGGAAGTGTTCCCAGTTCCGGCTGACCTAATCTATGCAGCCTAACATTGAATTTATAGAAGTCTATAATGTATTATGTGTATGCTAGGTCAAAGAGATGTGTTTTTAGTCTAGCTTTGAACTAGAGTGTGTCTGCTTCCCGGACAATGGTAGGAAGACTGTTCCAAAGTTTTGGTGCTAAATAGCAAAAAGGATCTACCGCCTGCAGTCGATTTAGATATTCTAGGTATTATCAACTGGCCGGAATTTTGAGATCGCAATAGACGTGAAGGACTATAATGCGTTAAGAGCTCGCTCAAGTACTGCGGAGCTAAACCATTTAGTGCTTTGTAGGTAATCAACAATATTTTAAAATTTATACGATGTTTAATAGGGAGCCAATGCAGTGTTGACAGAACCGGGCTAATATGGTCATATTTCCTGGTTCTGGTAAGAACTCGAGCTGCGGCGTTTTGAACTAGCTGTAGTTTGTTTATTAAGCGTGCAGGGCAACCACCCAGTAGAGCATTACAATAATCTAGCCTTGAGGTCATGAACGCATTAACTAACTGTTCCGCATTTCCCAATGAGAGCATATGGCGTATTTTAGATATATTTTTAAGATGGAAAAATGCAGTTTTACAGATACTAGACACGTGGCTTTCAAAAGAAAGGTTGGTATCAAAGAGCACACCCAGGTTCCTAACCGACGACGAAGACTTGACAGAGCAGCCATTAAGTGTTAGACAGTATTCTGGGTTATTACGTGTGGAAGTTTTTTGTCCAATAATTAGAATCTCTGTCTTTTCAGAATTTAGTAGTGGGAAATTACTAGTCATCCAATTTTTTATATTAGCTATGCATTCCGTTAATTTTGTGAATTGGTAAGTTTCGTTGGGTTTTGAAGAAATATACAGCTGAGTATCATCGGCATAACAGTGAAAGCTAACTCCATGTTTCCTAATGATATCTCCTAATGGTAGCATGTACAGAGTGAACAGCAGCGGTCCTAGTACTGAGCCTTGTGGTACGCCATACTGAACTTCGATAAGACATCTCTTCATTTACTGCTACAAACTGATAACGGTCAGTTAAGTATGATTTAAACCATGCTAATGCAACTCCACTAATGCCAACATAGTTTTCTAGTCTATTTAAAAGAATGTTGTGGTCAATGGTGTCAAATGCAGCACTAAGATCGAGTAACACTAATAGAGAGATACAACCACGATCGGATGATAAGAGCAAATCATTTGTGACTCTAATGAGAGCTGTCTCAGTGCTATGGTACGGTCTAAATCCGGACTGAAAATCCTCGCATATATCATTTCTTTCTAGAAAGGAACATAGTTGTGAAGATACTGCTTTTTCTAATATCTTTGACAGAAAAGGCAGATTCGAGATCGGCCTGTAATTGACTAATTCTGTAGGATCAAGTTGTGGTTTTTTAACAAGCGGTTTTATCATAGCCAGTTTAAAGGTTTTTGGTACGTATCCTAGAGACAAAGATGAATTAATGATATTAAGAAGAGGATATATGACCTCTGGAAACATCTCTTTCAGTAGCTTAGTCGGTATAGGATCTAACATACAAGTTGTCGATTTAGATGAATTAACGAGTTTGCAGAATTCTTCTTCTCCTATAGCAACAAATAAATCAAATTTTTCCTCAGGGAGACTACAATGCACTTCCTGATGCGATACTGTGGTAGACGGTTGCATAGTTATAATTTTGTCCCTGATATTATCAATCTTATAAGTGAAGAAGTTCATAAAGTCATCACTGCTGTGTTGCTTTGACACTTCTGGGCTTGAAGCTTTCTTTTTCGTTAGTTTAGCCACTGTTTCAAATAAATACCTAGGATTATGTTTATTTTATTCTAATAGGTTTGAAAAATAAGCAGATCTTGCAGCTTTTAAGGCCTCTCTGTAAGCAATCGAGCTCTCTTTCCACGAAATGCGAAATACCTCTAGTTTAGTTTTCTTCCAGCTGCGCTCCATTTTTCTGGCTGCTCTCTTAAGGGCCTGAGTGTGCTCGCTGTACCACGGCATTGGACTATTTTCTTTAATCTTCTTTAAGCGCAACGGAGCAACTGCGTCTAAAGTGCTGGAAAAGAGAGAGTTAAACGTTTCTGTTGCAATATCAAGTTCTTCTAAGCTATCCGGGATGCTGAGATGATGAAACTGATTAGGAAGATTATTGATAAAGCAATCTTTAGTGGCAGAAGTTATAGGTCTAACATATTTATAACACGGAGTCGGCTTTGCAGCCTTGGCTAAATGTAATTTACATGAGACTAGATAATGATCTGAGATGTCATCGCTCTACTGCAGAATTTCAACGGCATCAATATCTATTCCATGTGATAGTATTAGATCTAGAGTATGATTACGACAATGAGTAGGTCCCGACACGTGTTGCCTAACTTCAATTGAGTTTACAATGTCTTTAAATGCCAATCCCAAAGCATCTTTTTCATTATCTACATGTATATTAAAATCACCAACAATTAGTACTTTATCTGCAGCCAATACTAAATCTGATAGAAAGTCTGCAAATTCTTTGATAAAATCTTTATGGTGCCCTGGTGGCCTGTATACAGTAGCCAGCATAATTCTCAAATGTGATTTATCGTTTACACTATATATTTTTACATTAAGCACCAATACTTCAAAAGAAGTATATTTAAAGCTACATTTCTTAGTGGTTTTGAAAATATTACTATAAATTACAGCAACACCTCCCCCTTTGCCTTTCAGACGAGGTTCATTTTTATAACTGTAATCTTGTGGGGTTGACTCATTTAAAATAATATAATCGTTTGGTTTTAGCCAGGTTTCTGTCAAACACAGCATATCAAGATTATAATCTGAAATCATATCATTAACTATGAGCAGAGGCGGCGCCAGGGGGGGTCTTGGGGGGTCTCAAGACCCTCCCAAAAAATGCTTTGACCCCCCATTTGACCCCCCACCCCTTCCTGATTAAAAAAGATATATATCCGGGATAAATATTTAAAAATGTTTATCTTCAAACTACGCAGAACAATAATAATTAATAATTTATTATTCGACATACAAAAATATATAAACATAAGAATCACGTTCACTCTAAGCTGCGCGCGTGCGCGGTCGTGCACTTCTGATGCTGCGGCCGCGCAGAAAAGAATAATATGCCACGCAGAGGACTGCCGCGAAATGTGTGGGGAAATCCATTTGATTGTATGTGAGAAATAATTGCAGTGCTCAAACTGGTGAGTGCAGTTAACATGTTTCAAAGAAAGAGAATGATGTGAGCGCGTGTGATTGGCAGTGAGTCGTGTGTGCGGACCAAATATCTCAATACGAGAGGCGACGAGAAACGCAAAGACATGTGAAATAAAATCACAATATCATGTTTTAAAGAAGAGTGGTTTGATTAAAGTGGTGGAAATAACGGATGATGGACACAGAACGGTAACAATTACACACCCACCCGCGTGCAAACTCAAAATACATCATTAGTTTACATAGATTTAAATAGTTTCAGGCATGGTTAGATTAGGCTCCTACTATAAAAGAGTTCACATATTGACTTTTCTTGAAAATATTTAGCTATTAGATCTAGCTATTTACAGTAAATGCTTCAGTTTGTTTTCATATTATAATAATATAATATGAAAACAAATTGAAGCATTTAAACTATCACTTCAAATACTTCAATTCATTTTTTTTTATATTAAATTATATTGGGCATATATTTTATTATATTATAAGCCTAAATAAAGAATCTCACAAGGGTATTGTTTAGGGCTCATTGCCATTAAAAAGTTTGAAACCCCCTGCTAAAAAAAATTTAGGCTAGGAAATTCATACGCTATAAACAATCATTTAACTTTGATGGTTTAATGCTGCCTGTACAATTAATTGACTGTACAAAAACACTTTATGGTTTTCCTAAACCATCTCAGTGTAACAGCTTAATTTTCTTTTATAATATATTGTATTATTGTAAAGAATTGAACTGTCATGCAGAAGATTTTGTAAATAATTTTTCATAGGATTTCTTAGTATAGACTGGAAACAGAGGACACCGAGGAATTGGAGGATGAGGAGGATACTATTTTGTAAATATGTTTTCTGTCATGGGTGTGGCTATGGCAATTAAAGTTCGAGCATATTGTTTGCAAACTGCAATTGATTAATTAATTAAAAACAAAAAACCGTTGGTGTGTGAATGGGTGAATGTGAGGCAATATGTAAAGCGCTTTGGTGGCCATTGGGTCTGTGAAAGCGCTATATAAATGCTGTCCATTTACCATTTACCATTTGTTAAGTAGCAGCAATATGCAGTTATTAGCCGTGTCCACTGTATTTTTTGTTGGTTTTCATGAGACCCCCCTTGAAATGACCAGGACCCCCCATTGCCCCCCCAATCAAAATTGTCTGGAGCCGCCACTGACTATGAGAGATTTTGAAGTAAGGGATTGAATATTCAGCAACCCAAGCTTTATCATTTGCTCATCTGTATTATATCTGTTTTTTATTTGTTGAACATTAATTCAATTTTTAACCTGACGTTTTTTGGATTTCCAAATTCGGGGAACAGATACAGTCTCTATATGATGATATCTAGGTGAAAGAGGCTCTATGTGATGGGATTTATCCAGAGGTGGGAGTAAGTCACACATGTGCAAGTCACAAGCAAGTCTCAAGTCTTAACCTTCGAGTCTCAAGCAAGTCCAAGTCAATTTTTTATAAAAGCAAGCAAGTCAAGTCAAGTCACTGCCTTATGTCAAGCAAGTCAAGTCAAGTCATAGCTTGGGTCACAAGTCACTGGCAAGTCATACATAGTTTGATGATTTCACTGAATTTATATATTAAAATAAGTTAAAACTACATAAGTTGTGGACTATGGTTTTATTTGCAACATTTTTTTTTTAAATATGCATTTCCACATACAGCTGAGTGGTTACTACAATAAAAATCTAAAAAATAAAAAATAAATACAATTTCAAACTACATAGCCTAAAATGTAAATGTAGCTTAAATTAGGCCAACATTAAAGCATGACAAAATAAATATGCCTCAAACATTGCAGAAGACCATTAAAAGGTATTAAACAATTCACAATTCAAGTATAATGGTTCCTATGCCACCAAATGGCATTCTTCAAACTGGCATCCCCTTTATATAAGTTATATAACAGCCGTTGGCATTTAGCCTATTATGAAGTTAAAACCGCCAATAGGTGGCGCCAAAGCACCGTCTTAATGTACGAGTCATAGAAGCAGTCAACTGATTTGTTCAAAATGGCAGATTCGTTCTGGAACTAAGCAACTAGGTCACTGAATCACAAATACGCATAACTCTTTCTGTGGCTTGTTTGGAACTATTGTCATTGGAGAAACAGAGCAAAAACAGAGAATATTTGGAATATTATGTCTAAAACGTCACATCACAATATTCACTCTTTGTTTACTGAACTGTTTTATAAAATCATCACATTTGCAATCGCGCCAATAATCTGGAAATATTTTTTTTATATATGTTATAATTATGAAAATAACTCATACTAGGGCCATTTTTCCACCACATTTTGAATTTTGGGTGCATATCAATTCTGCTGGCATTTTTTGCCACGAACCCCCTGATAACATTAAGAGAAACATAAACGACAAAACTAACAGTTTTCTATATTGTTTTTCGTCATTGGAAAGAACAACATTTTTGGCTTTAAAGCATGATTTAAAAAGAAATGTGGCAAATGTTATACAAAACATATACCATAATTAAAGGAGCTGTATGTAAGAAATGTATTTCAATTAATCATAAAATGGCCCTGAAATGTCACTAGACATTAAGAAATCATGTACATTTCAAATACTTATATCACTGACAACAGTAGTCTGGCCAGGATATTGTCATTTAAAAAGTGCAGTTGCAGCCCTCAACTGATGTTGATGTTGTCATGTTGTGTTTTGGTCTGATGCTCCACCCTCCACCTATCTACCAATCACGAAGTCAGTAGTGTTGCGGCATCCGGGTTGCCAGCTCTGCTCTAGTTACCACAGCTGCAGCTCGTCACGTTCCTGCTGGATCCTGCAGCCGATCTGGCAACCTCGAGTCAGGGAGGAGGGGGAGGGGATACACCACTCTACAGTAATTTGACAGTGATTGCAGTACTAGTTTTGGCCACAATCTTACATACAGCTCCTTTAATTATCATTTGAATATTGACAACATTAAGCAACATTTGAAAACATAATTGTGTATAAAGAGATGCTGTTTTGACCAATATTATTCTCAGAGGCATGCTGTTTTGACCAATATTATTCTCCCTAGATTTAAAGATAGTCAAATTAACTATAACAAACAGGTTAAACAAGCCATAGCTTACTTTTAGACGTGGTGAATGAAGTTCGACTGTTCGAGGTTGTGATGGTCGTCCGATATCCCTTGCCAGTTATTATGCGTACAACAAATCTTCTTGCATGAATATGGTCATTTTCTAGTGTTTATATCCAAAAAGATACGATGCAGGGAGATGTTTTTGTATTTAGCGCGCTCACCGCGATGTAGGCTATTTCTGGGCTTGTGCAGCGTCAGGCAATCGCGCAGAATCTGATGACTGACGTCAATGGTTCCGTTGCTTTCATTTTGTTTATCAATGGATGTTGCGATGATTTATATAAAAATGTATATCAAGTCATTCTCGAGTCATACAGTTCAAGTCAAGTCAAGTCTCAAGTCATTGGATCTCAAGTCAAAGTCAAGTCGAGTCATTTTCTTAATTTAGTCAAGCAAGTCTCAAGTCCTTTAATTTGCGACTCGAGTCTGACTCGAGTCAAGTCATGTGACTCGAGTCCCCATCTCTGGATTTATCTGACCTTGGTGACGTGAGGCCGCTAGCAGACGGTCGGTTTAGCCAGTCTGTCTGCTTCAACACCGTCAGTTTTTCAACACCGTCAGATCTTCATCAACACCGTCAGTTTTTCATCAACACCGTCAGATCTTCATCAACACCGTCAGTTTTCAATCAACACCGTCAGATCTTCATCAACACCGTCAGATCTTCATCAACACCGTCAGTTTTCAATCAACACCGTCAGATCTTCATCAACACCGTCAGTGTCAGTTTTTCATCAAAACCGTCAGATCTTCATCAACAGCGTTGGATGTATGTTTTTGTTTTTGTTAATTTTTTGGGGCAAAAAATTTTCTTCCTTCAGTTTATGTTGTTTTTGTAATAAAGGACCATCTGATCTACATCATCTTATGTTTTATTTATTTAAGGAATTTGTTTTTACAATATTGAAATTAAAATCAAAGTTTGGAAATGCAAATATTTAGAAATCTGAGTTTTCAGAATAGTGTGAAATCACAACTTAAGTTTATATATTGTTTTTTTTTACATATCAGAGTAACTAAACACTATTACAATATACTTCATAAATTTAGATTCTTTTTGGATTGGAAGAATTAAAATTGTATACTTTTTAGTGTGTCTGACGGAGTTGACACAAATCCAGTTCTGATGGGAAACATGTTTATTTGTTAAAAATGTGTTTTTATTTAGAACCTCTTCCTTTACATGGTTAAATAGCTAAGGCCTTTCTCTGCAGAAACATACAACTGTAACTGAAGTTTTTTAAAACGTGTTTTGTCCCGACTCTCAAGAATCAGTGATGGAACTGTTAAGGCCATTGCACACTGAGTCCGACATTTCCGTATGCGTTTTTTTATATTCGTGATTCTGTGGCTCTGAATTGTCAAAACAACATTCAAACTGCTTGCTACGGATGCGAAAAACGCAGAAAATCGAATACGATCCGATTCTTTTTATGACGGACGAAAGTTTCAAAGGCAGTGTGCAAGCATGATTGACATAACGTGAGGTCGTATTTATTTTTTAACGTGCGAAAATTTCGGATGCGAATTTCGGACTCAGTGTGCCTTTAGACTTTGCAATTTTAAAGTCACAGTAAACCCTGTATTGCAGACAGAACAATATCCACTATCAAGAATAGAGGATATTTTTGCTACACTTGCAGGTGGACTGCTCTTTAGTAAAATAGACTTGGCGGAAGCATATTTACAGATGGAAATGGAGGAGGATTCAAAAGTGTTCTTGACTATCAATACTCTCAAGGGCTTGTATCGCTATAACAGGCTTGTTTTCAGGGTCGCCTTAGCACCGGCCTTGTGGCAAAGGGCTATGGATCAGGTACTTCAGGGTTGCCCTGGTACCCAATGTTGCCTCGATGACATCATAATCACAGGTGGCAGTGACAGTAGTCACTTGGAGAACTTAGCACGGGTTTTAAAGAGATTGGAAGAGTATGGACTGCTTGCAAGATGTGACACAGGGGTGATAGTAGAAAAAAATGAACCTGAACTTTTTTCTCTGTGAGGAAAGCGAAGATGATCATTTCAACGGAGGTGAATCAATCAAAGTTAACTTTAGCTGGAAGTAACATTATTCAAGAACCGCTATAACGCCAAAACAATCTGTTACCTTAAATGATATGTTCCCCTTCAGTCGCTCACGTTCGACGTGACGTCGACGTGACGACGTTAGGGGATCACTTCAGGGAGCCCTATCAACTTCGAGTATCTAAGAACAAGCCAATGAACGTTGGCGTGCGTGAAC
This sequence comes from Tiaroga cobitis, assembly GCA_030578255.1. NCBI lineage: Eukaryota > Metazoa > Chordata > Actinopteri > Cypriniformes > Leuciscidae > Tiaroga > Tiaroga cobitis. Next base: position 335,840 of record CM060599.1, on the reverse strand, counting down.
GCGAGCACACACTGTCTTTCATTTCGGAGCGCGAGTTTCCTGTGACTGTGTGTCTGAAGAAAACGCCTTTGAAGATTCAAGGAAGATCTCTCTGTTCCAGTGTTGGTGTGACGGCGCGATCAGCGGTGGCCGCGAGCAGTGCAGCTCTCAACTGCTGTTCTCACAGCACTTTTGTTTGTGTGTGTGTGTGTGTGTGTGTGTCCACACAGTGGCTACCCCTGGGCGCCTCAGCACTGTGAGAGCAATTTCCTTTTTTATTTTGCTAAAAGAGCAACACAAGCGGACCCTGCGTCTTTTTCAAGATGTCATTCCGCTTGTGCGTTTCTGGATGCCGTCGTTCCCTGGCGCCAGCAGATGGTCACAATAGCTGCATCTCGTGTTTGGGCATTCAACACGCTGAGGCAGCTTTTGTGGATGGTTCATGTTCCCATTGCGGGAATATGACTATCGCAGCACTAAGGTCGAGACTCGATTACCTCAAGGAAGGTGCAGTCCCCTCGCCTATGCCCCGATCTAGTGCTTATTCTGCCCCGCAGAATAGGCCTACTTCGGCGCATGACCAGGGTGACCTGAGGATCACCGTGAGGGCTTCCCCGCCGAGGCAATCTCCGCGGGCCCCTCACGCCTCTCATGTGCTGATGCCATCGGCGCCCCTTTGTGAACGTCTCGGTCCTTCTCCGGAACGACCAGCCCTTTCCTTTGGGGCGCCAGCTGACGATCAGATGTCGATCGCAGCATCGAAGGGGGAGCGGTCCTCTGGAGATGACGACTCGGCTGCGTTGCCCCCTTCGGGGTGTGTAGCGTTGTCCGAGCCGGATCCAGAATGGGCCGCTATGCTCTCCCGGGCCGCCGAGAGGGTCGGGCTTGCGTGGAATCCTCCACCACGTCCCGAACCTTCTCGGTTGGACGATTGGTTTCTCGGGGCGGGCCGTGCTGGTTCTCAGCGCGCCGCCCCGGTGCCTTTCTTTCCGGAGGTGCATGAGGAGCTTTCAAGGTCGTGGAAGGCACCGTATAGTGCCCGAAGCCGGCCTTGTGGCTCCTCTCCCCTCGCCACCCTCGACGGCGGGGCAGCTAAGGGGTATGTGGAGATCCCCCCAGTGGAGCGGGCTGTCGCGATGCAGCTGTGTCCGGCGTCCGCCTCCTCCTGGCGGGGTAATCCACGCCTCCCGTCCAAGGCCTGTATGTTCTCGTCCGGTCTAACGGCGAGGGCTTACAAGGAATGTGGACAGGCTGCTTCCGCCCTTCATGCCATGTCGCTTCTGCAGGTCCACCAGGCCCAGGCGCTCATGGACATGAACGAGGCTGGCCCTGACCCAGAGCTCCTCCGGGAGCTCCGTGTGGCAACTGACCTCGCTCTCCGGGCGACGAAGGAAACCGCACGTTCAGTCGGTCAGGCAATGTCCACCTTGGTGGTCCAGGAACGCCACCTTTGGCTCAACCTGGCGGACATGAGGGACACCGATAAATATCGGTTCCTGGATGCCCCTCTCTCCCAGGTTGGGTTATTCGGCGACGCGGTCGAGAGCTTTGCCCAGCAGTTCTCGGCCGCACAGAAGCAGACGGAGGCCATCCGACACATCCTGCCCCGGCGGACCGCTGCTGCTCCCACCCGTCCGCCGGCCGCAGCTCCTCCGTCTACTCGTCGCCGAGGTCGGCCTCCTGCAGCGTCCTCCGCTCCCGCTAAGCCCCAGCAGCAGCCATCACCCAGGCCTCGGCGTGGAGCAAGCCGCAGGAAGCCGACCCCGCCCGTCCAGGCCGCTGCCAATCCAGGAGGCAAGCGTCGGTGCAAACGACCCTGAGACGGGCGGCCCAGAGGTGGATCAAGTTGCTCTTCAGGAGATGGCGGACGAGCCACTCCTTCCCCCGGTGGAGGGCCGGGCGGAGAATCTTTTGTTTCCTTTTCTTTTTGTTCCGCCACTGACCCACGGGTCAGTGGTACCCACCTTTTCAATAAAAGAGCAATTTCTGAAACCTCTGGGCCCCAAGAGGGCGCGCCTGGCAGTCGACGACGCTATGCCTTGTCACTCCCAAGCCCCTCTTTCATCGCCAGCGGGCAGCAGTGGCTGTGTTCTGGACGCACTATCGCCTCCGCACACTCACTCTGCCCTTCGACGGAAGCAGGTACGTGTTGCACCACACCTTCAGACCCCACTTCGGGCCGCTATGCCGTCCGAGTCGGGTCCCTGCATTCCGCCGCGCTGCCCCACTCCGGGTACGTCTGTGGTGCCGTTGGTCCCGCTTGCTCGGTCCCTGGGAGCTTGGTTAACGCTTCCCAGCGCGTCTCGCTGGCTCATCCGTACCATCAGACTCGGCTATGCGATTCAGTTCGCCCGGCGCCCTCCTGCTTTCAGGGGCATCCTGTTCACCCGGGTTCTGGCGGACAGTGCCCCTGTTCTCAGGGCGGAGATTGCAGTCCTACTGGCGAAGGACGCAATCGAGCCAGTCCCTCCAGCCGATATGAAGACCGGCTTCTACAGCCCGTACTTCATTGTACCCAAGAAAGGAGGTGGGTTACGACAAATCTTGGACCTGCGCGTCCTGAATCGGTCCCTGCACAGGCTACCGTTCAAGATGCTTACGCAGAAACGCATTTTCAAGTGCATTCGTCCCCAAGATTGGTTTGCAGCGATCGACCTGAAGGACGCGTACTTTCATGTCTCGATTCTCCCTCGACACAGACCGTTTCTTCGCTTTGCGTTCGAGGGCCGGGCATATCAGTACAAAGGCTTACCCTTCGGGCTGGCCCTGTCGCCCCGTGTCTTCACGAAAGTCGCGGAGGCGGCCATTGCTCCAATGTGCGAGCGTGGTGTTCGCATTCTCAACTACCTCGACGAATGGCTTATTCTCGCCCAGTCGAGAGAGCAGTTGTGCGAACACAGGGACATGGTGCTCAGTCACCTCAGCCACCTAGGGCTTCGGGTCAACTGGGAAAAGAGCAAACTCACCCCCGGGCAGAGGATCTCTTTTCTCGGTATGGAGTTGGACTCGATCAACATGACAGCGCGCCTCACCGAGGCCCGCGTCCAGTCAGTGTTGAACTGCGTGAGTACGCTCAGACGCAGGACAGCGGTACCACTGAAACTTTTTCAGAGGCTCCTGGGGCATATGGCATCTGCAGCCGCGGTTACGCCGCTCGGATTGCTTCATATGAGACCGCTCCAACACTGGCTCCACGATCGAGTCCCAAGATGGGCGTGGCAGAGCGGCTCGTGCCGGGTTCCAGTAACCCCGCACTGTCGCCAAACTCTCAGCTTGTGGTCGGACCCTTCGTTCCTGCGGGCAGGTGTTCCCCTAGAACAAGTGTCCAGGCACTCTGTGGTCTCCACGGATGCCTCTATCACCGGCTGGGGGGCCACGTACAACGGGCATGCAGCTTCAGGTCTGTGGACGGGGCCTCAACTGCATTGGCACATCAACTGCCTCGAGTTGTTAGCAGTACATCTTGCGCTGAGCCGCTTCAAAACGTCGCTACTAGGCAAGCATGTACTGGTCCGTACGGACAACACTGCGACCGTTGCGTACATCAACCGTCAGGGTGGTCTACGCTCCCGCCGCATGTCACAACTCGCCCGCCATCTCCTCCTTTGGAGTCAGAAGCATCTGAGGTCGCTTCGTGCCGTTTATATTCCGGGCCTGCTCAACCGTGCAGCCGACGAGCTCTCACGGCAGCGGGTGCTACCGGGAGAATGGCGACTCCATCCCCAGGTGGTCCAGCTGATTTTCAGGCGCTTCGGGACCGCACAGATAGATCTGTTTGCCGCCCCGGACACGTCTCACTGCCAGTTGTTCTATTCCCTGTCCGAGGGGACCCTCGGCACGGATGCTCTGGCACACAGCTGGCCCCGGGGTCTTCGCAAGTATGCGTTTCCCCCAGTGAGCCTTCTGGCACAGACCTTGTGCAAAGTCAGGGAGGACGAGGAGCAGGTCTTGTTAGTTGCGCCATATTGGCCCAACCGGACCTGGTTCCCGGAACTAGTGCTCCTCGCGACAGCCCCTCCCTGGCCCATTCCTCTGAGACAGGACCTGCTCTCTCAGAGACGGTGCACCCTGTGGCACCCGCGTCCAGACCTCTGGAAGCTCCATGTCTGGTCCCTGGACGGGACGCGGAGGTTCTAGGTGACCTACCCCCAGCGGTAGCTGACACCATCACTTCCGCTAGAGCCCCCTCTACGAGGCGCCTCTATGCTTTGAAGTGGAACCTATTCGTTGATTGGTGTTCTTCTCACGAGGAGAACCCCCGATCTTGCTCGATCAGAGCCGTGCTTTCCTTCCTGCAAGATGGGTTGGAGCGAAGGCTGTCTCCCTCCACCCTTAAAGTGTATGTTGCCGCTATTGCCGCACATCACGACGCGGTTGATGGTAAGTCTTTGGGGAAGCACGACCTGGTCGTCAGGTTCCTGAGGGGAGCGAGGAGACTGAATCCTACTCGCCCACTCTCTATACCCTCTTGGGATTTGTCTCTGGTCCTTTCGGCACTTCAGAGACCACCCTTTGAGCCTCTGCAATCAGCTGAGTTAAAAATCTTGTCCTGTAAGACAGTTCTCCTGGTTGCGTTGGCCTCTATCAAGAGGGTAGGGGACCTGCACGCATTTTCGATCGACGAATCGTGCCTGGAATTCGGCCCGGATAACTCTCACGTGATCCTGAGACCCCGGCCCGGATACGTGCCCAAGGTTCCTACCACTCCCTTCCGGGACCAGGTGGTGAACCTGCAAGCGCTGCCCTCGGAGGAGGCAGACCCAGCCCTGGCTTTTCTCTGTCCCGTCCGCGCTCTGCGCTTGTACGTGGACAGAACGCAAAGCCTCAGGACCTCAGATCAGCTCTTCGTCTGTTACGGAGGCCAGCAGAAGGGAAAGGCTGTCTCCAAGCAGAGGATGGCCCACTGGATAGTGGATGCCATCGCCTTGGCTTACGAAGCCCAAGGCGTGCCTTGCCCGCCCGGGTTGAGAGCCCACTCCACTAGAAGTGTCGCTTCTTCTTGGGCATTGGCACGTGGCGCCTCGCTGACAGACATCTGTAGAGCTGCGGGCTGGGCGACACCTAACACGTTCGCTAGGTTTTATAGCCTACGTGTTGAGCCGGTTTCTTCCTGTGTGCTCGCTTCAACCAGCCGGTAACACCGAAGTTCCCGCTCTAGTGTCGGCTTGCTGCGCCATTCCCCTCCACGGAGCGGATACGTGCGCTTTTTTGCTCCAGTCGAGTTCCCCACCTAGGCGAACCCTGTGAGTTCCTCCACACCCCCTCGGCAGTCGGACGTTGCGGAGCGTCCGACGCCAGGCCTAGTGCTTGTATGCGTGTGTAACTTGTGCTAGGCTGGGTTCCATATGTGTGATCCCTGCGGCGATCCCATATGAGTATTCTTCCACGACCAGCTCCCTGCGGTGAGCCCGTGTCTTTCCCTTGGCAGAGCTCGCTCTGCCGTCGCTGTCTGGTGTAGCCTCCCCCTTCTTAGGCTGGAGCCACCCCAGTGACATTCCATATGTTGCACTGCCCTTTCGGCCAGTCCATATGTGTATTCTCCACATGATACCTCCCTTCGGGCAGGATGTGGCTCCGCAGCGTCCCTCTCCTCTGGGGGGGCACGCTTTCCCAGTGTTATCCAAGGTTCTCTGTGTGGGTATATGGAACAGCAGTTGGACTTCCTCTACGCAGGTCTTCCGCCCTAGCAGTTGGGGGTCTGAGAGTCTTGCGTAGGGCACTGGATGTGGCAGCAACCGATGGCGTTTTCCATGGGATCCCCTAACGTCGTCACGTCGACGTCACGTCGAACGTGAGCGACTGAAGGGGAACGTCTCGGTTACTGATGTAACCCTCGTTCCCCGAAGGAGGGAACGGGAGACGTGACGTCCCGCCGCCACAGTTGCTGACCATCGCTGTACGGCCGTCATTAAAACTCGGCTCCTCAGTGAAAAACAGTGTGTGCTGTCTTCCTGTTTTATACCCGCGCTGCGGGGCGGGGGCGCGTGACGCGTTCACGCACGCCAACGTTCATTGGCTTGTTCTTAGATACTCGAAGTTGATAGGGCTCCCTGAAGTGATCCCCTAACGTCGTCACGTCGACGTCACGTCTCCCGTTCCCTCCTTCGGGGAACGAGGGTTACATCAGTAACCGAGACGTTTATCTCTGTAAAGCTGCTTTGAAACAATCCATTGTTAAAAGCGCTATATAAATGAAGATGACTTGACTTGACTTGACATGTATGCCCTGATCAACGTAATTGTCAAGCGGGATCCAGGGGTGTGCTCCCCTGGGAGAACATTTTGATAAATACCGGTAGTGCCTTAAATGATTGATTCTGGTGACTTTTGTAGATATAAATGGACATCATTCAGACATGAAATGAACAAACCCAATACAAGCCTATATTACAGTAGCATCTTTGTGTAGAGCACCAGAGCTCCTGGGACCCTGGGCCTGGTAGGCCTGTTCATTAATCCATCCCTGCTTTTAAAGGGATACTCCACCCAAAAATGAAAATTCTGTCATCGTTTACTCACCCTTAAGTTGTTGCAAACCTGTATGAGTTTCTTTCTTCTGCTGAACACAAAGGAAGATATTTTGAAGAACGTTTGGAACTTTGGACCATTGACTAGCTATAGTATTTTTTTTTCTACTATGTAAGTCAATGGTGCCAAACAACTGTTTGGTTCCAATCGTTCTTCAAAATATCTTCCTTTGTGTTCAGCAGAAGAAAGAAACTCATACAGGTTTGCAACAACTTAAGGGTGAGTAAATGATGACAGAATTCATTTTGGGGTGGAGTATCCCTTTAACTAGTCACTACCTGCGACAGATACTACAGCCATACCAAGAAAGGTCAGTGGGTGGCAATTATAATACTCCAAAGTAAACTAGGAATTGATTAGTAGCCTAACCATTGACTTAAGATAGTGCTACTTAATTTATTATTGCAATATCCAAATATGATACTAAAATCACACAGAAAAAAAATACTTTTATTTGTGACGTGCTGTCTTTGTCACGATCAATACAGGATATCACAAGGTCTCAAAAACTCACAATGATCACACAGAGGTAAGGGTCACAATGAACCGACACGAGACAGCAAACACAAGGGCCCGGTTTTTCAAAAGGTTTAATCCGGATAAAATTGATCCGGATTTAGTAATCCTTTTTTTTGCGATCCGTGATCACGTAATCCAGCTTACTTTTGAGCCAGTTTTTCAAAGCAACATCAGATTGGATCAATCTGATCCGGATAGGAACTGCAAAGGTGGGTGTTGTTTCTTGGAGGACATAGATATCAGATTGAATTCAAAAGAACACACAGACATGCTAATGTTGATGGGCTATCACGTCTACCATTGGATGGGTGTGATTCAAAGACAGAGAACGTAAGCACGCCTTTGGACGTTTTTACAATTGCTCAGCTTGAGAGTTCTCCTGTTACAGACGAAATGATTCGGAGAGAAACCAGGAGAGATCCTGCATTGTCTCAGGTATATTTAGCCATACAGTCTGCCTGGAATGCAGAGCAGAAGACTCATTTCACACAATTTTATCAGCGCCGTGATGAACTAACTCTGGATGGTGTGGGGATTAAGAGTTGTTGTGCAGACAGATGAAGCAATCACAAGGAGGAGGAAAAAGGAGAGAGTTGGAAATAGGAGAGAGTGTGCTTGCTATGAACTACAGAGGAAATCATAAATGGACACCTGCAAAGGTCAAAGAAAGAACAGGACCACTCTCATATACAGTTGAGATTGCACCAGATACTATCTGGAGACGACACATCGATCAGTTGAGAAGATCAGATGTTCCTCTGGAAAGTGTTCCTACCACTACTGATACTGTTTCCAGTGAAGTGCCACAAGCATTAATTCCAACCTGTGAAGAGAAACGTTACCCTACCTGTGTACGGAAACCACCAAACCGCCTGGATTTGTGAAAAGAAACCTGGAGTGGGACATTATAAGCATACAGTAGAATAAGTTTGATCCTTTTGAAAAAAATTGTTTTGTTAAAAGAGAAATATTGTTTGTTTAAAATGTTCTTATCTAAGGTGGAAGGAAGTGTATTGTATTGAGTCGAATGCACTTAAGAGTAAACTCAGGAATAAACACTGCTTGGCCACTCTAGGTGTAATTTGGTTGGCCAGTTAGTTGTCTAAAAGAAGAGACACACAAAGATTGGTCGTTCTAAATGGGAGGAGGTTTTTATGGTTTCCAGGAAATACTGTGTCATTAATAAGATTCGTGAGGTTTCATTTAAAATTATTCATGGTATTTATCCAGTTAATCAGGTCATAAAAAGATTTAAGAAAGATATCGACTTGAAATGTCTATTTTGTAATTTAAATGACGAGACTATCTGTAATCTTTTTTTAAATTGTATTTGTACTAAATTGTTTTGGTGTGACTTTAAGATCTTTTTTTAAGAAGATTTCTGGAATTGACATTATTTTGGAGGATAAGGATATAATTTTTTTTTTATGATAAGCCTCTAGAAAAGAAAATTGGTTTTGTCCTTAATTTGTTTATTATTTTAGGTAAATATCACATTCATAAATGTCGATGGGCAAAAACTGCACCTAGTTTTATACAATTTAAATTTGAGATTTGTCAGTACCTTAAAATATTGGAGGGTGTAAGGAACACCAAGGCAAAAAAGACTATAGACTCTTGTAAAGCCTTGAAATGTTATCCTTTTTAAGGGCCTTTGTATTATTTTGTAATTAAAGAAATGGAGTTGATTTCAATACCCCTATGTATATAGTTCCCTTTCGAAGGGAACTCAACAATACGTCATCGACGTTATGGGGAACGCCTCAGGCGTGACAGGTGTCTGAAATCAAGTATCAACTCACAGCAATCATGTTGACCGGCGACAGCCCGTGCATCATCAGCTCGAATGATGAGCGCGCAACCTGGATGTATAAAAAGGGTGCCTTGAAACCGTGACAACATCTTTTCGTCTTCAGGGACTGTTTGTCTGTTTTTTGAGTAGTCAACAAAAAGAAAATGAAGCGTGCAGAGAAGGGGAAAAATACTTTCCGCAAGTGTGCCGACCCGTGTCCTAGATATTTGACACCGGAGGATTCACACGATCTGTGCGTTTTCTGCCTGGGAGAAGAGCACGCGCGGGGAGTTCTCGAGGGAGCTTCCTGCGCAAACTGTGAGCGGTTTTCTCTGAAAACGCTCCGTTCTCGTCTGTCCCACTTCTCGAGGGAAGTGGGCGCGGCATCTGAACCCCGCGGTTTTGGTCTCGCTCGGGCTGAGGCTCGGCGGCGCTTGAGCTCGTGGGGCTCTCAGATGGAGCTGGCAGATCAGCTGGAGAGGGGCGTTAACCTCGCGAATGATCTGCCAGCTGACGAGGATGAGTTACAGGTCGATGTAGAGGAGGTTCTTTCTCTTTCTGATGGGTCTGTAACTGGTTCTCTTCGGGCCGGGCAGGAGGTGGGTGTTGACAGGGCTCTAGAGTGCGACCAATTTGGTCGCATATGCGACCAAAATTTGTAAGGGTGCGACTAAATTTTTTCCAAGGTCGCACCGGTGCACCTAACGTCCTCACGTCCGCTGCCAAGTTTCCACGAGCGAAGCGCTTGTTCTCCTTTGTCGGAACTCACAGCACACTCATGGTTGGATCATATCGTGGTCTAAACCAATCAGAGACAGAGATAGGGCGGGTCTTTGCCTCTGATTGGCTGTGGTAGGCCTACACTGCTCCGTGCTGTGTGACTGAAATTGCGACCTGAGCACCAGAGAATCAGTTACGGCAATCAGCATCAGCAAAAGAAACGCAAGAAAACAGACGACGAACAATGAAAAGAAATAGACCCATAGAGTTTTTTCTTTTAGAAAAGTAAGCCTGTTTCCCCCAACACTCTGCCCGGTACGGATGGGTACCGAAACCCGGTATTTAACTTCTGAAAGACCGCTGTATCGATCAGCTCGGACGTGATCGGTTCTGATGTCGGTAACTTACTGGAGAAATTAAGAAAATACACATACTATTTATTATTACTATAAAGACGTTATTTAAAAAAAGAGTTTATCTTGCGAGCGTTTTCTGTGTATAATAATATTACACCATTTTTGCTATTCGCAGTCCAAGAGAGAGAGAGAGAGAGAGAGAGAGAGAGAGAGAGAGAGATCTCACGCGGAGCCACAGCGCGCAAAACACGACAGCTCTGCTTAATGAGTGACGACGCAGAACTAAACATTCAAACGTAGCCTGGTTACACTTTAGGTCTGTGATATTAGTCTGATTTTGTTTTAGATTTCGGCTTCAAAAGATTATAAAAAAATATATTGAGGTAAAACCATTAAAAACTACAGACACATTCGGTCTGGCGCAGCTTCCTTCCATTTGCAGCAGTGCGCTGTCACTTCTCCCTAAAACTCAAATTTAACGACAGAATCAGCTCGTGATGGTTGTAAAATGCAGTCCAGCTACTGTTGCTAAATTGCGGGACGCGTTTAATAATAAAAAGAGCTATTAAAAGCACAAAAGTCTGCACAAGAGATGCTGTTCCCAAGGCGACGCGCAGAACGTAACGAGACAAGCAAATTATACTTTGGGTTTCATGTGCGTGTCTAAACTATCAAATGTACACAAAAATATGTCAAAATGACCGGCTTGTATTCACAGCTCTTGAATTAATAACTTCAGCTTTAATAAGCATTATCTATCTATGATAAAATATGCAGTGTTATTTTACATTTGATTACTTTATTAGATTTCTTTTTAGACCATACTTGAACAGTAGCTAATGTTAGTAGACCTTCCTGAAATTAAAGCACTGTGTAGGCCTATATAATGTGCATCTTTGTTTAATTGTTTATCTTTGTTTATAAAACAAAAAGAACCGATAAGAATACTGTTAAAGTACCGGATCGCTAAGGAGTATCGGTAAGAGTAGTAATACCGTTAAAACCTTATGGATACCCATCCCTACTCCCCGGTCAATGCTCCGACAACAGCCTAGACATGGAGCTACTTCAGCCACCCGTCTCCCCAGTCCCTGTAAGATGCCAAGCCCTGGTCCTTCCTCGGTGAGCCTACCGAGCCTGAGCTAGAGACTCAAAATAGTTAGTTTGGCAGCTCAGTGAAGCACAAACAAATTTTTTGTATACAATATAATTGTGCTTCAAATTAAAAAAAAGTATTTACCTACACCTTATTCTTGTTTAAAATCATTTACATAATATATATGCATGTATATGGAGCATGATAAAAAGCTGAGCTTGAAATTGTGGCGTTAAAGGCGACGCGAGCCGAGGAAACATTTGGGTGCACCTAAATTTTGTGCTGGTGCACCTAAATAAAAAAGTTAGGCGCACCAGTGCAACCAAGGCAAAAAGTTAGTCTGGAGCCCTGGTTGATGATGTTAGTTTGGTCGAGACCGAACCATCTCAGCCCTCCTGCCCAGTGTGCGCTGAGCTGGTGGATGTTATGGGGCGCGCCACCGACAGATTGCAGCTGCAGTGGAGGCGCGTCCGGGAGGAACCTGTTCGTGGTATTTTGGACGATCGGTTCCTCCCCACCCGTAAGCCACCGGCTCGGACGAGCCTTCCATTCCTTCCCGATCTCCACTCTGAGATCGAGAAGGCATGGAAGAACCCGTTCTCCGCGCGTCTCTATCTACATCAGCGAGCTAGTTTCGCTGCTGTGGAGGGAGCCGCGGAGCACGGGTATGTGTCGATGCCGCCAGTGGACGAGACGTTGGCTAACTATCTCGCCTCTGGTCGGTCGTCTTCACTAGAAGCTCCGACCCTGCCATCTAAGCTGCTCAGGACAACTTCGCGCTTGAATGGCAGAGCGTACACGGCAGCAGGTAAGGCGGGTGCGGTTCTGCACACCCTCGCGGTCCTTCAGGCCTACCAAGCCGACCTGCTGCGGGACCTCGATCAGGGGGCCGGTCTGTCCCCTGACGCGGTCGCGGAGCTGCGCCGCACCACGGATTTGACTCTCTGGGCCACCAAGCAGTCTGCGGTTTCCATCGGTCGTGCGATGGGTGCTATGGTGGCCACGGAGAGGCATCTGTGGCTCAACCAGGCTGACATCGGGGAGAAAGAAAAAACTTTTCTCCTCGATTCGCCGGTTTCGCCTTCCGAGCTTTTCGGACCTTCTGTCGAGACAGCGGTCGATAAGTTCAGGGAGGCGAGGGCGCGCTCTGCGGCGTTTAAGAGCTGCATACCGCGGAGGTCCTCGGCCCAGCCCAGGCAGGCGGGAGGGCCTGGTCCGTCGTGGTCTGAGGATCACAGACGGACCCAGAAGGCCAGTGTCGCTTCCCGTGCACCCCCTCCTCCTAGCAGGGGGAGCAGGGCGCGCAGGAGGCGTAACTCCCGCGGGAGGCAGGATCTCAGGGAGGTGATCCAGAGTAAGCGTTCTCAGACTGAACGTTAGACATCACCTTCCTGGATCTTGTCTCCTAACCACCATCGCTCCCAGGCTCCTCCTACATCAGGCCTGGGGCGGGGCCCATGATGAGTTCAAGAATTCTCTGATGGCCCGCTTCAGCGTGGTTGTTAGGAGCGCCTTCCCTTGGCTTGTGAAACAGTAGAATTCAGGTTTCTGAGTTCCTGTGTCCTGGTGTGCTTCATTTCGCACGTTGCAGGTTTTATGTTGAGTGAAAATGTTTTTTCTGCGTAAATAACATTTTTCTCTTCTTTTTCAGAACTCGTCTCCTGTACAGAGCCGGGGACATGTTGGTAAGCAAAGGTAATGTATTGTAAGGTGAGCTTAGCTCCCACATGTTGTGGTCGCCAGGTTACAGGCCTCACCAGGCCTTCCAGGCTATGAGCTTCCATATGTCAGGTCACAGGCCTTATCCAGCCTTCCTGAATATGAGCTCCCACATACTGTGGTTATTAGGTTACAGGCCCCACCCGGCCTTCCTGATATGAGCTCCCACATACTGTGGTCGCCAGGTTACAGGCCTCACCGGCCTTCCTGGTTATGAGCTCCCACATACTGGGTTTCAGGTTACAGGCCTTACTAGGCCTTCCTGAATATGAGCTCCCACACACGGTGGTCGCCAGGTTACAGGCCTCGCCAGGCCTTCCTGGTTATGAGCTCCCACATACTGTGGTCGCCAGGTTACAGGCCTCACCTGGCCTTCCTGATAAGAGCTCCCACATACTGTGGTAGCCAGGTTACAGGCCTCACCGGCCTTCCTGGTTATGAGCTCCCAAATACTGGGTATCAGGTTATAGGCCTTACCAGCCTTCCTGATGAGAGCTCCCACATACTGTGGTCGCCAGGTTACAGGCCTCACCCGGCCTTCCTGATGAGCTCCCACCTACTGTGCTCACCAGGTTACAGGCCTCACAGGCCTTCCTGATATGAGCTCTCACCTTCTGTGCTCGCCAGGTTTCAGGCCTCACCCGGCCTTCCTGGTTATGAGCTCCCACATGCTGTGGTCGCCAGGTTACAGGCCTCATCGGCCTTCCTGATATGAGCTCCCACATACTGTGGTCACCAGGTTACAGGCCTCACCCGGCCTTCCTGAGTATGAGCTTCCACATGCTGTGGTTGTCAGGTTTCAGGCCTCACCGGCCTTCCTGATAAGAGCTCCCACTTACTGTGCTCGCCAGGTTACAGGCCTCACCGGCCTTCCTGATAAGAGCTCCCACATACTGTGGTAGCCAGGTTACAGGCCTCACCGGCCTTCCTGGTTATGAGCTCCCAAATACTGGGTATCAGGTTACAGGCCTTACCAGCCTTCCTGATATGAGCTCCCACCTACTGTGGTCGTCAGGTTACAGGTCTCACCGGCCTTCCTGGTTATGAGCTCCCACATACTGTGGTCGCCAGGTTACAGGCCTCACCGGCCTTTCCTGATGTGAGCTCTCAGGTACTGGAGCTCCCCACATAGAGGGTAATCAGGTCTTTGGCCTCAGCAGACCTTCCTGGTTTTTGATCCCTCTCTTACAGTACTTCCTAAGTGTTCAGGAGGAGCACTGGGTAGACCCATGGATTGAGTGGACGACTTCCGTCTTTTCTTGAGGTTGAGTTACACTCTCCGGGTAATCCCGTCTCTGTGATCCGGAACTGAATGATTTCTGCCAGCTTTGCAGGCCTTCAGTTTTGGATGCCTTTCTAAGGCAGTTTCCAGAGGCTCTGTCTCGGACAGACAGGCAATGGCCAGACTGTGCGTCTTAGTATAGATCACCAGGCCAGCCTGGTGGCATGTCAGGAGGCATGCTCTCCTGAATAGTGACTGGCTGGGAATCCCTTGAGTCCCCTAGCCACACTCCCTAGAAGGGACCCCTTCTATTAGGAAGTTGTGGTCCTAAGCCTTTGAGCTGGCCCAGATATACCTCCCATGAACTATGTTCTGGCAGTTTCTCGGTTCATTAGCTTGGGCTATGACCGGTAGGGAGTGCTGTCACTGACAGCCCAACGTGACCTAGGGTGAGTGGTTTTAGTGTCCTTTGTATTACTGGTTCTGACAGTTGTCACTGCCATTGGGCATGCACTCCCCTCAGTATGGCGGCGTGGGTATTTCGTTCCCCATAACGTCGATGACGTATTGTTGAGTTCTCTTCGAAAGGGAACGTCTCAGGTTACGACTGTAACCTATGTTCCCTGAGAACAGGGAACGAGACAATACGTCTCCCTGCCATACCTTGGGGCCTGCCTGCAACAGTCCCTTCAGACGATAGGATGTTGTCACGGTTTCAAGGCACCCTTTTTATACATCCAGGTTGCGCGCTCATCATTCGAGCTGATGATGCACGGGCTGTCGCCGGTCAACATGATTGCTGTGAGTTGATACTTGATTTCAGACACCTGTCACGCCTGAGGCGTTCCCCATAACGTCGATGACGTATTGTCTCGTTCCCTGTTCTCAGGGAACATAGGTTACAGTCGTAACCTGAGACGTTTTCTATATATATATATATCTTGTTGTATTATTTTTTTTGTATTATTATTATTGTTTTGTATTTAATTATTGTATGTTTTGTTATTGAATAAAGCGTAAAAAAAAAAAAAGATTGGTCGGTCTGATATTGCACAGTAAAACAAAAGAAGAATTGCCCATTGTTGTCTCGACTCTGATTTGTATTGTTTAAATAGACAAACACAACTGTCCTGCTCAAGGGCACTTCAGGTGTGGCTAATCAGCGCTGTTCATTCACTATCATTCGCTGTTCATATATGGTGCTATATAAATAAAATTGCCATTGCCGATATATTTCAAGCTTGTTACACAATCATTGTGCTTTTATACATTTGATATTGTCGCAGAGATTTCTTTTATATGTCCCCAAATCACGGTTGAAAACTGACGGAGATTGTGCCTTCTCTGTGGTATAGCCTCCCTCTAGATTTTTTGGAAAATCAACTGATATGATTTCATTCAAGTATCTGCTATACTGTTATAAAGATCTCATCATTACAAGCTATCATAATTTCATCTTGCTTTTTGGTGATGTAAATATCTGCACCAAATTGCTTTTTCTTCTTTTTTCTCAGTTTGGGCTTCTGAATAAAATGGAGCTGTTCTCGACTCCTCGACTCTTGAGCTCTTTATACTCCTATGCATGAGTCTTATAATCCTGATGTCAAATATGACCCTCAACAAAAAATTATTGTGAATGTGCTTTTATCTGGCTGTTGAGTATTTTATATTGTTGTATATTGTGATATTGTGTGCGTGAGAATGTGTTGAGTTTTTAACAGGAGCAAGAGGGGAGAAATCTCGCCCGTCTGCTTGTTGGGACAGGAATGTTCCGGAATGGCATTTCAGTTTTATAAACAAGTCGTGTATTATCATGTTTCCACAGACATGGCTCTCAAAAGTGCAGGAGAAACATTATTCCTAACTCAGCAAAAGAAAACTAGTAAATTGATATTTTAATCGACTTTAATCTATTTCTTTTTTTCATAACAAAACGTAATGAACAAAAAAATCTTAAAAGAAATCAAGTGTTTTATTTTGTGCACATAAGATTTGTGTATATATGGTTTTATTTAAAATTTTGGTATTCAACATATAATTTAAAAATACAACAACCTCTTATAGACCGAATCAGACAAATGGAAATGGAAATAAGCTTATATTTGTCATGGTCTGATATTCGTATTGCACATTGCAACGTGTGACCGATAATGATTAAGGATTTTATTAATTGTTATTTTCTTGTAAAGCACTGGCCGTCACTGCTTGAAAGTGCTGGAAAACTGCTTACATTTCACTCTTCACTAATCTGTAGTGTGAACTTTGCATATAGTAGAGAAATTTGCATATAGAGAAAACTGAAACAGAGACAAATACCTTCCAAATCAATGAAGCGTTGCACTGACGGGTCTGTTGAGGCTTGTGTGTGTTTGTCCAGCCCTCTTCTGGGCTTTATATAAGACAGAAATCTGTCAGAAACTCATCTCTCAGACTCGATCGAGGAGAAGCTGCTCTTCTGACTCTTCTGACTCCGACTACAGTCGTACAGGTGAGTGTGTTTCTAACACTGAGCACTTGTGGACTCATAGCTCATTTCAACACCTGTTTTCTGTAGCTAATGTTATTTTGTATTACAGACCTCAAAAACACATCAGAAAGTTTCTATAGAAAGTTCTTTAGAATTTTCCCTAAAGAAAGAGAGTGATTGGGGATTACAAATATAAAATCTTGGCTATACAATCATTTTATTTGTTATTTGTCTTAAGATACTGTGTACTATAGGCAAAGTCAAAAATTAGAATAAACGAAAATGGTTGGCTTACTTGCTATACTGCAAATTAATAAATATATTTTTTTTTTACTTTTTAGCATTCATCACACTCACCCAGGGGCGAAGCCATCATTTCAAAAGTGAGGAGTACTGAATGTTACGTGTTATAACAGTGTGTTTTTTTGTTTGTTTGTTTTTTGCAGATCTTTGTTGACAGGTTTTTGCTTAATATGCTATTTATGTTTAAAGAAAGAAAGAAAGAAAGAAAGAAAGAAAGAAAGAAAGAAAAGTTCTTTATATTGCACATTTTAAAGGCTATTGTACTACGGTATATTGTTTACATATTTCAAATTGTTTTTTTGTGTAGCCTATGTCAAACTTCAAGCTTTTAAATCTACTATCGTATTCAAACCAAACTTGGTACATGTCATCACAAGCATGATCGGAGGCCACTGAAGGAGCCTGATAAGTTTCGAACCAGTGCCAACTAGTGGTAAAATTAAATTTACAAATGCTTATTACTCTGGCTTGTGATTGACTGATTTCAGGGGAGTCATCTTATTAGGTTCCTTGCCGAGAATCCTTGTCGAGTCCAACGACACCAAACATGCTAGGTTTCGCCTTACGGTTTGTGTAGCATTCTGATTTAGCGCTTAAAAAACATTTGCCAATATCTTCGAAACCGTACCTAATCGAGACGAAACCACCATCAGAAGTTTGGAAACATAGGTCGCTATGGCTATTTGCTATTGTCCAAATGCGAAAATATTGGGGTAGTAAAATTCAACCAAAGTCAGGTGTCAGTAATTTTTTACGTGTTGTTTCCATATATATTGTGTAGAACTCCGAAGCGACTTGAGATATTTTCACCAAAATTGACATCCAGATGTATGGGCTCACTCTGAGGACACATGAAAAAATGGTGGGACTGAGCCTCTTGGTGGCGCTATAATAGAATAAAACATGAAATTCCCATTGACTTCAATACAGTATTGTGATATAAAATACTATACTTTATAAACTCATCAACGTAACATTACGAAACTCAGTATGAGTCATCGGCACCATGCTTTGAAGGAACTCAAAAGGTTTCAGGGCAGCGCCACCTTCTATCGCTAATATCTTTTGAATAAATCTGCCCTTTGTAATTCCATGGGTCACTCCGAGAACACAGATACCAATATTGACGTATTTGGCCGAACTTCCTGTCCGCAATCTAAATTTTCATTCAATATCTACTTTTTCAAACTCCTCCTAGACCGTTTGTCCGATTTTCATGAAAATCGAATCGTATCATCTCCAGACCGTGCCGACTAAAAGTTAGGGATTTCGTGTCGATAGATGAAACCGTTTTCGTATACCGCAGCAGCAAAGTTGAGGCATGATGCCAAAAGGACTATTCAGGCTTTATATCTGCAATGTCTTGACATTTTGACTCCAAACTTTGTATGTGTCATTGTCACCTCACTCTGATCAAAACGCATCGATTTTGTAACTGCACCACCTATTGGTCGAAAGTGATAATCAATTAAATCATATTTTTAATTACAATCTATATGATTTTTCAGCCATTTCGCCTAAAATCCTCTTTAAATGCTCACTGTTGCAGTTTGTCTGACACTTTCTACCATGTTGGCATGTCTTTTCGTCTTGTCCTTCTTGGCCCCGGTAATTGCTGCTTGCAGCTATATTTGTTCCCCTTAAATATAGCTACAATCGATGCTGCGCTGCTTAGCGCATTGGGAACATCTTTAATCGTGACCTGCTGTGAATATAGTGTGTAAACACGTTGATGGAATCGACCTGGAGGTAATATAGCCTCGGTGGGTGATATCATCGGCGCTGAGAGCTGCTCGGGGCGATCGTTCGTGCAGTGGCCAGACTACACTGATCACAGCAAAAAGAGTCCCATAAAACACTCAAAGCTTATAAATAAAGATTGTAAAAAGATATATATATATATAAATATACACACACAGTACATATATATACATACACATGATGTGTCTTTGTGCCCTCGACGTCGATCAATTCGACTACGCAATTATATGATGCTGCCTCAAATCGGAGAGACGCTCGCGGGCTTTCTCTCCTCTGGGATCGCATTATCACATGCATTTTCAGCGGGTCAGGCTGGTACTGCGCTGTACACCATGGCTGTGTTACAGACATACTAGGCTGATCTTTTTGAATGTCTAAAAGAGGTAAAATCCTGGATGAATAATAACTTTCTCCAGTTAAATAAGGATAAAAAAGAAATAATTACATTTGGCCCTAATAACAGTGCAAATAATATAGCTGGGAAACTAGGACCTCTGTCATCCAATTTGAAGACACAGGTTAAGAATCTGGGTTTTATCTTTGACACAGAATTAAAATTTGATAGACAGATCAATTCGGTGGTGAAAAATAGTTCCCTTTCATATGGGAACTCCTACGTCTCGTCGGAGGAGTTTCCAACGAACTGGGATCACGCTAGGGAGACCAATTGCCTTCGAGTGAATTAAAACGAGCCAATAAATATTGGCATGCGGGATTTGCATTCCGTATCCCGCCTATCAATGCGGGTATAAAAGCGGAAGCAAATGCACAAGCCATTGCTTTTAGCTTCGGAGCCGAACTTAGTGTCCTCTGAGTGATGAGCTACAAAGATTGGCTCCCGGTGTCAGCTGTTGCTTCACGCGATCTGCCTTGTTTTCAAAGAGCTGTTGTAACAGCTGGTATCTGGTTGAGTGCGCGCAGCGGGCTTGCAGTTTCCCCGCTGTGTTGCCGCGTTGATCCCTGTGTGTCTCGACACAATAAAAGAGCGTTTCTTTTCTGAAAGAGCAACACGAGTGAAGTTCGCGTCCTTTTCAGGATGACATTTCACCCGTGTGTTTCTGGATGCGGTCAACTTCTGCCTCCGGCTGATGGTCACGATCGCTGCGTCACGTGCTTGGGCCTTGGGCCAGCGTTCGTGGATGAGTCATGTTCTCATTGCGGGAACATGACCGTCGCGGTGTTGAGACTGAGACTGCGATCCCTCACCAGAGGGGGAGTCCCTTTGGAGATCCCCCGATCTAGTTGTTCTTCTGGTTCACTCCAGAAGAAAGCTACTTCGGCTGATCCCATTGGTGGTCTGAGGGTTACAGTGAGGAATGATCTGCCGGGTGAAAGACCCCCTCGGACATCCCACTCCTCTTCAGCCGTGCCATTGGGGTCTTCGGGGGAGCGTGCTGGGTCATCACGTGTGGCTCCAGTCGTTTCCTTCGGGGCCCCTCCGGAGGACCAGATATCGATCGAGGCATCGGAGGGAGATGAGTCGCAATCTGGGGATGACGACTCAGCTGCATTGCCCCCTTCGGGTGTGGTAGTGTTGTCTGAGCCTGACCCGGAGATGACGCTTATGCTTGCCCGGGCGGCCGAGAAGGTCGGGCTCGTGTGGAACCCACCACCGCGTCCCGAATCGTCTCGGCTTGACGATTGGTATCTCGGGGCGGCCCAAGCTGGTACTCAGCGCTCCGCTCCGGTTCCTTTCTTCCCGGAGGTGCATGAGGAGGTGACGAAATCTTGGTCGAACCCCCTGGCGGCTAGACTGAGGTTGACTCCCTCCTCCTCCCTCACCACTCTCGATGGCGGAGCAGCTTTGGGATACGAAGGCATCCCCCCAGTGGAGCGCGCGGTGGCCATGCAACTGTGTCCCACCTCTGCTTCCTCCTGGCGGGGTAACCCTTCGCTCCCCTCCCGCGCTTGTAGGTTCTTTTCCAGTCTGACTGGAAAGGCCTACACTGTGTGTGGAGAGGCTGCCTCTGCCCTGCATGCCATGGCACTCCTGCAGGTCTACCAGGCCCAGGCGCTCTGTGACATACAGGAGGGTGGTGTCGACCCAGGGGTGCTCAAAGAGCTGCGCACGGCGACGGACCTTGCCCTACGGGCGACGAAAGTCACCGCGCGTTCCCTGGGTCGAGCGATGTCCACTCTCGTGGTCCAGGAACGACATCTATGGCTCACCCTGTCGGATATGAAGGACTCGGACAAAAACAAGTTCCTTGCTTCTCCCATATCCCAGGGTGGCCTCTTCGGCGATGTGGTGGAGAACTTCGCCCAACAGTTCTCCTCCGCCCAGAAGCAGTCGGAGGTGATCAAACACATCATGCCTCGGAAGCGGGCTAGGGCTGCCCCGCCTCCGACGGTCGCGCCTCCAGCTGCTCGTCGCCGAGGGCGCCCTCCTGCCGCCGCCTCCGCCCCTGCCCAGCCCAAGCAGCAGCCCGCTAAACGGCAGGGTGCCGGCCGTAGGAGAGATGCGCAGCCTGCTCAGGTCTCGTCTAAACCACCCGGCAAGAGGAGAGGTAAGCAACCCTGAGACGGGCCGCCCAGAGGACGTGGTTGCTGCTCTTCAGGAGAGGGCCTCTGCACCTCTCCTTCCCCCGGAGGAGGGCCGGGTGGAGAATCTTTTGTTTCCTTTTATTTCTGTTCCGCCGCTCACCCCGCGGTCAGCGGTACCCAAATTCTCAATAAAAGAGCAGTTTCCGTTTCCTCTGGGTCACCCACGGTCGAGACTGGCAGTCAAGAACGACGCTCAATTGCCTCGTCACTCTCAGTCTCCTCCGTCAAAGAAGGCGAGAATGTCTGTGTGCACCGCCACGTTGCCTCGCCACACTCATTCCCTTTGCTCCAGCGCTCAGACGCCAGTGATGCCGCCCCGGCCTCATCGCTCTCGTCTGTCGTTGGCCAAGGAGGTGTGGAAGCCAGGACTCGACGCCCCTCAGCCTCGCTCCTCGTTTCCCCTCCGACCTTCGCCACGGGACACTCAGCAGTCGAACGCCCCAGAGAAAGATGGGCCTTCCCTGCTGTTTGCCCCCCGGTGGAGGCAGGTAAGTGTTGCACCACACACACAGACCCCACCTTCGGCCGCAGCAATGCCTCCAAGGGCGGGCCCCTGCCTTCCACCTCGCTGCCCCTCCGCAGGTACGCCGGTGGTCCGAGTGGGCTCGTTGGTTCAGTCTCTCGAGGCCTGGCTAGCGCTTCCGATACCGTCCAGATGGCTCATTCGCACCATCCGGCTCGGCTATGCAATTCAGTTTGCCCGCCGGCCTCCCAGGTACAGGGGTGTCCTCTTCACCCAAGTGCGGAGTGGCGACGCTCCTGTCCTGAGGAAGGAGATCGTAGCCCTGCTGGCGAAAGACGCGACCGAGCCGGTCCCTCCAGCCGAGATGAGGTCTGGGTTTTACAGCCCTTACTTCATTGTACCCAAGAAAGGCGGTGGGTTACGACCAATCCTGGATCTGCGTGTTTTGAATCGGGCCCTTCACAAGCTCCCGTTCAAGATGCTTACGCAGAAACGCATCTTCGAGTGCATCCGTCCCCAGGATTGGTTTGCAGCGATCGACCTGAAGGACGCGTACTTTCATGTCTCGATTCTGCCTCGACACAGACCATTTCTTCGATTTGCGTTCGAGGGTCGGGCTTATCAGTACAAGGTCCTACCCTTCGGCTTGGCCCTGTCGCCCCGCGTCTTCACGAAAGTCGTGGAGGCGGCCATTTTTCCCTTGAGAGAACATGGCGTTCGCATTCTCAACTATCTCGACGACTGGCTGATAATAGCTCACTCGCGAGATCTGTTGTGCGATCACAGGGACCTGGTGCTCCGGCACCTCAGCCGGTTGGGACTTCAGGTCAGCTGGGACAAGAGCAAACTCTGCCCCACGCAGAGGATCTCTTATCTCGGCATGGAGCTGGACTCGGTCAGTCAGACTGCGCGCCTCACCGAGGAGCGCGTCCAGTCAGTGCTCAACTGCCTCAGGTCCTTTCGAGGCAGGTCAGCGGTCCCACTTTTTTTTTTTTTTTTTTTTTTTTTTTATTCATTTTATTTAAATAGGGACAATGCACAAGTTAACATTAACCTTGTTTAAAAAACAAAGAGAGATGCATTATGCCAGGTTGTAGCACAAGTGCTATTTTCCGCCCGTAGTCCCTTGGCAGAGAATAATACAAAACATTAAAATATACAATTTTCTAACCATAAAATTAATTTACAATTAAAACTAACATATGCTCAATTTTCCCCCATTCCTAAAACCAACCCCACCCCACCCCGACAAAACTAAACAATCAAGATCCCTACCTCTCCTAGTACAAAACACACACACACACATTTCATACTGCCCTACAAAGCAAAAAGGCAGTAACTACGCAGAGTGCAGAACTGAGAAAAATGACTTTAAAGTTATCCTGTCATCCTGTTATCCTGTTGTTACTGATTGATATGTACAAAGAATAAGCTAATATAAAGTAACAAAACAGCCACATGTCCAAAATTCTATGACAGGATAACTTTAAAGTCATTTTTCTCAGTTCTGCACTCTGCGTAGTTACTGTCTTTTTGCTTTGTAGGGCAGCATAGATGTGTACAGTTTTGTTGTGACAATAACCATGCTTTTGTCAAACTCGAGAAGGTTTGAGGATTTGTACAGGTAATAAGGTGTGTGGGGAGAGTGTTCCACTGAGTTATAGCCACAAAAGAAAAGGCTGATTTGCCAAATGAGGTTTTGCGAATTGGAATATTGCATTCTCCTCTAGTGGCGGACCGAGTAGCTCTTTTTTTTTCAGAGTTGAGCTCAATAAATTTTTTTAGAGGAGGGGCGACAGCATTATGAATGATTTTAAAAAGTAAACAGACATTCGAATGCATTATCAAATTTCCAAAATTTAAAATATTATACTTAGTCATTATTTTGCAGTGGTGATATTGACGAGTCTTTTTATCATGGATCTTAAGGGCTGTTTTATATAAAAATTCAAGTGGTCTCAAGCTTGTCTTACCTGCTTGAGCCCAACTTGTCATGCAATACATAAAGTGCGGGACAATCATTGCACTTAAGTAGGTATTTGATGCCTCAATGGTAAGAGAGTTTCTTATATGCCTGAAATTTATAAGATTAAATTTCAGTGCATTTCTCAATTTTTTAACATGTTTTTTAAAGGTTAGAGTTGGGTCCAGCGTTAAGCCCAAATATTTGAATTCGTCCACATTTTTAATAGTATGCCCATTCACAAAGACCTCAGGACATTCCCTAAGTTTGCATCTATTTTTAAAAAACATGGTTACCGTCTTTTTAGTGTTCAAAGTAAGACATGAGTTATGTAACCACTCAACAACCTTATGCATTACATTCGTTAATTTTAAAGCAACCTCTGTAGCATTTTTCCCATGAGTGTACAGCACAGTATCATCTGCATACATTATTAAATCAATACCATTACATACTAATGGAAGGTCATTTATGTATATACTAAAAAGCAGCGGCCCTAAAATTGACCCTTGCGGGACCCCCATGGTACATCTTTTCAATGGGGAGAATGTATTGTTCATCCGCACGCACTGTTGTCGTCCACTCAGATAAGATTTGAACCAGTTTTGTGTGTTTATTGCAAGATTGTATTGTGCCAATTTGCATAATAGTATCTCATGACTAACCGTATCAAAAGCCTTGCTTAAATCAAGAAAGACTGCTCCCACCACACCACCTTGATCTAAATTTGTTTTAATTTGTTCAAGGAAGTAGCAGCAGGCTGTTTCAGTTGAGTGTTTTTTCCTGAATCCAAATTGCATAGGATGAAAAAAGGCCTTAGAGTCAAGGTGAGCAATTAGTTGTTCTGCTACAACCTTTTCAATGACCTTTGAAATGACCGGAAGGATGCTAATAGGTCGGTAATTACTAACCTCTTGTTTGTCACCAGATTTATAGACCGGGGTCACAATAGCAAGTTTTAAGACACCTGGGAAGGTGCTTTCATTAATTGATTTATTTATTGCTTTAGTTAAAGGTGTGGTCAAAGATTCTATATGAGTTTTTAAGAAAGCAGTATCAAGACCGTAGATATCCTTTGCTTTACTATTAGCAAGTGTTGAGAGTATTTTACTAACCTTTATATCGTTTGTGGGTGTCATAATAAAACCAGCACTATCACAGACCAAAGAATAATTAAAAGTTTTTTTAGTAAAATTCTGACCCAGTGTTTCCACGGAATTCAAAAAATAATCATTAAATTCTGTTGCAATAGCTAAACTATCATGTTGAATTTCATTATTTATTTTGATCTGTAAGTTTTCATGCTTAGACTTATCCTTGCCAGTTAATTTATCAATAGTCTTCCATAGTTGTTTACTATTCCCTTTTGCTTCTCTAATGATTTCAAGGAAAAATTATGCTTTAGCCTTTCTAAGCTGCATTGTAACCTTATTTCTCAGACCTTTATAAATTAGATGATCAGTAGTTAAACCTGATTTTAAAAACATTTTTAAAGAGGCATCTCTTTTTTTCATTAGTTGCCAGAGATTACTATTAAACCAAGGCAATATATGTAAAGCTCTAGGTTTTTTGGCTATTGTTTTTGTATATCTTGATATTATTTCTTTAAGGGCTGACATTATTTCATTGCATGCTTGCTCACAGGGTTTATTTTCAACAGTGTCTCCAATTTGTTTGCTTTATTTCATTCTCAATTTGTGTTAACTCTCTCTTTGGAATATATGATATAGCGGGATTTCCTTTCACTGTATTTTGGTCCCTGTACCGTGATTTGGTCAATTTCCTAGCAGCTAACGTGAGATTATGATCTGACAAGCCAGTAACAAGGTTGTATGTTTTAATTATCCTTTCTGGTTTATTTGTAAAAACTAAATCCAATAAGGTTTGAGAGGATTTAGTTATTCGTGTAGGTTTATTTATCTTTTGTACCATATAAAATGTTTTTGCAATATCTTTAAGCTTTTTTCTGCGTGATTTATCGAGCCAGTTTAAGTTGAAGTCACCCATTAGTATAACTTCTTTGCTTTCATGTTGTTTAAGGGTTGCAGATAAACAGCTAAAAAAATCATTTGTGGCAGTAGGTGGACGATAGACTGCAAAGATAACGAAAGACATTTCGGGGGACAATGTAATAGTAACCCCTACACACTCCAGGGTGTTTTCATTCATATCTATTTGTTTACTTAAAATGCTCTCCTTAACATAAATTAAAACCCCACCACCTTTCCCTTGACTTCTGTCTCGTCTGTACACCTTATAACCCGGGATATTAAATATTGATAAAGGAGTTGTTGGAGTTAGCCAAGTTTCAGTGAGACACAAATAGTCAAGATTTGAGTCCGTTAGCAAATGTTCCAATTGTTCAGTTTTAGATACAACGCTGCGTATATTCAAATGTCCACCAAAAACTCCTTTCGGTTTTGTTTTCGGGTTCCATAATACGCTCGCATGGTTAACAGTCTGAAACAGTTTTGTTTGATGCTGTTTAATAAACATGGTGGCAGTCTGTGAGGATTTTGTGTGATTTTTACCTCGTAATCCTGTAGGGAGAGCGTCACATAAGTAGGACATCGGTCTCTCCACATGTCCACGGGGAACGGACTCGTAGTTAGCAGGCCCCGGGTTTAGATGGATGTCCCCACATAACAGAAACATACTACAGAAGATGATGGAATAACCCTGTTTCGCTGGTATGGAGGTCGATTTCTGTCTGCGCTGCTCACGTTTGCTAGACGGGAACCGGTCAGATGCTCGTCCGTCATCCAGAAAGTTGGAATATAAAATGTATTGACTCCATGAATCAAGTGGAACAGCGGGATCTTCCGGTGAGATGGCATACCGAGATGAGCGTCCACAAGCAGCAGACCAGTTTCCCCACAACTGTATAGCTGTGAGTATCAGTAGGTACAGGGCCAAGCCGCTGCAACCACCTGTCGCCATCTGCTTCCGGATTTCACAGGCAGCCAGTTCACTTGCTGAGGCAAATCTTTTGGTAAAGCAGGAGCGCCCCAAAGCAATTTCAGAGGCTCTTGGGGCATTTGGCAGCCGCAGCCGCAGTAACGCCGCTCGGCCTGTTGCATATGAGACCGCTTCAGCGCTGGCTTCACGATCGAGTCCCGAGATGGGCGTGGCAGAGCGGCACGTTCCGGGTCAATATTACCCCGCACTGTCGCCAAACCTTTAGCCCTTGGTTGGACCCTGCCTTTCTACGGGCCGGAGTGCCCTTAGTCCAGGTGTCCAGGCATGCTGTGGTTTTCACGGATGCCTCTGCCAACGGAAGGGGGGCCACGTACAACGGGCATGCAGTTTCAGGTCTGTGGACGGGGCCTCAGCTGCATTGGCACATCAATTGCCTAGAGTTGCAAGCAGTACGCTTAGCCTTGTGCCGCCTCAAGGGGCTGCTTCGGCACAGGCATGTACTGGTCCGTACGGACAGCACTGCGACCGTGGCGTACATCAACCATCAAGGTGGTCTACGCTCCCGTCGTATGTCGCGACTCGCCCGCCATCTCCTCCTATGGAGTCAGAAGCATCTGAGGTCGCTTCGGGCCATTCATATCCCTGGTGTGCTCAACCGTGCAGCCGACGAGCTCTCACGGCAGCCGCCCCTTCCGGGAGAATGGCGACTCCATCCCCAGGTGGTTCAGTTGATATGGGGAATCTTCGGAGCCGCTCAGATAGATCTGTTTGCCTCTCCGGACACGACCCATTGCCAGTTGTTCTATTCCCTGACCGGAGAGTCCCTCGGCACGGATGCACTGGCACACAGCTGGCCCCGGGGCCCACGCAAGTATGCGTTTCCCCCAGTGAGCCTTCTCGCACAGACACTGTGCAAAGTCAGGGAGGACGAGGAGCAGGTCTTGCTAGTTGCGTCGTACTGGCCCAACCGGACCTGGTTCCCGGAACTCATGATCCTTGCGACAGCACCTCCTTGGCCCATTCCTCTGAGGAAGGACCTGCTTTCTCAGAGACGGGGCACTCTTTGGCACCCGCGTCCAGACCTGTGGAGACTTCATGTCTGGTCCCTGGACGGGACGCGGAGGTTCTAGATGGCCTACCACAGGCTGTGGTAGATACCATCGCTTTCGCTAGAGCCCCCTCTACGAGGCGCCTCTATGCGCTGAAGTGGAACCTGTTCATCGTTTGGTGTTCTTCCCGCCGGGAAGACCCCCAAACTTGCCCGATCAGAGTCGTGCTTTCCTTTTTACAAGACGGGTTGGAGCGAAGGCTGTCTCCCTCCACCCTCAAAGTATATGTGGCCGCAATAGCTGCCCATCATGATGTGATCGACGGGAAGTCGTTAGGGAAGCACAACTTGATTATCAGATTCCTTAAGGGTGCTAGGAGGTTAAATCCTCCTCGTAATTTGCACCCTGTACCCTCTTGGGACTTAGCCCTGGTGCTGAGAGCGCTTCAAAGGCCCCCATTTGAGCCCTTAAATGATATAGAGCTAAAAGTTTTGTATGAAAAAACTGCTCGTCTATTGGCTCTTGCTTCCTTCAAGAGGGTCGGAGATCTGCAGGCTTTTTCGGTCGACGAATCGTGCCTAGAGTTCGGACCGGGCCTTTCTCACGTGGTTCTGCGACCCCGGTTCGGATATGTGCCCAAGGTTCCTACCACTCCATTTGTAGATCAGGTAGTGAACCTGCAAGCGCTGCCCTTGGAGGAGGCAGACCCAGCCCTGGCTTTTCTCTGTCCTGTACGTGCACTACGTTGTTATCTGGACAGAACGCAAAGCTTCAGGACCTCAGAGCAGCTCTTCGTCTGTTACGGAGGCCAGCAGAAGGGGAAGGCTGTCTCCAAGCAGAGGTTGGCCCACTGGCTATTGGATGCCATCGTCCGGGCTTATGATTCCCAGGACGTACCTTGCCCACCCAGGTTGACTGCTCACTCCACTAGGAGTGTTGCTTCCTCTTGGGCTTTGGCGCAAGGTGCCTCTCTGACAGATATCTGCAGAGCTGCGGGCTGGGCGACACCTAACACGTTTGCCAGTTTTATAGCTTACGTGTTGAACCAGTTTCCTCCCGTTTACTCGCTACGGTCAGTGGCGCGAGGGATTAGGTTCTGTCGGCTTGCTGCGCCATTCCGCCTTATGAGCTGGATCCGTGCGCCTTTTTGCTCCTTGGTTCCCCAACAAACGGCTAACCTTCTGAGCTCCTCCATCACTCCTCGGCATCAGGCGTGGTGGACCGCCTGACGCTAGGTCTATTACCTCTCTTAAGAAGTTGCTAATAGACTGAGTGACCTTCACGATGACTTCCTCGTGTTCAATTTTCCACGTTCAATGCTACCCTACGGGCTAGCTCCGTGTCTTCCCCTCGACAGACTCACTCTGTCGTCCTTGCTGAGTATGCTCCCCACCCTACGGGCTGGGACTACCTCGAGGACTCCCATATGTTTTACTACCCTACGGGCTAGTTCATATGTGTATTCAGTGCCTCCCTTCGGGTTGGCCGGGGGCTCCGCAACGTTCCCACATGGGCACGTTTCCCCAGTGTTATCCAAATCCACTGAGCGGGTCTTGTGGAACAGCAGTGTGATTTCCTCTTAGCTAGCTCCCGCCTGAAAAGGAGAAACTGCTTGGCGGGCAGCGTAGCTGGGCGCTGGAAGGGGCCAGCATCATGGCGTTTTATTTGGGATCCCAGTTCGTTGGAAACTCCTCCGACGAGACGTAGGAGTTCCCATACGAAAGGCAACGTCTCGGTTACGTATGGTAACCCTCGTTCCCTGAGTAGGGAACGGAGACGTCTCGTCCCGTCGCCATGTTTGCTGTACCTTTGCGGGGGGCTGGACACTGTCCGGCTCCTCAGCGTAAAGCAATGGCTTGTGCATTTGCTTCTGCTTTTATACCCGCATTGATAGGCGGGATACGGAATGCAAATCCCGCATGCCAATATTTATTGGCTCGTTTTAATTCACTCGAAGGCAATTGGTCTCCCTAGCGTGATCCCAGTTCGTTGGAAACTCCTCCGACGAGACGTCTCCGTTCCCTACTCAGGGAACGAGGGTTACCATACGTAACCGAGACGTTTCTTTCAATTGCGAAATATCGCTAAACTTGAACCTATCATTCAGCGACCTGGAGAAAGTAATTAATGCTTTTATTTCTTTGCGTCTTGGTTACTGTAATGTTCTGTATCTGGGTGTAAGTCAGTCTTCTTTGTCACGTCTTCAGCGGGTACAAAATGCAGCAGCAAAGAGGGAAAAAAGAGGGATCATATATCCCCTATTTTGGCCTTGTTACACTGGCTACCAGTTCATGTTAGAATAAAGTACAAGGTACTTTTATATACTTTTAAAGCTCTGCATGGACTGGCACCAAAATATGTTTCTGAACTTATACATTTGAGCTGCTCACAGAGATCCCTGAGATCACAAAATCAGCTACTCCTTGAAATTCCTCGATCACGCCTAAAAACTAAAGGAGATCGTCCTTTCTCAGTCGCTGCTTCTAAGTTGTGGAATGGGTTACCAATGTTCATCAGATCCTCTACTTCTGTAACCATGTTTAAATCTCAGCTTAAGACATATTTGTTTGATGAGGCCTTTGCTGACCGCTAGACTTTGATTTTATATCTATAGTATTGTACTACTTCTTCATTTTTATATTGTATTCTTTCTTATATTTTATTGTGTTTTATCTAATTCGTTTGAAATTGTACAGCACTTTGGTACACAGTGTGTTTTTTAAGGTGCTCTATAAATAAACTTTGATTTGATTTGATTTATGAAAGATTTAAACAGGCTGTTATTCAGACCGTGTTTGCTTGTCTGATTGATATTTGGCTGTATTTATTGCTGATGAATTAAATGATAATATATGTAAAATCAGATATTTAATGCAATATATCAAATGCTTGTATTAATATATTGTCTGGTTGTTCTTTGGTCACATTTAACTCTAGGAATTAAATATTGAAAAAGCCATCTAAAAAACTATGGACTTTGGGAGTACCGCTTCCGAGCACTTCTCTCGTTATGATAAAGCGTGTGAGAGGTTACTCGAGGTGGTGACTCGTGGTGTGGCCAGATTACAGCTAAACTGCCCTCCTTGAGGATCTCCATGACGTTAACTTGTGCATGGGGAAAACCTTATTATTTGTGCAACTTTGTGCCCTCGACGTCAATCTATTAGACTATTGTGGGTGCAGGGGCATGTGGTTCACGATGATGCGCCAGTCCGAAGAGATGCTCGCTGGCTATCTCTTCTCTGGGGCTCATCATCATTTAAGGAGTCAGCACTCCCCACCAAGCCGTGTATAATAACATCCACGCTGGTGGGGGTCAGACTGGTGCTACTATGTTGCAGGCATATCAGGCTGAACTGATTAAAAAAAGGGGGACTCAAAGCAGAGTAAAGTTGCGTTCCCCCTCGTAAAGACTGGGGACCGGCTCGTCGCGCTCTGCAGCCCTTTCGAAACCACTGTAACATCCTTGCCACCTCTGGTGATTCAGGGGGCAGCGGTTTCCAGTGAAATGTTGAATGTTCTTTTGTTTCCTGTTGTCGCCCAAGTCAAATTCTCTCCTCAACCACCAACCACTGGTGGTGGTTGAGGAGAGAACCCCTGATATGATTGTAAAGCGCTTTGGGTGTACAGTAGTACATATGAAAGCGCTATATAAATGCCTCATTCATTCATTCATTCATTCATTCAAATAACATTTAACATTCCCCTAACACAGGGGTAGGCAAATTCAGTCCTAGAGAGCCGCTGTCTTGCAGAGTTTAGCTCCAACACTGAAAAAAAACCTGCTGAGTGCTTCGTGTCCTTTCTAAAAATCCATGTTTATGGTAAGTCACACGCTGAATGCTTCGTGTACTTTCTAAAATCCATGTTTATGGTAAGGGTTACATGCTGTGGCTATGTTCCTTTTCTACGTGGTTCAGACCCCGGTTCCTCACCTTGGTTCCCACTCTTGTTGTGTCTTGCCGTCGCAGAATGCTAATGACAGATGCCTCCCTGTCGGGCTGGGTAGCGGTATTAAGTGGTCGTCCAGCCCAGGGGATCTGGGGAGGCATTATCTTGATTGGCAAATCAATTGTCTTAAGTTGATGGAATATGTATTTCTGGCCCCGAAATACTTTCTCCCTCAGTTGAGAGGCTGTCCTAGTGCAGGGAGACAATACAGCGGCAGTCTCTTACATATCACCAGGGAGGTCTGCTTTCACACAATCTGAACAGAATAGCGAGGCAGATTTTCTCTGGGCCCAGGAGAAGTTCCTGTCACTCCGGGCAGTGTACATTCCAGGGCATCTGAATGTGAGAGCGGATTTACTGTCCAGACAGAAATTACACACAGGGAAATGGAAAGTCCACCCAGATGTAGTAAAACAGATCTGGATCAGATTTTACGAAGCACAGGTGGACCTCTTCACCTCCCAGCAGACAGCGCAATGTCCCCTCTACTTCTCTCTGAGTCACCCAGCCCCCCTGGGTCTGGACGTGATGGCACACACATGGCCCAAAATGCGCCTGTATGCATTTCCTCCAGTAGCTCTGCTCCCGGGAGTTCTAGCCAGAGTTCGCCAGCAAGGGTCTTGCCTCTTACTGATAGCACCGCGTTGGCCGAACAGAGTGTGGTTCTCGGAGATAGTATCTCCCGTCAACGGCTCGCCGTGGGCAATTCCCGAAGAGGAGGGACCTTCTGTCCCTGGCGGAGGGCACGATATTCCATCCCAGGCCCAACCTGTGGAACCTTCATGTTTGGCCCCTGATGGGTACCAACTGGGGTGTCTTTGAAAGGTGGTGTGTCGTACATAATGCAGATCCGGTCAACTGCCAGATTGCTTGAGTTCTGGACTTCCTGCAGGAAAAATTATCAACAGGCACATGCCCCGCCACTCTCAAGGGTTATGTGGCCGCTCTTTCGGCTTGCCACGCCGTGGTTGACGGGGTGCCACTCGGGAGACATCCTCTGCTCGCTCGCTTCATTCGTGGGGCCAGATGACTGAGGCCTCCCGTAAGAACCAACATCCATTCATGGGACTCAACCAGACCCTCTATAGTCCTAGAGGGTCTGGTTGAGACACCCTTTGAACCTCTAGAGTCAGCGTCTGACAAACTTCTGACCCTAACGATGGTTTTCTTATGGCTATAACCTCTCAAAAAAGAATTGGGGACATGCAGGCTCTGTCAATATTGCCATCCTGCTTAGACTTTGCCCCAGGAATGGTGAAAGTGATTTTGTATCCTCATCCTGATTACCTGCCTAAGGTACCTTTCTTGGCTGTACATCCGGTCACTCTTGAGGCCTTCTGCTCTCCGCCGTTCACAATGTCGGATCAGGAGAGATCTCACAGACGATGTCCAGTCCGTGCTCTTTAGACTTATGTCCACCGCACCAGCCAATGGCGTAAATCAGAGCAACTATTCGTTTGTTATGGGGGCAGTAACAAGGGTGCTGCCACCACCAAACAGACCATGTCACATTGAGTCAGGGATGCTATTGCTCTTGCCTATGAGGCGCGCGGCCAAGCTTCGCCAACGGGTCTAAGGGCTCACTCCACCAGAGGGGTCGCCTCCTCTGCTGCCTTGGCAGGAGGTGCCCCCTTGCAGTCTGTGTGTGATGCGGCAGGCTGGTCCTCTCCGCACACATTCATAAGATTTTATAGTTTGGATGTTCATGCCACTCCGGGCTCTTACATCCTTGAGTCATCACAAGCTAATGTCTAGGGCTTTCTTGCGTTCTTGTGAGCACACCTACACAACCGTAAGGAATCTAGACACCTTCAAGCACGGCAGTGTGGGCATTCTCGTTCCCAATGCGCTAAGCAGCGCAGCATCGATTGTAGCTTTTGAAAGGGAACGTTTCAGGTTACTTGACTGTAACCTTGTTCCCTGAAAAAGCGGAACAAGATGCTGCGCTGCATTGCCGTGCAGATGATGTCCCAGGACTGCTCTTCAGACAAAATATCCTGACGATGCACCCGTGGCTTATCTAATTGTAGCCTCGTGTCGGGGGTGCTCGCCGATGACGTCGCAGACCGTGGCTATATTACCTCCGAGTCGATTCTATCGACATGTTTAGACACTATATTCACAGCAGGTCACGATTAAAGATGTTTCCAATGCGCTAAGCAGTTATATTTGTTCCCTGTAAAGGGAACAAATATAACTGCAAGCAGCAATTACCGGGGCCAAAAAGGACAAGACGAAAAGACATGCCACTTTTATCCAAGTATTTCTATGATAATTTGAACTATTGCATCACAGAAATAATGATACTATGAGGTTGAAAAGGTTTGTGTTTTGTTTTGTGAAGCTGTTATATGACATCTCTCTCTGGGTCAGCGGCAGCACCAACACAGATTTGAATGTTGCGATATGTTTTTATGGTCCATGCTAAGAGTAGACTATTATGAAACCTCTTAAATTATAATAATCTACTCTTAGCACAGACCATACAGCAGCAACAACAATAATAGTTAAATTAATATTATTAATAACACATGAAGCAAAATAGGCATAGGCGATTTAATTACACGGTAATTGTCAAATACACTCAAATGAGATCGATATGTACAAATTGCTGCACATTCGTTGAATTCTGAATTTTACACACATAAGCAATTTGTTTGTGGATAGTAAAACATGTCTGCAACATTCATCAAGTTCACTGATAATTATGGGTGCATTTATTAATCATTACAATTCTTAAATAATAATAAAGTATAGGCTACTACAAAAAAACGCGACGCGTTTAATTTCATGTTAAGCATTTTCCTCCCATAGAAAAACATTATAAGAACGCTAAATGTGGCTATGTCGAAATAACAAGCTACTTATGTCAAATTCAACAATCAAATCTTTCAATATGGTGGCTAAATCAGGCTTTGGGACATTTTTACTAGAGTAAAATAGGTGCTCTGTCTATATTATTGTAGATGTAGCCTAAAGCCCTATTCGGACAGTTATTGTTTCTCATGGGGTCGTAATTTAGGTCCAAAAAGAGGACGTATTGTCACCCTACTATTTTTTTTTGACAAACACCAAGGTCGTGTGGTAATTTAATTGACGTCCGAATCCACATCTCTGAGTTTACAAGAAGAGATTAATTCAAAAAAAATTCTCCCAGCCCTAGTGGAGATTAAATGTTTGGTTCATTCTGTGTTGCAGGTTCAGCCACGATGACAGGCATTATTCCCAAGACCAAAGCAAAGGGCTCTGACTTATGTGCAAACATCGACTTCTATTATGTAATCCGCTCTGATCTCAGCTGCTTTATGCAGGCAAGAGATTTAAAGGACGATTCAAACATCAATATTTACAGTCTGCACCCTGCCTGCAAAGATGGAGACCACTACATGCGTGATATTAAGTACTTTTACATCATCAAGGGCAATTCCTACCGCAGAGTCACCGACATGGAGAAAGACAGCGAAGCCAAAGTTTTCAGCCTTCATCCCAACTTCCGGGGCGGAGACCACTACTTCGCAACCTTGGATTTTTACAACGTCAAAAACTATTTTTACACCATTTTCCTAGAAAAGGGCACTTATCGAAGAACAAAAAACTTGAATGAAGACTCGGAAGGTGTAGAATACAAGCTCCATCCCAACCTCAGAAACGGCCTCTATTACTGGGGCCATTACATGCCTGGTTGCATCTCCTTCCTCAAGCCAGCCTCAGAGTGGGGATATGAGTACTACAACGGTTTCGAGTTAAACGAAGACAAGCCCGTTCATGATGACTTTTCTGTTCATCCTGCTATTCTTAACTTCCTTCCTGGTGGGCTGTCAGTAACTATGGGCCCAGTCATTGGCACGTGGCAAAAGATTAAATATTTATATAATGACAAAAAAACACCATCAAAATTTGAAAAGAGAATCAATAAAAAGGTTGGCTACACTAAGGAGAAGATGACCCAGATCACACACAACTGGAAGATATCCGCGTCAGTCACAGCTGAAACTGGAGATCTTGCAAAGTTAATTGCGAAGGTTCAGTTCTCCTTTTCTGCAGAATATGGAGGTTCACACGTCAGCACTGAAAACGAAAGCTGGAACGAAGTAACTGAAGAGGAAGAAACACTCTCATTTGAGCTGGCGCCAAACGAGTCTGTATATCTGTGGCAGTACAAACTACGTCTCGGTCAAGAACCAGTGTTGTTCTGCCGTGATTTAAAGATTACAGATGATCCAAACCCTCCGACTGAAGTCCCACTGCAATCCGCACAATCATGAAAACATATCGGGATGGTTTTAACTCCAACAATAATCAAGTGCTTCAGTTAAATACCTTAATTATAACTTCTCAAGCAAGTATTTAGATATCTGCATGCATTGCTTAAAATGAGGCTAGAATTGTTTATTATAGGAGATTTTTCAGTTACAGATGATGTATACAACACTATCCATTATGATATTATTGCAACTTTATCTTTATGATTAAAAGAAACTTACAGAATCCTACTTTAAAATCTCACACATGTAACCTAACCTCAAATCTTTCAATATGGGGGCTAAATCAGGCTTTGGGACATTTTTACTAGAGTAAAATGGGTGCTCAGTCTATATTATTGTAGATAAATAATAATAATAATATTAATTCATTACATTTATATAGCGCTTTTCTAGGCACTCAAAGCGCTTCCCATGGAAGGGGGAATCTCCTCAACCACCACCAATGTGCAGCTCCACCTGGATGATGCGACGGCAGCCATAGTGCGCCAGAACACACACACACTCACCAGCTTACTGGTGGAGAGGAGACAGAGTGATGAAGCCAATTGGTATATATATATATATATATGGGGATGATTAGGAGGCCATGATGGACAGAGGCCACTGGGCAAATTTGGCCAGGATGCCGGGGTTACACCCCTACTCTTTCGAAAGACATCCTGGGATTTTTAATGACCACAGAGAGTCAGGACCTCGGTTTAACGTCTCATCCGCAGGACGGTGCTCTTTGACAGTATAGTGTCCCCGTCACTTTACTGGGGCGTTAGGACCCACACAGACCACAGGGTGAGCGCCCCCTGCTGGCCTCACTAACACCTCTTCCAGCAGCAACCTGGTTTACCCAGAAGGTCTCCCATCCAGGTACTAACCAGGCTCAGCCCTGCTTAGCTTCAGTGGGCAACCAGTCTTGGGCTACAGGGTGATATGGCTGCTATAGATGCAGTCTAAAGCCCTATTCGGACAGTAAGTGTTTCTCATGGGGTCATAAGAAATGTGTGTGTGTGTGTGTGTGTGTGTGTGGGTGGGGGTGGGGATTTGGGGGGAATGCATCCACAACCTTGCAACTATGTTATTGTACCTTAATACATAAAGTAATACATCCAGCAGCCATATCACCCTGTAGCCCAAGACTGGTTGGCCACTGAAGCTAAGCAGGGCTGAGCCTGGTTAGTACCTGGATGGGAGACCTTCTGAGAAAACCAGGTTGCTGCTGGAAGAGGTGTTAGTGAGGCCAGCAGGGGGTGCTCACCCTGTGGTCTGTGTGGGTCCTAACGCCCCAGTATAGTGACGGGGACACTATACTGTCAAAGAGCACCGTCCTTCGGATGAGACGTTAAACCGAGGTCCTGACTCTCTGTGGTCATTAAAAATCCCAGGATGTCTTTCGAAAGAGTAGGGGTGTAACCCCGGCATCCTGGCCAAATTTGCCCAGTGGCCTCTGTCCATCATGGCCTCCTAATAATCCCCATATATATATATATATATATATACTGATTGGCTTCATCACTCTGTCTCCTCTTCACCAGTAAGCTGGTGTGTGGTGAGCGTTCTGGCGCAATATGGCTGCCGTCGCATCATCCAAGTGGATGCTGCACATTGGTGGTGGTTGAGGAGATTACCCCTTCCATGTGAAGCGCTTTGAGTGCCTAGAAAAGCGCTATATAAATGTAATGAATTATTATTATTATTATCCTTTCCATTCACATTTTGGCCTGCAACAATAGAATAATAACAGACAAATAAAAAAATAGTTAAGTTTTTAACACCTTTTACATAACACTGTTTCTTTTCATGGCCATAGTTTAAAATAAAATAAAATCTACAACACTATTTCAGTAAAAATGTATTTCTGTCCTCCTGATGTTCTCTTGTAGAAGTGGTCTTCTAGGTCGCTATAGCACCTTTATTTGACAGTGACACGCAGGCCCGCCGACAGGGGGGGACAAACGGGTCTGTTGTCCCGGGCCCAGGGTAGGGAGGGGGGCCCAGAACTGGGCCCTCATTAAATTATGGAATAATTGTTAAAAAAATAAATAAAATAGGCATATTTGTTGATAAAAATATCTAATATTTGAGTTACATAAAAGCTTTTTATTCGTTTTCTTCCTAATTGTCCTTGAAATAGTGGTCAAGAACCCCCCCCAAAAAACAAAAATGATTTGGCCACTGATCGAAATATGATGTGGTCATTTGATTTGAAGATCAGTAGGCTAACGTTACGCTCAAAATGTCCGGTCAGCACAAGTCTGGTGCTCAGAAAAGAAAAGAATAGAAAAGAAAAGAAAAGAAAAGAAAAGAGAAGAAAAGATAGAGGCCTTCGAGATGTCCTAAACAAATATTTTTAAAAAGGTGGTGACGGTGAAGCTGGAACTAACGCTAGTAAAGTCAATGTAGAGCAAGGTAAGAAACAGCGCAGCCAACGTTTATGAGTGTTGTCAAAGACCCGGCACTTCGGTACCAAGTCGGTACAAATTTCTTTTTAAACGTCACGCCACGGTACCAGGTTTTCTCAAACCCGGGATGCGCGTGCATGCCCAAAGCGCGTGCAGTTGCGTCCTCTTCATAAAAGCGCTGAGACATGGCGACCGGCGGTGCTGCTGATGTGGTGGCTGTAAATCCACTTGTTGATAAGAAAGGAGGAAAGAGCCACATATGGAAATATTTTGGATATTAGCTCATAATAGCGACGCGGCGCGCTCGTTTTTACAGCGCGCCTAAGTTCATTGTTGCATAGCAACGACAGACGCCACGGGAGAGCAAACGCTTGTGGAAAGGAGAAAGCGGTGCGAACTGCGCTCTCCGTGATGACGAGGAAGTATTAGCAAAGAATTTATTGATTTCTAGCCCTTGGATTAGCTTTACTACTATTTATGGAGATGAGAAATAAAAAGCCGGCTGAAATGCATCACTGTCATCATCGGTGAACAGATAATGGGTCAGATCCGAGTCTATTTTTGCTGTGCTGCTCATGCTTAAAAGTGAAAGCACACTTTTGATGGACGAAAAATAAATATGATTTCACACAAAAAGTGCCCAAAATGCACAGATTATGCATGTGGGTTTTAACAAGAACTGCAGTAGGCTATGTCAGAAAAGAAAATGAAGACATTTATAGAAAATGTACCCATTTAAACGTGTTTTTATTATTCATTTTGGGTAAAAGTATATGGTGTTTTATAAAAATAAAAAAAATCGTGGGGGGGCCCCATCTAAGATTACCTTAGTGACACGTACGTGCCAGCGTTGCAGGACATGCATGCTGCTTTACACAAATCCAGACCGAGACGAAAGCACAGGAATTTTCTCAGTAAATCATCTGTGAATTCACATTTGGGCTTTTTTGTACGCGGTTCCGGAGCCATGTGCCACTGCTGACACGCAAGCGCTGCTCTGTCTCTTGTGCTCTCGTGGTGCTGAGGGCGAAGATTAAGATGCAGTTTAACCAATGTTTGCGTTACGCACATGACCGGTCGGCGGGACCTAAAGCATAGCAAAAATGGCCACTGTAGAAAGCAAAAGCCGAATCCCGGACATTTTGGGCGATTTAGAAAAATCCCGACCAGACGCATTTTTTTTTTTTTTTTTAAAGAGGACGTATGGTCACCCTACTGTTTTTTGACAAACACCAAGGGCGTGTGGTAATTTAATTGTCGCCCGAATCCACATCTCTGAGTTTACAAGAAGAGATTAATTCAAAATTCACTGTTTAATTCCTTTTTGACCACTGCAGAGCACCGTACAATAAATGTTGCGCTTCGCAATTAATTCGTATGCATTTTAAAGATCTAGCCCAGGCTATTACTGTATTACTGAAATGATGGAAAGTATTTACAAGAACAATATTTCATCACCGCTCAAAAGATAAAGAAGAAAAGCACGTAAACGAAATGGTCCATTATTATGGCAGCAATTATATAGCCTACATTAAAAAAATAAACTGAGCAGCTTTGGGTTTGCCTCATGTAATTTTGTATTAATTATTAATTGCCAATTGACAGACAATCATGTGACTGACCATGTGAGCAGTGCGTTCCTGGGTTCATGTAATCACAAAACCCGCTCTTCCATCGCCAATAAATCGCCATCCGAATGCATGAGTTTATCACTGAGGTGACATGCAAATTTATTTTTATGGACGTCCATATGAGAAACAATTACCGTCCGGATAGGGCTATATGTATCTGAAGTCGAAGTGTTTGATTCACAAGTCATAAAAAGTGCTGCATTCTGTACTCATGCATTTGCTGTATACATGTAATTAAAAACTTTTAGATTTTCACATATTTCACTTTCTAGAAAACAATTTAGATTTTGCTTTTAATATGCTAAATAAAGCTGGATACTGCTTTTAAAGTCTTGTTTTTTTTGTTTTTGTTTTTTTTTTACCAAAGAAAACATTGTTGTGGTGTATGTTTGACAAATCTCCACTCCCAGATAGCGCGCACGCACGCACACACACACACACACACCAACACACACACACGTCTGTTTGAGGATAGTTTTTAGGAATATGCAGAAGATGCTGGAAATCGTCTCGGTTACGGATGTAACCCTCGTTCCCTTTCGTAGTCACTCCGAGTTACGTCGGATGACGGAGAATGGGGGTTTCGCCAGAAAGCCAATCCTCTTCGAGTATTTAAAAACGAGCCTATGGCAATGAAATGCCAAGGGTCTGCGGAATTTGCATAATGTATCTCCGCCTCACCGCGTGAGTATTTAAGGAGAGACAGGTGCAACAGCAGATCATGTTTTCGCTTCGGAGCCAAGAGAATCTCTTCACTCCACAAGCCAAATCCTGAGTATTCTCAGTGACTACATCTCTTCGAGACGAGCGAACTCTCTGATGTTGGTGTGACGGCGGTATCCAGCGAGTTTCATATTGCCTGCGATCTGAGCAGTGGTCTGCCGGTCTGTGTGTCTCTCCCTGGTCGCTTCAGCATCCGCAGAGTTTTTTTCCTCTCACTAAAAGAGCGTGCACGCGGCACGTCTTTTTAAAGACGCGTCTTTCTAAAGACGATCTGCCCGTGTATTTCTGAGTGCGGTATTCTGATAG
Source organism: Tiaroga cobitis (assembly GCA_030578255.1). Lineage (NCBI taxonomy): Eukaryota > Metazoa > Chordata > Actinopteri > Cypriniformes > Leuciscidae > Tiaroga > Tiaroga cobitis. The sequence continues at coordinate 295,171 of CM060599.1, read as the reverse complement.
ATTCAGCTGTTGGGCGCGAGCGCTGTTTGGCGTGTTTGGGCTTTGATCACGCTCGGACAGCGCTCGTGGGTGTGTCACGTTCTCTCAGTGGGAACGTGACCATCGCAATGTATACGGTCGAGACTCTGTGAGCTCATTTGAGTGAGAGTCCCCTCATCCATCACCCGATCTATTTTTCTCCACGTGAGATAATACTTCGGCTGGTGGCCAGGGTGACTAAGACGTCAGGTCTGGAACTAACCGACGAAAATTCCTCGGTCCACACCCCGTCTTTCACGTTGCAACCCACGTGGTCCCGAGTGGATTCGCCGGCCCGCCCGCGGGCCCGCGTTCTCATTCGGTCCACCAGCTGATGAAATCATGTTTATCGCCGCATCACAAGGTGAGCTGGAGTCCTCTGGAGATGGCTCGTCTGTGCTGCTGTCCTCGGATGTGCTAGCATAGCGAGCTTGATTCAGAATTCACAGCTATGCTTTCCCGGGCTGCCACGAGTATCGGGTTTGTGTGGAAAATTCTGCCATATCCCGAGCACTTGAGGCTGATGATTGGTTTTTGGGGGTGGCGAACCCAAATCCTTTCTACCCGGATGTGCATGAAGAGGCCATGAGATCGTGGAAGTCTCCTTTGACTTTTCGCGACTGCTCTGCGGCCTCTTCCGCCTTCTCTGCCCTCGTAGAGGCCGCAGTCTACGGTACACTGGGGTTCCCCCCTGTGGAGTGTTCTGTGGCAACACTTAGGTGTCCCCACAGCGCCTCCACCTGGCGTGGCAACCCTAAGCACCCCCCCAATGCCTGTAGGTTCTTGTCTACTCCGGTGGCGGGGACCTATAGAGCTGCGGGGCAGGCTGCCACCTCACTGTGTGTTATTGCCATCCTTCTGGGTGTTCAGTGACATGCACGAGGGTAGGGCTGATTCAGGGCTCATCCTTGAGCTGCCTGCCGTCACCGACCTTGCTCTACGAGCGACGAAGGTGACCGCACGCTCCCTGAGTCAGGTGATGTCCACATGTGTGGTCAGACATTTCTGGCTTAACCTGGTTGATGTGCGCGAGGCTGAGTGAACCAGTTTCCTCAACTTCCCCATATCCCAGGCTGGCCTCTTCGGCGGCGCGGTCGAGAACTCTGCCCAACAGTTCTCGGCCGCCCAGAAGTGGACTGTGGCTTTTTTCTGACCCTGCGGCTTCTGCTGCCAATCAGCCGGCGGCTCAGACGCTTCAGTCCGCTTGCCGTCGAATGCGCCCTCCTGCGACTTCCGCCCCCTCCCGCCCGGCCCCAGCAGCACCGGGCCGGGCCGTGGAGGTGGTCGCAGGGAGGTGCCCCTGCCCGTACCAGCCCCGCAGCCCCGCTGTACGCCAGGCTATGCGGCGCTCCCGTTACGGGCAGCTCAGTTATGGCTTGCAGTTCTCATGGAGTGGTTGCAGGCCCACTCCTTCCCCCGGTGGAGGGCTGGAGGAGAATCTTTTAAAAAAGAGCTGCATCCCATCTCTGAGCACGCAGAGCTGGACGGCAGTGCGCGACGCCCCCGAGCCTCGCCACTCTCGTTCCCCTCTGTCTCTGAGGGTGCGGATGACAGTGCGTGCCGTCTCCAGACCACACCACTCTCGTCCCCCTCTATCGCCAGACCCCTGGCAGAGCAGACCCCCGCGGAACGCTGGTCCTTCCCTGGTCTCCTCTGTCAGGACGCGGAGCATGACTGTGCACGCGTGCTGGGCCGCTATGCCACCCTCACCTGTGCCGGTCACTCCGCTCCGCTGCCCCTCCGGGGGGACGCCTGTGGCTCGGATGATTCCACTGGATCAGTGTTTGGTGGCTTGGTTAGAGCTCCCCAATCTGTCCTGTTGGGTCGCCCGAATGATCAGGCTCGGCTATGCGATTCAGTTCGCACGGTCTCCTCCCCGCTTCAGGGGAGTCCGCTTACTGTGGTCGGTGGCTATGCCCCGATCATGAGAGCGGAGGTTGCCACCCTGCTGGCGAAGGGTGCAATCGAGGCTGTCCCTCCAGCCGAGGTGGAGTTACGGGTTTACACCCCGTACTTCATTGTCCCCAAGAAAACCGGTGGGTTACGGCCAATCCTGGACTTGCGCGTCTTGAACCGCTCCCTTCACAGGCTGCCGTTCAAGATGCTCACGGCCAAACGCATTTTCGAATGCGTGCGGCCACAGGATTGGTTTGCAGCGATAGACCTGAAGGACGCCTACTTCATGTCTCCATTTTACCTCGACACAGACCGTTTCTTCGGTTTGCTTTCGAGGGGCAGGCATACCAGTACGCGGTTCTCCCATTCGGGTTGGCTCTGTCTCCTCGCGTCTTTACGAAGGTCGTCGAGGCAGCCCTTGTTCCCCTACGCGAACACGGGGTTCGCATCCTGAATTATCTCGACGACTGGCTAATATTAGCTCACTCTCGAGATCAGGGTTGCGAACACAGAGATCTAGTGCTCCGGCACCTAGCCCGTCTGGGCCTTCGGGTCAACTGGGAGAAGAGCAAACTTTGCCCCGTGCAGAGGATCTCTTTTCTCGGTATGGAGATAGACTCGGTCGCCATGTCCGCGCAGCTTACGAGCGAGCGCGCACACTCACTGCTGACTTGTCTTCGACAGTTCGAGGGCAAGAGTGTGGTCCCACTGAAACTTTTCAGAGGCTCCTGGGGCATATGGCATCCGCAGCCGCAGCAACGCCACTCGGATTGCTTCATATGAGACCGCTTCAGCTGTGGCTTCGCGATCGAGTCCCGAGGTGGGCATGGCATCGCGGTACGCTCAGAGTTCTAATAACTCCGACCTGCCGTCAGACCTTCACCCCGTGGCGGAACCTCAGCTTTCTACGGGCCGGAGTTCCCCTAGAACGAGTTTCCAGGCATGTTGTCGTCTCCACAGATGCCTCTGCCACGGGCTGGGGCGCCATGTGCAATGGACATGCAGCCGCGGGCTCCTGGACAGGACCCCAGCGCCTCATGCATGTCAATTGCCTCGAGTTGCTGGCAGTACGCCTTGCCCTGCACCGCTTCCGTGCGTTGCTCCTGGGTCAACACGTACTTGTCCGCTCGGACAATACCGCGACTGTAGCGTACATCAACCGTCAGGGTGGTCTACGCTCTCGCTGTATGTCGCAACTCGCACGCCACCTCCTCTTATGGAGTCAGAAGCACCTGAGGTCCCTTCGTGCTATTTACATTCCTGGAGTGCGGAACCGTGCAGCCGACGAGCTGTCACGGCTCCGGCCAACCTCTGGCGAATGGAGACTCCATCCCCAGTCGGTCCAGCTGATATGGGACCAGTTCGGGGACGCACAGATAGATCTGTTTGCCTCCCACGACTCATCCCATTGCGCCCTGTATTACTCCCTGACCGAGGGCACGCTCGGCACGGATGCACTGGCGCACAGCTGGCCGCAGGGCCTACGCAAGTATGCGTTTCCCCCAGTGAGCCTTCTCGCACGGACTCTGTGCAAGATCAAGGAGGACGAGGAGCAGGTCATATTGGTCGCCCCATACTGGCCCACCAAGACCTGGTTCTCCGAACTGATACTCCTCGCGACAGCACCTCCTTGGCCAATTCCTCTGAGGAAGGACCTCCTTTCTCAGAGACGGGGCACCCTATGGCACCCTCGTCCCGATCTCTGGAGACTCCACGTGTGGCTCCTGGACGGGACGAGGCAGGTTTGAGTACCCTGCCACCAGCGGTGGCGGCTACCATCACTTCCGCTAGAGCATCGTCCACGAGACATGTCTATGCGTTGAAGTGGAACCTCTTCGTTAACTGGTGCTCTTCTCGCCGAGAAGACCCCAGGAGATGCTCGATCAGCGTTGTGCTTTCCTTCCTGCAAGATGGGTTGGAGCGAAGGCTGTCTCCCTCCACCCTGAAGGTGAATGTGGCCGCTATCGCCGCATATCACGAAGCAGTTGAAGGTAAGTCTCTTGGAAAACACGACCTGATCCTCAGGTTCCTGAGAGGAGCGAGGAGACTGAATCCTCCTCGCCCTCCTCTCGTTCCCTCTTGGGACCTCTCAGTGGTCTTAAGTGCCCTGCAGAGGGCTCCCTTTGAGCCTCTGCAATCAGCTGAGCTTAAGATCCTGTCAATGAAGACAGCGCTCCTGGTTGCGTTGGCCTCCATCAAGAGGGTAGGGGACCTGCACGCATTCTCCGTTGACGAAGCGTGCCTGGAGTTCGGGCCCGGCCACTCTCACGTGATCCTGAGACCCCGGCCTGGATATGTGCCCAAGGTTCCCACCACTCCCTTCCGGGACCAGGTGGTGAACCTGCAAGCGCTGCCCCGGGAGGAGGCAGACCCAGCCTTGGCACTGCTCTGTCCAGTACGCGCACTCCGTGCTTACGTAGACAGGACGCAGTGTTTCAGGACCTCAGACCAGCTCTTTGTCTGTTATGGTGGGAAGCTGAAGGGAAAGGCTCTCTCCAAACAAAGGTTGTCTCACTGGATAGTGGGCGCCATTGCTTTGGCATACCAGCAGCAAGGTCGACCATGCCCCCTTGGTGTGACTGCCCACTCCACCCGGAGTGTGGCGTCCTCTTGGGCTTTAGCGCGTGGCGCCTCGCTAACAGACGTCTACAGAGCTGCAGGCTGGGCGACACCTAACACATTCGCCAGATTTTACAATCTCCGAGTGGAGCCAGTCTCCGCCCATGTACTGTCTTTTTCAAGCTAACATGGGAGCTGTTAAGTGTCTCGCTTGCTCGCCATTCCACTCCACGGACTGGATACGTGCGATATTTCCTCAGGTGAGCCTTCCTCTCTGAAGCCCTGAGTTCCTCCAGCACTGTTGACGCTGGCGCCAGTGTCTATTGCCTGGGCGTCGGCTAGGTGCCTCCGTGTGCATGGTTCCTCCTCTGAGTAACCCCCACATGTGTATTTTCCACTGTAAGCCTCTTTGAGCATGTGTCTTTCCCTCGGCAAGTCACCTGCCACTCCTGGAGTTGAAAGTAGATGCCACCCTACGGGCTGGTCACTCCAGTGTTCCTCCATATGTAGCCCCCTTGGGCCATATGTGTATTCTTAAGTCCTCCCTATGGGTAGGCATGCTGCGGCATATCTCCCGTGAGATATGCTTCCCAGTGTACCTTGGTATTCCTGTGTTAAGTAGGACTCCTTCGTCCGTGCCTATATCACGACAGGGAGGTCAGACTTCGCAGGGCACTGGAAGACAGCTGTGAAGGTGGCGTGATTACACGGGGACCCCCATTCTCCGTCATCCGACGTAACTCGGAGTGACTACGAAAGGGAACGTCTCGGTTACGGATGTAACCCTCGTTCCCTGAGTAGGGAACGGAGACGTTACGTCTCCCTGCCACTTCCGCTGTACCGCTGGGTAGACGCCTGAGTTCAGTCTCGGCTCCTCAGCGAAGACATGATCTGCTGTTGCACCTGTCTCTCCTTAAATACTCACGCGGTGAGGCGGAGATACATTATGCAAATTCCGCAGACCCTTGGCATTTCATTGCCATAGGCTCGTTTTTAAATACTCGAAGAGGATTGGCTTTCTGGCGAAACCCCCATTCTCCGTCATCCGACGTAACGTCTCCGTTCCCTACTCAGGGAACGAGGGTTACATCCGTAACCGAGACGTTCCCTGAGTAGGGAACGGAGACGTTCCGTCGGATGACGACGAATGGGGGTTTCGCTTAGAAAGCCAATCGACTTCGAGTACTACAAAACGAGCCAATGGCAAAGAAATGCCATGGGTCTGCGGAATTTGCATAGCGTAACTCCGCCTCACCTCGTGGGTATTTAAGGAGCACGCTGGCAGCAAATAGGCATGTTTTCTTCGCTGAGGAGCCAAGACTGAGCTCAGGCGATCCCCGCGGTACAGCGGAAGTGGCAGGCAGACGGAACGTCTCCGTTCCCTACTCAGGGAACGAGGGTTACATATGTAACCGAGACGTTCCCTTTCGTTGTCACTCCGAGTTCCATCGGATGACGACGAATGGGGATACCAGTCTAATCACGCCACTTCTCAGCTGTCTTCCAGTGCCCTGCGTAAATCTGAGATCCCTGTCGTGAGACTAGCACGGACGAAGGACTCCTATTTAACACAGGAATACCAAGGTACACTGGGGAGCATATCCCAGATCTTTAGGGAAGTATGCAATTACTGCCAACCCAGAGGGGGGGACTTAAGAATACACATATGACCCGAGGGATGCATATGGGGAATCACTGGGGTGTCCAGCCGCAGGTGGAATATTTCAACCCCAGGGGTGGCAAGGTGGCTTGCCGAGGGAAAGACACATGCTCAAAGAGGCTTACAGTGGAAATACACATGTGGGGGTAGCTCAGAGGAGGTACCATGCACACGGGAGGCACCTAGCCGACGCGCAGGCAAGACACTGGCGCCGACGTCAGGAGTGCTGGAGGAACTCAGGGCTTTCGAGGAAGCTCACCTGAGGAGAATATCGCACGTATCCAGTCCGTAGTGTGGAATGGCGAGCAAGCGAAGACACCTGAGCGGGTCCGGTACTAGCTGGTTGAAGCGAGTACATGAGAGGACACTGGCTCCACTCGGAGATTGTAGAATCTGGCGAATGTGTTAGGTGTCGCCCAGCCTGCAGCTCTGCAGATGTCTGTTAGCGAGGCGCCATGCGCTAGAGCCCAAGAGGATGCCACACTCCGGGTGGAGTGGGCAGTCACACCAAGGGGGCACGGTCGACCTTGCTGCTGGTATGCCAAAGCAATGGCGTCCACTATCCAGTGAGACAACCTTTGCTTGGAGAGAGCCTTTCCCTTCAGCTTCCAACCATAACAGACAAAGAGCTGGTCTGAGGTCCTGAAACACTGCGTTCTGTCTACATAGATGCGAAGAGCACGTACTGGACAGAGCAGTGCCAAGGCTGGGTCTGCCTCCTCCGGGGGCAGCGCTTGCAGGTTCACCACCTGGTCCCGGAAGGGAGTGGTAGGAACCTTGGGCACATATCCAGGCCGGGGTCTCAGGATCACGTGAGAGTCACCCGGCCCGAATTCCAGGCACGCTTCGTCAACGGAGAATGCGTGCAGGTCCCCTACCCTCTTGATGGAGGCCAATGCAGTCAGAAGCGCTGTCTTCATTGACAGGAAGTTAAGCTCGACTGACTGCAAAGGCTCAAAGGGAGCGCTGCGCAGGGCAGTTAAGACCACTGCGAGGTCCCAAGAGGGTACGAGAGGAGGGCGAGGAGGATTCAGTCTCCTCGCTCCCCTCAGGAACCTGATGATCAGGTCATGCTTCCCCACGGACTTACCTTCTATCGGGTCATGATGTGCGGCAATAGCGGCGACATAGACCTTGAGGGTGGAGGGAGACAGCCTTCGCTCCAACCCCTCTTGAAGAAAGGAAAGCAAGACACTGACCGGACATCTCCGGGGGTCTTCTCGGTGAGAAGAGCACCAGTTGACGAAGAGGTTCCACTTCAACGCATAGACGTGTCTCGTGGACGACGCTCTAGCGGAAGTGATGGTAGCCACCACCGCTGGTGGTAGGGTACTCAAACCTGCCTCGTCCCGTCCAGGAGCCACACGTGGAGGTTCCAAAGATCGGGACGAGGGTGCCACAGGGTGCCCCGTCCCTGAGAAAGGAGGTCCTTCCTCAGAGGAATTGGCCAAGGAGGTGCTGTCGCGAGGAGTATGAGTTCGGAGAACCAGGTCCGGGTGGGCCAATACGGCGCGACCAGAGTGACCTGCTCCTCGTCCTCCCTGACCTTGCGCAGGAATTGCGCAAGAAGGCTCACTGGGGGAAACGCATATTTGCGGCCCTGCGGCCAGCTGTGCGCCAGTGCATCCGTGCCGAGCGTGCCCTCGGTCAGGGAATAATACAGGGCGCAATGGGTCGAGTCGTGAGAGGCAAACAGATCTATCTGTGCGTCCCCGAACTGGTCCCAAATCAGCTGAACCGACTGGGGATGGAGTCGCCAATCTCCCGGGAGGGGCTGAAGCCGTGAGAGCTCGTCGGCTGCACAGTTCAGGGCTCCGGGGATATAAATGGCACGAAGCGACCTCAGATGCTTCTGACTCCATAAGAGGAGGTGGCGGGCGAGTTGCGACATACGGCGGGAGCGCAGACCCCCCTTGACGGTTGATGTACGCTACGGTCGCGGTATTGTCTGAACGGACTAGTACATGCTGGCCCCTGAGCACGGCTCGGAAGCGGCGCAAGGCGAGCTGTACAGCCAGCAACTCGAGGCAATTGATGTGCCATAGGCGGTGGGGTCCTGTCCAGGAGCCCGCGGCAGCACGTCCATTGCACATGGCACCCCAGCCCATGGTAGAGGCATCTGTCGTTACGACAATATGCCGGGAAGCTCGTTCCAGGGGCACTCCGGCCCGTAGAAAACGGAGGTTCGACCACGGGGTGAAGGTCTGACGGCAGGCCGGAGTAACTGGTACTCGGAGAGTGCCGTGTTGCCATGCCCACCTCGGGACTCGGTCGCGAAGCCAAAGCTGAAGCGGTCTCATATGAAGTAATCCGAGCGGCGTTGCCACGGCTGCGGATGCCATATGCCCCTGGAGCCTCTGAAAAAGTTTCAGTGGAACCGCACTCTTGCCCTCGAACTCTCTCAGGCAAGTCAGCAGTGACTGCGCGCGCTCGCTCGTAAGCTGCGCAGACATGGCGACCGAGTCGATCTCCATACCGAAAAAAGAGATCCTCTGCACGGGGCAAAGTTTGCTCTTCTCCCAGTTGACCCGAAGGCCCAGACGGGCTACATGGCGGAGCACCAAATCCCTGTGTTCGCAAAGCTGATCTCGAGAGTGAGCTAGGATTAGCCAGTCGTCGAGGTAGTTCAGAATGCGAACCCCGTGTTCCCGGAGGGGAACAAGGGCTGCCTCGACGACCTTCGTGAAGACGCGAGGAGACAGGGCTAGCCCGAATGGGAGAACTGCGTACTGATATGCCTGCCCCTCGAAAGCAAACCGCAGGAACGGTCTGTGTCGAGGGAGGATGGAGACATGAAAGTAGGCGTCCTTCAGGTCGATCGCTGCAAACCAATCCTGGTGCCGCACACATTCGAAAATGCGTTTGGCGGTGAGCATCTTGAACGGCAGCCTGTGAAGGGAGCGGTTCAGAACGCGCAGGTCCAGGATTGGCCGTAACCCACCGGTTTTCTTCGGGACAATGAAATACGGGCTGTAGAAGCCGGTGTTCATTTCGGCTGGAGGGACAGTCTCGATCGCACCCTTCGCCAGCAGGGTAGCAACCTCCGCTCTCATGATAGGGGCATTGCCACCGACCAAAGTGGAGCGGACTCCCCTGAAGCGGGGAGGAGATCGCGCGAACTGAATCGCGTAGCCGAGCCTGATCGTTCGTGCTACCCAGCGGGACAGGTTGGGAAGCTCTAGCCAGGCTCCCAAGGACTGAACCAGCGGGGTCATGCGAACCACAGACTTCCCGTCGGTGGGGCAGCGAGGCGGTATGGCTGACCCAGACGTGGAAGGCATAGCGGCCCGGTGTGGGGGTACAGTCATGGACCGCGTCCTGACAGAGGAGACCAGGGAAGGACGAACGTTCCATGGGGGTCTGCTCTGCCAGGGGTCTGGCGACAGAGGAGGATGAGAGCGGCACGGGGGTGAGCAGCGGGGAGTGGAGAACAAAAGATTCTCCCCCGGCCCTCCACCGGGGGAAGGAGTGGTCCTGCCACCATCTCCTGAGAAGTGAACATCATTCCTGAGCAGCCCGTCTCAGGAGCGCCGCTTGGCCCGGCGTTTAGCGGGGGGCGGGGCTGGAGAGGGCTGGGGCGCCTTCTTACGGCTTCCTCCGCGACCGGGCCCAGGTGGAGGCTGCTGCTTGGGCCGGGCGGGAGGGGCGGGAGCCGTAGGAGGGCCCCCTCGGCGGCGAACAGACTGAGTATTCTGCCCGGTCGGCTGAGTGGAGGCAGCAGCGGGCCGTCGGGGCAGAATATGCTTAACCCTCTGGGGTCGGCAATCACGCCGGCGTGATCTGCTCGCTTTTTTTCTTATCAGTGCAAAAGAGACTCAAAATACTCAGTTGATTTTGATCTTACATTTAAGTGTTATACATCATTAGATCCTGTTAAGTTTCGATTTTTTTTGTGGATACTCACAATAAAAACAAAGTGTTGTGCTTTTCACCAAATAAAGAAAAACAAACATGATGCGAGTTCTGCGTTCTCTCTGTCAGTGAAGTCCATTCTGAAACGCGTCCTAAGATTAACTGTAACTCCGCGAATACTTGTCACACAGGCACGAGAGATGTTTCTTTATGAAGCTTGAATTCTCTTCTTTTAAATGATGTAATTTATATAAAAAACAAATATTCTCAGTTTATGCAATCTGTATGAAAAGAGAGTGCTGTCAGTATTTTTTTTCCCAGCTCATTACACTTCATTACGCGTTAATCTGACACGCCCACTGAGGACGCGCGCTATTCAAACGCAAATGTCGAGGCAAGCCATGACAATGCCCACATCAGCCGTTCCACCGGCGGTAAAATGTGTGGTGTATTTGCTGCCTTTTACCGCTAAGAGGCGCTACAATCATAGACTCTGGAAAGTGTTCGTTTATTCCGGTTTATTCTCTCTAATGCGTAGGCTCATTCAGAGCGATTGAAAGCTGGTACCAGAAGAATTCAACAAGTGAAACGTAGTTAAAATAATTCATAATCACAATACTGAAATTAGGCTACTGAAATGTAATTGAATAAATAATGAAAACATTTCAACATAAAACAGTGCAATAAAAACATTTAGGCTACATCAATAAGGCTTTACAACTTTAACAGCGTATAGACGGTAGCTCAGTGATCAACGCAACAACACGAGCTTCGAGGAGCTTCAACAGACCCGAGATCGAATCTCAATCTAGCATAGGCCTACATTTTGTTAACCGATGTTGTCCTACAGCGTTTATATTTTCCCACCTTGATGCTTAAATAGGTAACTGTTTATAACTGTTTACTTATTTAAAGTCAAGAGTTTTGTTTAATTATCATTACAACATAAATTTGCTACATTCCTGTAGAACCGCAGCCGCTGCACAAACGACAAAAACTGATGAAGGAAGATTGTCAGCCGATTGCGTCAGAAAATGAAGAAGCTCGTCTTTAGTCTGCTAAATTATTGTGTAGGCTAATGTAAAATAACACTAAAATTACTTATGTTTGAAACCAAGTTCGAACATTTCAAGGTTTAAATAAAGTGTCGGGACAGTTTTTTTAAATTTAAAACAGGGATGCATCGGGTTTAGAGTTTATTTCTTTTGCGATGCAAAATAAGAAACACTAGGCTAATCTTATTCTTGCGACATTTTAAATTTGTATTGCCAAAGAAATTACAGCTAAATTAAACAATTAAAACAGTACAAAACGAAAATTGTCCAAAGAAACATATTTAAATTAAAAACATGCGTTTTTCTTTGCCTCTCTCGCGCTGGATCTCTTTTTAACAAGTTTATTTAGTCTCCCTCGCTCTGATAATACTACTGTAGCCTATATGTCGCTGCGTGTCAGCCATACAAATCACGAAAGACACAGCATGCCTTGTTGAATTCACCGTACAATAACTTCAATTGAAATTTTGTGTGAAAAAAATAATTAAATAGGCTACAATAAATAAACTACAATATTTATAATTTAATAAAATATGGGGTCTACATTTGGACACAGATTTATCCTTACAATAATTTTGCCTGCTCATCAGGCTGGCTATCCGACACTCTCCATATGAAAGAGGAGCATTAACACCTTTGTCCAGCAACTGTCCCTCCAACCCCCCCACAGGCTATCGGAGTCTGAGGCTGACTTAACACAAAGAGAAGTCGCAATTCACACTTAAATCGCTATTCTAGACAGTGTTGATAATGAAGGAATTAAATGGAATTACATGTAGCCTAGTGATATTTCTGTCAGAAAAGTTTATTACTAAATATTTCATTATTTCAGTAATTGATGAAATAAAACTGGTTTGGGCCAGCTTTTTCCAAGCAAAACTAAATATAATCTGAAAAAACGCTTGTTAATTTGTTGTCATGAACAAAATGTTCAACTCAATATTAAAGTCTACAGGGATCTTTGGATCCTTACAACCAGGCATGCAATTTGTGAATTAAGTTTTTATTTTATTTTGTATTATTCAAATAAATATCGAAACACGGTGCTTCGTGGTAATGCTGCTAAATTAAATAACATTTATAGAACAATTATGAACTTAAATGAAACAATATCGCAACATTTCGACAAATACATTATTTGATCTGTTTTTACATTTTAATTCAGGGCGATTTAGCCTACATTTAGCTAATTAGAGCGAGATTTTCACCCTTGTCTTGTCATTTTCTCATTGGGAAGCGCATACATTACATGTTTGAGTAGATCCTCTGTACCTCTCGTTTTCATATGGATTAGCCTATAATCAGATAACATTTATTAGCCTAAATATTTAGACATTTAAAGGCTTTAGACATAGCCGATTTCTTATAGTGACTGAGCTGAAGTGGCTTTCGGTTCATTTTTGTGACGCGCAGTTCCCGGAGACAGAGACGACAGATATACTGTTTTTGTCGTTAGCCTAATATGAATACAAGTTTACAGCTTTGAACGATGTAAGCTACTCTACTCTTATCTGTATGACCAAAAAATTACGGAGTCGCCTACTAAGTTATTTTAGCTGTAATAATGAGAAAAATAAATTAATCTAAATGAACACGCCGCCGCGTTTGTCGAACACTAACTAACCATGCCAGAATAAAACCCGACTTTAGAAAAATGCATAGGGCCACGCGGCGTGGTGTGCCAAAACACTTAATTATAAACTTCAATATTTCATTCAAAATAATCTCAACACGCTTTGTGAAATTTGAAAAGCCGTGCATGCATTAAGGCCACTGGAAATGGAAGCTTTAGCGTTAAGTTCTGCCGGGAAGACTCAATTGCTACGTCACTTATTACCTTCTCATCTATCCAATCGTGTCTAATACTTGCGGTATAAAAGACCAGTACTTACACATGTCTGAGTTCGCAGATGCTGACGCTTTCATTCGCTCTCGTTCAGTCGCCAGCCAACATGTTTCAGGACACGCATATTGTTCTATTATTGAGTTCCGACGATGGATATGTCCCGCCGTATCTCCTGCTACACGTCGAGGTTCCCGCGTTCAGTGCCGCATCTCCCCGTATGCACAGTGGTCTTCGGAGAGTTTTTGATCAGCCAAGGCCTCTCATGAGAAGTTCTGCTCTCTAGGCCTAAAACACCCTGGGTAACCAATCAGTTTCCATTTTCACGTCATCAAACGCCTCAAACAGCGTCAGCTCAGTCAGGATAATCCGGCAGGAAGAGAACTATGTCATTCTCAACAACTTGTCCAGCAAAAGAACCTCGCTGTCTGCACGGGTGCATTATCCCGCAGATCACCGATCCACCGACATGAATCAACAACTCAAATCACGAGAGGCGATCTTCTCTCGCTGGTTCAAGTTCAAGCTCCACTTCCAAGGCTTTCAAGTCGGTTTTTCAAGTTTGGTAGGCGCTTCCACCAGCCACTGTTAATATGTCCCCTCTATCATGATTAAACTTCATCCAGGTAAGTATTTCTCCGTTGCTTCCTACACCAGCGGCAGAGTTCAAATTGGTGTCCACGGTGACGTGGCGTACGTGTTCATAATTACTAACAGGGCCGGCGCTCCGCACACGCACATCACGCGCTGTGCGTAGGGCACCAAGTGCTTGGGGGGGCACCAAAAAATCTGGGTCGTGAAAAATCATCACAATAGGCTACTAGTATAAATAACAAATAAAATATGTCTAAAGCATGTTAATATACAAAAGCAATACAAAAGTAATATAGGCCTAGACCAAATTAGTCGAGAAAAAGGTGAATCTCCTTTTTCGTCTCCCTCTGGTGCCCCCCCCCCCCCCCCCCCTTCCCCACCTCCCAGTGGTCTGTTCGATTATGCCTCAATCAATGTCAAATTTGGCAGACACCGACCTCAGACATGGCCTCGGAAAGGCACCAAGAGTCGGGGCGAAAAAAATTCAAAGTGGGGAGTGGGGGTGGAGGGGGTGAGTGGGGGGCACCACCAAGCATTTGTGCTTAGGGCACCCAAATGGCTAGCGCCGGCCCTGATTACTAACGTTACTGATCTGCAGACTGCAATGGGGCCGGTTAGCTCGCCTTAAAGGGGAAATGTTCATAGCAAGTGTAAGCAAGTTTCGTGTCACCGCCACAATACAGCGATCTAATAATATCAGCGTTGTCAAAACACCTGCAATGTTGGAAACTGCACAATGTATTATTTTTACAATGGAGATGAACGTTCCTGTAAACTGTGCAATTGTTGAAAAAAAAAATATATATATATATATCAGCGTTGTCGATACAACGCTCTCGTGGGCATTTTGCAAATACCCACTAACAACTGAGTAACTGATTTAAAAAAAAAAAAAAAAAAAAAACCTGAGCTAAAGAGAGCAAGTCGTTAATTTGGCTGTTATACATTCTGTAGTGGATATCTCTACATGGCAGTTAATTACATACTTACATAAGTGTTGTAATTTCACAAACAACTATTTAACATATTTAGGCCTACTTTAAAATCATATTATAAGTCCCTTAATGAAAATTAGATCTACAATATTGGAAATGTGTACAATTGCTGTAATATTTAACCTTTCCTGGTGACTACTTAATCCACTGATATGTGTGATAGAAATATTTTATGTGATGGGTATTTCCACATTAATGTACAGAGAAATGCAGACTAAGGATGCTCCTGTCAAAGGCCACATATCCTTAGCAAAAACTGCTAACTCAGTAGAACTAACAGTCATATTAGTTTTATCAAGTTAAACCAATCAATAGAACTAATCAGTGAAGGAGACTCGAGTGGCATTGTCTTTGCTCAACTGTTTGATTTACATGCTCATGTATCTTTCTATTCAAGAGTCTCAACTGTGTTGTGGCCAGCGATCTCCCAGCCATGAATGGGGCTATGTCTGCAAGAGCAACTTGGGAGCCATGTCAGGCATATGCTGCGCATCTGAGAAAAGGATTCTACGCTCAAAAAAAAAAACAAAAAAAAAAAACAACAACAGATCAAGTATCATTTAGGTAATGATAGTAGCTTCTCGACAGGACGCCGTCACCTTACTTCAGGTAAGTACCGTATTAAGAAGTCAGATTTAGCCGGTTTAATTGCACTCCAACATGCACGTTGTGCTCCCGTGAAAATTGCACAGCATTCGACAGCATTCTTGATTTGAAGTTTTGTTAAACTTTCCCAAACCTAAACCTTGCTAGTTCGGATTCGTTTGCACTGTCATAATTCGCGCTGTATTTTCTTCTACCGCAATAGCATTGTAAGGGCTGCACTACACTCTAGCGCTACAGCGCGTAGCGGTCAAATCACGGGATTGCAGGCCCTTACATTAGGTCACGTGAGATCAAACGACTACTCGACAACAAAGATATTTGTCGACAAATTTTTATTGTCGACGTTGTCGACAACGTCGACTAATCGTTGCAGCCCTAGTTGTGCTACAAAGCATGGTTGTCATCGAGGCAGATCTTATTGTTAGGCGATCATGCCATTCCTGAGACGTTAATTTGGCTATCAATCGTCTTCAATTTCATAATTAAGGTTGCGCTTATTCCTTCCAATGCAAAGCCATAGCTACGCGCTTTCACTCTTCGTTACAGGCTTTCAGACGGCTTTTGGCCTTCAGTAACCCGGATCCATCACCCTGCCCTCCTCTAACAGAGTTTGTTTAATTAGTAATGTTTGCTTTTCTTTCAGATTCCTGTTTTCACATCCTGATCACGGCCGATTGTTCCTTCCTTGTCTACAATTACGAATCGTAATTTAATATATCTTCCATCCATAGTTTGCTCGCAGGCATTCAATTCACGCAAGTATTTTAATACTAATTATCCAAGTCTGTTCGCCGTTCCTTTTCTTTGTTTGCTACTTAAGGCATAGCCAAGACCTGTAGTAAACCTCCGATAAACGCCTGCCAATCACATTGTATCACAAAGATAAAAAATAAAAAAAAAGTGTATAATTGTGCCCTTTTCGCAGGATATGTGGTGGGTCTCCGGTGTGTATGCGGGGTTTGGCTCGGAATGCCCCACAGATAATTTTGAATAGCATGTTGGAATGGTCATTTCGAGGTGATTAAGCATATCATTTTGTCTATCCCTTTGGATGTGGCAGGGCTGCTGCTCCCGGCACAGGGGTCGGAGTTTCAACAGCTCGTTTGCAGCTTCAATTACCTCTCACCAACAATTTAAACTTTTCACTTTGTTCCACCAGAATCATTCAAGATGGAGCGACTCAAGAAGTGTCAACATATAGACAACATTCCGAATGGTCGTTGATAAATTATGTAGCTCATCGTAGCTATCTCTGGTCACTAATTAGTTTATTCTGTCTCGATATTCTTTAAATCATGTTCTGTGGGCAGGATTCATGTAAATTTAGGTTGTGATGCACTAACCCAGGAGGAATTTCGTTAGCTCCTCTCAGCGCTGTTGTAGTCTTTAAAAAGCGATTCTTAAATTAATTTCTCCCATTGCTTGAACTAGGGGTGTCGCAATATACCGGTATTGACGATAATCGTGATATTCAAAGCTTGAAATATCGACATCGTGTTAATTTAGAGTGTGGCAATATACCGGTATTGGCGATAACCACGATGTTTAAAATGAATAGGACTTTTATGATAACATGACACGTATACTCCAGCGCCAGTTGAGGTGGCAGTATTGCACCCGCTGACATCTATCAAATGAGAAGAAGACGCAGCGCGCGCCCGCGCAGCCACTCTGTTATGGGAGTTCTTCGGCTTCAAAGAAAACAGCACTTTAAAGGGGGTCGCACACCGGACGAGAAGCGCAGAGAATTCTTTAAAATTCGAACACATTATTTTCTAGGAGTTTACACACACCACCGGCACCATTCGGCGTCTGTCCGCTATGCCTAGCAATGGCTCGGATTTTCAGGTGAGATCCTCAAATCATTCAGTTAACGGATGCGCTCTGACTGAGGTAAAGTGTTCAGACTGCAGACTTAGCAACGATTGTATTTAATTGTACAGTACAATCATAACAAAGTACAGACATGATCTTAATTTCATAATGTCCTTAAACATAACAATATTGCTGGCCATGAACTGAGAAAGTGCGCGTCAGGTGTGCTACACACGACGCGGCGCGGAGCTGCGCTTCTCGTCCGGTGTGCGACCCCCCTTAAACCCAATCTGCAGAATGTGTAGCCACCAACCTTTTTACCCATCTCCGTGCCCATCACCCTGCGGATTACGCTATTTTACAGAGAGTAAATTGCGATTATTTTATTAGTCATGGAATGGGAAATGTGACACCTGTTAACAGCGGGTTTTTGTTTTCATATGTTTAAATAAAGGGTGATTATTAAGTACCCCGTTTTCTTTACTCGTCTTATTTGTGTATTTTTGTATTTGCACTTGATTTGTTTTGTTCAAATCTGCATGACTTGCACCGGCGCAAGTGCAACAATAGGTTTAAGAGCTTTTCAGTTCTTCAGGAAACATTCAGACAGTGTTTCGCTCCAGTTTGAAACCAGATATACTTCACATGCTTGTCTTACTTCACAAAAATGTGCATTCAAAGATAAGAACGCAAGACGTAAAAATGCACAAAAAAAGAAAAATTAAATAAACAAAGTAAAAATTAATTTGACTGATTTGACATTTCCCCCCCAAGGTTTCTATAGATATCGCGATATATCGATATCGTGAATTATTTTGGCCACAATAACCGTGGTGTGAAAAATCTAACATCGTGACAGCCCTAGCTTGAACTTTGACTGTTGTAACCTTGAAGATGTTGGTTATGCTTATACGGCAACATTTCACACTAAGTAAGTTAGAAAAGCAAAATCCATCCAACTCCCTTTTTATTACTTCCTGTCCGCATGGTCTCTTTTCTATTGGTATTCAGATTGGAGCTGTCTGTTACAGCGTCATGGCTCATGCATCCAGGGGATTCACTCCAGGAGCTAAATACTCCGATTTCCCCATGGTCTTTTTCTGATTTGCGTTTCTCACCTAATTTCTTTACTCTCTTTCTTAAGAACTCTAAGAATGACTCTCAAGGCTCTGTTTCACATTATCAATTTATTAATTAGTAATAAATTCTGTCCCTTCTCATCTATGATTAATTTTTTTTTTTAATTCCCCTCCATTTATCCTAACTAACGGAGCACTTCTTTCTAAGCTAGTTCAGGACTCATCAGTTCTGTCCTCAAAAGCTGCAGTCTATCTCCCTCCAAGTATACTGGTTATTCCTTCAGGATCGGGGCAGCCACTACAGCAGCTGATCATGGCATTTCTACTTCAGCTATTAAGATCCTGGGCAGATGGTCTTCCTCTGCATTAGTCTATATAAGACCCGATTCAAAATCATCCTCGAAGCTCAGCAAGCTCTTCACTAAAACTGTTCAGGTAAATAACCTTTGCAACTACTGGTGGTGGTGCCATGATATTCCATTCTCACAATTGGTCTTAAATTCTGCTTGCATTTACAAATGGTCAATGAGTCATTGTCTATATGTGGCCAAGTGGCCTTGTCTTAATGTGGCCTTGTCTCTATGTGGCAGTAGTAGCCGTTGTGGTCTTGTTCCATGTGGTCTTTATGGTCTTATAAAAAAAAATAAAAAATAAAAAATCACAAAAAAAAAAAAAATCATGCAAGTGTATGATATACATGTTCAGTGTTGTCTACTGTGACCGTGTAGCCTAATGTGGCCTTGTCTTGTGGCCAGTTATGGCATGGTTCTGTGTGGCCTAGTGGCTGTGTCTCGTTGGCCTTGTATCCGTGTGGCATTAGTAGCCTTGTGGCCCAGCGGGCCTTGTCTCTGTGCGGGTCTCAAGGCCTTGTGGCATAATGTTGCCTTGTCCTATGTGTGGCCTACATGGTCTTGTGGCCCCTATGGCCTCGGTTCTGTGTGGCCTAGTGGCCGTTGTCCCTGTGTGACCTCGTCTCAGTGTGGGCTTACGATATCGCGGCCCTTGCGGCCTCATTCTATGTTCAGTGTGGTCTACTGTGACCGTGTAGCCTAATGTGGCCTTGTCCCGTGGTCTTGTGGCCAGTTATGGCATTGGTTCTATGTGGCCTAAGGCCTTGTCTATGAGTGGTTCTGTCTCTGTATGGCTTTAGCAGCCTTGTGGCCCAGCGGGCCTTGTCTCTGTGTGGGTCCAGAGGCCTTGTGGCACAAAGTTGCCTTGTCCTGTATGTAAAAAATGGCCAGTGGTCTGTGGCCCTTAGTGGCGCGGTTCAATGTGGCCTAGTGGCCGTTGTCTGTGTGGCTTGCTCTGTGTGGTCTATAGTGGCCTTGTGGCACAAGTTGCCTTGTCCTGTATGTAAAAAATGGCCAGTGGTCTGTGGCGCGGTTCAATGTGGCCAAGCGGCCGTTGTCGTGAGGCCAAGCGGCCTTGAGGCATTGTTGCCTTGCTAAAAAATGGCCTTATGGTCCTTGCGGCCTGGTTTTGTGTGGCCTTGCGGCCTTGTCCAGTCTACCTCGTTCTATGTGCGGCATTAGAGGCCGTTATGCCTCATTGTGGCCTTGTCTCTGTGGTCTAGCAAGTCCATGTGGCCGGGCGGCCTTGTGTCTGTGGTCTATCATGGCCGTGTGGTCCAATGTGGCCAGTTTGCGGTCTAAGGAGGCCTGCTCTGTGTATGGCCCTAGGTGGCCTGCTCTGTGTGGTCCAATGAGGCCTGGCCCAATGTGGCATTGTCTGTGTGGTCCATCGCGGCCTTGTCTCTGTGTGGTCCAATGAGGCCTGGCCCAATGTGGCATT
The DNA here is from genome assembly GCA_030578255.1 of Tiaroga cobitis. Classification (NCBI taxonomy): domain Eukaryota; kingdom Metazoa; phylum Chordata; class Actinopteri; order Cypriniformes; family Leuciscidae; genus Tiaroga; species Tiaroga cobitis. Next base: position 275,408 of record CM060599.1, on the reverse strand, counting down.
GTCTGTGTGGTCCATCGCGGCCTTGTCTCTGTGTGGTCCATCGAGGCCTTGTCTCTGTGCTGTCTGTTACGGCCTTGTCCCATATGGCCGGTTCTGTATGCCCAAGGTGGCCTTTTCTCTGTGGTCCTATAACAGCTTTTGTTCCATGACCTGTCCCTATGTCCTAAGTTAGCCTCGTTCTCAGTTAAGTCACTATTCCACAACACTTGCTTCCCTCCAACTCGTTCTCAGGGAAACTGGTTCGATCAGACGTAAGTGCGTCTCAAAACATAAGTCGCCTGGATGAAAGCGTCAGCATGGATAAATGCTAATGTACATACAGCAGCAGAACATAAATGCATAAATGCATTATTCACGTCTTCTCATAGTACCTTTCAGGCTCACTATGAAGTCATCTCTTACTAATTAGTTATTGGCTACGAGGCTTTCCACATTTCATGTTCATGCCCATTATTAACTCCCTTTTCTTTCTATTTTAGGCTCTACAGGATACACGACTGGTGGGTATACTTTTCTTTACCGTTCTTTGGGGGTGGGCTCCGCCCTGGTGGAATTATCTTCCACCTATTTTTGGGGGTCGGCTGCGCCCCTGCCTTCGTCTTCAGGCAGGAAATGCAGAGTCCGGACCCTCGGATTGCGAGCTATGGACGGGGCCTACGCCAAAGAACTTTATTGCTTGCTGGGCTATCAATAAATGTATTTATTGTTACAGTATTTATTCTCCCGAGTCTTTCTGGTAGAAATGGAAGCTTTAGCGTTAAGTTCTGCCGGGAAGACTCAATTGCTACGTCACTTATTACCTTCTCATCTATCCAATCGTGTCTAATACTTGCGGTATAAAAGACCAGTACTTACACATGTCTGAGTTCGCAGATGCTGACGCTTTCATTCACCTCCATCCTCCCCACCACCACCAGGATGGTCCCTTCCCCTCCATCCTCCCCACCACCACCAGGATGGTCCCTTTCTATACCTCACAGGGGGTCGGCTGTGCCCCTGCCTTCGTCTTCAGGCAGGAAATGCAGAGTCCGGACCCTCGGATTGCGAGCTATGGACGGGGCCTACGCCAAAGAACTTTATTGCTTGCTGGGCTATCAATAAATGTATTTATTGTTACAGTATTTATTCTCCCGAGTCTTTCTGGTAGAACTAATGAACAACTGAAACGCTGGTTTTGATTTTATTGTTTGTCGTTTAAACGTGCCTGTTGCATATCTCTATTTTATATATTTGATATGGTCTATTGGTGAAGTAGCCTATAGCATTGATTAGCTGTGGAGGGAGGGGTGTGGGGATTAAAATAATTCAGCAGAAGCAGGGATGTTTAGACCAGAAGGAAATCCCAATCCCCCCTGGCAAATCACACTTTACTTAAAAATGCATGATAATTGTATTTTATAAATATAAGCAAAAAAAAAACTGTATGGTGTAACAGAGTTTTAGAGCTAGACAAATCTCTCTGCAATAATAAATATAAAATTTACAGCAGACCATGTTTGTGCGGGATTTGAACCCGTGTCGTCTTGATGATGAACCAAAAGTTCTACCGCTCGGCTATGAATTTTCTCACTGAGAAACACCCAAACGTTTGTTTCTCACATGAGCGAGAAAACGTTTTGTCTTTAGCCTGTGAGTGTAGGCCTACTTTAGCCTTTTAAAGTTTTAAAAGATTATATCTTATCTGTATGACCAACAATTTGTTGTAGGCTTATTTGGAAATTACCATAACTTGAAGTATTTCATCCTTAGGCTACTGTTAATAGACATTAGCCCCACTTACGTTTTGCTAAATGTCCCTTTGCGCCACCTGGCGGTCATTTCGCGAACGACTTTGCAATGCGACTGGTTTATTTTTACCGCGGTCGATGGCTAAAAATGGTATGTGGATGGCTAAAAGCCAAGGTGTGACTATAAATGTGCTTTTGGCTTTCATTTATATTTTGATTGTTTGTATATATATATATATATATATATATATATATGTGTGTGTGTGTGTGTGTGTGTGTATAAACATTTATTTATTTATATACACTACCGTTCAAAAGTTTGGGGTCGGTACGATTTTAAATACTTTTAAAAGAATTCTCTTCTGCTAACCATGGCTGCGCTTATTTGATTAAAAATACAACAAAAATCAGTTATAGTATTAAATATTATCTCCAGTGTAAATCAGCTGTTTTCTGTGTGAATATATAGTAAAGTGTAATTTATTCCTGTGATCAAAGCTGAATTTTCAGCATCACCAGTGTCAGTGTCTTCAGTGTCAAATGATCCTTCACAAATCAGTATAATATGAGGATTTGATGCTCAAGAAACATTTATTATTATTATCAATGTTGAAACAGTTGTTGGTCTGTCAGTTGTACAGTTTTTTTGTTTGTTTTAGGATTCTTTGATGAATAGGAAGTTCAAAAGACTTTTGTAACATTATAAATGTCTTTACTGTCACTTTCGATCAAATTAATTATTCCTTGATAAATAAAAGTATTGATTTCTTTCCTCCAAAAAATAAAAATAAAATTCTCACTGACCCCAAACTTTTGAACGGTAGTGTATATATATTGTCCTTGCATTCTTTCTTGTGTGACACCCCTGAATGAAAGGCTCATTAGTATGCAGACTGCTCAGGTGAGAACTGCCTAATTATTCATGAGGGGGTTGGGCCGTTCCGCCCATCCGCATATTGCCTTTGCAAACAAAAAAAATGTTTTTCACAATTTAAAACAATCTATTGTTTTATGTGAATGAATAGGCAGAATGATTTTCAGATCAATTTGAAGCAAAAACTCTAGGCGATAACATCCACTAGTCAAAAGTCTTGTGGACAAATATTTAGTATGTTATTTGTGGCCTTATATTAGAAACTTTATTTTTTAGTTTTTTCAATAACCACGCATAAACAATATTCTCTCAAAAATACAAACATGTACATACATGTCGCTCACATATTATGGTAGCCCTGTGTGTGCTATATAGAGTGTAATTTCACCTGTGCCATTAATATGTTTATAAGCAACTGAAAAAAGCACAAATGTCAGAGCATGCCAAAACATCTCAAGGACCCCGAAAACACCTCAGACCCCAGAGGGTTAATAGCCTCAGTCTGTTTCTGAGCAGTCGAGAACTGTTGGGCAAAGTCCTCGACTGCACCGCCGAAAAGGCCGTCTTGTGATATGGGGGTGTCGAGCAGCCGGGACCGCTCGGCATCCTTCATATCAGCAAGGTTCAGCCAGAGATGTCTCTCCTGGACCACAGCTGTGGACATCACCAAACCCAGGGAGCGTGCGGTCACCTTCATCGCTCGGAGAGCAAGGTCGGTGGCGGCGCGCAGCTCATTGAAGAGCCCTGGGTCTGTCCTGCCCTCGTGCATGTCCCTGAGCATCTGGGCCTGGTAGACCTGCAGAATGACCATGGCATGCAAAGAGGTGGCTGCCTGTCCCGCAGCTCTGTAGGACTTCGCCACTAGTGTAGACGAGTACCTACAGGCTTTGGATGGGTGCTTAGGCTCACCACGAGAAGAAGCGGTCTGAGGACACAGTTGCATCGCAACAGAGCGTTCAACCGGGGGGAGCCCAGTGTACCCACGGGCAGCGGCCTCATCGAGGGGAGGAAAGGCGGATGAAATCATCGAGCGGTCGCGGGAAGACATGGGAGTCTTCCAGGACTTCGAGATTTCATCATGCACGTCCGGGAAGAAAGGTATCGGAGCCTGACGGGGACGGGGATCCGCAGCCTGACCCAAATACCAATCATCCAGCCGCGAGCGCTCGGGGCAGGGCGGAGGGGTCCACTCTAACCCGATGCTCGTGGCGGCTCGAGACAGCATGGCCGTCATCTCTGGATCAGACTCTGGCACAACTGTAGTCACACCCGAGGGTGGCAGCTGTGATGAATCTTCACTTCCAGCAGACTCAGACCCACCTTGTGATGCCGCAATAGACATCGCGTCCTCCTCTGGAGCGCTAAAGGAAACACGCGGGGCACCCGAAGATGGTCCCGCCGGAATCCCCTGAACACTCACGGGTTGCAACACTGAAGAGGGTGCGGCTGGGCACGGACTGATAGTCGGCGCTTGGTTCCAAACCGTCACCCTCAGATCACCCTGGCCACCAGCCGAAGTACTAGCTCTATTTCTAGAGTCAGTAGATCGGGGTGTGGATGAGGGGACCCTCACTCTTGCGAGATCACTGAGTCTTGATCGTAATGCTGCGATGGTCATGTTCCCACAGAGAGAACATGAGTCATCCACGAGCGCTGCTCTAGCGTGATCAATGCCCAAACACACTATGCAACGCTCGTGCCCATCAGAGTCGGCAACGAGTCTACCGCAACCAGAAGTGCACGGGCGAGGCATCTTTAAAAAGACGTGCCACGTGCAAGCTCTTTTGTGAGAGGAAAAGAAACTCTGACTGTGTTGAAGCGCCCGGGGAGAAACACACTCGCTGTCAAACCACAGACAGATAAGCAGGAAGTGCGCGCTCGCCGGAGATCGCCGTCACACCAACACCAGAGAATCTCGCTCGTCCTGAAGAACTGACAGTACAGGAATGGCTTGTGGAACGAAGGATCACCTTGGCTCCGATGCGAAAACATGCCTATTTGCTGCCAGCGTGCTCCTTAAATACCCACGAGGTGAGGCGGAGTTACGCTATGCAAATTCCGCAGACCCATGGCATTTCTTTGCCATTGGCTCGTTTTGTAGTATTTGAAGTCGATTGGCTTTCTAAGCGAAACCCCCATTCGTCGTCATCCGACGGAACTCGGAGTGACAACGAAAGGGAACCAGAGTTGCAGGAGCTGCAGGATTTTTCTGAAGAACGATGGTCAGTTTAACTGTTCAGGACAAACTAGGGACATTTCTGTAAATGCAGTTATTTTTGTCTTGTGGACTACATGTAAACATCTGCTTAGTTGACAACATTACATTTTCAAAACAACAAAAATCCCACTTAATTAGTTTTAAATATTTACATTAAGATTCTGTAAGGTGTGTGTACAGTAACCTTATGTTTACACACAACTGTATGTGTGTTCTTCTGTAGTGTTGGGTGTACATCTGGTCATGTTAAGTCATGTTTTAATTTCTAAATGAAAATAAATGGAACTAAATTGAATCCCTGTGACGGAGAGAGGAAGTCATGTGCAGACTTTCATGGTAGAATTTAAAGCTGCAGCATGGAAGTAGTTTTGGTTAAAAATAAACAAAATTAAATTTTTCATTTTCAGTCATTTTCAGACCGCAATTTAATAAATGGAGCTGTCTGCTCCTTGCTCCCTGAAACAATTATTAATGTAATATGAAGCCACTCAATGGTGACGAATGAGTTAAGATGAAGTTTATAAGAAAGAAAAACATGTGGCTTTTAACTCTGGTTTCACTAGCTATTTGAGTAAATGAAAACATAAAACTTACATTTAAATGTGAATTTGGCGTCCACCACCGTCTCAGCCGCCATTTAAAAAAAATAAAAGGCGCAATGACTTATGGGGTAGGATAGGCTGCTAAGGATCCATTTATGTATCTCTTCTTTCACGGGGAAACGAAGGGTGCATTTGGCCTTTGCTTTTGAATCAGGGTAGCCTTCATCGCGTATTTGGAGTATCTATCATTTTAGTGCTATAAAATACAAAAAGCACCTGCTGATGTGATTAGTATTTGCCGATTTGTTCAATTTCTCAATGGTGGTCAATTCTAAGGTCGGATCGTTGTCTATGTCTCCCATTCCCTGTGATCGTCTTCATGTTCAGGTTCAGTTATTGTTTCATCGAATTTGCCTTGGAAAATTTCGGACATGGGAAGCACATTTTAGCGGTAACCTTTATTTATCCATCTTTATACACACGAGTGAAGAAACATTCAAAATCAGTAACTCGACGTCATCAAAGTGAAGCTTTAGGTCTAATCATCATGATTTGTTTACTATTATCGGGAGATATTCATCCTTGTCCTGGTCCACACCACGCCAAACCAGTGAATTTATTGGATTTTACGTCGGACTCGGCTGTCTCTCAGGTACGCACTCTGGGTCGCGGGACGTTGCTGTCTGGTTATGTACAACAAATTAACCTCCCTTGCTCTGGTTCGCCGGGTTCTGGTGGCGGCGTCTTGCCCGCGTGGAGTGCTGTGACGAGCGGGGAGGTGGTGGATGCCCAGCGGCTGGGCACTGCCATCATGGACCGGCGTCACACTGGCCCAGTGGATTCCATGTCGGATGTAGCTATCCTTCAGGTACGCACTTTTGGTGGCAGTAAGTCACTGTCTGGCTATGCTCAACACACTAACCTCCCTCGCTCTATCTTGCTGGATGCTGGTGGCGGTGTTGATGCGGGGAGCTTCGCGGCAGAGGAAGCCGAGTTGCCGGGTGTTACCTCGGCCGCAGTTGGCGTTCCGCGGCATGTCCATGCGGGATTGTTGGCGTTTGATGCAGGCCTGGGTTCCCGTGCGGCGAGCGGGAGTGACACGGACTTTCAGAAGAGATCGTTTATTTTAAGACCTGGGAATGAAAGGAATTCTGCTCCGTTGGAGTCACCAAACAATTCCATTTCTGCTAACTCTGGTTTAGGTACTTCACAAGTGTCTGCAAAGTCTATGCAAAATGTAAAAAGTAAAGCTGTAAATCAAGGTATTTTAAAAAATAAGAAATGGGGATTCTTTCAGACAGTAAATCAATCTAGAACAATTTGGGATCCTAAAGTAAAGCCAAAGGGTCTCTTAGGCGGGCATCTTAATATACGAAGTATTATATCAAAGAGTGATCAAATCCATCATCTTTTACTAGACTCTAACTTAGATTTTCTTTGTTTATCTGAGACATGGCTTCATGAAAATTCTCCGTTTGATGCATTAGAGGTACCTGGCTTTAAAGGACAACTCCGGTGCAAAATGAACCTCGGGTGTAATAACACATTGGTACAGACTAAATCGTTCCCTGAGATTTGTTTTCATGATAATCGAATGTAAAGAGTTTTATCTCTAAAAACAGTTTAGCTTATAACGCTAGTATATTGGGCATCGAGTAAGCAAAAAGAGATCGCTAGTTAATACCATTAACAAGGCTCAAATTAGCCCCACACTAACACGGCAGCATAATGAGTGTCCTTACATGCAAACCGAAGCATTGAGAACTTTGTGTATAGTGTATAGACAGTTTAATAAGAAGATACTTTACACAGACAGTACAGCTAGCGCATACAGACAGCAGCCATCTTGGAAAACAGCCTCGATCAGTCAAACCACGAACACGGTGATACGTGAGCTGAACTGTGACTTGGAATCTCATATGGTCCGTTGTTTCCGGAAGAAAGCACTGAGCGCATAAGAGAAGCACTGAACGCAACAGAGAAAATAAAAAAATAAATATAATTTATCTTATCTTCAATATCTACACGTACTGTTCGCTCACCTTCGTGGTTCGATTGATCGAGGCTGTTTTCCAAGATGGCTGCTGTCTGTATGCGCTAACTGTACTGTCTGTGTAAAGTATCTTCTTATTAAACTGTCTATACACTTACAAAGTTCTCAATGCTTCGGTTTGCATGTAAGGACACTCATTATGCTGCCGTGTTAGTGTGGGGCTAATTTGAGCCTTGTTAATGGTATTAACTAGCGATCTCTTTTTGCTTACTCGATGCCCAATATACTAGCGTTATAAGCTAAACTGTTTTTAGAGATAAAACTCTTTATATTCGATTATCATGAAAACAAATCTCAGGGAACGATTTAGTCTGTACCAATGTGTTATTACACCCGAGGTTCATTTTGCGCCGGAGTTGTCCTTTAAATTGTATAGGAGAGATAGGGTTGGTTCTAAGGGAGGTGGTGTTATGATTTATGTGAAAATTACCATCCAGTGTAATGAAATTGCCTGGGCAAATTGTACGGACTTGGAATGTATTGGTTTGAACCTAATATTATCACCACAAATGTCTTTTGTATTAATTGTAATTTACCGCCCACCATCTTCTAATATTATTTTTTATGAAAATCTGAAACAATTACTAAAGCAGTGTGATTTTAACAAAGAAGTTATTATAATGGGAGACTTTAATATCAATTGGGAAGACAAAACCGTAAGAAAGAATCTCAAACAGATAACTGATCACTTTGATCTGAAGCAAATGATTAATGGGCCTACAAGAATAACTAACTCAACAAGTTCTCAAATTGATTTCATTTTTAGTAACCGAGCAGAGAGAATTTTAAAAACTTTTAATATGTTAACAGGCCTTTCTGATCACAATTCGATTCTAGCGGCCAGAAAATTATCTAGCAAGAGATTCATTTCATTTAGAAGTAAATATGACTCTTACGGCATTCTAAAACGTAAACTGGATGATTTCAGAAAGGCAGTTCATCAGATTGAATGGGAGGATTTATTAATCGGAAAAGATCAGGACGAAGACAGTCAAATATTTTCCAAAAAATTAGAGAGTACTATTAATGATTTCAGTTGTAAACTTAATCCTAAAAACAAAAAATATACTGTCCCTTGGATTAATTCAGATATCTTAAAATTAATGAAAAAACTGGATCTTGCCTTAAAAAACAGCAAACAGATCAAAGTTTAGTCATGATAGACAACATTTCGCTATGTTACGGAACAAGGTGGTAAAGTCGTTGAGAAAAGCAAAGGCTGATTTTTTTCTGAGGATAATTAATGAGGCTAGAGGTAATTCAAAAACAATGTGGAATAAGTTGAATTTCTTAAAAGATGACAAAAGAAAGGATAGGTCTTCACTTGAATTGATGGTTAACGGGAAGCTGACTAACAATCCAGCTGATGTAGCCGAAGCACTAAATTATTATTTTGTTGACTCGGTAGTCACAATTACTCAATGTTTTTCCCCTAAGTATACTGAAACTCATACAGTTAATACAGGTGAACAAGCCCTTACTCTAAGGGCAGTCTCTGAATTAGACGTCATAAGAACAATTACATCTCTTAAACCATCTAGAGCAAAGGATATATTTGGTATGGACGTGGTAATGCTTAAAGAGCTTAGTGAGTCGTTGGTTATTCCTATCACTAAAATTATCAATCTTTCAATTTCTCAGGGGATGTTCCCTTGTGCTTGGAAGTCATCTGTTATTGTGCCTATATTCAAAAGTGGTGTTCCTCACTCTGCTAGTAACTACAGACCTATTAGTATTCTACGTATAGTCTCAAAGGTTGCAGAGAAATTGATGGCTGCGCAAATCACTAATTATTTGAATAACAGTTCTTTTGTTTTACATCCAATGCAATTTGGCTTCAGAGCAAACTATTCAACTGAGATGGCAAATTGCTATTTCACTGAGAAAGTTAAGTCTTTATTAGATAAAGGAGGGGTTGTCGGGGCTGTGTTTCTTGATTTCAAAAAGGCCTTTGACACCGTAAACCACAGAATTCTGTTGTCTAAATTATTAAGTTTTAATTTCTCTCCACATACGTTGAGATGGATCGAATCATACTTGTCAGGTCGCACACAGTTTGTTAGTATACAAAATTATAAGTCAGCTCCTCTAAGTATATCCACTGGTGTTCCACAAGGATCTATTTTCAATTCAAAATTCAAATTCAATTCAAAAAAGCTTTATTGTCTATCCCCACAGGGGGGTAGAAAATTGTCTTTAGACAAGGGCTCAACAAACAGTACAATACAAAAGACAACCACACTATTTAAGATACGCCTCCCCCTCCTCCCTTCCCCTCCCCTCCCCTATTTCCTATTTAAAATATCAATGGCAGTCGGAATAAAAGTCTTCTTATACTTGGCCTTTTTCACCAAAGGTACTTTATATCGTCTACCAGATGGAAGTACATTAAATGAACTATGCAGGGGATGAGTAGAGTCTGTCACAATAACAGACGCTTTCCTTTTCACTGCCACAGTGTAAAGATCAGACAGAGTTACTTGTTTCTCACCAATAATTTTACCAGCCATAATTATAATCCTTAACAGTCTATTTTTACATTTGACAGAAAGAGAGTTAAACCAGGATACAATGTTGAAAGTAAGCACAGATTCGATAAGTGATTTATACACCACTGTCAGAATGTCCTTTTCAACATTAAAACTCCTCAATTTCCTCAATAAACCTAGACGTTGATACGTCTTCTTAAAAACAGTTTCTGAGTGCTTATCAAATTTAAACTGGGAGTCAATCTCTGTACCCAGGTATTTAAAAGATCCCACCTGCTCAACTTCCTCTCCATTAAGTATCAAAGGCTTAAAGAGTATACGTGCATTATTATCCCCACAACACATTTCCTTGGTTTTGTTAATATTAAGCTGCAAAGAACTCTCCTCCATCCAGGCTGTGAGAGAATCAACAAAATCAAAATAAATGTCCAGTGATTGGATATCCTTCACACATCCCACCAGTGCCATATCATCTGCATATTTTATAAGCATCAGGTTATCACTATTACAGGTTATCTCGTTTGTATAAATAGAGAAAAGCATTGGGGATAAAACACATCCTTGTGGGAGACCAGATTTTAAAACCACATTCTCTGACTTTACGCCATTTACCATTACATGTTGTGGACGGTCCCTTAAAAAACAATTAATCCATAAGATCAAGGTTCGATGCACCTGTAGCTCCTCCAGGCGCCTCAGAAGTGTGTTTATATTCACAGTATTAAAGGCAGAAGAGAAGTCCATAAATAAGATCCTAACGTATGAATTTGCCAAGTCCAAATACTTTCCAGCCCTGTCCAGCAAAGTGAGGGTTGCATCTTCGACTCCACGCCCCGTTCTATAAGCAAATTGTAAAGGGTCTCGTTTGCCAGTCATTGCCTGGGAGAGTTGCTGACAAACCACTTTCTCCATACATTTACAGAGCACAGATGTTAAAGCCACTGGTCTATAGTCTTCAAGCACCTTAGCATGAGCCTTTTTTGGTAACGGGATGATGGTACTTTCCTTCCAGGAATGCGGTACAACATTAAAGTCAAGAGACAGCTGAAAAAGTTGTGTCAACACACCCTTCAACTGAGATGCACATTCCCTCAGTACCTTGCCTTTTATTCCGTCCGGTCCCGATGTCTTTTGGGGTTTGACTTTCATTAGAACCTTTTCCACAATCTGTTCCTCAATTATTATGGGTGAAAAGTCAGAATGCTCTGTCGGAGTCCAGCTCATCTGAATAGTTATTATTAAAACGAGCATAAAACTCATTCAGTTCAGTAGCAAAGCAGGCAGGGTCCGGACATTGGATATTGTGTTGCTTCTGGTTTCTTCCCATCATAGTGTTTAGGCCTTGCCAGGCCATCCGTGCATTACCTCTTGTAAACTTTTCCTCAACCTTACGTTTATATTGCTTTTTGGCCCCCTTAATTTTTTGCTTAAATTCTTTCTGTAAAAGGTTAAAACCGTATTTGTCTCCATTTAAAAAAGCTATTTTTTTAAGATTTAAACAATGTTTCAGATCTTTTGTAATCCAAGGCTTATTGTTAGGGTAACACCTCACATGTTTTACAGGAATAGTACTATCTACACAAAAATCTACATACCCAGATATGGAAGCATTGAGCATATCTACATCATTTCCACAGTCCTTAAAAAATACATTCCAATCTGTTACTTCAAAGCATCCTTTTAGTTTTTCAGTGGAATCAAAGTCCCATACCTGGATAGTCTTACTTTTCACTTTCTCAGTTTTAAGTTTTTGCCTATATCGAGGCAGAAGTAGAACAGTATTATGATCGGAACGACCAAGAGGTGGGCGTGCCTTGGAGATGTAAGCACTTGGTATATTTCCATAGCACAAGTCCAGTGTTTTGTTCAGCCTAGTGACAGACGTGACATATTGCTCCAGATTCGGCAGGTGTGTAGCAACGTCACATCGATTAAAATCTCAGAGCAAAAACACCGGCTGATCTCCAACTTTATTTACAATATTATTAAAAATGCCTGCAATGCTTTCAGCAGCTAACATAAAATCCGGTCCCGGGACGTACACCAGTATCACCATTATTTGAGTAAATTCTCGAGGGAGATAATGCGGTCGAAAGGAGACCACCATAATTTCATAATGTTTTGAGCAAACGGTTTCCTTCAGCGTAAAGTTCGTTGCCCATCTGTTATTCACAGCCATACACAGGCCCCCACCAACAGTTTTCTGAGTTTTAAAAGTATCTCGATCAAACCGAATCAAAGTAAATCCATCAAGGTGAAAATCTGCTGTTTCCTGGGAGAGCCATGTCTCAGTAAAACAGAAAAGGCTTGTGCGACGATAATCTTCATCAAATTTGATCAACGCAGACAGTTCGTCAATTTTATTTCTCAGGGATCTCACATTTGATAAGGTGATAGCAGGTAAGGGCAGTTTAGTACCTCTTCTCCGTAGCCTTTTAAGTATTCCTCCTCTCGAACCCCTTTTCCTCCGTTTCGCTTTAAACTTTTTCCAACTGATGCCAACCAAGAGACATTTTGGGACATTTTTAAAAAGTGTTGAATCCGTTGTCGGCAAAACAGCAAGCGGGCGCAAATCCAGCAATAGTCCACGTGAGTACACCAGATTTTCCACGGTTGATATACATGCTCCAGTCTGCGTTGTCGGTATTGTCCACAAAGCCCAGCTTGGTTGAGAAATAATCACCAGAAGGCTCAGAATTGTCCAGAAGTTAGCCATCTTGCGTATAAATAATAAATTAAGAAAACTACAAAACACTTGATATAAAAACAAACAAAACACACATTAAACACGGAGCCTGTGTCACGAGTCGCACGAGCAGCGTTGCGCCCCGGAAGTTTGTGAAAAAAAAAAAAAAAAAAAAAAAGATTTTTTGAGATTTTTTGGGTCCTTTACTTTTTACGTTGTACATCAATGATCTTCCATCTGTCTGTCCTAATGCTAACATTCAAATGTATGCAGATGACACTGTTATTTATATACACGGAAGTAGTGCGTCACAAGTTGCAAATTAACTTACAGAATCCCTGGTTCATCTTGCGGCGTGGCTAGAACAATGCTGCTTACAGTTAAACATCTCTAAAACAGTGTGTATGTTTATCACCAAAACTAAGAATTTAAGTATAGTGCCAGATGTATTTGTATCAGGGGAAAGATTACAAGTTGTATCTGAATATAAGTACCTTGGTATTCTGATTGATTCCAAACTTTCATTTAAGGCGCAGGTTAAAAAGGTCTGTAACCGGATCAGATTTAGTTTATCAAATTTTAGATTTATTCGTGATTATATGTCGTCTGAAGCCGCTTTGATGTATATGCATTCCATGATTATTTCTCATATTACCTACTGTTTAACTACTTGGTCGCAAGCTAGTATTACTACTCTGAAACCACTAGAGTCTTTGTATAAACAATCACTAAAAACTCTCGATAAGAAATCAGTTCGGTTTCATCACTGCTCAATATTAAAAAAATACAACTTACTAAGCTGGGATAACTTGATAAAATATGTACATATCTGTTTGCTGTTTAAGACTTTACATAGCCTGTCTTCACCATTAAAACAGTTTGTGAACATTAGAACAACTGCTCACCGATCTACAAGGGGTGGGGAAAGAGGGGACTGTATTATCCCTCTCAAAAGAAGTACCTTTAGCCAGTCTGTGTTTTCGGTCAAAGCTGCAAGGGAATGGAACTCCGTCCCATCAACAATTAGACGATTACATGCTTTTGGTTCTTTTCGGTCTCATCTTAAAAAATGGTTACTGACAATTCAGCACTGTCAACATTAGTATTGTATTCTTGACAATAGACTTAGGCTATTTGTACCAATTGTTCTTGGCTTTGTTGCTCTCTTGTGTTGCCATCTTTCTCTTTCTCTCTCTCTTTCCTTTCTCTCATGTTTATTTTGTTTTAGATAATATACGTTTATTTTTGTTATTTTATTATTTTTTTTTATTATTTTTTTATGATGTGTATATGTGTGATGCTCTGTCTCTGTTTTTAGGGCGACTATTTAACATTCTGTCAAGGGTCTACGGATGAAAAATAGCCTTTTTGGCTAATTCTGGCACGTTTACACTTGTTTATTAATGTGCATTGACCCTATAAAAAAAAAAATAAATAAATAAATAAAAGCACAAGAAAAGCTAAAATCGGGTTAAAGACAGAAAATGCTTTTACCACAATAAGAAAACTTTAATTTATTGTGAAAATTAAATTGAATCTCAGTATGGGGGTCTTCACAATTCTTATCCAAGAATAAAAAGCAAAATACATGACGAATCTAAACTTTGAAAATTCCTTATTAAAAAAATGTTCACTGTAAAACCCAACAAGTTAAGATAACTAATTTCATTTGAGGTAACCGATTGCCTCAATTAATTTAAGTTTAAAAAAAACAATAGTTATGAGTACTCTGAACTTATTTTATTCGAGTTCACTAAAACAATAATATTTCTTAAAACACAATTAAACTTTACACTGCATTTAATACTGTATATGTCACGATTGTGGTGTAGAAAAAGACAGGCTGAGGCAAAAAGCTCCAATGCAAAGATTTACTCAAAATCAAACAACAAACAAGTACAGGCAGGCAGAGGGTACACTCACAAATCACTATAACGTTACAAGAACCGACCAAGACAGACACAAACGTGACATTACTCCCCCCCCCCCCCCCCCCGGAAGGCACGACCTCGCGCCGAAGAAAGACCCAGGGCGGAGAAGGATGAGCAGGCGGCCATGGCGTAGCCGGACGTGCAGGCGGCCAGGGCGGAGCAGGACGTGCAGGCGGCAAGGGCGGAGCAGGACGTGCAGGCGGCCAGGGCGGACCAGGACGTGCAGGCGGCCAGGGCGGAGCAGGACGTGCAGGCGGAGCAAACCCTTCGGGCAGCCATGGCGGTGAGGACCCTTCGGGCGGCCAAGGCGGAGATGATGGAGGAAGGAACCATGGAGGAGGCGGGGCTGACGACTCCAGGGAGCCAACTGATGGAGGCGGAGCAGGTGATCGAGGAGATCAGGGTGGAGCCGTAGAGCCGACGAGACAGGGCGATGTCAAAGGACTGGAGGGACATGGTGAGACCGACGGCTCCGGCGACCGAGGCCAAGACGGGGATCCTGAAAACCGTGGCGGAGCCGGAGCGACCAAGGACCAAGGTGGAGCCGGAGGGAGAGAAGAGCCCAACTGAGCCCGAAGGATGGAGTGACGAGGCGAAGCCAGAGGAGGGTAGTCCCAGGGCGAGGGCGGGTCGATGAAGGACCAAGGGGGAACCGGAGGGACGAAGAAGCCCGTTGGAATTGGTGGGCTGAAGGGCCACGGCGGAGGTGAGGGAGGTAAGAGCCACGGTGGAGGTAATGGACCGGAAGGCTGAGGCAGAGTCCAGGTAGAGGAGGTCCGAGGATAAGACTGGGGATCCCCTGACCCTGATGGAGTTGGTGGCAGGCAGACCCACGGCGACTCCACCTCCTTGAAGCACTCCGGGGGAGCAGTGGGGCTGCCAGGCAGTGGTGGAGGAAAGGTCAAAACGTGATGGTTAGGAGGAGGTGGGAGAGGGAGGCTGGGTGGGAATTCGGGCTCTGGCGCAGGATCAGCGGGCTCTGGCGCAGGATCAGCGGGCTCTGGTGCAGGATCAGCGGGCTCTTGCTCGGCTTGGCTGGACGGAACCAGCGGCGAAGAGGGCTTTGAGCTGGGCAGGACCAGTGGCGAAGGAAGCTCTGGGCTGGACGGGACCAGCGGCGAAGGAAGCTCTGGGCTGGACGGGACCAGCGGCGAAGGAAGCTCTGGGCTGGACTCATGGGCTGTAGCTGATGTGTGTGCTGCCCACACACACAAAACAGCCACGGACACCACAATGAGCGCTGTGTCTTCCAGAGCAGACTCAAGTGCAGCATGAACAGTCTCTGGCAGGGCGGACAACACATGCTCAGTCTCTGGCGGGCAGGCGACGGTCTCTTGCTGGACAGCTGTGAAGCGAGGAACCCATGGGGCTGGCTGTGTCCCGGATCTAGGCTCGACACTCTCCAGACACCGGATGACGGTCACCCTCCAGTCTAGTCCGCTGGTGTCTGTGAGGTCCATGGGTTGGTTGAACGTAGCCCCGATCCGGGACAATGTGCACAGGGCCTCATCCCTCAAGTCACTGGTGACTGCAATGCGGCAAAAGTCCCGGGCAAAAGAAAAAAAGTTTTGGCTCTCCTGAGCCAGGACGATTATCTTGACCCCATCGTCCATCTTGGGGCGGTCGGTTCTTCTGTCACGGTTGTGGTGTAGAAAAAGACAGGCTGAGGCAAAAAGCTCCAATGCAAAGATTTACTCAAAATCAAACAACAAACAAGTACAGGCAGGCAGAGGGTACACTCACAAATCACTATAACGTTACAAGAACCGACCAAGACAGACACAAACGTGACAGTATATAGTTGAAACTTCACTTTATTGAGTAAAAACAGTGAAATGACAAACTTTAAATGAACTCAGAGCACTTGCAGTTACTGCTAGCTCACAATATCACACAAAGTCAAATCCAATGAGTTAAGCTAACTCATTTCATTTGAGGAAACCGATTGCCTCAATTCATTTAAGTTTATAAAAAAACAATAGTTATGAGTACTCTGAAATTATTTCAGTTGAGTTCACTAAAAGTAGATATTGCAGTCAAGAAATTAAGTGATTAATTAAGTGATTAATTAAGTGATTGTTGAGCATTAATGATGAACACCTGCTGTTAACATCACTGAAGGAAAGAGAAACACAAGAACTACAACTGACTTCCAACCACAACATTAGATGAAATCAACTGAAGATAAAATATGTTTAAATCTCTCAAGATCTGAGCAGAGGAGGATTGAACAACTCCACAAACAGCATTACCAGCTTCACTTATTACTAACCAGTTTGACTTTTATCATGCGTCTACAGAAGTTGTTATTGTGAATGAACAGAGGTTTAGATGAAGATGATTTATTGAGTGTCATTTAAAGACACCATGATAGTGGTCAATGTTTGCTTTTGTTGGGCTCTTGACCCTTGACTGTATAAAACCAGTTTTTTTCTCTGGCTGCTGTAACTGAGTGTTTATATAACACATTTGTTATGGCACAAAAGCCAAAAGAAAATGTTGTTTTGATAATGATTTATGGAACGCTGAATCATCATTTGGTGTCTTGATTCTCTAATCATTTCTAGAGAATAATCTCTGATTACCCCTCTGATGGTCTTCAAAAAAAAGTCACACTCGTGGTCTTCGGGGTCTATTGGACCCCAGACAACAACATTTAATTTTTTAACCGAACAATATATTTTTTTTTTTAACAAATATAATTTTACTCTGTTTATTAATGTTTTTACTCAACATTTGTGCAGTTTTTGGAGAATTTATGAATTTTTTTTTTCCTATAAATAAATAAATAAATATTAAATTAAATAGGATTTTTACAAAAAAACAGCATTTTATGTTAAATAAACTTTATAAAAGACCCAGATTTCTAACTTTCATTCCTGGGGATACCATGGATAATTTTACAAGGTTTAATGTAAGATTTTTGCCCATTTTTTGGAAAATACAGGTTAAAATTTGTAATAAATCACTTTAACCACTAGATGGCTATAGAGCTCCATTATATGCTTTTTGCTATTTGAATTACTGAAAGATTTAGTTTCTAAAGTTGGATTCAGTTGGATTCATATCTAAATATTATAAAATCACAATTATAACAAAAATAAAATAATTTTTGTCAAAATTTAGCATTTTTTGTACTGAAAAAACACTATGGATGGTAAACCGCATGACTTCTGCAGACAGGGTTGGAGCAGGTTTGGCACTTCACTGTTGTGTTTGTTGTTGTGTGTGTGTGTGTACATTTTATTTTTATTTTTATGTGTACAGTGTCACCAATTTATTTTTGTGGTGGTTCTTCATTTTGTATGATTTTATTTGACAAATTATAAGACTTTTTATAGCCTTACAAATGTATTCCTGTGTGTGTGTGTTTGTGTGTCTGTGTGTGTGTGTGTGTGTGTGTGTGTGTGTGTGTATGTGTGTGTGCGCACATTTTCAATGCGTCTAAGTGTTACCAATTAATTTTTTTGGTGGTTCTGCATTTTAGATTATTTTATTTTACAAATGATAAGAGAACAGTTTTTATAGTCTGTATGTATTCCTGTATAAATGTATTCCTCTTTATGTGTGTGTTTGTGTGTGTGTGTGCGCCTGTGGTGAGCATGATAATTTTGGATTGTGGATGTTTTTTGCATTATTGGAAGTGTGCCACTTTATTTCTGTCATTTCTGTCTATGTGTTCTGCGTTGTTTCTGATTTTGATGATGTTATTTTGTCTATTTTGATTGCGGGGTCCAATAGACCCCGAAGACCACGAGTGTGACTATTTTTGTCACGCAAACATAAAAACAGATATCAAAATTTTTTTTTATTTTTTTTGGTAGATCTAGAAAGTGTTGAGAGCCGTAGAAAGTTTCAAACCATTTGGACAAAGAGAACATTTTTTTTAATTTGAGCAAAAGTAATTTGGGGTCCAATAGACCCCGAAGACCATCAGAGGGTTAAACAGGTGATATATAACTTATATTATTCATTTATAAAAGAACTGTGATTCTGCTGCAAGGCCCATTGTTGTTTCAATCAGATTTTAAAAACCTCTATGGCAGGGGTGCCCAATCCTGCTCCTGGCGATCGACTGTCCTGCACAGTTCATCTCCAACCCTAATCAAACACACCTGCCTTTAATTTTTAAGTGATCCTGACGTGCTCTGAAGACCTTAATTGGTTGCTTCAGGTGTGTTTGATTAGGGTTGGAGATGAACTGTGCAAGACAGTCGATCGCCAGGAGCAGGATTGGGCACCCCTGCTCTATGGTATCATGCTGACTTGTGTTTCTCTTTCCTTCAGTGATTCTGCTTGTTAACAGCAGGTGTTCATCACTAATGAGCAAACATCACTTAATTGATGATTAATTAACTTAACTATACAATTATTATTCAATTATCATTCTGGGATCTAGAAATGTTATATAACTCATTCAGTTTGAGTTGTTTCAGTCATTCAAGCCACTTTTAGTATTATAAAAGTGTTTCAGTATTATTTGAGTGCAGTGAACTCAATTTAATTGAGTAAATATTACTGTTAGGTTTTACAGTGTACCGAGATTTTAAATAACTAGAGATGGAACTTTTTGTACACCACGTGCAAACCACCGAAATCGGTTGATAAATGTAAAGGTTATTTTTGTTTTTATCCAGAAAAACCGCAACCGGACGCGATCACAACAATGTTCCAAAGCGGCCAATAGGGCGTCTATGAATTTATTATGTCTGTGGTCACGAACAGTCACAACATACCAGGATTGAGGAGTTTACAACCTGTGGACTCACCTTTCCAGAAACACCTGCAAACTTTTGGATTACACTATTCTTGGACTGTACATACACTGGTGGACACTCACATTGGGACTCATCAACACGCTAGGATTCTTGGACTGTTCTAGGTTTATAGTGATTTCGACTGCTTTTAACACACTGAGTTTTTCTGCTTTAATTGTGTTGTTTTAAAGTCTTATGTGAACATAGTGAATGCACCATTCTTATTTAAACTTATCTTTGTTTTATGTCTCATTCTTTTAACCACTATCGATCTCAGACTGTAAAGTCTGACCCAATTTTAAATCTTGTAACCAAACGATTTGGCAGAACGTTACAACTTTTATAACAGTTATGTTATACAATCATTATATGCCACCAGAAATACACATTATATATAAATAGATTAGTCTATGTGGAAATTAATTTTTTCTCCGTTATTTCTAAGCCTTAACTGGCACAAAATACAGTGTATCACAGATCACATCAGGTCATCTGTACTGTATTTGCTTGTTTTGCTCTCTTTGACCAGAAGGTGGTAATGTGAGCAAATGAAGCCTTAAGAAATGAACCCTTTTGTGAACCACTTGGCTGAAAAGCTCAGGCTTCATCTTGCCACCACTAGTAGGCTTAATTCTTCACAGAAAATGTTTTCCTTTAGTCCAAATAATGGCAAGTTTGCAGTCCTCACTTTCCAGTCCTGCTTGCTGCTCTGCCCTGAGTGTGTGTGTGTGTGTGCTTGAAATCGCCCCCTATACCCTTAAATACGGCACTATCTGAGGGGACCGCCATTTGTAGTGGTGTCCGAAACCATAGTGGACGTTATTGAGTGCACTCATTCAATCCCACAATGCACCGCAATAACGAGTGTACAACCGATGTACGCTCAACCCGCTCAACGGCTAGAGAATACCCATAATGCACTGTGAGAGTTGTGCGCTGAATGATCCATCCGGTCTCAGCTTTCTGGTTCCCCAGCTCCATCCTTACCTCCCGCTGGTTCACAACCTCCTTTTTTAAGCACTTTCACAACAGTCACACAGATTGAAGTCGAGGGTCTCATCAAAAAAATGAAGCCTTCCACCTCTCCCCTGGATCCCTTCCCTACAGCACTCATTAAATCAAATCTGTCGGCCATTAGTCCCCTTCTTACACAAATAATAAACCATTCATTAAATTCTGGCCATGTCCCACCCGCACTTAAAACCGCCATTATCAAACCTCTTCTGAAGAAACCCAACCTCGACCCAGAATGTCTCGCCAATTATCGGCCAATCTCTCATCTTCCATTTTTGTCCAAGGTGCTAGAAAAAGCTGTTACTGTGCAGTTACAGGAACATCTACAATGTCACTCATTGTTTGAAACATTTCAATCTAGTTTTCGTACTGCCCATAGTTCAGAGACTATTGAGGGTAACTAATGACCTTCTTATTTCTGCAGATTCTGGATCCCCCTCTTTGCTCATTCTCCTTGACCTTTCAGCGGCTCTTGATACTGTAGATCACCATATCCTCCTAAGTCGTCTCCACTCTGACATTGGTCTCCGTCATTCCACACTGGACTGGTTTACCTCTTACCTCGCTGACAGGACAGAGCAGGTAAAACGGGGTTGCCTTAGGTGGGGTTCGAACCCGGGTCTGCAGTGCTCAAGTGCAAGGTGTCTTCCACTGAGCTATCTCCCCAACAGTTGAACCCAAAAGCAGAAGAGAAATGATCCAGAAAGTCTGTGTTCCTTTCCAAAAATATAATCTTTACTTGAAGAAAAAATACAAAGTACAAATAAACAAGGAAAGCCGAGCTTCCATTAAACAGAGAAACAAAATAGACACGAGGGTCAAAAAGGCATAATAAAGAACAAACTTAACTTGAGAACTGATCACAAAGCACTGAGACACAAAGTACATAGTCTCAAGACTGAACACAAAGGCAGGGAACAAACAGACTTATAACGGGCTAGACACAGGTGATGGGAATGAGGGTTAACGAGCAGAGTGCTGAACAAGGTTAGGGATGTTGGCACCATCTGCAGGAGTGGAGAGAACAGGACCCAGAGTATAAGTGCCATCTGTAGGCCTGGAATGAGCATGGCATAGAATACTCAAGGAGAGCACCCCCTGCTGGTCAGGAAGGGAACAGCAACCCAAAGATGAGATCTTTACAGGAGCCCCTCCCCTAGGAACGGCTCCCGACGTTCTTCTGGCAGTTCCCTCGGGCCCGGTGAAACTCTGAGATTAGAGTCGGATCCAGGATGTATCGAGCAGGAACCCAGGTCCGCTTCTCCGGACCATAGCCCTCCCAGTCCACCAGATATTGAGTTCTCCCGTGGACCTGGCGAGAATCAAGCAGTCTGCGGACCGTGTAAGCTGGCCTGCCATCAATGATGTGAGGTACTGGGGCAGGCTTCCTAACTGAGGACAGAGTAGAGCAAACAACAGGCTTCAACCGGGAAACATGAAAAGTGGGGTGAACCTTCATGGACCTGGGCAGATGGAGTCGATAGGAAATTGGGATTAATCCTCCGGAGGACCTTGAATGGACCGATGTATCGTGGGGCCAGCTTGCGGGATTCCACCCGCAGAGGAAGATCTCGGGTTGACAGCCATACTCTTTGCCCTGAGCGAAGCGTGGGTCCCACCCTCCGGTGTCGGTTAGCCTGCCTCTGTTGTTGTCGGGTGGCTCTCAATAAGGCAACACGTGCTCTTTG
This sequence comes from Tiaroga cobitis, assembly GCA_030578255.1. Lineage (NCBI taxonomy): Eukaryota > Metazoa > Chordata > Actinopteri > Cypriniformes > Leuciscidae > Tiaroga > Tiaroga cobitis. The sequence continues at coordinate 253,429 of CM060599.1, read as the reverse complement.
CCAGGAACGTCGGCACGGCGGACCAGCTGAGTAGCAGCAGGGACGTCAACCTCTGGCTCCTGTCCAGGAAACAGAGGGGGAGAGAAACCATACTGACATTCAAAAGGAGACATGTCTAGGGAGGAATGGTAAAGGGTGTAATGGTAAAGGGTGTTAGGAATGGTAAAGGGTGTTATTTGGGCAAATTCAGCCCAAATTAATCGAGAGCTCCATGTGGATTGATTGTCGGCAACCAAGCATCTTAATGTCCTTTTAATGTCTTGATTTACCCTCTCTGTCTGGCCGTTGGACTGGGAGTCGAAGCCAGAAAGACAGACTGATGGAAGATCCGATGAGCCGGCCAAATGCCTTCCAGAACCGGGAAGTAAACTGTGGACTCCAGTCGGAAACCATATCCTGCGGGAAGCCGTGGATCCTGAACACATGCCTCATCAATAGTTCTGCTGTTTGGTTTGCTGTGGGGAGCTTAGCAAGTCTTTGAAAATCTATCCACCACCACCAGAATTACCGTATTTCCTTGAGACTGTGGTAAGCCTGTGATGAAGTCCAAGGAAATGTGGGACCAAGGGCGTCTCGGAATAGGAAGTGGGTGTATCAAGCCTTGAGGATGGGTTCTAGGCTCCTTATTCTGGGCACAAACAGAGCAAGCAGCGACAAAGGCCCGGACATCTTTGTGCAGTTTAGGCCACCAGAACCTCCTCTGGACAAGCTTGCATGTTCTGGTAGTACCCGGGTGTCCAGAAGGGAGGGAAGCATGAGCCCACTGCAATACCTTATAACGCAGACCTTTAGGGACAAAGAGGCGCACAGGAGGGCCATTACCTGGTCTAGGCTGCTGCAGTTGAGCCATCTTGACAGCCGTCTCAATATCCCACTGGATAGGGGCCATCACCCTGGAAGTGGGGATAATGGGTTCTGGAACGGATTCCTCCTCTTGTGGCTCAAACTGTCTCGAGAGTGCATCTGGTTTGAGATTCTTGGAACCTGGGCGATAGGAAAGAGTGAAGTTAAATCGGTTAAAAAAGAGAGCCAAACGAGCTAGTCGAGAGTTCAACCTCTTCGCCTCCCAGATGTAAATGAGGTTTCTGTGGTCCGTCCATATAAGGAAAGGGTGTTTGGTCCCCTCCAGCCAATGCTTCCACTCTTCCAATGCCATTTTAATGGCCAGCAGCTCCCTGTTCCCAATATCATAATTCTTCTGAGTTGGGGTGAGTCGACGAGAGAAAAATGCACATGGGTGAAGCTTGTTATCACTCCTACTCCTCTGTGATAAGACAGCTCTCACCCCCACATCTGAGGCATCCACCTCCAACACAAAGGGCATCTCTGGATCAGGGAGAGTTAGGATTGGTGCAGATGTGAAGAGTTGCTTCAATCTATTGAAGGCTTGGTTAACTCTGCTGGTCCACACAAATGGCTTGGCCGACTTCTTAGTCAGTGCAGAGAGAGGTTCTGCAACAGAACTGAAGTTTCTAATGAACCTCCTATAAAAATTGGAAAAGCCTAGAAATCGCTGTACCTGCTTCACAGAAGTTGGATGGGGCCAACTCAGGACTGCCTGAATCTTGCCAGGATCCATATGGAGGCTGCCCTTGGACACATGGAAGCCTAGAAATGAGACTGCTGGAACATGAAACTCACTCTTTTCCAACTTCATAAAGAGTTTGTGTTTCAGCAGCTGGACCAACACCTGCCGAACATGCTGAACATGTTCCTGGTAGTTGCGAGAAAATATGAGTATGTCATCAAGATACACAAACACAGATGTATTCAGCATCTCTCTAAGAGCATCATTAATAAATGCCTGGAAGACGCCTGGGGCATTAACCAGGCCGAATGGCATTACCTGGTATTCGTAGTGGCCCGTTGGAGTGTTGAATGCAGTCTTCCACTCGTCTCCCTCACGGATTCTCACTAGATGGTAAGCATTACGAAGGTCCAGTTTAGTAAATATGGTGGCACCCTGCAAGATCTCAAAAGCCGTGGTCATGAGGGGAAGAGGGTACCGGTTCTTGATGGTAATATGGTTTAAGCCTCGGTAGTCTATGCAGGGTCGGAGGCTGCCATCCTTCTTTTCAACAAAGAAAAAACCAGCTCCTGCAGGTGAGGTGGAAGGACGGATGAATCCACTGTCCAGAGCTTCTTTGAGGTATTTGTCCATGGCTAATCTTTCAGGACCAGAGAGAGAGTAGAGCCTCCCACGAGGTGGGCAGGTACCAGGAACCAGTTCAATAGGGCAATCATAAGGTCTATGAGGGGGCAGTGAGGCAGCTCTGTCCTTACTGAAGACTTCATAAAGGTCTGCATACTCCGGGGGAACTCGGGATAACTCGGGAAGCTGAGCTAGAGACTTGGTTTTAGCTGGCTCCATCTTGGGAACAGCCATGACCTCCGTGGACAGTGTCTCGGGAACAGAGGCAGATCTCCACATGGAGATATCGGGCAAAGGTTCTGGGAGTGATTCTAGTAGATTGAGGGAACAGCAGAAGGCAATGTCTGAGACTCGACAGTTAGTTCCCCAGGTTCTAACAATCCCTCGGGACCAGTCAATGAGAGGGTTGTAAGCGGTCAGCCATGAAAAGCCAAGGATTAGAGGGGGTTTAGGAGAATAAAAAAAAAACTGTATCTGTTCCTGGTGTTGCCCCACTCTAAGCTGGAGAGGTGGGGTACAATGATTAACCTGTCCTGAATCCAGAGGGCTGCCATCAACTGCCGTAATGTTAAGGGCTGAGCATCACAGGCTGAATAGAAAGTCTCTTGGCCATCTCAAAGTCCATAAAACTCCCAGCGGCCCCAGAGTCTACAAAGGTCTACTTAAAATAAAACGTTGCGCTTTTCTAAGCGTGTAAAGTGGATAACTATAATATATGGCGGAATACAACAACAAGTGCTTGGGAGCACTTCGACTCGGCGCATACGGTATATATCTGTGGACTCGGCGCAGTAATATCATCACTCCGGAGAGGGAGAGGATTTTTCACGAGAGATGATATTACTGCGCCGAGTCGAAGTGCTCCCAAGCACATGCTGTGGTATTCCGCCATACATTATAGTTATCCACTTTACACGCTTAGAAAAGCGCAACGTTTTATTTTGTGTCACCGTCCTTGGTCGAGTTACACTACTCGTGTAACTGTATTTAAATAGGGAAAACGTGGAGGTGTTGGCTCGCTTCTCTTCTTGGCCCGTATTGAATAAACTGGGCTAGTTAAGTGCGATCAAAGTGTCTCGCGCGCCGTGCACGCACTGAGACGAGAGAGGTATGTATCAACTCATCTTAGTTAAGGGAATATCATAGTTTAATATGAAAAACCGGTGGAGTATCCCTTTAATTACATAACTTGGAGTTCAGAAAGAAGTTAGAACTACCACTTGAGGTGTAGGAAATAGGGGTGTAAATATGAATCGATTCGCATCGATGCATCGATTATACAGCCAACGATTCAATGCATCGATGCGTCCGCAAGAGAATCGATTAATGCGTTTATTTTGCCGCCTGTCTATTTTCGGCATCCGCTCCGACATGTGCGTGCAACCTACTCCTAAGCTGCGGGTGGCGCTAACCTCATTATTGTTGTACTTCAGATGCGTTACTTACGTTTCACGTTCACACACATTGTTGAGTCTGACTTTAAAGAACAATGGAACCGTCACAGCGAGTTGGCAATGAAACTGAATTGTTACACACTCCAGTCGGCGTCAAGTCATGGGTGTGGAAGCATTTTGGCTTCAGGAAAACTGAGTAAGAGATGTTGCCGTTTGCAAAGAGAAAGGCTGTCAGTCTGAGATAAGATACTGCGGCAATACGTCGAATCTATCCGCACACCTGAAAAGGCGCCATGGTATTGATGATAGCGAGTCCGAGTGTAACGTTAAAGAAAGAACACAGGCTTCCACGCCCGCCAAATCACTGACAACGTTTTTTGCTCTAAAGTTGTCGAGCACTTCAAAAAGAGCAAAAAACATCACCAAAGGCAATGCGTTTTTTATATGCAAAGACATGAGGCCCTATAGCGTCGTAGAGAACGTCTCAGGTTACGAATGTAACCTCTGTTCCCTGAGAACAGGGAACGAGACAATACGTCATCGACGTTATGGGGAACGCCTCAGGCGTGACAGGTGTCTGAAATCACTATCAAATCACGTCAATCACATTGACCGGCGACAGCCCGTGAATCATTAGCGTGAATGATTAACGTGCGACCTGGAAGTATATAAGGGCGCCTTGCAAACATGACAAATCACCTTATCGTCTGAAGGGACTGTACGGCAGGCAAGCCCCGAGGCATGGCAGGGAGACGTATTGTCTCGTTCCCTGTTCTCAGGGAACAGAGGTTACATTCGTAACCTGAGACGTTCCCTTTCGAAGGGAACTCAACAATACGTTATCGACGTTATGGGGAACGAAATACCCACTCCGCCATGCTGAGGGGAGTGCATGCCCTCAGGCAGTGACAACTGTCCGAACCAGCAAATTCAAATGAAATGCTAGAACCACTCACCTTCAGGTCACACTGGGCTGTCAGTGACAGCATTCCCTATGGTCATAGCCCAAGCTATAAGCCTAGCAGGAAAACCTCCATAAACATGGTTAAATGAAAAGGCCTACCTGGGCCTGCTCAAAGGCCTAGGACCACAACTTCAATTAGAAGGGGTCCCTTCTAGGGAATGTGGCTAGGGAACCCGAAGGAACCCCAGCCAGTCACTATTCAGGGGAACGTACTCACCCCGAAGTGCCACCAGGACGGCCTGACCTGGCGTCAGAGCATAGACACTTAGTCTGGCCACTTCCTGTCTGTCCGAAGACAGAGCCTCTGGACACTTGCCTTAAGTAAGGCATCCAACCCGAGGGACTGCGAGCTGGCAGTGAACCACTCGGCCCGGATCTCAGAGACGGGACATCCCAGAGAGTATGACTCAGCAAGTGCTTTCCAACCCTTACCAGCGAGGGGAGTTTCTCTACTCGATCCATGGATCTACCCAGTGCTTGTGATTCAAACACTGAGGAGGCCTGTGAAGGCCTAAGGGCTGATCTAACTGGGAGGCCTCACGAGAGGCCTACGACCATCTGACCAGACTCAGGAGTCCGCGTGCTCATAGTGACCCTCTGTGAGGGGAGCACATGGTCCGCCTGGTACACTTTAGTCGAGCCAGGGCGCAAGCTCGCCTTCAGCAGCTGCCTGATAAGGCCAGCTGAAAATGATAGCAAGAGGCCACAAGCCTCCTGAACCCAGCACCGCTAGGAAACCACTCACAGGGAGGCCTGGAGAGGCCTACAACCTGATAACCACAGTATGTGGGGACCCTCAGGGAGGCCTGGAGAGGCCTACAACCTGATAACCACAGTATGTGGGGACCCTCAGGGAGGCCTGGTGAGGCCTACTACCTGACCGTACTCACTCAGGGAGGCCTGGGGGAGCCTACTACCTGATAACCACAACCTGTGGAAACTCACCGTCAGAGAGGCCTGGTGAGGCCTACTACCTGACCGTTCTCATTCAAGGAGGCCTGGAGGAGCCTACTACCTGATAATCACAGCATGTGGGAACTCACCCTCAGGGAGGCCTGGTGAGGCCTACTACCTGACAGCCATAATATCTGGGAGCATTTTCTGTTACCCGATAGAAAGTCAGGCTAGCTGTTCAGTTACCTGACCTTGGGCTTGTCTCCAGGGAGGCCTGGTGAGGCCTACTACCTGATAACCATCTCAAATGGGAATTCACCTTCAGGGAGGCCAGGTGAGGCCTACTACCTGATAGCCAATGTAGGTGAGGATTCGCCTTCAGGGAGGCCGGGTGAGGCCTACTACCTGATAAACATCTTAAATGGGAAATCACCTTCAGGGAGGCCTGAGTGGCCTACTACCTGATAGCAACTGGTAGCTGAGTTCGGGTGACAGTTCCAAGGCGGCCTGTTAAGGCCAACCAGCTGGGGACTCGCCTATCAGGGAGGCCCGGTTGGGCCTACCAGCTAATAGCAAGTCAATTCCTACAAAGGAACACTGTTGGGAACCATACTACACCAACGTAACTATTGGGCCCACTCACAGGAGGCCTAGTACGGCTAGCTACCTGCAGCAGCTATAAAGTATGTCCCACAACGTTGGGACTCACCTCCGAGGAGGCCTGTTAAAGGCCTACTACCCACCGGTGAGTCAACTGCCCGAACCACCAAGGCCAACTATTTCTCTCGAGAAGTGGCCTACAGCGCCCTATTGGGGGCTGCCCATACAAGGAGGCCTGCTGAGGCCTACTACCTGATGGTGCAGCCTTCGTTGGCAGATAAGCTGTTCACACAGCCCTGGTGCCTAATCACATTGCCCACGGCAGTGTACTCAGCAAGAGAGCTCAGCAAGAGAGCTTAAAAACAAGGGGAGTACAACATACGCCACTCTGCCTCAACGGAGGCCCCAGTTAGTCAGGGGCCTACCATCTATGCATGGACGTCAGCTCAGGGCAATGCTCTGGCTACAGGGGAGCGTACTTCGACCAAAGAAGAAGTGAAGGCTTACTTCATACTCGACCCGAGCCATAGTGGTGCGAGGTAGGATAAACAGAACTGGGAGTGAAGTACTCAGACCTACCCTGAATCACAGGGGAATACTCACACCTCCCCCTGAGGTTACCAGGGGGCGGGCCTGCCAGCGGCTCTAGGGGTGACAGAAATGTATCTGTGCCCAACCTAGGGGAGTGGGGCTTGAATGAAAGCCACCCACCTACAACCCGGCGCTCGAGCAGTAGCTCAGCGAGGTAAGTGAAGCCCATACTGGCGGCCTAAATCCGTAGCCAGTTCTGCACGGCAGGGTCGGGTAGGAGACTCAGTCTTCTTCGTGAAGCGAAAGACGGCCTAACCCTGCTCAAAAGGACTTATATACCACGGAGGCCTAACTGAGGCCTACCGTATCCTTATAAACCATCCTCTGCACCACGCTGCATTACTCTAGTCACCCCGGAATGCAGAGAAGGGGGCGGGCCTTGGCCTAACGACTCCCATGGGAGGAGGCTGATTATACAGGGATGCTAAAAACCTACATTCACAAAGTGAAGGGTCAGAGGAAGAAATGCTAATTTTAGCAGAACGCCTCTAATATCCCTGGCACAGCCTAAGCCAGCTACAGAGGCGGCCCTGGTGAGGGCCAACCTGTAAGCATAGATCTATCTGAGGGCTCAGAGGAGCCACAGCCTAATAAGGAATAAAATCTGTATTATTCGATACAAAAGGCTGCAGAATCGCTCAGCCTAATGAAACCCAAACAGAGCTCAAAGGGCGAAATACTCAGGAAGGTCAAACGGTCCCGTGGGCCGGACTTAAGATCTATCTGAAGCTCTAGCATCAGTCAACACTCTAAATAAAAAATTTTAAGAGAGAGACCAACTTCTCTACCCTGAGGTGGCTAATAGCCCGAAGGCTAACATAGTTACCGTTCTGGCCACCTACCGGGGAAAATCAGGGCCCTGATATCCAATAAAGTTCTCTTACCTTATCACCTTGACATGGCCCCATAACTCTATACAGGGAACGAGGTCTGTAAAGAGAAATATGTTATTTTTTAATCACAAAAAATACTCTTTGATAAGACCAGCAGCTCACCTGCGAAGGCGAAGATTCGCCAGACAGTTCTTTATGAACCTGGGAACCGCCACTTTACATGCCTGAAAGGAGCGTTTCCACCAACCAGGCCCAGGTGGGCCATAGGCCCATCCCCAGGCCTGATGTAATGAACGCCTGAGGGTCAGAAGAGAGAGGGCAGATTTCGTGACCCTCCGGGGAAGTTATCCACTACCGACGCTGTGAGCGTTTGTTCTGGATAACCTCCCTCAAATCTCTTCTGTTGCGGGAGTCACGCCTCCTCTGCGACCTGCTCCTCGAGGGAGGGGGCGCACGAGAGGCGACTGCGGACGCGGATCTCAGCGGTATACATGTCCTAAATGCTGCTGAGCGCGCCTTCGCCTCCCTGAACTTCCCCACCACCTCTTCTACAGAGGTGCCAAAGAGTTCGGAAGGCGAAAACTGGCGAATCGAGGAGAAAGGTCTTTTCTTTCTCCCCGATGTCAGCTAGGTTTAACCACAGATGCCTCTCCGTGGCCACCATCGCCGCCATCGACCGACCGATCGCGGCAGCGGTTTGCTTGGTAGCCCGGAGAGCCAGATCTGTGGTGCGGCGCAGCTCAGCCACCGCCTCAGGGGACATTCCTGCCCCCTGGTCGAGATCCCCCAGCAGATCGGCCTGGTGTACCTGCAACACCACCATGATGTGCAGGCTAGCACCGGCCTGACCCGCTGACGTGTATGCTCTGCCATTCAACTGGCAGGGTTTGAGCTCTCAGTGTCGATTGTTTTCCCATCGAGACTAGCCTGCTGATGTTGGTGGATACAGGCAGAGTATGGGTTCTTCCATGTCCTCTCGATTTCAGTATGAGATCGGGAAGAAATGAAAGGCTCACCTGAGCTGGTGGTTCTATAACCGGGGAAAAAACGCTCTCCTCGTGAGCGATTTCTCCCCCAACGAGCAGCCACGGCAGCTGCAGCCTGCCCGCGGCGCGTTCTATAATACCAACCAGCTCAGCATACACGGGGCAGGGTGGCTGAGAAAATACAGGAAAATATCTTATTATTACCACCCTCATCAGCCATCTCCTGTTTGTCCAGGAGAGCGCTTGCTGCCGGACTAAGTTTTCCCTTTTTTTTTTTTTTTTGGAAAACTTCATCCAATTGCAGCTTCTCGTCAGCCGCCGTATCGTCTGAGAGGATTACACCCCTCTCAAGGCGATCGGCGAGCTTCATCTGTGACATCCAGACGCTGAACCCTCTTCTCTCGAGAAGAGGGACAGGCGCGATCACATATTTGTACAGGCAGTTCCCTCGAGAACTGCCTGTGCGCGTCTTCCTTCCCAGACAGAAAAATGCACAGTTCGCGTGTGTCACCCGGCTTCGGATATCTTGAGCACGGGTCTGCACACTTCTGAAAGCATTTCATAATTACCTGATTTTCAAAGCAGTTACAGACAAAACAGTCCCTGAAGACGAAAAGATGATTTGTCATGTTTGCAAGGCGCCCTCATATACTTCCAGGTCGCACGTTAATCATTCACGCTAATGATTCACGGGCTGTCGCCGGTCAATGTGATTGACGTGATTTGATAGTCATTTCAGACACCTGTCACGACTGAGGCGTTCCCCATAACGTCGATGACGTATTGTTGAGTTCCCTTCGAAAGGGAACGAAGGCTTTAGATACCTGCTTGAAGTTCTTGAGCCGAGGTACAACATCCCCTCATGGCAACATTTCAGCGAGTCCTATATTCCGAACTTGTACACCAAAGTTTGTGATGAAGTTATTCAGGGTCTGATGAGTGCAGAGCGAGTAGCTATAACTTCAGATGGATGGACTTCATGCACAACGGAGTCCTACATCACTGTAACGTGTCATTTCATTGACAACAAATGGTAAATGAAAAACCACGTTTTACAGACTCGTGTTTTGGGAGACACTCATTCAGGAGTTAATATCGGGCAGGTTCTGAGAAGCGCGTGTGAAGAATGGGGTATATTGGACAAGGCACCGGCTCTCGTAACCGACAACGCTTCTAACATGATCAAAGCTGGTGAAGAGGCAGGCTTATCACCACATATAAAGTGCTTCGCGCACACACTTAATCTGACAACACAAGATGGCCTGAAGATTGCTGCCACAGAACGGCTTTTAGGGCACGTGAGGAAAATTGTGAGTTTTTTTCACCGCAGCGCAGTTGCGACCACTGTTTTGAAGGAGAAGCAAGGTTTGCTCGGGCTTCCACACCACAAGCTCAAAGCAGACGTGAAAACCCGATGGAATAGTTCTTTCGAAATGTTGGAGCGATTTCTTGAACAACAAGCTGCGGTGATGGCGACACTTCTCGACAAGAAAGTCAGAAAAGGCTCGTGTGACGTGCACACTCAGTGAAAGTGATCTCTTGGCTGCCGAACAAATGGTGAGTCTGCTAGCCCCGCAAAAGTCTGCTACCACTCTGATGTGCGAGGAGAAGCAACCCACTGTGTCCATCATCGCACCTCTCCGAATAAAGTTGTTGGCACATTTCGAATATGCACCGGATGATTCCGCCTTAATCAAAGACATGAAACGACTCATGTCTGAAGATCTTAGAGGGCGATATGTGGACGAAGAACCATTCTTACTTCGAGCAGCTGCTTTGGACCCCCGATTTAAAAAGCTTCCTTTCCTGGGTGATGAGAGAAGAAACCAAACATTTGAATATCTTGCTGAAGAAGCGGCACAGCTGAAGGAACAGAGGGTAGGTTGTTTCTCATCTTGGTTCATTTAGTTATGGATGGTGTTTAATTCAATTTAATAGTGATTACTATTAAATAGTAATAGTTAAAAAGTAGTTAAATAGTTAAATAGTAATACTGATGAACCCGTTGTTCCATTGAGTACTCTAGCTATTACTAATAACTTTGCCTTTATGTGTATGTGTTTGTCTGTGTTACAGTCAGAGGCCCAGCCTGAGGAAGGCCCCGAGGCCCAGCCTCCTCACTCTTCTCCTCACCAGATTTCTATGGAGCTAAATGAGGTGTGTGATGCAGAAACCACTAAAGGTATGTATTCATACATTGTAGACATACTTGATATTTCTATATCTTTTTATCTATCTGTCTATCTGTCTATCTATATATATATATATATATATATATATGCTTTACATATAATTATATATATAAATATATATAACACATAACTATAATCAAGTCGTATATTTTATTTCTGTGCCATTCTAGACTGCCCCCCTGTTTCCAAGAAATCAAAGGTATTGGAGGACCTTTTTGGTGACTCCTTCTGCACTGAGGACCCAAGTGTCAGAGACAAAACATCCAAAGAACAAGCCCATGATCAAGTTAGGAAGTACAGACATATTGCATCTTTGAGCCTAGATGGTAAGGTGTTAGACTGGTGGAAAGCTCACCAGGCTGAGTTTCCTCTCCTGGCAGACCTGGCCAAGACGTACTTATGCATTCCTGGTACAAGTGTACCATCAGAACGTGTATTTAGTACAGCAGGGGACATTGTGCGTTCAGAGCGTAGTGTATTGTCTTCTGAGCATGTGGACCAGTTGATTTTCTTGAAGAAAAATCTGTCAAAGTGCACCACTGAGAGTATTGAACTGTAGAGTCTCCTTGTTTTTTGGTTGTTTTGCCATTAATGGGCTTTAGGCTTATGTCCTAGACTTTTGTTACTTTTGATTCTTACTGCACTTAAACTGTTTTGAGTAACTGTTCTATTTGCAAGGCCCCTGCTATAGCTCAAGCCATGAGCCATGCTTCTAAATACCTCATTCTTCTAAAATGCAAATGCATTTTTGTTATTTTGTAGTGAATGTGCTGTAGGCTTATGTCCTAGACTTTTGTTACTTTTTGTTATTATTGCACTTTAACTGATTTTGTGGAGTAACTGTTCTATTTGCAGTTCATCTACTGCAGAGGATGTGTGACCATTACCTCTAAATAAGATGCAAAACATGCAAAAAAAAACGTGCAGGGTTGATGTACTTGAACTTTAGGCTGTAGAGGTCAGTCTTTGTTTGTTTGTTTTAACAGTGAATAGACTAATTGGCCATAGTAGACCTGCACTGTAAGCATTAGACTTAATTATTTTTATTTTGTTCTTATTACAATTTCTCTGATGGCATTTTATTGTAACTGTAGATGCAGTAACTGTTACATTTGCTGTTCTATTTACAGTGCTTTGAGCACAACATACACACTGTGAATAGAATACTGTTTCTGTATTCTCAATAAAAGGCAAAATATAAAAAATTTGTTGATTTATTTGAAACTTAATACATATCATGTAAAAAATATCGAGTATTAATCGTATCGAATCGAATCGAATCGTGGGGAATTTTGAAGTATCGAAAATAATCGAATCGTTGGCTTAAGAAATCGGTATCGTATCGAATCGTCATGAAGGCCCCGATTTACACCCCTAGTAGGAAACACTGGGATATGCCATTATGTACAGTAATAATACGATTTGATTTTGATCAAAAATAAGCTAGTTACGTGCTATCGGTGATGCAGGGGGTCTTGTGATTGGTTGTCAAGCCAGCCAATCAGAATTTAGCAGCCTCATCTCTGATTGGCGGCTCAGGGCTGGTAACGGCTCAGGGCTGGTATGAGAGGAGCAAGAAAGTGAAACTTTGCACATGCGAAAGAGAACATCTGCTCGAAATATTTTCTAATCTGCGAGACGAACACTCAGTCCATGCGTGTGCGAAATGCACAATAACAGTTTAAATAGATTAAAACATAGTATAAATCATTATTTTATGGGATATACACATTTAGATTAAATATGCTATTCTCATTAATGGAGTTAAGCACTTAAATTACATGAAATCATTACCGAGAAGTTACAACATTTTTAATATTCTAATAAATATGGTAACACTTTACAATAAGGTTTCATTTGTTAACATTAGTTAATGTATTAACTAACATGAACTAACCATGAGCAACACATTTGTTAATGTATTTGTTCATCTTTGTTAACGTTAGTTAATACAAATACAGTTGTTCATTGTTTGTTCATGTTAGTCCACAGTGCATTAACTAACGTTAACAAATACAACTTTTGATTTTAATAATGTATTAGTAAATGCTGAAATTAACATTAACAAAGATTAATTAATGCTGTAGAAGTGCAGTTCATTATTAGTTCATGTTAACTAATGTAGTTAACTAATGAACCTTATTGTAAAGTGTTACCATAAATATTATATAGTATTTGTAGTGGATGCAATGCTTTTGAACACTTTTCCTGTGGCATGCTGTGTTTTAATGTTTTAAAAGTTCTCTAAGCGATGTCGGATGACGTCACTTCTTGTTGACGTTTAAAGTATTGTCAAACAAAACGGAGGCTAGCTAGGCCCTCCCTCCTCCTCATCCGCCACTAACCCCCCAAACCCCGCCCCCAAGTCCTTCTTGTTGGTCATTGGCTGGAACAGTTTGTTATCTTTCGTGGAGCGGGTCGCTGCAGTTTGTTTCTGTTGCTGTTTGTGGAGCCTGGGCTGTCTACAGAGATCGCGTTTCTTTACAGTGTGTTCAGGGGACAGGCAGCCAGCGGATAGTAAGGAGATGTTTGCTGTATGTGACAAAAAATGTTTTGGCCTAAAAAACGCGTGACATCGCTTAGAGCACCTTTAACTACAGCGTGGATTGCCTAGCGGATGATAAAAGCAGAACTCTTGGTCTGAGGAAATATTTTTGTGCAAATAATGATCACAAAAAACTTATCTGTTTCCATTAAAAATATAAAGTAATTAAAAATACTATTTGGCCAGTGGAAAAGGTTGAGTAAAACTTTCTCTGAAATGTATTTTATACTAGGCTATTTGATGTATTTATTCAAAAATAAGGCAAGGATCAGCTAATAAAGGATTTTTAGCATTGTAATGTGACACATCCGTATCTCATATTCTCCTAATGTCTTGTACCGTTAAACATGGCATCACATGCATGAATATGCATATGCAAATGATATGCAGATGAGGGTATGCATAGTAAAACAAGGCGTTGTAAGCTCATATATGGTTATTTCAGGGTGGAGACGCATGTACGCAAAATCTTCCGCAGACTAGGATTTATAAAGGGAATTCTGCGCAGGTTCTGGCGTACGCACGGATTTAGAAGTCTGAATATTTTTGGCATACACTATTTTTGGCTTTCGGGCGCATGTACACTTTTAGTAAGGATCACAGTTTTATAAATGAGACCCCAGGAGTAGTATTAACATAAACCATGTGTCAAAAAAGGTGATTTATGACTTTGATTTATGGTTCTGAGGTTCCCCTGTCTCTGATTTATGATGGGTCTCTGACAGGCTCCGGTATGTCTAGGCAGCGCGACGCCATGTGACATCATCCGTGCCGATGTCCGGGGACTTTTAAAAGATAAACAAACAGATCAAACAGATGTTAAATTTTTGACTGGTTTTTACGATTGGGTTAATGAACTCACACCTCGCAACTTGCCATTGTAGTTTTTATGGTATGAGGTGTGCCTTTTTCACAACTACGTCACTACCTACGTCTTTTGTTGCAGTTTTAAATAAGGTTAGGGGTTACACTGTTGAACACAGAAGACATTCTACGACTTTCCTGATACAATGGCTACTCCGAGAACTCCTAAAACCCCTAGAAAGGTTATGTGTATTTCACCGACAAGAGGACCTGTTGAAATGAGAGAAGATCTAACTTTTGCTCCAAGGAAAAAGCTAAATGTTAGCTTGACAAGATTTCTTCATGAAGACAGTGCTCTTGTGAAACAGGATTTCTCAATGTCTGGTGGTCGTGTGGTGAGGTATGTGTTTGACAAGGTGATGCGTACTGTGAAACTCTACACAGCAGATGTTGAAGACGATTTTACATCACAGACCCCATGTGTGATTTTCCACAAGAAGGACTGGTTTCTTTTTTTCAACTACGTTTGGAGAGATTTGAACGACTGTGGTGATGATCCGTTGTACGTAGCCGAGTGGGATGGCTCAATTCCTGACACAAGATTTCGTGTGGTCGGGGACCATAGTAAAAAGTTACCAGACGATTGTGTTTATATTTTCTGCTGCAACGACAAGACAAAGCTCTGCGAACGTGCGTGGCCTGCTCGTGAATCTGAGCCTCACTTGTGCTACGACATGAAATTTTTGTTTCAGTGGAAAGATGTTCGTGCGCTTGACAACGTATTTACATGCATTGACAAGATGTTTAGATGGTGCGACATGTATGACCGTTACAGTTCTGTAAAGATTAAATTGTTTCACCCTGAGCAGGGCGTTACCAACGCTGAAGACCGCCTCTTAACCCCACCCACGTATTACAGCCATTAAAAACGCCTGCAGATCGGTACAATTGCTACATTCATTCAGCATGTCTCAAGAATCTACAACAGTCTACTGCTACACCAACAATCCTGAGGCTCCCCCAGCGATGCCTGATGACAATGCTACGCCGCTGGAGCCCCACCCACAAACTTGCGACAACAGTTGGTTGGATAAATTTTGCATGGATCTTGGATATCACAACATGACCTTCCTTACAACACCATACGGCAACACTGGTGCAATAGCTGGAGCTGCGGCCCTTGCTGGAATCGACAACACAGACAGTTGTATCCGGTCGGACGGATTCAAAATCATAAAAGCGACTGTTGTGGTCCTTCTGGAACACGTCATCAACAAAAAGCTGAAAGAAATCTGTTTGGGTTGTGAAGTGGATCACCCCAGTCAGATTAGACATTCCTGCCTGTTTGAACCGGGTCCCTATTTCTTTGACGCCTACTTTGAGGAACTGACACGTAATCTGGTGAAACCGGACCTTAAGCACATCGTTGCTGAAGCATTGAGCCGTTGTGGTTTAAGGGTTCACCCCCAGAGGATTCAAGGTTCAGTAGAGGCTATTTTACATGAACTGCGTGACGAAGTTTTCATTGTGGAAAAGCTTCGTGAAGTCAGAGAGAAAGTTGTGGACGTCAGCAGCGAACAAATTGTCTATGACGCTGTGGACAGCTGGAAAGGTATTGTCCAAGTTGAGTGACTGTAACACGACATGGGGAATACGTGTTTTGCAACAGGTCTGGCAAAGTGTCTACTTAAACAACGTATTAGATGTGAGATGACCGGCTTGTTGTATAAGATTATTAATGAATGTGCCAATGTATCTGTTACTGTAAACAGATGTGCTGTAGATACCAATCGCTTTACAAACCTCATGAAACAAATGTCTGTTGTAAGAACTGTGTCAAATGAATGGACAGATTTGATGCGTTTATGCGTTAATTCTGGTGAACCAATTTGTGTGACTATCAGAAAGATTTTAGACCTGATGACTGAATGCGGCAGCTGTATTAGAATAGCTGATATATTGTGCTTGTGTACATATGTGACTGATCTATGTGTAGACATATTGACAAGAAACAATCAGGCTGATATTTGTGAAATTATTGAAACCCTGGTTGATTACATTCTTGAAAAAAAACATTGTGATGTGTATACATTTTTTACACTACATTGATGCTGTATGATACCTTTGTTTCCTTTTACTGTTTAAGAAATAAAAACCCAAATTACTTAAACCATCTGTGTTATTCTTTTTGTGGAGCGTGAAGTGGAAACATGTCAGAAGAAATGAAAAAGACTTATTACACACCTTCTAACCCTGGTTCTTTAGGGGGGAAAAAACGCTTAAAAGAAGCTGTTTTAAAAGAAACGGGTGTTCGTTTAACCGATAAAGAGGTTTCAGACTGGCTCGCTGGCGAGGATGCATATACACTACACAGAACGGCCCCACTAAAATACGAAAGGAATCGGGTTTTTGTCTACGGTATCGACATGGAGTTCCAGGCCGATCTAGTCGATATGTCTGCATATGCCCCGGTAAATGACAACAACCATTTTTTACTGACATGCATCGATCTCTTTAGTAAATATGCATGGACAAGGGCTTTAAAAAACAAGAGTGGTGTAGAGGTCTCTAAAGCTTTTGAATCCATACTGAAAGAGGGACGCGTACCACAGAAATTACAGACAGATAAAGGAAAGGAGTTTTTTAACAAACATTTTCAAAATGTAACAAAAAAGTACAATATAGCCCATTTCGCAACAGCCACAGAATTAAAGGCATGTGTTGTCGAGCGGTTTAATAGAACCTTAAAAGGTAGAATGTGGAGATATTTAACTGCTACAAACTCCAAACGTTACATCGACATACTTCAAGACATTACACAAGGATATAATGCGAGCCATCACAGAAGCATCAAGATGAGGCCGATTGATGTGGGGAAAGAAAACGAGTCAGTGGTGCTGCATAACCTATATGGTGATACCAGACCTCATAGTGTTAACCCCGTATTTAAATACAAGATTGGTGACGTGGTTCGAATTTCTAAAGTCAGAGGAACGTTTGCAAAAGGGTATGAGGAAAACTACACACAAGAGTATTTTACTATATCAGCGTGTATCCCACGAGAACCCCCTGTTTACAGATTGAGTGATTACGACGGGGATGTTATCGACGGCGTTTTTTATGCGGAAGAATTGCAAAAAATATTTGTCAGTAAAAACAAGACATTTAAAGTTGAAAAAATTTTAGATAAGAAGACGAAGGGTCGCAAAACATTAGTGCTGGTACAGTGGCTCGGATGGCCAGCGAAGTTTGCGTCATGGATCGATCAGAAAGAATTAGTTGATGTACAGAAGCCATAAATAGAAACCACACACACAGGATGCATACAGTTGTATAAAAACCAGACATGGCTGAGGGTGGATTTTATGTCACACTACCCTGCAACGCTTCGCAGTCTGTATACCCTAATAATAAAATCTCTAATTATAGAACAAGACTGGCTACCACTATAAACATAAAAGGAGAATGGGAGGTGGGACTTGTTCAAATTGAATATCCTAGAAGCTGGTACACCTTTAACAGCAATGACGCCGTTTTCGAGATAAACATTGGACCCACCACGACCGATGGTGAAAAGTACACTAACAGCTTACGCCATGGTGTAGATGTGAAGAAGACCAGCTTATCGAAACTATGCATACCAATAAAAACAGGGTATTACGACAATGTCCCATCACTAGTTAGTGTAATAAATGATTTAGTAGCGCCTCAGGGGGAACTCGGTTATGACCGCGTAAAAAACAAAGTATTTCTGAAAGCAAAACCTAACATTTCAATGACCTTCCATGGAAAACTAGCCATTATTTTAGGATTGAAACCAGGCGTCCCTATAGGAGATTCTATTCTGCAAAAAACAAACCCTGAAAAAACTAATTATGAAAAGGATATTGTAACATATGCAATGCATCAGTCGGACATACACGGTGGTTTCTATACTCTTTATATCTACACGGACATTATCCGTTACCAATCAGTGGGTGATGCTTTTGTACCGCTCCTGGAGTGTGTACAAATAACAGGGGGCAACAATAGCACAGTCAGTGTTCGATACGACAAACCCCACTACGCGTCTATCAACAAATCAGTCATCACAGATATTGTTATAGAAGTGAAGGACGATCAGAACCAGCACGTCCCATTTTCTTACGGGAAAGTGTGCATCAAACTTCACTTCAGGCCTGTAAAACACTTTGTTTAAAATGGCATATTTCAACAATCACAATGTTGACCCTATGCGTTACGTTGCCTATTACCAGAATCAGGCAGGCAGCGGGCTCCCCGGGTATGCAGGAGGTGGAGTCATGTATGGGGCCGGTTTGGGGGGGATTTTTCGGGGGCTCTTTAGAATGGCTATACCCCTACTAAAACGAGGATTTAGCATAGCCAAGCCGCATCTTAAATCAGCTGCAAAAAACATACTAAGTGACGTTGTTAGTAACACGTTATCAAGATCTTTTAACAACAACTATGATGCTCAAGACGGATCCGGCCTAATGGTAATGGCTCGCAAAAGAGCATCTAGGCCGCCAGGGGTGCGGAGGAGTGGCCAGAAGCAGAAGAAAACAAAACAACCCCCCAAGAAAACATCAGTTGTAAAACGCAAGCGCAAGGAGACAGCTAAGCGTACTGCTTCAAAAAGATCAAGGAGCTCTGTTAAAACAATATTTTAAATCATGGCGTTACTACACAACATGTCAGAAGAGTGTTTAAAGACTGAACTGGATCTGTTTACTGTACCACTAACTCAAACAGCAATTGAAAAAAACACTTATATAGAAGTTCCACCACTATCAGCGATATCCGACACATCTCCGCTGGAATTTTTTATTGCGGGGAATGGGGAGGATTACATAGATCTAAACAGCACATTACTTTTTTTGCGCCTCAAAATCACTAATGCTGATGGGACGGATATTGCAGACGGCGATCCCGTAGGTCTTGTGAACTATCCTGGATCTACGATTTTTTCACAAGTGGATGTGTCGCTTGGAGATCAGCTTATATCACAGAGTTCTAGCACATACCCATACCGCTGTATGATAGAATGTCTTACCAATTATGGTAAAGATGCCCTTGAAACGCTTTTCTCAGCAGGGCTCTTTTACCTGGACACAGCGGGCCATATGGATGTGGCTGACCCGGCTGGGGGAAATCGCGGGCTGACAAAGAGAGCAGCCTTCACCAATGCTAGTAATGTGGTCGAACTACTCGCGCCTGTTCACAGTGACATCTTCTTTCAGGAAAAACTATTACTTAATGGATTAGATCTTAAAATTAGAATGACTAGAGGTAAGGATGAATTCTGCCTGATGAGGAGCAACGCTACAGCCTATAAACTAAACATCCTGTCTGCGTCGCTATTTGTGAAAAAAGTGTCTGTGTCGCCAGCTGTGAGACTGGGGCATGCACAAGCTCTACTCTCAACCACAGCCAAATACCCCATCGACAGAGTGTGTCTGAAAAACTTCTCAATACCTGCAGGCTCACGTGTCTGCAATCAAGAAAACTTGTTCTTAGGAACTCTGCCAAAATCTCTGGTTCTAGCTATGGTTGATAATGATGCATTTGTGGGTGCCTATAATAAAAACCCATTTGCGTTTAAAAACTATGATTTAGAATTTCTGGCCATTTATCTGGATGGGCAACAGTACCCAGCGAAGCCCCTGCAACCTGAATATGAAAATGGTTCTGCAGTGCGGGAGTTTTACCAGCTAGCGCTGGCTTCTGGAAGGCATCTTAAAAACCAACCTCTATGTATCGATAGAGAGGATTTTCTGCACGGCTATACACTCTATGCGTTCAATTTCACACCGGATCAGGAGTGTAGCCAGCACGTATCGCTTATCAAAAGTGGCAATATTAGACTAGAAGCCCGTTTTAGACAGCCGCTACCACGTACGATTAACTTAATTGTTTATGCATTGTTTGATAGTTTGATTGAAGTGTCAAATCGCCGACAGGTCCTGGTTGATTACTACTAATACATTCAAATGAACACTATACAGCTTACGGCCGTCATGGATAAGGTTTCATGCGATACTTATTTTCTCGGAGTTCTACCATGTGACTACCTACCAAAAACCCCTTTAAGAAAACTACCAGCAATGGTTTTGATCAATACACATCCTTCAGGACTCCCAGGGGAACACTGGTTGGCTATCTGCATAAATGAGGATGGTGTAGGATGTTTTTTCGACAGCTTCGGTAATAAACCAGATTATCATGGTTTTCCGCCGATTATCAAAAACTTTTTAAAGCTCAACTCTAGTCAAGTACTACATTCAACTGTGCAAGTCCAAGATTTTTCATCAGACACATGTGGACAACATTGTGTGTTCTTTCTCTACCACATGGCAAAGGGATTTGATTATGATTATGTGATGAAATTGTATACCAACGATTTTATTAAAAATGACAAAAAGGTGTCAGCATTTGTGAGAAAACTAAAACAAGCACCATGTAGTGAAAATGTTTTCAAATGTGTTCAGTGTGTACAAATGGGTGAAATGTTCATGTCTCATGCTTAATATTTTAATAAAAACAACTAAAGAACGGAATTTTGTTTCTTTATCCCCACTTTTATTACACATACATCACATCATAAGTTCTCAAAAAAAAGAGAGAAATTGAGAACACAATACATACAAACTGTTAGTTTAAAAACTTAACCACCGACTCGGGTCTTTCTGTTTCTTACTCCTCTTAGATGATCCTGTTATAGACGTGGTCGATTTGGTTTTGAAAGAGTTAATTGCATGTCTGACATTGTGGTTTGGTACCACAGAGTATGGCAAATTTAAACTAGCAAAAGCCTCCAGAAATTCACGCCACCCGCCAGGTCTCCGCTCGTCAACAATCTTTTGTGGAGCCGTGACGCTTTTAACTAAGTCAAGCATGTGTGAACCAGGGATTGTTCTGCCTTTAAACACAAACTCTCCCGACTCAGTCCATGAAGTAACATCTTTAGTTTTAGACATTTTATCTAAAATGTAACGAACATTTTTCACACTCCTCTGTGGAATATTCTTTAAAATCTCATCTGCAAAATCACCTAAATCGGCATGGGCACGCACATGGTCTGGTGCGGGTGGGTCTTCTTTTTCAACATTACTAGGCTGTGGTAGCCTTAATATTAATGTACCGGATTCTCTATCCCCTTGTCTAGTGAGTGTTAAAAACCGCTGCAAAACACCTGTGTACATCTTAGCTTTTTCATGGTGATCCAGATCAGACCTGTGCAAAATATTTCTTATAGTCATGTCCAGGTCATTCTCCACAACCTGTTGTATAGACTCACGGGTGTTAGAGGATTTCAGCTTATCCAACTGGTGTTGCGGTACTAAAAACATCTTCTCGGCATACTCCATCACCAAACTTATTTAGATGTAACCAAACTGGTTATAAACGGGATTGCCGCACTTAGCAAAGGTAGTAGAAATCCTCCTTGTTGGTTGATTAACCGTCTTTTACGTCTAACTCCAACCTTTTTATCTGCAACAATTTTGATCTCACTTCTTCTTCTCTTCAGTTTCTGATATTGCTGTGGTGTTAGCGGAATATTACCGTGGACTACGTTAAGAGCTACTTCACACAATGTCACAATGAGTTCGTCTGCAGCCGCCTCTAAAATAACGCGTCTTTGTTTAGGCGTGGCTTTTAATAACAATTTTAAAAGAGGTAGGTTTCTTAAAAGTCTTGCAGACATTTTCAAATCTCTCTGTCAATGTTTTCTTTTCTGAATGTACACAACTGGATGTTGTGACAGAATATCTGTTCTGAGACGGTACTGTTCTGGTGTTTTCGCTTTAAAGTCAATCAATAGATACCCGAAAGGGGTGCTGGTAGCATTTTCATAACACTCCATAAAGTATTTTGTGTTCCTGGGGTACATCTGCCGCGCTAAGACATTAATTTGGGTATTGTCTCTAGGGTTTTTAAACAATACCAAATAATTAGTGTTCAAACTGATAGTCCTACTGGATTTACCTTGAAAAAATAAGTTTTGTACGATATATATTGCACTCAAGCTTCTATGGTGAACATAGTTGGTAAACAAACGTTCAACTTCTGAATTGCTGCTAGCATCTTTCATAACATCATCCAATATCACAAAATTGGTCTTGTTGGTGGGAAACAAGCGATCATCATTCAGAGTCTGCGGTATACCTTCAATAAATTTAATATCATACAGTTTCAACAATTCATCATACATAGGTTGCTAGCAGTCATAAATGTACAGAATGTTTTCAATTTTTTTAGAAATTACACTTTTAGCATTTTCCAACAACTTTTTTACAAAAAATGTTTTTCCTGAGCTAGAAGGACCGCTTAACACACATGAAAAAGGATGTTGTAATCTAAAATCAAAACCATCCGGGTCTACCACACCCCGGTGCCCAAAAACGTTGTCAGTAGCCATATGGTAGCGTAGTTAGGTCGGGTAGCAGTACACGCTTGTTGTATACGACTTTAAATTTTTTCACAACTGACTTGTTGTGCAATGTGAACTGCTTTTTGTTCCTCACTATACTGTCGGTGTACGCGAGAATGTAATTACTGTCACCCCGCCCCCTCACATATTGATCGACAAGTCCAATTAATGTGTCTAACCTAATGGTCTCGGAGTTTACAGCATTCAGTGTGATGCCTTTGGCCTTCATACAGACCTTACCCTTAGCAGTTCTGTACCCGTAACTTTTCGGACCACTTGCCGAAAATTCCACTATGTGGTCTCCATCCCCAACTTCATCAGTAAGGTCACCAAGATATGGCCCCAGTTGGGGCTCATATTCACCCTCTTTAGACGTGAACACAACACTATCTGTGTCGCAATAAAGCACTCTATCACCCAACCTGTCCATAAGATCATAAAGTTCTAACCGCGCGTGGGCCGTTGTAAAAGCCCCGAGAAAGACGTTAATGTCACGAGTCTGGGTCCCTTTCCCATTTGCGTAAGCCCACTGAACGATTGCAACAGTGTCTGACACAAATGAGAAATGCTTGAGGTCATACTCAGTGCCAAAAATGTATCGGGCAAACTGTTCAGGGTCTGTTCGTATTTCGGTTGTCGGTAACTCCTCGCGCATACTGAACCTCCCCCACAAAGAGTTAAGCAGTAGCTTCATGATGGATCTACGTGCAGCATTAAACTCAATCTTGTCCAGATTCAGCTTAATCCCTTCTTTCTCAAAGTAATCTCTAACATACGATTCTTTGTCGGCGTCGGTCACAACGTCTTTTGGAAAACCTGAACTTTCCTGTTTGAACTGTAAAAATGTTTTAACATAATTCGTGACATTAACGCCAGCAGCCATATCACCCTGTAGCCCAAGACTGGTTGCCCACTGAAGCTAAGCAGGGCTGAGCCTGGTCAGTACCTGGATGGGAGACCTTCTGAGAAAACCAGGTTGCTGCTGGAAGAGGTGTTAGTGAGGCCAGCAGGGGGCGCTCACCCTGTGGTCTGTGTGGGTCCTAACGCCCCAGTATAGTGACGGGGACACTATACTGTCAAAGAGCATCGTCCTTCGGATGAGACGTTAAACCGAGGCCCTGACTCTCTGTGGTCATTAAAAATCCCAGGATGTCTTTCGAAAGAGTAGGGGTGTAACCCCGGCATCCTGGCCAAATTTGCCCAGTGGCCTCTGTCCATCATGGCCTCCTAATCATCCCCATATATATATACCAATTGGCTTCATCACTCTGTCTCCTCTCCACCAGTAAGCTGGTGTGTGGTGAGCGTTCTGGCGCAATATGGCTGCCGTCGCATCATCCAAGTGGATGCTGCACATTGGTGGTGGTTGAGGAGATTCCCCCCTTCCATGTGAAGCGCTTTGAGTGCCTAGAAAAGCGCTATATAAATGTAATGAATTATTATTATTATTATTAATTATAATCACAAAACAATGTTTCAGAGCGTTGGGGAAAATGCCAGACCTCATCGATTTTTGTCACTAGATAACCCTTCTCAACGGCTTTTAACAGTTCAATGCTAACCCAGCACCCATGAATTGATCTTTCCTCATTAGTATGCACACACGGGTGTGTCTGGTTCTGCTGTTCAGCACATGTCCTGCAAAGCGCGAACATTAACTTACCCCCGGTCCTATAAGGCAGTACGGGGTGAAGCAACTTCCGTGGCGGAAGGACTGTTGCCTTGACGAGTCCGTAATAATCTTCAAGGTTTTGAAAATCCTTGTGTATTATTTCCGGATGCCCAATTGGGTAACATTTTCGAGCCTGACAGCAGGGATATAGTGATGTAAAGTCAACATACCTAATCCGCTCGCCCTCCGCAACTTTGTGATACAGTTTTAATGCGTTCGTTCGGCCGCCGAATAGAGCTTCACGGGGTTTCAATCTTTCAGTGTGTTTGTAAGTGGACATGAAATCCATAACTGCAACATCACTCTGTTTAGCGCGCATCCATGCACATTCCCAAATCACCTCGACCTGAAGACCGTACGCCCGCTCCAAAATTTCAATCTTGTCGTCGCATTGTCTTCTCAAAACGCCATAAGGCACTTTTGATAAGGGGTTTAGGTCGTTGGGGTTATAACATCGTTCACAACCATGAAAGAAACATCCGAGAAATTCGAATGCTTTTTTCACGTAGCCATCGTCGTAGAAACCATCCACATAGTATTTCCCAAATGACGCCTCACCAGTGTTTAAAGCATGTTGAATTTCTATGCCCCGTGATTTTCGGATGAATTCGAGCCATTCAATTGAAATGTTCGAATATGTTTTGTTCTGGTTGGTGTACGCATTGTTACGTGTCAGAGCTATTGTGTCTTTTGGGATGTAGTGTGTTTTATATGTGGTGTTGTGGCAAAAATTCATCTCAAACAAACATCACTGCGTAAGAGACACTCAGAGTCAAATTATATAAAATAGAAGTATTTATTCTTGCAAGAATAGGAGCAGTCTAATACACAGTTGTTACCCTGAGCAGAAGAGTGACACCCCCCCAGACAGACTGAACTAGCTTTTATCTTAGTTTCAAGGCCTTCTTCCCCCCAGAGCCTTCCTCCCAGTAGTTTTCCATAGACGTCACTAGTTGGCCCACTAAGCTCCCCTGCACCAAAATGGCCTTCTGACATCTAGGTCAGAGGTCCTTGTTCGTCTGTTCTCTGGAGTGTCTCCCTCTTCTGCCTCCCCAGGTACATAAACAGAATCTTCTCTCACTACAAGTGAGAGACACACATGTGACATTCTTTGAATCATCTATATTTTACTAAAGATCAATGAATATCATTAAAATTGCCACTACAACTCCTCACTTTTTATCATTCTGATTACCCAATCACAATAATAAACAATAAAACAAATTTTAAGTCATATCATCACACTTATACTCTTTATCTCTGATTTTTGCATAAATGATCACTCTCCTTGAACCTGTGAAGAAAAGTTTAGAATGAAGAAGCATAAGGCTGTTTTTGTGGGGGAAAGGCCCCATAATATTTTAGCAAGCAAGTAAACATTTTTACGACGCCGGGCTAAGCGAGAAATCCCTGTTCCTGCGCTCCTGTAAACAGACCCTCAGTCACGCCAGTAAGGAAAAAGGTAGTTATAACATAGTAAGGAAACAAACAGATAAAAGTATAATAAAAAATCCCTCAGTTTCAACCCCTGTCCTTGTACGCCATCTCGTAACACGGATGACCGCTGCTTGTAACCTTCTTTAAATCTTTTGCCCTTAATCTTTCTCAGAAAATAAACAAATAGAAGAAAAACAAACAGAACATACATTTAACACATATCTCACTGTAGCTCCTGCTACATGTATCGTCACATAATTTTGTTCATCCTTGGGATAGACTGTCATTTTCACCAATTGAACAGACAGCATGTTTCACCTGTCACTGTAATCATATTCCCCCATGAATAACAAAATTATTAGAATAACAATCCTAACTCCTATCATTAAGCCTTTTCCATTAATCTACGCCCATCTCCATATTTCACCTCGGTTTTCCTAACCATATTTTGTTCACTTCTAACTCAATTTAGTAAGCTCTATTTAATGCCATATTTAACAAAATCTAACCAGAGAAGTCTTATAATTTTATCCATTCTTCTAACCAATGCAGTTGTTCAATATTAACTCTAATATTTCCATTACGGACACAATCAATATATTTTCTACATTTACAATCAAATCAATACCTAGTTTGATTCAATCAAACAAAATCATCACAGAAACAGATTCTTCTGTTAAACTTAAACCATCAGTTGTGTTGATCATCTCGTTCGCCCCACGGACGTTCAGTGTTCTTTTACCTTTAACTTTTAATTCAAACATGCTGTGGTTCTACTTAATAAGCTTCAACAATTATCCCTACCATTTACATTAATTAATAGATCTTCTCTTCCCAAAAACATTTTCCTTAAATATTTCCTAATGAATAAATAACCAATCAAATCTTTTGATCTACTGTATATCAATACTAAGCCCTATTTTGATTTAATCAAATAAAATCCTCAAAATAATCACAAAGCCACATTCTTAAACCATTAGTTGGTTCACATCCTCCTCCCGGCGTGTTGATCATCTCGTTCGCCCCATGGACTATGGGATGGTTGTGGCCTGTTGGTGTAGGTGAGAGGCTTGGACCCAGGTGTCACACTCTCCAACCATTTTCTGATCCTTATAAGGTTTTCCCTTAAATCACGACCGCACCCCCACTGGAGGGAACCATTTCTTGCCTGCTTTCACCTGTGAATGGAGACCTTAAGTATTTTGTTAGTGACCGCTTGTCTTTCCGCTCGTCCCCTTTGGTGTGACCTGTGGAATCAACAACCTGAAACATTATCTCCGGATAATTTCTTGCTCACTTAATAGCACTCGTGGTCCTTTTACCCTGAAAAACACTCAACCCACTTTGCTCATGTCCACACAATATTTATACATTTGGAACAGAATTAGTTCTGTTTGATCCAATCCATCCTGACATTCTGTAAAAGGAAAATTTAAGTTATGCGCAGCGCAGGTGTAGCCTTGCTTCTTTCTGCCACAATAACAATCCAGGCCAGGATAGTTAGTCAAATTCATCCATAACCATTATTTTATAGGGCACATCTTGCCCTGTCTCCCAATCCTGCATGCTCTCTGTAAAGAGAAACAAATTTCGAGGTTATTGTCAGATAGTAATGTACGTAGTTTCTTTTGTCTACTGTTCTCCCGTGTCCTTCGATGCCCTGGCGTTTCCTGTTGAAAACAATCTTTGTTATTGGTGTGTGTGGCACACTCACAGACATCAATTTTGTTAGGCAGAAAAATGGCCCCTAGTGTTCTCCCAACATTTATTCAGCAAATGTGAACCCCTTAATAAACCATATTTGGCAATTGTTATACCATCTCCCTCTTGATGCACGACACAACTCGAGCATCAATTTAACATAACTTAAAGCCACAATCTCATCTTCTTATCGAAGTATTTGAAAGGCAACGGCCCTCAGTCTCACAGCGAATCTTGCTTTTCAGGCCAGTTGTTTGGCCTCTCAAGTCAGTCATCTACAAACATTTCCAAAGTCATGAATTGTTTCTATCAGGTCAGGTCGTGCTGTGCAGACTTGGTCAATGTCAGTCAATCATTTATCCCCCTTTGTTCACAATAATCATAAATGTGAGGGGCTCTCTTGAGTCAATCATGTTGACTTAGCCAATATGTCACTTTGTTGTTTCCCTCAAATCTACAACATTTTCATTTATCTCAGCCCATGCCAGATGGTGATTTACAACTACACAATTCCAATTTACTTAAACTGATCTTCAAATCTACATTATGTATGACAAAAGTATTACTACCAGACAGAGCTTGATGGCCAATCAACTTAAAGCTTGTCCCATGTTCTGTATTGTCTTTTCATCAGAATTATCAGCTTCTTTAAAATTTGTCATTTGCCTTAACCCATCTGTAATGATAAACTCATTCCAGAGGTTAATGACGCAATATACACACCATTCAGGCGGAATATTAGTGCCCCAAACTAATACATACAAGACATAAAGTGCTGTCACTATAACACGCACTCATACTAGACACACATATGTTAACTGCTCATTCTCAATGTTCACTTGTCTTTATATTATTGCTAAAAGATTTAAATTTTAAATAAGATTTTAACCTTTCCATTTTTCCTGTAGCTTCTACCTAATTTTACATGGTCTCTTAACCACTTTCAAAGCACGTCTGTTCATTATTCATTTGATTTTTTAGACAAGTCAGCTGGGTTGTTTTGTTTCATTATCATTATTTTGCTTCAGCTTGCTCTAGCAGGCAGATAACAGAAAGACAGACACAGTTACCATCCCTTCCTCCGCTCAAGCAGTCTCTCTCACTATAAACAAATAATTTTCCACCAGCCTCCTAAGGCTGTAACTTAGACAAAATTTGTATTCATTACAATAACCTTTGACCATTCACCTTTGTTATCCAGGCTTTCCTTAAATCAAAAGCTGTCTTCATCTTTAGCCACCACCATGTCTAACGACCTTCAAGAGTTAACACTATGTTATAACATATTAGTTCAAAATCAACACTATGATTTTCCTTGCCCATAAGGCAACCAGTACATAAAAAGTTTTGCTACTGTCTCCACAACAACTAATGGGAATCACTCAATGGCCTCAGCTGGCTCCTGCTCGCCCACTCCTGTTAGCCCTTTATCTATAATCTCCATCAGGGTGTTTTCCCCTGGCATATTTGCAGACGCTTGTCACAATAAAAAACAAGCCATACAATGAATGCGGTTTCTGGTGATTGGTATAGAGGAACACTCACGTTTCTGGGTCAGACTGTCTGTAACTCCTCACAGCTCATCCGCCCTAACGATAAAGGATGCTGCTGGCCTCACAGTCATCCGCTCAACCCTCATACCTTTCTCACATAAACACCTCCATCTTGAGATGCCCAGTGACTTTACGTGATCCACTCTGGCTTAGGTTGCCCCCTGTCTGGCCAAAGAAGGTCGTACCCGTCATAGAGATGGCCACTCGTGCCCACTGGTGACCGCTCTTTCCCAATACACCATCAGTTTTTCTTCAACAGAACTCAGCTGTTTTCTGGAGCTTAGGAAAGGCACGTTCAAGAGTCACCAGAGCCATTCGGACTGCCTAATAGTGTTCACACAGGGAGACAGTTAAATAACAACAGTATTTAATCACTTAAATCCATTAATCATCTTAAAAGCAGCAACCTAGCTACTTGGATTATACTCAGTGAATTTAGATCACAACCGTACATTCAGTGTACTTCATCTGTAGCCGGAGCCATCGGTCCTGAATGGTGGAGACTAAATGAGACAAAGAAGTTACTGGTCCTAAAATAAGCTAATCAAAATGTCATCTCTATCTGTATTATTATTTTAAATACTTCTTTAAAGTCATTCAGTTTTATTTTTAAAACATCTCTGTGTCTACGATCCTCAACTGAAACACTGTGCTTTACTTATTATCACAGATACCAGCTTTTAGCTGACTCATTGAATGAGAGAGACTCTGAGACTCTATTGGATGGTACACTGCTCTCTCATATACTTCTAACATCAAACTTTTATTTACCATCTTTTAACTCTATCCCAGCTTAAGGCATCTTTGCCAGAAATTACATACGGTTTCAAATAAACATATTATTTATATTTGTCTTTTGCCCACCTCAGGGAATTTAGACATTACAAATTTCCACTCAGATTGAGTCTCTGTCGCACTGGCAGTTTCAGCCACAGCACACATCAGATTCAGATAAGCGAACTGTTTCATTACAGCCCATAACAAACTTATCTTTTGAAAGCAAAACATCAGCTTCTAGTTCTTTCATGGTCTTTTCAAGCTGTTTGTTTAATCAGATGCCTTTCAACATTTTACATTTAGCAACTGTTAATTCAGTAGCCTACTGCTTCTGCTTATTTGTTCTTACATAAAAATAATTATTCTAGTTCTCAATAACGTTTCACATTTCTCAATCTCAATTTTAATGGTCAAGTTCTCAACCATAGTTTAATATTTGACTTAAGTTTTCTCTTGGAGTTTATCAATCTCCAATTAGGATTCACACTAATTTTGATGAGGCAAGCACTTGTGATACTTTTGCAGTTATTGTAAATCATCTGTGAGATTAGTCTCTCTATATCATTTAAACCTTTTAAAAATGTTTAATTACAACAATCATCCTTTTAGTTACTTTGATATATTTTGCAACTCACATTTGTTGGAGTCATTCATTTTACATCAACCTGTATTCATCAATTCACTTATAAAAATTAGTATTATAGATCTTTTCTTCAAAAGGATTCACTTTAAGACTTCAATCTTTTGACCTTGTTTTTTATCTCTTATTTCTCAGACCAAAAATTGTCACTGTCGTCATTTAAACACTGATCTACTTTCAAACCCACACTATTATCAGAAATGTGTCACGTGTTAAATGGTCCTGTTGACCACAGTCAAGACAATCTCTTGTCATCTGGTTGGTTCGTGTGTCAGCCTCAACTACAGCATCAGACACCTTGCAGTTTGATCACTGTGAGCTTCCAAAGGGCTCCAACTAACTGCACTTGAAGCAGTGTGTGTCCCATTCAGGAATGTAAACAGACCCACTGATAAGCAGTTCTCTGTATTCCTTTGACCATCCACCAATGGCGGATTCAATCACAATAGCCAAATCATACTCTTCATCATTATTATTGGCAGAACATAATTTCATGAGCAGCACAGAAAATGCTCAAAATATTCGAATTTGTTTTCTGTCTTTACCTTAATAATTTGGTATTATCATCAACAACACTAATTACAAGTACTGTTGCTGTTATCCCAGCTTATCTTTTACAAAACATCATCTGCAAATCTCTTCAAAGTGAGATCTTCAGAGCAGAGCTGTTTACAGCATTTGCTCTCTTCTGTCTCACTATTTATTTACTTATTTATTTTCCCGGACTGTTCCGTTACTCTTCATAAAGTGTAACAATTTGTACATCATTATTTTCATTACAACTGGTTTGAAGCCTTTTTCCCTTCCATCACATTATTGTCTCAGTCTTATCTCTACTGTTTCTCCAAAACAGATTATATTACTCAGTCCGTAAATTACACAGACAACCATTATAGCTACTTGCTTCAATACCCTTATTTTCTTAACATTAATAAAATAAAGCAGATATATCATCATTTCAATCATTATTTTATCAAAATCTAGAATTGTTCCCCATTCTGATTAAAACATTCTTCATATCATGTTAATCCCTGTCAATCATACAATGCCTTATTCTATTCTAAAACTTTTCATATCATTTAAACAGTTAATTTGACTTCCATAAATTCTGTCAGACCATGTCTATTTTCATCACATACAGTTTTCTACTATATTTCTCCTTTCTTTTCCCTACATGCCAGTTCCTTCATTATCCTCTCCTTTCTTTTCTCAAACCACTGATTCTCGCACACATGTTGAACGCAGCCACAACAACCTTTTGTCCCGCTGCCCTGTTCCACTGATTCTCGCACACTCTTAGTCTATTTGTGCTCAGTGTTCCCTCCCTGGGGAAATCATGGTATTTTCTCAGTTTTTTTTTTTTCAATATCTAAAACATACATTTTCCCCATACTTTCCTAGTTCTACAGAAAACCGGTGTATCAAATTTCGCAAGCTTGCTTTTGAGACATCCCCATACTGGCTGTTTTCTTTTCTCTGTGGATTTCTCTTCAACGCGCGTTTTCTTTAATCTGTTAGGCGTCCCTAACAAATCCGATTCTTTTCTTTTAACCCAAATCGGTCGGGTTGCACTATTAGTGCCCTCCTAATTAAGGTTTACCAAAAAAAAATTCTGGTTCCCCCTAATTAGCCTCAGTACCTAAAAACAATTTGCTCCGTCGTGGAACAACTAATTTTCAGGGTACCTATCTGTTTGAAATCTCTTGATCTGTTACAGTTCTCACTTAATCCCAGATTATTTATCTGCTTGAAATTTCTTGTTCTGTTACAGACCTCAATTAATCTCAGATTTTTCCCTCGTATCTGTTTGAAATTTCTTGATCTATATAGATCTCAATTAATCTCAGATTACGTACCACAGAAACAGCCTTCAGCCAATATGGTTCAATTTCACTCTCCTCCCAATTAAACTGAATTTAATTTCCTTACCCAAAAGAAAATAAATTGAACTGTCTCTTACCAGAGATGCTTCTGTTGCCACCTGCGGGCTCTTTAGACTCCAGTGGTCGATTCTCCCGGCCCTGATATCGGTCGGCCCCTCTCTCTCAAGTTTACGAGGTAGAGCTGGAACTTACTTAGTCCAGGTGGCCAAACACCGTCCGATCTCAGGTCCAGGAGGCACGTCCAAGGAATATCACTTCTGACACCAAAACTGTTGTGGCAAAAATTCATCTCAAACAAACATCACTGCGTAAGAGACACTCAGAGTCAAATTATATAAAATAGAAGTATTTATTCTTGCAAGAATAGGAGCAGTCTAATACACAGTTGTTACCCTGTGCAGAAGAGTGACACCCCCCCAGACAGACTGAACTAGCTTTTATCTTAGTTTCAAGGCCTTCTTCCCCCCAGAGCCTTCCTCCCAGTAGTTTTCCATAGATGTCACTAGTTGGCCCACTAAGCTCCCCTGCACCAAAATGGCCTTCTGACATCTAGGTCAGAGGTCCTTGTTCGTCTGTTCTCTGGAGTGTCTCCCTCTTCTGCCTCCCCAGGTACATAAACAGAATCTTCTCTCACTACAAGTGAGAGACACACATGTGACATTCTTTGAATCATCTATATTTTACTAAAGATCAATGAATATCATTAAAATTGCCACTACAGTGGCCATACATGTTGCTGCCAAAGTGGTGTAATTAAATGGATCAAGGCCTGTACACAAAATGAATTCGTCGCGGTACTTCATGCAAGCCTCCCTCAGCAAAACGACATCGTTTTTACCATAAAGCGCGAGTTCTTTTTTAAAATCGAACACTTTGTCAGATATGGTATTGTACCAGTCATCAAACACAGCCCTGTCTTGGTTCGACATTGTTGCATACCCGTAAAACTTCTTGTCAGGGTACGGGCCTATGTAGTTGTCATTTTCAACGCGGTTAAAGTGGTGCGGAAAATACCCCTTCTCTGCATTAGTCAGATTAAATGCAACGGGTGTCTTGGCCAGACGCATGGGTATGAAGGAATATGTATCAATAAAACGTTGCTTGAAAGCTGTGTCATACATTAAGATTAGCCTGCAACCTTGCATTGTGATTTTAGGAGCAATCCCCATCTTAGTAAAGAATTCCAAAATTATGAAATTGTCAAACCCTGCTGCATTGTGGGATAGCCATGTGTAATTAAGGTAACGTGGTTGTCTGAATTTTTTAACGAGACGATCCACACAATCGGGCCCTTCAGCCACGAATTCCTCGCCATTAAACGTGATAGCACATACAAAATTGGCAACGTGTTTACCATTTTCATAACGGGTCTCAAAATCGTAGAAAATGTAACGATCGTTCGGCATCTCCGGCTTAACTGGTTGGATAAAACACTGAATCATACCATCGGTGACCAAACTCTCACCACAGTGCACACAACGATCTGCAGGGCATTTATGGGGTTTGGGTTTAGTACCGCTGACATGGTAACGTCTATTACATTTACCGCAATATTTAGTCACGTCGCACTGCGCGTATTGCATACCCCGAGGTGGTTTTTTATGCATCTCGAAACAATAGTCAGACTTACAGTAGCGCAGGCAGTCGCCGCAATGTTTTGGCCTTTTGGGGTGTTTATGACATTCCGGGTCATTACAGACATCGCAGATGTACCGACATCTGTGATCTCTCCTACAGGTGAATCCTCGGTGGCAGAACTCACACACGTATGGGGTACCGATAAATGCACGTAGATTTTTAATCATAAAATAATGATTGTCATGCAGGTACAAAAATACTGTTTTAGGATGCGGATCGTCTGTGTTTGTATACTTCTCCAAAACACCCGTATCAGACCGATAGAAGACAACTATTTTAACGCTCAGCATCTGTTCAAACCGTCTGATGTCATTAAACGCTATCTTGTATTGATCACCATAGCCAGCTGACTTCTGTATTGAAGATGCTACAGACTCAAGCTCTACGTGTGGTTTCTGTGGATTTAGGAAATGTGCCAGACAGATTGCAAAACAAAGATTGTTTGAAATGTTCGTGGGACAGAACAGATTAAGTCTGTTTTTGGTAATCACTTCATTGTGGGCAAGATCACGGATCTTTCGATAAACACCGCCGTGTTTACTTCTCGCTATCGACAGTCTTAAATTCAATCTCTCATCAAACTGTACGTCAGAGTTGCTCTGCATTATTTTTTCAAGGTCGTTTATAAATAGATCTACACTATAACCATTGCTACCCGTCAAAAGTGTACTAACATCTGATGTCAAACTCGATCCCCTCAACGTGATGCTGATTAAACAGCCGTCTCCGCCTAACAGTTTGGAAAACTCCACAATTTCAGAAAGTGTGTCATGTAAAAACACTGTGTAGGCTGCTAAATCTGTCGAAGATATCTCTCGCAAATTTATAAGCCTGTGGACTTCCAGACCATTGAACCGAGCTCGTGGCAGTACAGTGTACCCACTAACATCACCACCCACTGTTACAAGTGATTCTATATCTCTATCTGTGAGACCCATATTGGGCGCTTCAGGGTTGAGTGTGCGATGTGTCTGTGTACCTGGGCCCTCGCCTGACTGGTGAAAAGACACAAGATGGTCAAATGCAGAATTTGGTTCTGGAGGAGGTTCTAACACCTCTCCTGCTTGTTGGGTATTTACAACATGTTCAAAATCATTATTTGGGTCAGGATCCTCATCGGACATTGATCTCACGATGTTTAATAATTCTACCAACGTACCAGTTGAAGACTCAGACCTATTCATATCCTCCACAGTCTGTATTAAATAGAGCAATGTTTCTGTGTTACTGCACTGTTTGAGGGGCACCACGCTACCATCGTTTCGTCTAAACCTAGCTACCGGACCCTGATCAAAACCATCTGGCTCCCGACAACGTTTAGGCATTTTTAAATCAGATCTTTTTTATTTTATTTATTTAAATCACATGTAGCAACACGTTAAAACTATGGATAATAAACCCTGTGGCCATACAGTAAAAAAAAGATAGAATGAAAACTGACAAATGTTGAAGAAAAAAAAAACAAAACAAAAAAACATAGTATGCAAAATATATATGGTAATCACTGGTAATAAAATGTTGTCAACTCACCCAAGTTTCTTTTTAAGCATGAGCACCAGTTGCTTTAACAATTCTGTAGTCAGGCCTTGTTCTCTGGCTACTTTTTGAACAGTACCACTATGCAACCGTTGCGCTGCTATGCATTGTTTAAGCCAAATTCCCTGTTGTTGTTGTGTTGACTCATAAGCATCTAAACGTCTCTCAATGGCATTAAGGCGTTTGTCAAAACGTACCTCGAAGGCATTCAATGCGGTCTTGACAGAGTCCTGTATCAGTCCGGCTATGTGTTGATTGTCTATAACGGATGGTGATTCCTGTTTGTAAGCCTCCTGATTTGAAGGCAGCTGATCAGGGTCGGATTCTTCCACGACCCGTTCGCTGGTTGGAACAGACTGCGGTGTTTCTTTAGGGTCGTTTGTAAATACACACCCGTCCCACGATTGTATCAGACCCTCACTCCAGCTCTGAACATCATTTATATCGGGAACTACGACCACCTCTGTTAAGAAGTAGAAAAGGGTGCAAACAAAAAAAAAAAGTTAGTACAAATGTGTGTTAATATTATAATGATAACAGTAATATTGATTTTTTTTTTTTCAACAATTAATGCTAATGTATGATAACAACAGTTCTAAACTAGCGTATTGGCACATTATACATCCACAAACACATTCGACCTCTCACTATCACATTCAAATAAAACAATATTTATCTTTCTGATTTAGTGTGAACAGAAAAAAATCCATCAGCCTTTGTTCATAACTTACTTTTATCAGCTGATCGTCTTGGCTTTTTTGGGACAGATGTCTGTGGTACGTCTCTCGATGACCCATCAGCAGAAGCTTTTGCGTCCGCATGGGACACCACTGGTGCTTTACGTTTCAACTTATTTTTCGGTTTCGCCACTACGCCCTTCAAAGTAGCATTATCCGTGTCATTCACACATTCAGACACACCGACATTGCTCACGACGTTTGATAAACCATCTGTAAATACATGTGTTAAAGTTTTAAAACAAAATCAACAAACCATAGCAGCATAACATTTGTTTGATAAAGCCGGATTACAGTGCACATACCCAGGGGAATAACACCAACGTTAACAGACTCGTGGCCTCGCTGTGGTTCATGTACTAAGGCCTTGATAGTTACGCGTTTCGGCCCTGGTAAAAACAAAAAAAAACCCAGAGAAGATAAGATATTTTCACACACTCACAACACTGTTTAAACACGGGTGTAACATCATTTAACAATACCTGGCACAAGTGCTTCCGTGATCGCTCGTGAAGAGCCAACAGCGTTGTGTGTTGCCGCAGCTGTTCTAGGTCTAGCCACGCCTCCTGGCGAAAACAAAACAAAACATCATCCGTCACACAAACACACACACACACACAACGTATGCAACATTTAAACATAATTATACGTACCGCTGGCTTGATTTAGGAAGTTAAGCTCATCAACAAGATCGAACAGACTCAAACCGCCACCATCTGAAGCGGGCAGATAAAGCCTTAAGTAAGCAATAGAACAGCGACACTCGTAAACAAAAATAATGTTTCTTAACAATGTTGCTAAATAATAAAAAACACTCACTGTTAAGACAGGGTTCCATCTTCTTACACTCACGATTCTAACAACACAATATGGCTTGGAAAATAGTTTGAGAACGAGGATAAACAGCGGTGATGCTTGACACGAGACACTAGTACGCTTCAGTGACTGTGCTCGCGTTCAACACACATTTATACACAGCCACGGCGAAGTGTGAACGCGGGGCTCCCCACCAGACAGAATACACACGGACATAACACCTATCGCGCAGGTAGAGATCAATAAAACCCGAAAGGCCATGGCAGACACCTTAACACCTCTGGTCAGGATGTCACTGCAGGAGGATGTCACACGGGCGTCGCGCAGCCTAGACATACCGGAGCCTGTCTGCGACCCATCATAAATCAGAGACAGGGGAACCTCAGAACCATAAATCAAAGTCATAAAACACCTTTTTTGACACATGGTTTATGTTAATACTACTCCCAGGTGTGCTCAAACACTCACATTTGAACCTAGGTGGCACTGTAATAAAAACGTATTTATTTTTCTCATATTTCCACACTGTACAGGCTTAAATCAAATTCAGAACATAACATATATTTTATTGACCTCTATAATATGAATTGGTTATTGTATAGTGTTGCGGCTGGTTGACAGAAAATGAAAATAAAGGCTGTATCTATACGCAAGCAGTATACTGTACTTTAATGAAAACAAACTCAAATTAACACTTAGAATAACAGAATACACACAAAAAAAACAGCGAACAGAACAACCACTTTGTAATGACGAGATCAGAAGATGAACAGAACAAACACAGGGCTATATATACAAAGACAGACTAATGAACGGAAACGAGAAACAGGTGCATGTCATAATCAAACAATGTGTAACCAAGGAAACAAATGCCAACACAGGAAACAGATCATGAAACACAAAAAAAACCCTCAAAGTCCAAATCAAACAAAGACCAAACAGGATAGTTAATTTTCTGAAAAATTTACTTTTTTCAGGCACAATGAACGGCATAATTTCCAAGAGCAAAGCAAAAGGCACCGCATCTTCTGCTTTTCGCTTCGGAAACGAGCAGTTCATCTGTGTCTACTTCTTTCCCAAAAAGAGCTTGCATGGGTGTGAGTTTGCTTCTTTTTAAATATGTCAAAAGATTTCCACCCATGCGTTTCTGGATACGGTCGTTTCCTGGCGTCGGCTGATGGTCACGATCGTTGCCTCACGTGTCTGGGCATCAAGAACTCTGAGATTGCTTTCGTGGATGAATCGCTGCCGGAGGAATGCGCTGGCCTGTCTAAACTATGCGTACCAGCCGTATCCTTCGAGGCTCTGACCGATGACCAGATGTTGATCGCTGCATCAGAGCCTGGATTCTCTTGAGATGAGGATTCGGTTGCGTTGCCCCCTTTGGGGACGGTAGCGTTGTTTGAGTCTGACCCAGAGTTATCGGCTATGCTTTCCCGGACCACCGAAAGTGTCGAGCTCTTGTGTAACCCTCCACTGTGTCCCAAACCATCAAGGCTGGATCTCAGCGTCCCGCCCTGGGGCCTTTCTTCCCGGAGGTGCATGAGGAGCTTACTAGGTCATGGACGGCACCTTTTACTGCCAGAAACCGAACTAGTACCCATGCAAGGCAGAGGTGGAGAGGCCACCTCTGCCTCGCATGCCATGGCGTTGCTTCAGGTTTACCAGGCCGTAGCACTCAAAGAGGGAGGGTGGTCCTGACCAGGGCATGTTTGTGTGAAAAGTATTCGCGAAGTTACATTTAATTTTCTGACTAGTATTAGAATGAACGACTTCATTGAGAGAGACGGCAGATTGCGCATCATGCTTGTTTTCTTTATTTTTGCAAAAAGCACAATAATTAGTTTTTTATACTGAGTGTACACAAATAAAAGTAGACACTTAACAGTTTCGAATGATGAATCTGTTATACCAAAATCGACTGAGTATTTTAAGTCTCTTTCGCAGTGATAAGAAAAAAGCGAGGTGGTCACTGGTAGACAGCCAACCCCGGGAGGCTCTCGACATTTTTCAACGACATGTCAACTCTTGCCTTTTTTTAATGAAAAAATCTATTTTGATAAATATCAATCTTGTTTTAGTGATCAGCATAGCACTCTCAAAGTAACAAAATATTTGTTGGTGTCAGTAGAATCAGAGAGAGAACTGGGAGCTTCTTCATCCTGAGAGTGAAAATGATGTGTAGAATTTGTGCTCTGCATTTCATCCATCCAAGGGCACACACACAGGAGTGAGTATTGAACACACACCGTGAACACACTCCCAGAGAAGTGGGAAGCCATATTTTGCTGCGGCGTCCGGGGAGTGATTGGGGGTTAGGTGTCCTGCTCAAGGGCAATTCAGGTGTGGCTAATCAGAGTGGAAGAGAGCGCTGTTCATTCACTATCATTCACTGTTCATGTATGGTGCTACAGGGCTCTCAAGACAAGTCAAGTCAAGTCATCCTCATTTATATAGCGCTTTTAACAATGTGGATTGTTTCAAAGCAGCTTTACAGAGATAAACATAATTTAAGGTAACAGAGATTGGTTTGGTTTTATAGCGGTTCTTGAATAATGTTATTTCCAGCTAAAGTTAGTTTAGATTGATTCACTTCCGTCGAAATTATCATTTGTTATTAAATTAGGGGCCGCTAAGACGACACCGTTCTCTCTAAACAGACTTTAATCGTGAACCTGTGATTAACGCTGATGGCGTTCACATGCGCATTAAGAATTGATTCTACAGTTATGTGCGTAGGTTTGTAATTACCTACAAACGATGCCTAAACAAACTACTTGTCTTGCCTATACATTTTGATGCAGAATTTCATTATATTTTATCACTTCAGGTAGGTATGCGAACCGGAATTTCCACAACGCTTTATCTGTAGAGTGGTATAGGGATCCTCCATAGGGAGAGGCTAGTTGGCACTTCAGCACTGCATTGTCATTGGGTCCAGGCGAAGGTCCTTTGTCAGATCTGGAAACGGCCTGGATCCGGCAGGCTGCGGGAAGACGTCTCAGGTTACTGTACCCTGGTTACTTGTTCCCTGAGAAAGGGAACTCGAACTGCGTCAAATGACACTTTGGTGGGAACACCCCTCAGCGTAGCGGCTCTGAAGCATGAGTGAAACTAGACCAATCCTGATTGGTGTTGCGTCATGACGTAATGTGTGACAACAGTGTTAGCTTCTGTGATGAAGCAAGAGCTCCCAGGCAGGGGAAGGCGTGGCGAAGGGACGCAGTTCTCGTTCCCTTTCTCGGGGAACAAGGGTTACAGTCGTAACCCGAGACGTTCCATTTTGAGGGAACTCGAACTGCGTCGAATGACACTTTGGGGGAACGAGTACCCACTATGCCACAACACACCCTGCCTGTCCTAGTGTGAAGCTGCTCACAGGCACACTTAGAACGTTAGAACGAGAGCATAAGAGTGCCAGGCGTAGACGGAATGTCCAGACTGTAAAACCTAATAAAGGTGTGGGGGGTAGCCCATCCTGCTGCATCGCAGACTTCTTGGATCGGGGCCCCCGAGAGGAGGGCTCTAGAGGACGCCATGCCTCTGGTTGAATGAGCCCTCACGGCCAAAGGTGAAGGCAAATTGTGCACCTGGTAGGCCAATAAGATAGCATGGACAATCCAGTTGCTGATGGTCTGTTTGGAGGTGGGAAGTCCCTTCTTGGGCGACCTGAAACACATCAGCAACTGGTCTGACTACCGCCATGAAGAGGACCTCTGAATATAAATTTTTAGCGCTCTGACAGGGCAGAGCAGATAAAGTCTCTCCTCATCCGCCATCGCGTGAGGTGGAGGATGGAAAGCCTGCAGAACCTGCCTGGGATGTAAGATGGCTTTAATGTTGCCTGGAGCAAACTCCAGGCACCCATTAGATATGGAGAGCGCCTGGAGATCTCCTACCCTCCTCAGAGAAGTAATGGCCAACAGAAAAACCACCTTCAGGGAAAGGTTCTTGGCCTGAGCCGACTCCAGTGGTTCAAAGGGGGCCTTAGCCAGCCCTTCGAGGACCGCTGCCAGGTCCCAAGAGGGAACCCTGGTACGAGCTGCTGGTCTCATCCTCCAAGCCCCACGGAGGAAGCCTACAACCAACTGCTGTCTCCCAAGATGTCCATCACCCATAGGAGCGTGGAAAGTGTACCTTGAGTGTACGATCTTGGAGGAAGTCCAGAACTGAAGCCACTGGGCAGTTAACTGGATCCACCTCACGCTCTCTACACCAAATGGTGAAGACATTCCACTTCAAGCCGTACAATTTCCTTGTGGAGGGAGCTCTAGAGCTGAGTATGGTCTCCACTACTCCAGCTGATAGGCCGGCCTCTAGTTACTGTGCCCCCTCAGGGGCCAGACCCACAGTTTCCATAACTATTCTTGACACGGTTGATCAAGACAGACCGAAAGCGTTGGCTGTCTTACACAGTCTACCCTCGTCAGACAGGTAATACAAGGTGCAGGTGGTGGTGGTGGTGGGGAGGATGGAGGGGAAGGGCCCATCCTGGTGGTGGTGCGGAGGATGGAGGGAAAGGGCCCATCCTGGTGGTGGAGGGGAGGGTGGAAGGGAAGGGCCCATCCTGGTGGTGGTGCGGGAGGATGGAGGTGAAGGGACCATCCTGGCTATAATTATAACAAAATTCTTACTCATCTGTTGGGTTATACATCATTTTTAGGAGCTAAGAAAGCCACCGACTGGTATTGGGACTGAATCAGGAGATTCTACTGCAGGAACATGGAGGTGGTTTGACCTCATGGATGAGGCAATAGGTGGGAGGCCATCCATCCATCCATCCATCCATCCATCCCCCCATCCTAATTGCCTCATCAGAGGAAGACTCCATTGTTCCTGCAGTGAGTTCTCCTGATTCACTCCCTACGGAGCCAGAGCAGCAGGACAGGAGAGAGAGTGTCGAGGCAGGGCCATCAAAGAGGCAGAGAAAAGATCCAGTACTGGGAAGCTGAAAGAACAGAAGAGAGAATGAGAAAAGAGGATATGAGAGAGGAGAGACTTCTCTCAATTCTGGAGAAAATTGTTGAAAAAATGTAAAATCTTCAAATTGATTATATAAAAATGTAACCTTTCTCTTAAATAAATAATTTTGAGTTGTAATGGTTTTTTTTTGTGTTTAAAAATTATTTAATACAAATAATAATATAAACTGTTAGAGAAAATTAAAAATATCATGTACATCTAAACACATTAAGATTTTAAAGTAAAGGCAAGTACTTATAACAATGAACTGCAATACATGTTTTAAATTAGCTGAAATGTCAATTAAAACTGGACAAAAATGACGAATACATATCTAACCTAAAATAATTCCACTTGTTTAGTTTTTTATATAATTACATACTAACTAAACATATCTAACTATAATATAAACGTGGTTGTAACATATTTTATAAATAATCATGATGTCCTGATTTCCTCTAGCCTGGGAAAACCCAGACAACTTCCGGCAAATTTAGATTTGCTCTGAAAGTTAGTCTGGCGAAGAGCTCATTCAAGTCCATTTCCAATCCGTCGAAATCGCGGCACCAATCAGAAGCGTTGGGGCGGGTTTTACACGATGACGACAGCACTGGGATTTTGAAGCAGATTTTGTAGCCTACATTACAAAGATGGATGCTGCCGTCGTACATCACTCGTTCGAATCAGCTATCGCGTCTGTTTTAAGCCATTTGAACGTTTCCTTTTTGTTAAAGTAACAACAGGTAGTTTTTTGCTCTCGGGCTCCCCCTACAGTTGGGAAACAGTATTGTCCTCTACTACTGTCGTAAACTGTCATCCTACATGCACGTGCATTTGTTGAGAACCATGATAGCCCTGAACACTGTAGGAGGAGGTCACATGCAGGTGTTCTCGCGTGTGTGAAATGTCTTCATCCCAGGTACCGTGGCATATATTTCAGCATGTCATATGAATATAATTTCATGTGTTTTATTTTTTTTATAATGACAAATGATCGCGTTTACAAGCCAGCGTCATTATAGTAGCCTAGTCTATTGGTTACCGTTTTACTGAATCTATGATACTTCAATGCAATGTTTGAGTGGTTGATAATAACCATATATCTTCAATATTATAATATCAAGCTACCATAAATGAATCTGCAAATTTTACAAATCGATTTGCATTATAGCTTGAGGCAAGACAAATAAACAAATATCACAGACATGTTAGGTATCCTAAAATATGATTTTATTAATAATCTTCCTCCTTTCTTTGTACATGTTGAGTAGACTACACTTTTTAGGTCAAACATTTGCTATTTGCATTTCGTCGATTGCAAAGTTCAAATCAGAACGAGAATACTAGCGATAGCTAACCATCAAAAACTAGAATATCGTTTACTAGCTACCAGATTGATAATTCGCTACTACTCTAGCGAATTAGAGAGGTTAGAGAGAGGCATTCTTTTTTCGATGGGGGGTTCGATGCTCCCTGCACACGCAAGGTCTCTCGCTCGCTTTCTCTCTCTGCCGTCCGCGCGCGTTGGAGCACAGTCTCTGTCTCGCGTGCGCGCTCGCTCTAGATTCCGGGAGATTTGAACTAATTTGCGGTATAACTTGTCGATCACGAGTGGCTCAACAGGTAGAGATCTATAGATAAACTCATCTTTCAGGCATTTGACCGACCAGGTTGACAATTTAGCGTGAGAAACCGGGGGTGTGGCGTGTGAGCGTGTGAAACCAATCAAATGCGGGTGTCTCACGGCCAATGCGTGAGAGTTGGCAGCTCTGCAATGTTGATCCTCGTTCTGCCTTTAACGCGATCACTTTCTCTTTTTGCTTTGCTCCGATAAAACCTTTGCTTTCTTGTTTTTCTGTGCTGCTTCAGCCATGACTATAACATTTGGCTCGCACGTCCGATTTTAAGGAAGTGGGGGTGGTGGTGGAAGTGACGTATATGCCGTAAAGCAGTCAAATTTTGTAGTTCTCTTTGTTCGCCGGTTACTACCCGAAACCCGAAGTTTAAAAGTACGATTAAAAACGCTACAGACCCCGTCAAGCTATGGCAGACGTGTCATTCAACCTATTGTAAGTCGATGTACCATCACAAGAGACTTGGAAATATATTATGAAGGCTGAAAAGTTACCTGTTGTTACTTTAAAAACCGAGCAAAGAACAACACTCGGAGATGTGTCTCCGCCGCTCTGCATACGTCATCTCCTTCATCGCTCTGATTGGGTTTAGGTCTATCCGCGACGTCCGCTGGTGACGCCCCTCTGGAAATGATTTGTCTATGACGCTTTGCCAGACCATAACTCAGTTACAACTGACAATGGTCTGGTTTTAACCAGGCTAGATTTCCTCTAGCTCCTCTAAAGATGGGAAGTGAATTACTTTGCATTTGATTTTGAGGAACAGTTTTGAGACTTTGTGGACAATCATGTGAACTGTTGAACGGGGCATATCAAAAACTCTGCAAACAACCCGGAAAGAAGTTGCACTTGCGAGCCAGAATATGAAGACCAGCATTTCTATATCCTGAGCCCAACCATGATCCCGATCCTCACGGAGTGTGTTAATGAGGTAGTGCTTGCCTGTTAAGACGAACGTCTGGCCTCAGGTCAC
The DNA here is from genome assembly GCA_030578255.1 of Tiaroga cobitis. Taxonomy (NCBI): domain Eukaryota; kingdom Metazoa; phylum Chordata; class Actinopteri; order Cypriniformes; family Leuciscidae; genus Tiaroga; species Tiaroga cobitis. The sequence goes on along the minus strand of CM060599.1, from coordinate 209,084 downwards.
ATCTCCTATCCAGGTCCAGCCTGAGGACAGGCACTGACTGGTTCAGCAGGGAGCATGGAGCTCAAGTGCCAGACTGTCCGCGCATTTAATTAATCATATCTCACTGAATACCGAACTGATTTTCACGCTGGTTTTTTTGCTGCAAAGGTCATTCATATAGCTATGATAACACATGGTACAAATACACAAAATACAACCAATAGTACGGTTATGTTAAATCGTACTTGTGAAAAGTAATCTCCCGAGCTGTATTTGCGATGCTCAGCCGATTTGAGCAGGATATGCTGCACACTTCTGGCAACCTAACCGCTGCTACGCATTATGCCGAGTTCAGACTGCACGATTTTCAAAATAATCGGGTCACTGTTGTTTTCACACTGCATGACTATCTGGGGTAACGTTCAGTTGCTGGTGTGTTCACACTGCACGATGGATCGGCGACAGGAGGTTTCACACTGCATGACTTTACAAAAGAAAGAATCGCCGCCAACTTCTGCCTGGTCCGCAAACTACGTTTCACAACCAAACAAACGCGAGAAGTGATACGGAAATAATGGAAGATCACGCGTGCGTGAGACCGGAGTTCTCGCGCGACACTGAATTTATTATTAAAAACGATAGCCTACAAGAAGATTGCGATCCAAATTGTCTGTGCACTGATTTGCAGCGAAAATGAAAAAAATAAATAAACAGTTTATGCAGGAAATGGTTGGGAAGACGAGGGGAGCAAGGACTGTGTTTTGCAAAGAGAGTTGTGGGTAAATAAATAATTTTGCAAATGTCCTGCTGTTGCTGCTGGTCATGAAAATGTTTGTGCTTTGTTTCTGTTTGATATAATTGTAAATATAGGCCTATCTATTAAAATACTGATATTCTGGTCTATAACTCCTCCTCCTCCCTGTATCTTGCTCTCTCATTGGCTGTCGGTCATCGCCGATGTAGTTTTCAGTCAGAACACATTCACACAGCAGGATTGTGAATCGCCGACAGGTCCAGATATTTAGCATGCCAAATATCTCACGGGCGTCGGCGACTTGTCGGCGAATTCTCTCAGATCGCGTCTTTGCTCATTCACACTGCATGATTGTCACTCGCGTGAACGAGCACCGATTTGCCTGTGATTTCGGGCATTTGTCGGCGATTTCTCAAAACCTGTCGGCGAGCCAAAATCGGGGCTAAAATCGTGCGGTCTGAACTCGGCATTAGTAGGACCGGTTAAAGATGGCGGCCGCATTTCTTGCGCCCAGTCGCTAATAGGGCGTCTAGCTCTATATTATGTCTAAGCATTTTACAACAGGTTTACCTCAGGAGGCAGCTGAAGGACACTGACTGGAAAACCCGCGAAAATAATGTTTAAATAACAGTTTAAAAAAAAATGTATATACCGTTATATTTATATTTGTATGAACAAATGTGTTGTGTAGTGTTTTGTTCTCTTTGTATTTTTAAATATAAATGTAAAAAGTAAATAAATATGACAAGCAGGTGTTTTTATTATCTTTTTTTATCAAATAATGCAATAAACGTGAAAAATTAACACAATTCATACAGGCAAACAAGGAAATATTACAGATGGGTAGGTAATGTTAATGACGAAATTGTCCGCGCTCTCTGGCGCATGATAATGTCAGCGTCCGAATTCGCTCACTCATTTTCGTTCACTCTTTGCTGATGTAGTGCACTCAACTGCCCTTCACTATAGACGAATCCGGCGAAACTACCGGAAGTAAGCGGGCGCCATTACTGAGCTGTTGCTGGGTAGCGTTGCGCCATTGCCTCCTATTGTTTTATTTGCAACTTGCGTCCACTGGAATAAACAGCCCGCGATTTACGACTGTCACTAACGTTACAACTTTTATAATGTCGAGTGGGAAAACATGTTGGCATTTTGAAAAATCATCGGATGCCAGGCGAAGGAGAAAATACTCTTGAATACCTTTAAAACAACAGAAGGGGTGCATTGGGGCAGTAACGTTAGTAACAGTACTGTTATGTCTGTTGTTAATGTTTGATTTGCTTGACTGTGACAGATTTTTTTTTTAAATAAATTAAATTAAATATGCATTTTTTGCTATAATAACAATTATTTAATGACATAAGTAAAAAAAAATATATAATAAATATAATATAGTCCTCAGCAAAATCTCCTCTCTAGCTATTTTTTCTATTCAATTAACATGCTATGGTCATTCAATGGCTTTCCTGAGCTAAATGTAACGTTATGTGACATAATTGTTCTCCTGCTGTTATATTGACCTCTTTCCATGGTTTAAAAACACTAATTGGTCGATATTATGTATACTTTCTAGCTGTACCTTGCCTTTTGCAATGTGAAAATGAGATAAATAATGGACACAAATGAAAAACATGAATTCGTTTATTTGATGTCATTCATTTATTTATTGTTGCCAAATGGACAGATCTTTTTATAATTTCCTCGTTAGCTAACGTTAGCCTAGCTAGCTTGCCAAGCTATTATCATAAATAATCTGTAAGATCGTTTGTACCTTCATCTGTGACTGGAGGCCACTGTCTAACATCATCAACCCAACAAGTCATTCTGCCTGGCTGTAGCTGTCACATAGAGCTGTCATCGAGGGTGCGTTATCACCACAGTCTATGGTTATCACGGAGGATTGTTTACATACCGGTAACAGCTCAGTAATGGCGTCGCCACAAGATGGCAGCCTACACAGAACGCTCGTCGGATTCGTCTATATAGGGATTAGCATAGATATGATGTCTATGGGGATTAGTGAAGGAGTGAACAAGTGGGCGGTTTCAGACACAGCTTATATAGCATGTTGCCACTTTAATGTCTTATCTTTCTTTTTTCTGTTTATGAAATTAAGTAAATGTAAAGCAGCAGCGTCATCCATTTTCGCTATTCTGTCTTTGAACTTTACCGTTATACCATTCGTTGGTGTGGACGATAGTTATATGGTTTTCATACTTTGGCCATTATTCTACCAAATATTGATTTCTAAACTCTTCCTAAGTTAAAACATTAGTAGCCTACTAATATTCGAGGTCTGAAATCATGGGATTTTTTTGTTTGTTTTGTTATTTTGACCAGTTGTCATTTTCTGCAATAAATGCTCTAAATGACAATTGTTTTATTTGAAATTTGGAAGAAATGCTGCCCTCCAGTGGCGCTCGCGAGACATGCGCCCGCGAGACGTCATCAGCGCGCGCCGCGGGCACGAGGAGCAGCGCATGTGTGTGTGAGGGAGATCAGTGGCAGCACGTGAAGATCAACACACACAGAAATGGCACCGATGCAAGCAGCAGAAATCATCTTCGCACAGAAGCTCGCGTCCAACGAGAAGCCCGAGAGGAGCAAAGCCTTGCTGAAGCTGAGGAAGTACATCCGTGTGCGCTCGGGGAGAGCCCAGGGTACACACACACTCTTATCACACACACTCTTATATCACACTCATTATACATACATACACACTCTTTCATCAGACTCATTATATACACATTACACACTCTTATACTACACTCATTATACACACACACTCTTATATACACACACACACACTTATATCACACTAGTTATAAGTTACACACTACACACACACACTTGTATCACACTAGTTATACACACACACTCTTATATAACACACTCTTACATCAAACTCATTATATACACACTCTTATACTACACTCATTATACACACACACACCCCCTTATATCACACTAGTTATACACACACACTCTTATCACACACACACACACACACTTATATCACACTTGTTATAAGTTACACACACACTTATACACACACACTCAAATCACACTTATTATACACGCACACTAACTTCTTATATCACACTCATTATACACTCACACACAAACCTCTTTTATCAGACTCATTATACACACACATACACACACACAGACACGGCAGTAGATGTGTGTCTCTGCACTCCAGCGGGTGTGTGTTCAGTGACAGTGGTCTGTGTGTTTCAGGGGGGTTTGGTGAGGATGAGCTGATGAAGATCTGGAAGGGTTTGTTCTACTGTGTGTGGATGCAGGACATGCCGCTTCTACAGGTGAGGATCACACACACACACTCTCTCACACGAACGCACGCACAGTCACACACACACACACTCATGACCTGATGTTTGTGTGTTCAGGAGGAACTGTCACACACACACACACACACTCATGACCTGTTGTTGTTGTGTTCAGGAGGAACTGTCACACACACACACACACACACACTCATGGCCTGTTGTTGTTGTGTTCAGGAGGAACTGTCACACACACACACACACACACACACACACTCATGGCCTGTTGTTGTTGTGTTCAGGAGGAACTGTCACACACACACACACACACTCATGGCCTGTTGTTGTTGTGTTCAGGAGGAACTGTCACACACACACACACACACTCATGACCTGTTGTTGTTGTGTTCAGGAGGAACTGTCACACACACACACACACACTCATGGCCTGTTGTTGTTGTGTTCAGGAGGAACTGTCACACACACACACACACTCTGTTGTTGTTGTGTTCAGGAGGAACTGTCACACACACACACACACACACTCATGGCCTGTTGTTGTTGTGTTCAGGAGGAACTGTCACACACACACACACACTCATGACCTGTTGTTGTTGTGTTCAGGAGGAACTGTCACACACACACACACACACACACTCACACACTCATGACCTGTTGTTGTTGTGTTCAGGAGGAACTGTCACACACACACACACACACTCATGAGTCATGACCTGTTGTTGTTGTGTTCAGGAGGAACTGTCACACACACACACACACACACTCATGACCTGATGTTTGTGTGTTCAGGAGGAACTGTCACACACACACACACACACACACTCATGACCTGATGTTTGTGTGTTCAGGAGGAACTGTCACACACACACACACACACACACACACACACACACACTCATGACCTGTTGTTCGTGTGTTCAGGAGGAACTGTCACACACACACACACACACACACATGACCTGATGTTTGTGTGTTCAGGAGGAACTGTCACACACACACACACACACACACACACTCATGACCTGATGTTTGTGTGTTCAGGAGGAACTGTCACACACACACACACACACACACACACACACTCATGACCTGTTGTTGTTGTGTTCAGGAGGATCTGTCACACACACACACACTCATGACCTGTTATTGTTGTGTTCAGGAGGAACTGTCACACACACACACACACACACACTCATGGCCTGTTGTTGTTGTGTTCAGGAGGAACTGTCACACACACACACACACACACACACACACTCATGACCTGTTATTGTTGTGTTCAGGAGGAACTGTCCACTAAGATCTCCAGGCTCCTCCACAGCTTTCAGACCCTCGACAGCCGTAAGTCTAACAAACCCACGAGATCATCCACTTCTGTCCTCAAGCACACACACACTCACACACACACAGCTTGAGAACAGATGGTCATGTGACCCTGTGCTGGTTCAGAGAGGGCTTCAGTCAGTCAGACTGATGCAGAGTAACTACTGTAGCCTGTACTGATGGGTGTGTGTGTGTGTGTGTAACCCTCTCTCTCTCCGCAGAGCTGCTGTTCTTCAAGGCGTTCCTGCAGACCATGAAGAGAGAGTGGACCGGCATCGACCGGCTCCGCATGGACAAGTTCTTCCAGGTCAGAGCCGTCTCTATCCAGCGCTCCTGCTCACACTGCAGCTGTGTGTGTGTGTCATAACCAGCCAGTGTGTGTGAGCTCAACATCAGCCAGTGTGTGTGTGTGAACTGAACATGTGTGTGTTGTCTCGTTAGCTGGTCCGCTTCGTGTTCCGGGAAGTGTTCGAGATGCTGAAGAGACGCCAGTGGGAGTCCAGGTAACCAAGGTCTACTATAACACACATTTAGGCAAAATTTGGATGAATAAATCAAAAGTAGGGCTGTACACTTAATCACAGGATGACAAGAGCTGCACGATTCTCGACTCACACACACTCGATCTGATTGACAGCGACTCGGATCTGAGAGAGCCGTCGTCATGAATATGAAACGGCCTTTTTCAACACACAGTATCATTATTTCTCTTACGATAATTCATATGATCTCAGAAGTGCTGGATTTAAGTTAATAGTTCAGATATAAACCCTGATGTCTACAGTAGTGATCAGAAGAGCAAATCACCGTTTTGAAAGAAACTTGAGGCTTGATTGTCTCATTACATCGTTACACCAGTAGGTGGCGACAAGTGACCGTTAAATTAGTGTTTGCCACTGAATCGTTCGTCCGAGAGATTCGTTCACGAACGCTGGTTGATCCAGTAAGGGGGTATGACATCACTGCACCGCGAGTGATGTCATGCGTGACTGTGATGTCATACGCCGCTCATGACACAAGTGAAGTGAGTCATTGAATCATTCATTCAATTCTATTAAACTAATTCGATATTCGTTTTAAATAGACTAGCAATTAACGTCTCGCAGAATCTCTAGTAAATCATGTTATTTTGTTTGGTTGTCTGTTCTGAATTGTTGGAAAATATGTCTGTTATAATAATAATATCTCTATATATTTATATCTTAAATATCTCGAATATCTCTATATTAAACAAAAAAAATCATGATTTATCCAGAATTGTGCAGCTGTGACAACGCTATAATGCCCTTTTACGAAGGTTTGATTTTGTTTTTGGGGTGTACTAGAATGTTTTCATGCTTGATTGTTAAAAAACGCATTATTTTTCAACATTTTCGGTGAAGCCCCTCCTCCAGAAATAGGAAATGTGCTGTGATTGGTTAGCTGGTGCAGTGTGCTGTGACCGGCAGTGTTTAGCATGCGTTCGGGAAATGTCCCGCCCTTCATCATAACCGCAATCTCTACTCGGATGTAAATATTAACAATGGTGTCAATTTCAAACCGCTTCGAGTCCGATCCAGACCCTGACAATGTTAACGAACGAGCATTTCACAGGACGTTTCAGAGTGGGTTTTTGTTGTAATTTTCTTATAGATACGATGTTATCCACCATTGAATCATATTTGTGGGTAAACTATGGTAATACAAACCCAGTAATCGATCACAGAACCATGGGTAATTTTCCTAAGGGGCGGTGAACCGTCTTACAGAAGCTCCAGTAAACACTACATCAATACTGTAACGCTAGTTAGCAGGCTCGCGGAGGCAAAGCTCTACATCATAGCAACTACATAAAGCTTATAATACGAACTTTTAATAGAAAACACAACTACATATAAGACATGGTAACAAGGTGCGATCCATAAACCACAGATTTTCCCGACAGCTGGGAATGGCTCCGTCTTTTAGGAGAAGGATTGTGGATATAGCCACAAAAGGATTGTGATATGATTTTTTGTCCATATCGCCCAGCCCTACATTGATGTGTGTGTGTGTGTGTGTTCTGCAGTGTGCTGGCCGAGTTCCTGCAGCTGTTCTCGGCTCAGCTCCTGCACGGCTCCGGCTCGGCTCCGGCTGGGCTCGTCCTGCATGTGCTGGACCTCTACACCACTGAGCTGGCCCGCGTCGGCTCCGCACAGGTAACGCCCGCCGGCCCGAAGCCTGAGTCTTACTCTTCACATCTTTCATGGGGTTTCATCTCCATTTGTAATAGTGACGCATGTACTCCTCTTCATAATGTACCTTATCATTTATCGTCATTTAACTTCCCTCATGTTTTAATCCTATTAGTTCGTCTTCAGAACACAAAGATATTTTTAAGAATCTTGTTTTTGTCCATTATCTATTGAAAGATCTAACAAAAATCATATTAATGGAGCGGTTTAATCTTTAAGTCTTCACTTGATTGCTTTATATGATCAATAGATTTAATTTGGGCCTTTATTCCCATATGAACATTGATCACTGAACATGCATGATAATCCTAATCCCGCTTAACACGTGAGGATCAGTGAGGTTTGTTCTCGGTACACCGGCACGTCTGAGCTTCCAAAGTAACTAGATATATAGCGGTCACCATGTTAGTATCGTTCATATTTAATGTTATCGTTATTGGCCCGAAAAGAAAATATGGCTGATATATAGATAAAGGATTATTTCCTTCAGATGGCTCTGAATTGCTTGAAATATGATTGGAATCACTTCAAAACAGGAAAAAGCTACATAAACTTATGAGAACATTAAAATTGTGTGCTTGGCACATGGCTTTTAATGGTGCGACTTTTTTTTTTATAAATATAATGAAGAACAGAAATGGCCTCCTTCATGATTTTGAAAACTCATCTTTAGTGTCGAGCTGGAGTAAAGGGCTGCTTTCCCTGCTCTATATGCATGTAATTGTTTCTATTCCAATTCTTTGTAGAAATATATTTAAATGGTGCCTGTTATAAGAATTTGACAGATTTATTCAATATTTACCGCATCATTTAGAGGTCAAGTTGATATTGTAGCTGACCGTCATTGAATGGCTTTTCAGAGGGAAATGTGGCATTCTCATATTGACGTCTAATTGATGGATTACATGAGACATGATTGATTTCAGTTGGTTCTGTATCTTTCATCATTCTTTCTGATGATGTTTATTTGCTGCTGTGATAAGAGTAAGAGATGATCAGTTCATCTGTCACACAAAACAGAAGTCTTATGTCTAACAACCCAGAGATTTAAATGCGTCCTCATTGTCCTCATGTTTGTGTACGAGTGTCTGATCTCTGATGTCCTCCTCCAGCTGACAGCCGAGCAGAACCTGACCTTCATCGAGCCGTTCTGCAAGTCCATGGCCAAGACCAAAGAGTACGCCCTTCAGTGCCTCCTCCAGCTGATATACATGTACATATACACACTTTCATGCCATGTCTGATCATCTTTCTTCCCTGCTCTTCAGTCGGGTCCTGCTGAAGGCCATCGGCAGCAATGTGTTCGACACCATTGTAGATCAGGTTCCTTTCGCCATCGAGGATCTTCTCCGAGAGATTCGTCAGGCTAAAGGGGAAGAGCTGGACGCTAGTGGCGGATCTGAGACCAGCACAGAGCGGAAGACTAAACCCGGCTCTAAGAAGAGAACTGAGGATGCGCAGGATAACGGTGGGTAGATCGGCTACACATGATCACTTCTGAGTCCACTGCAAAAACTAATTACCACATTTTCCAGCATAAGGCGCACCAGGTCTAAATTATATTATTGAGAAAAAGTCGCATTGGTGTAAGCAATAATCAAACGTTTACAAACTCCATAAATAAAATCCGTTTATCAAACACAAAACTTCAAACCCATCGATGCCACTGTTCATTCTTGAAATGGACTTTAGCTTGTATGTTGATGTGATCCACTGGTTTGGACTGCCTCCTTGAACTTAAGAGAATGACACGTCTGGCATGAAATACATTTTCTTGTAACACAGTCTATCTCTTTGAGAAGACATCAAACAATCTGTCTAGAGATTTTCTTAAGATTCAAAAGACTGTTCAGTTTAAATTGGGTTTAAGGGACGCATGGATTAGGAGAGCCACAGCGGACCTAAGACTGAGCCTTGAGGCACTCCATACTTCGCTTGTGTTAGATTTCACAGTTCAGTTATCATGGTGACAGGCTAAATCAGATCGCGTCATCTGTTGCCGGCATAAAGTTTAAACTTTTTTTTAGACCTTATGTATAAGGGTGTGTGCTTTTCCAAGTGAATGTCCAGTCAGTTGATTTTGCCACAGGCGGACTCCAATGAAGTGTAGAAATATATCAAAGTTGATCCAGAGGAATAGTGTCAGAGTGAAGGGTCAGTTTTCAAAGCAACGCTAACGCACAACATCTCAGTGTCTAAAAGTTGAATCATTTAGCTTTGAATTTTATCCCTTTGCACTTAAACCAGTTGTTACTCTGGCTACGTTTACATGCAACCAAATATTCGTTAGTAGTGGGACTGACGGCTCAATCGCACTGAAAGCCTTCCTGTAAACGCCCTAATCGATCTGATTTAGCTCGATCCCAATGAAACTTCGATCGGACTGAAAGGGGCGGTTTATTCCTTTTATAATCGATCGAGAGAACATGTAAACACTTGATCGGATTGAAAACCAAAACTGAAAGGACTGCGCATGTGCAATGGCGTATGACAGACCGAGCTGTTCTTCCTGTTGAATAAAGAGTCGTATAAATGAGTTTCCCGTCATCCTATAATCCTCTGTGTGTGAAGTGGAGTAGGACGACGGCCACCAGTGCCGCTTCAGACTCACACACACACACCACTGGGATTGGGCATTTCTACTGCATGATCAATATAAGCAGCGGCACAACGGCTCATACGATCACTGTCTCTAAATTATGACCAGAAATGGATAAATATTAAGTCTACTGTTTAAAACAAATAAAAACCAATGTATGAGAATAGTTATGATGCGTAAACAGCAGAAAATCTGTATATTTGTGCAGTGAGCGCATGTCAAAAAATATATTCAGATTTTAAGCTTGTGACATAACACACACATCAACCGGATCACATGTTCAGCGTTCGTAAACACTCGATTAGGTTCATCAATCGCAATGAATTCAGTCCGATTGAAACAAAAGTTGTGCATGTAAACGCAGCCGTGTTATTTTTATGGTCTCGGTGGATTTGGGGAAAGAAAAGATGAATGAACAAAAAATAAATGATTTGTAGTTGTCATTTGATGTAAATGTTGTTTTTGTTGACTGTCAGATTCTGAGGAGGACTGCGATGAAGACATGTTTTCAATTCCAGACAACATGGATAGTAAGAGTGACTATGCGTGTGGACCAGTTCTCCAGGTGCGTTTCCTAGACTTTTCTGATGGTGTTTTGAATTTTACATTCTTCTATGAGGAATATATTTGATTGCATAAGGAAAGGGGAACGTGTTGAAAGTATCGCGTTCTCTGCCGTAGTGACCCCACCTGTGCTGTGATTGTAGTTTATCCTAGCAGATGATCTAGAAAACACTGCTTTCAGAGGTTGTTTATCTGTGTGTGTGTAATTGGTGTTTTGTCTTGTACAGTTCGACTATGGTGCAATAGCTGACAAACTTTTCGAGGTGGCCAGTAACTCAAACATACCAAGCTTTAACCGATCCAAGATTTACAAGTTTGTCAAAATGTAAGTAGTTTCACATTGAGACAGAGAATCATGCAGACATTAAACAATGAACATAAAAGCTGTCAGTTATGATTGTGTTATAATCTTTCTCTTAATCTCTTTCCCCGTGGGATGCAGTTTCCGGGACTTGAGCGAAGGTAAGCTCTCTTGATATCAGGCACTTCTGGTGAAATGGTTTGTTTGCCATAAGCGTGACGTGCTTCACTGTTTCCTGTGGTGTGTGTGTGTTTAGGCCTGTTCCCTCAGGATAAGGTGGAGGACGTGTCCACTGATGAAGAAGACTATAGCGAAAACAGACGGAGGAAAAACAGAAAGAAACTAACAAAAAAAGGTCAGAAAAAACAGGAGTTGCAAAGGTTTGCTTTTCTTTTAGTGCTCATCTTATAATGGAGATTTGTTTATATCAGCGGAGCAGTGTGGGTGAGTATAAACGTCACGGTGATAACTCTGGAGGAAGCATTGACACAATTGCGTCAAAGATAAATATGTGTGTGTGTAAGTGAAACAATAAGTTTGGACTAGAAAAATGCATGAGATCCAGTGTGTTCTTGTAATAACCGTATTTTATGCATAATTGCCAACAACTAATCCTATAGCAAGTACATATACAAGTAGGTCACTTCAGAATTAACATTTCTTGATAATTTTCTCTCCTCCACGTCATCCAAGATGTTCATGTCTTTCTTTCTTCAGTGGAAAAGAAATGAAGGTTTTTGAGGAACACACTCCAGGATTTCGTTCGTCCAACGGGTCGAAGGTCCAGATGTGAGTTTCAGTGCAGCTTCAAAGTCTCGACACGATCCAGCCGAGGAATAAGAGTCTGATCTAGACAAACCAGCGGACATTTATAACAAAATACACATTTATATACTTTTAACCACTAATGCTGGTCTTGCTCTAGCTGTGATGCGACACACATTACGCGATCAGGGTGCAAGGTCAAGCGGGACGTAGGCGTAAGAACAGATCTAGTGTTTACAAAGCCAACATGCAAAGACTGAGTCAAACGCCTTAACAAAAATAAATTATTAAAAGGTACAACAACGATGTCGGACGATTTTGAAGTTGGAGGAGAAAATGAGTTGGAGATTTTCGCTCTACTCTACATTTCTGAACCGGAACACGTTTGACCTTTCACCCTGATCGCGTAATGTGTGTCGCATCACAGCGAGTGCAAGACCAGCATTAGTGGTTAAAAGTATATAAATGTGTATTTTGTTATAAATGTCGGCTGGTTTGTCTAGATCAGACTCTTATTCCTCGGCTGGATCGTGTCGAGACTTTGAAGCTGCACTGAAACTCACATCTGGACCTTCGACCCGTTGGACCCCATTGAAGTCACTATATGGAGAAATCCTGGAGTGTGTTACTGTGTCATTACTTTACACTGAAGAAACAAACACATGAACATCATGGATGACGTGCGGGAGAGTATATTATCAGAAGATTTTAATTCTGAAGTGAACTACTTTAATGTTGCTCAGTATTGAATAGTTCCTGAAGTGTCGATGGCCGATTGATCTCCAACAGGGCAGACGGAGGACACCAACCAGAAAAACAAGAAAGGCAAGAAGAAAAAGAGAAAGAACGGTAGTTTGAAGAGTGTTGAGGGCGAGGCGGATCAGCAGACGCCGGTCGAGTCCACAGACCCGGATCTAACCCAGTCTAACGCTGATCGTGACGGGGAAGACAAGCCTGGCGAGCTGAAGGCCGGAGACGCAGAAGTGGACTCTCTCTCAGCCGGTGTGGAGGACCAGCGGGACTCACAGGAGACACCTAAAGCCTCGCGGAAAACACTGATCAAGAGGAAGAAGAAGCAGAGGGACCCAGCCGTAGTCGAGCCGGAGCCCAGCGCCAATGGAGACGCCCATCAGGAGCTCCAGGTTCCAGCACTCCCGACGGCTGGCAACATGATGAAGAAGAAGCTGAAGAAGAACCCAGCCGCAGTCGAGCCGGAGCCCAGCGCCAATGCAGACCCTCACCAGGAGCTCCAGGTTCCAGCACTCTCGACGGCTGGCAACATGATGAAGAAGAAGCTGAAGAAGAACCCAGCCGCAGTCGAGCCGGAGCCCAGCGCCAATGCAGACCCTCACCAGGAGCTCCAGGTTCCAGCACTCTCGACGGCTGGCAACATGAAGAAGAAGAAGCAGAAGCAGAAGTCCGGCCCTGCTGAGCAGATCCAACCAGGGAAGAAGAAGAGGAGGGTGAAGGATGAAGATGTGCAGGTGAACGGACAGGCGGGCGAGACCAGCTGCAAGAGACCGAAGCTCACCAGTGTAAGTGTTTCCGGCTCTCTGACGTGTTTACAGGGTTAGTTCACCCAAAAATGAAAATGATGTCATTAAAGTCCCTGTAAAGTCAAAATTAAGTATGTGTTTTGAGTATGTCACACCACAGAAAAATTGGTTATTAGTCACCCAGCCAAATTTGAATGATAAAAAAAGCCAGCAAGTACATAAAATAAGCTATCAAAATCTTGAAAAAATGAGCAGTAATCTCTGCTCTCAAACGCTGGGGGCGTGTCCGCTGGCTGCGCTGAAACCACGCCCACTCGCGGGAAAGCTGCCGTCTTCACACTCAACTCTACAGCCGAAATGGATGCTCGCATGGTGGGCACGCACTGCCGATGATGGCACCAGTTGTCGGCGCGACGGGAGGATGAAGGCTGAGGCGGGAGGCGGTTTGGCCACATTCACCAGTAACAGCAGATTGTCAGTGAATCCCAGACAGTTACCTCCGACGAAAGTTTATAAAACTATCCCGTGTAAAATGATCACTTACAGAGGCGGGTTTTGGCGGTGATCCTCAGCTCTCCATCAAGGAGACCTCAAACTGATGTGAATGTGCTCTATAATTGTTAGGAGCGGCCAGCCTCAGCGGCTCCAGTGCGTCATCAAGTAGGGGCGTGTCCAGGAGCTCAAGGGCTCCAGTGCGTCATCAAGTAGGGGCGTGTCCAGGAGCTCAAGGGCTCCAGTGCGTCATCAAGTAGGGGCGTGTCCAGGAGCTCAAGGGCTCCAGTGCGTCATCAAGTAGGGGCGTGTCCAGGAGCTCAGGGGCTCCAGTGCGTCATCAAGTAGGGGCGTGTCCAGGAGCTCAGGGGCTCCAGTGCGTCATCAAGTAGGAGCGTGTCCAGGAGCTCAGGGGCTCCAGTGCGTCATCAAGTAGGGGCGTGTCCAGGAGCTCAAGGGCTCCAGTGCGTCATCAAGTAGGGGCGTGTCCAGGAGCTCAAGGGCTCCAGTGCGTCATCAAGTAGGGGCGTGTCCAGGAGCTCAAGGGCTCCAGTGCGTCATCAAGTAGGGGCGTGTCCAGGAGCTCAAGGGCTCCAGTGCGTCATCAAGTAGGGGCGTGTCCAGGAGCTCAAGGGCTCCAGTGCGTCATCAAGTAGGGGCGTGTCCAGGAGCTCAAGGGCTCCAGTGCGTCATCAAGTAGGGGCGTGTCCAGGAGCTCAGGGGCTCCAGTGCGTCATCAAGTAGGGGCGTGTCCAGGAGCTCAGGGGCTCCAGTGCGTCATCAAGTAGGAGCGTGTCCAGGAGCTCAGGGGCTCCAGTGCGTCATCAAGTAGGGGCGTGTCCAGGAGCTCAGGGGCTCCAGTGCGTCATCAAGTAGGGGCGTGTCCAGGAGCTCAAGGGCTCCAGTGCGTCATCAAGTAGGGGCGTGTCCAGGAGCTCAAGGGCTCCAGTGCGTCATCAAGTAGGGGCGTGTCCAGGAGCTCAAGGGCTCCAGTGCGTCATCAAGTAGGGGCGTGTCCAGGAGCTCAAGGGCTCCAGTGCGTCATCAAGTAGGGGCGTGTCCAGGAGCTCAAGGGCTCCAGTGCGTCATCAAGTAGGGGCGTGTCCAGGAGCTCAAGGGCTCCAGTGCGTCATCAAGTAGGGGCGTGTCCAGGAGCTCAGGGGCTCCAGTGCGTCATCAAGTAGGGGCGTGTCCAGGAGCTCAGGGGCTCCAGTGCGTCATCAAGTAGGGGCGTGTCCAGGAGCTCAAGGGCTCCAGTGCGTCATCAAGTAGGGGCGTGTCCAGGAGCTCAAGGGCTCCAGAGCGTCATCAAGTAGGGGCGTGTCCAGGAGCTCAAGGGCTCCAGTGCGTCATCAAGTAGGGGCGTGTCCAGGAGCTCAAGGGCTCCAGTGCGTCATCAAGTAGGGGCGTGTCCAGGAGCTCAAGGGCTCCAGTGCGTCATCAAGTAGGGGCGTGTCCAGGAGCTCAAGGGCTCCAGTGCGTCATCAAGTAGGGGCGTGTCCAGGAGCTCAGGGGCTCCAGTGCGTCATCAAGTAGGGGCGTGTCCAGGAGCTCAGGGGCTCCAGTGCGTCATCAAGTAGGAGCGTGTCCAGGAGCTCAGGGGCTCCAGTGCGTCATCAAGTAGGGGCGTGTCCAGGAGCTCAGGGGCTCCAGTGCGTCATCAAGTAGGGGCGTGTCCAGGAGCTCAAGGGCTCCAGTGCGTCATCAAGTAGGGGCGTGTCCAGGAGCTCAAGGGCTCCAGTGCGTCATCAAGTAGGGGCGTGTCCAGGAGCTCAAGGGCTCCAGTGCGTCATCAAGTAGGGGCGTGTCCAGGAGCTCAGGGGCTCCAGTGCGTCATCAAGTAGGGGCGTGTCCAGGAGCTCAGGGGCTCCAGTGCGTCATCAAGTAGGGGCGTGTCCAGGAGCTCAGGGGCTCCAGTGCGTCATCAAGTAGGGGCGTGTCCAGGAGCTCAGGGGCTCCAGTGCGTCATCAAGTAGGAGCGTGTCCAGGAGCTCAGGGGCTCCAGTGCGTCATCAAGTAGGGGCGTGTCCAGGAGCTCAGGGGCTCCAGTGCGTCATCAAGTAGGGGCGTGTCCAGGAGCTCAAGGGCTCCAGTGCGTCATCAAGTAGGGGCGTGTCCAGGAGCTCAAGGGCTCCAGTGCGTCATCAAGTAGGGGCGTGTCCAGGAGCTCAAGGGCTCCAGTGCGTCATCAAGTAGGGGCGTGTCCAGGAGCTCAAGGGCTCCAGTGCGTCATCAAGTAGGGGCGTGTCCAGGAGCTCAAGGGCTCCAGTGCGTCATCAAGTAGGGGCGTGTCCAGGAGCTCAAGGGCTCCAGTGCGTCATCAAGTAGGGGCGTGTCCAGGAGCTCAGGGGCTCCAGTGCGTCATCAAGTAGGGGCGTGTCCAGGAGCTCAGGGGCTCCAGTGCGTCATCAAGTAGGGGCGTGTCCAGGAGCTCAAGGGCTCCAGTGCGTCATCAAGTAGGGGCGTGTCCAGGAGCTCAGGGGCTCCAGTGCGTCATCAAGTAGGGGCGTGTCCAGGAGCTCAAGGGCTCCAGTGCGTCATCAAGTAGGGGCGTGTCCAGGAGCTCAAGGGCTCCAGTGCGTCATCAAGTAGGGGCGTGTCCAGGAGCTCAAGGGCTCCAGTGCGTCATCAAGTAGGGGCGTGTCCAGGAGCTCAAGGGCTCCAGTGCGTCATCGAGCCCCGTTTTAGCCCCGCCCAGAAAATCCGGAAAATAGCAATGGTGAAAAACTGTTTAACGGTCTAACTCCACAATTCAGTACTTCACAGTTCACAGTCTTTGTAATATGTTTTAGCAATACATTTCTAACATTTATAATGTGTTTAGAATTTTTTTTTGAAATTGCCTTTACAGGGACTTTAATGACTCTCCCTCATGTCGCTCCAAGCCCGTCAGACCTCCGTTCATCTTCAGAACACAGTTTAAGATATTTTAGATTTAGTCCGAGAGCTTTCTGTCCCTCCATTGAACATGTATGTCCGGTATACTGTCCTTGTCCAGAGAGGGAATAAAGACATCATCAAAGTAGTCCATGTGACATCAGTGGGTTAGTTAGAGTGTGTTGAAGCATCGAAAATACATTTTGGTCCAAAAATAACCAAAACTAGGACTTTATTCAGCATTGTATTGTGTTCCGGTTCTGTTGTGGATCCGCGTTCAGTGCCGCCGCTGACGTAAGACGCTGCTGACGTGTGTGTGTGTGTGTGTGTCTTCCGGTTCTGTTGTGGATCCGCGTTCAGTGCCGCCGCTGACGTAAGACGCTGCTGACGTGTGTCTGGTGTGTGTGTGTGTGTCTCTTCCGGTTCTGTTGTGGATCCACAACAGAACCGGAACACAATACAATGCTGAATAAAGTCCTAGTTTTGGTTATTTTTGGACCAAAATGTATTTTCGATGCTTCAACACACTCTAACTAACCCACTGATGTCACATGGACTACTTTGACGGGCTTGGGACGACATGAGGGTGAGTCATTAATGACATAATTTTCATTTTGGGTGAACTAACCCTTTAAAAGTTTCTTAAAGCTGTGTGTACCACATCTGTGAGTCTCTGACGTGTGTTCCCTCTCGTTAGGAGGCTGGAGAACACCAGCTCAAACCCCGGCAGTTCGTGCTCCGGCAGAAGAAAGCGCCCGCGCCGCTCTTCTGTAAAGCTGCGGGATACATGCTCAGCAAAAAGGTACAAGCCTTCTCTTCCGGCTCACAGATACGAGCTGACGTCAGGACACCAACGTCCATCAAATGTCTTCAAGTCCCCCTGTAGTCGGTCATTTCATCCCTTAACTCATCTTTAATCAGCAAAATGACACATTTAAAAGTTTTTTCCTTCATGCCTTAAAATATCTTGAATGTAACTCGACACCCTTGCCTCATTTAGTATGTGTGGTTCTATGAATATGCAAATGAGCCCCGCCTCCACTCACTCACTCAGCTCAGAGATCCACTGGTTGACGATCACACGTTGATCTGATTGGTTACAAGGTCGTTTATGACGTCAGAAACACCAGCGATTTCAAACCGTGTTTTTGAGACTGTCTTTGGTTCACTGCAGTTTTAAGGAGGAAATACTCAGCAATGCTGTCGACTTATGAACTTACACATGGTGTGTCTTAAAGCGTTTTAAACACCACATAGACACATGAAATGTTTTTAAATATCTTGGTAATGGAAAAGAAAAGTTGTAATTTCAAGATCTTAAATTTGGGGAAGAAAAACCAGGAATTGCGATATGAGTTAATGTGATTATTAAACTTCATAAGGCGATGATTTAATTAAATGTGAGCGTTTCAAATTAAAACATGGCTCTGTTTCACAGCAGTTCTCCATCAGTCAATACTGCGCACGTCTGCCGTTGCTGGATCTACTGTTGATAAATTATGACTATTTACTTTGTGGTGTTTATATGATAAGCGCCATCTACTGTCCGAGAGTCTGCATTATTCAGAGCGTCTGCAGTTCTGCAGTCTAATGTGAAGATAGACCCACATGTTTACACACAGGGTTGCAAATGTTGACCGCTGGATCCTCAAGAAGCTCATGCGCATTCAAAACAAATTAATAATGATGAATCTAGAATATAAATGTATATAAATCATATTTTAAATTGATATATAATCACTTATTGTGACATCCCTTTTCTTATAAAAGTGTAAACCTCACATTAAAAAAAAATCAAATGTTTGTCAGTGTTTTACAGTCATTTTATAGTTTAGGATGTTACATAAACATTGGCTTGCATCCCCCTCATTACTGCATTACTATCAATTATAATTTGATACCCCGCAGACCCTGTGTTAATCTTTCTAAAGTTGTTTCGTAATCTTTTTATTTTGTTTTATTTTTTTATGTTTTCTCCTCCAGATTTTGCCGAAGAAAGTCAGATTTGGCCTCAAGAATAATAAAACCATGGGTATGTATGGTTTATTTGTATAAATGAGCTTCTAGTTAATGAATTAAATTGAGTGAGCAACATTAGAGTTTGTGAAGCTCGAGGGATTCTCAGGCACTTCTGTCAACAAATCTGTAAATCATTGTGATATTTGAGGAAATGCTAAGAGGTTGAGTAACGTGTGTGTGTGTGTGTGTCCCGCAGAGTTCAGGAAGAGTGACCGCAGCTCGCGGGTGGGCGTGGCCAGCCAGGCCCGCGTGCCCTTTGACCCCCAGAGGACCCCGAAGACCAGCGTGTTGAAGTCGCCCTCGCCGTCGCCCGCCGGCACCAGGAGAGCCACGGCCGCGGACTTCTTTTAAAATAAAGATCTTTCTTCTCTGTGAACTTTAATCTACTGGAGTCTCTTTAGAAAAAGAACATGCCTAAAGATATATTTTATATTCACTTTTAAAGTGTTCTCATGTTTTGCTCTCCTTCCTACGAGAGTTGCAATATTTTACGCTGGCTTTTTTAGACCATTTGGATCATTTTTCAGTGTCATAAATGTTCTCATAATGAGTGAACACTGTCAGGAACGAGGGTTTAGTTTGTACCGTTGATGAACCGGATGCTCATCCCTGCTCCAGTGAGTGAATCCCAGTGTCTGGAGAAGCTGTACATGACCCGATGATGATGATGGAGTTCAGTCGCACGCATGAAGTCTGACTGCTTTACTACATGAAGCGCCAGAGGTTTGCTTGCGCTGTCGGGATGAGTGATGGAAGTGTGTTTTCACGTGTATTTCAAGACTGAATAAATTGTCTATTACAGTGAACATCACATTCTCATACTTGCTCTTGAGTTTGTAACAGTTGCAGTGCTGTATAAATCAGGTTAAAGTCCCCCTGTAGTCAAATTTGATCCTTTTTTGAAGATATTTTGAAGAACGATTGGAACCAAACAGTTGTTTGGCACCATTGACTTCAATAGTTTTTTTTTTTTCTCTACTATGGAAGTCAATTGTGCCAAACAACTGTTTGGTTCCAATCGTTCTTCAAAATATCTTCCTTTGTGTTCAGCGGAAGAAAGAAACTCACACAGGTTTGCAACAACTAAATGATGACAGAATTTTCATTTTGGGGTGGAGTATCCCTTTAAAGCTCATCTTTGATCACCAAAATGTTCCCTTGAAAAAAAATTCTTCATGCCTTTAAATATCTTGAATGTAACTCGACACCCTCGCCTCATTTAGTATGTGTGGTTCTATGAATATGCAAATGAGCCCCGCCTCCACTCACTCCCTCACTCACAGATCCACTGGTTGACGATCACACGTTGATCTGATTGGTTACAAGGTCGTTTGTGACGTCAGAAACACCAGCGATTTCAAACCGTGTTTTTGAGACTGTCTTTGGTTCACTGCAGTTTTAAGGAGGAAATACTCAGCAATGCTGTCGACTTATGAACTTACACATGGTGTGTCTTAAAGAACATAAACAACATTAAAAGCTGGATTTCCACCACAGGGGGACTTTAAATAAAAGGTGCTTTAAGGCTATGTGGACAATTGAATAGTTTTTAAAATGCTTTAAAAGAACAAAGAAGGAAGACTTGGAAATTGCTGTCTAATGCAGTTTTGTAATATGTCATTGTCTTGAACTTAAGTTTAACACTTTGGAAAGAGTATGTAAATGGCCTGTAGGTAAACAGAGTTTTGGCACTGATTGTGTTTGAGTAATTTGAAAGATGTCATTGAATGCTCCGCAGTTTAACTCGCATAGACTGATGCTGTGATCACTGTGTAAAGAGTTTTGAAAACGTGACCCGAGTAGTGAGAAATGTGTCCAGGTGATTGTAACCGAAACGGATGAAAACTGCCTCCTTTGTCCCATCTGTCCTGTGGTCAATATCACGAGTCCTCATCATTAGTTGGAAACTGTGCATGAACTGCTGGTCTTGTGGTGGTGTGCCGTCTTGGCCAGGTCTCCCTCGGAAAAGAGTTTTCGGTCTCAAGGGACTTTCTGGTTAAATAAAGGTAAGAGAACCATAGGTGCAGGGACCAGCGCTCGGGATGGGGATGCCAGATTGAGCCGCGGGCTTGAGAGAGGAGAAAAGGGCTGTGCGTGACAGCCGCGTCAGCTCCGGGAACCAGATTTGGTTCTCCCATCGCGGGGCTATGAGGAGCACCGAGTGGCGCGTTTCCCTGATTCTATTGATTACCTGTGGCAACAGTGAGACCGGAGGGAAAGCATAAAGCGGGCGGCTGGGCCAGATTTGGGCTAGCGCGTCCTCGTTTCTTGAAAAGAACATCGGGCAGTGAGCGTTGTTTTTTGACGCAAAAAGGTCGACTTCCGCTTTGCCGAAAAGGCGCCACAGCAACTGGACTGTCTAGGGGTGCAGGGACCATTCCCCCGGGGAACGCTGTCCCTGGACAGTCTGTCTGGGCCGTCGTTCAGGTGGCCTGGCAGTGGCACATGCGCAGTAAGTGCTGAGACCATTCAAGGAGGCGTTCTGTCAGATCGCAGAGATTCCTGGATCTGACACCGCCCTGATGGTTCACGTCAGACACCACAGACATGTTGTCCGACCGGACTAAAACGTGGTGGTCTCGTATGAACGGGGGGAAGCGCTTCGCTATCATCTACAGCAGGGGTCTCAAACTCAACTTAACTGGGGGCCGCTGGAGGTAGAGTCGGGGTCAGGCGGGGCCGCATCAAGTATTCCAAAAAAGGAGCACAACTGATCCAATCTTCTCAATCTTTATTATTAATGTTTCTTCTGAACAGTTCCTCTGAATTTGAACATTCCGTTCTGTACATGATTGGTTCTTCATGAGCTGTATAGTTGAAGTTCATTTTTACAAACATTCTTTTTCTTTTCCTTATAACACATATTTGTGATACTTATATTTGCTCATGTCCTTTTTATTTTCTTTATACAACACATTAATGATATTGAATGTTTTTTGGAAGGCACATTTCCTTTTATTATACTTAGAAAAACGATTATTGCTTTTGAAATACAAATATTTGCAGTCATGTCTGCCCGGCCTGTTCACATATCGCGTCTTTTCAGCGCTCAAGTTCGTTATTTCAAATGTAGGCGCGCGATATGCGCGCTCATAGTGGGAGCGACACGGTCGCGGTGCGATGCGCTCGTTTTTTCCAAGCGCGTCCGCGCCGCATCGAGATACAAACATCTCAACTTGTCAGAATGCCGCAAGCGCACCGTAGCTTAGCAACGACAGACGCCTACGGAGCGCAACCGCCCTAGCGCTTTGGAAAAAGGAGAACGCGGCGCGCCTGGCGTTTTCAACGCGTTTTTAGGCGCTATATGTGAATTCAGCCTTACTGAATTATTTCTACACATGTATAGTGTCTCAGGCAAATTACTGACTTTGCACAAATCAAAGCCTTCTTATCAACCTGCTGGACACATATTACAAGCTCAAAATGATTACTCTCACATTGTTTTAGAGCAGGGGTCTCCAACACGTCGCTCGCGAGCTACCAGTAGCTCGTGGCATGTTCACATATCGCGCTCACATATTTTGCGCGCTCAAGTTCGTTATTTAAAATGTAGGCGCGCGGCAAGCGCGCTTATAAGCGACGCGCTCACTTTTTCCAGGCGCAGTAAGTTTGTACTTCGCGGTCGTCTATGACAACTATTGTCAACAAACCCATCGTAAGCTGTCATGTGACTATCTATGGTAGCCCATAAGGGATAAAAAAAATAAAAATTTAAAACGCTGCACACGCAACAACGGGCCGCACTAACATTAAACTTTAATGTCAAGTAGGGGGCCACAAAATATCACCCCGCGGGCCGCGAGTTTGAGACCACTGATCTACAGACAGTTTAAATGAAGCCGTTTCTCGTGGTCTGACACCAGAGGCCAAAGACCGGTCTGCCCTCGAAGAGAGCGCCCCAACCTAAGTTGAAATGCATGTCTGAGTCACTCTGATTTGTCTGCAGCCGGACGCCCAAGCCCGGTGAGGTACCCGAGCGCTCAGCCAGCGCTGTAGCGGGCGCATGCGCAGTAGGCCCAGCTGAAGCTCTGCTGCAGCCGACGCCATACAGCCCAGCATTCTCTGAACTGTTTTCAGAGAGGCGACGCTGCCCTTCTGGAAAGATGCGGCCAGGTGTCGAACACGGCGCGCACGCTGTGTCGATAAACGAGCCGTCATAGCCACAGAATCCAGTTCTATCCCCAGAGAGGAAACTGACTGACTGGGCAGTAATGAGCTCTTGGACCAGTTGACCGTGAGACCCAGGCTTTCCAGATGACTGAGGAGCACTGTTCTGTGAGATAAGAGCTCTATCTCTGACTGTGCCAGAATCTAGCCTGGCTAACGTCAGACCCAAGTCTCCCAAGTCAAGTCTCATTGAGACTTGGGTCTGGGAAGCACATGTTCATTTTCTCGTATTTGAGGCGTGGTTTACGAATGCCCAGAGCCGTTTATTGGGTGCTGAGAATGTCTATCAAATGTGCCTGTACGTAGCTCATAGCCAATCGTTTCGATTATACCAGATGACGTATGTAGAGCGACAGAAATTAGACGAGGAAGAAGACGATGGGTCAGAGATTTATGTGTACCCATTCGCGGAGGAGATTGGCCTGCAGGATCTGGAGAACAGCCATAGAGTGCAGGTCCGGCGGCTGAAAACGCAGACGTGGTCTTGCAGGCTTTGGACGGGAGGGCAGACTTTGAGTGCCATCTTGCAGAGGGTGGACAAAGGTGCTCTGCTACCGCCTCCTGCACTGGGGGAATAGAATTATATCCCTTCTCGTTAATATGCACCATTAACCGTCCTTCGGATGAGACGTTAAACCGAGGTCCTGACTCTCTGTGGTCACAAAAAATCCCAGGATGTCTTTCAAAAGAGTAGGGGTGTAATCCCGGCGTCCTGGCCAAATTTGCCCAGTGGCCTCTGTCCATCATGGCCTCCTAATCATCCCCATATATATATACCAATTGGCTTCATCACTGTCTCCTCTCCACCAGTAAGCTGGTGTGTGGTGGGCGTTCTGGCGCACTATGGCTGCCGTCGCATCATCCAAGTGGATGCTGCACATTGGTGGTGGTTGAGGAGATTCCCCCTTCCATGTACAGCGCTTTGAGTGCCGAGAAAAGTGCTATATAAATGTAATGAATTATTATTATTAATATTATTAACCCTTTAGATAGGCCTTGTTTTTGTTTTGTCTGCATTTCTCACCATCAAAAGGCAGCAGATGCATAAATACACTGACTTTGTTTTTGTTTACTCTAGAGTGCTGACTGCTGAGGTGCATAGTTTGATTTTCTCAGAGGCATCAAGGTGAGTCCTCACACTCTCTCTCTCTCTCTCTCTCTCTCTCACACACACACACACACACACACACACACACACGCTATTATACTCCATATAACTCCATGTAAAAGCCAGAAACTAAGCTTTTTTTTTTTGCACAGGCCTATCTAAAGGGTTAATGGTGGCACCTGGTTATCGACAGTAAAAATGACAGATTTTACCTCTTCCCAACAGGGAAAACCACCAACAATCAAAAATGCATGGTTATATGGTGTCATGGCTTTGCAATCAAAAAATGTGGTTATAATGGAAGTCAATGGGGCAAAAAGAGCCACGAACAGTAAATGAGGGAGAAAAAGTTCAAATCTGATGCTGCACAAAAACTAACAATGCATCAAAACCAATGTTGTTTCTAATCTTTGACATGTCCAAGACTGTGATAACAAGTTTTTAAAAAATCCAGTCCACAATCACATTTTATATTGAACATAAGTCATTTTGTGTTTTTTTCCCCCCCAAATCAGTGACATCATAGTTTTAATCAGGACTGAGGATGTTTAATAGATTTATGCCAAAAAATATTTATCTGATACATTTTTACAGCAGTTTAAAGTAGTGGGTGTTTTCAGCCACGAACATAACGAAAGGGTGGTGAATTTGAGCAATGCACAAGGGTTAAAAACAAAAAAACAAAACACATTCTTTGTCTGTGATATAATGTGTTGTGGAAAGCTTTGTCCACACCGGAGAAAGGCATCCACTCTCGACCGGTGAGGTAATGTATGGAAGAGTTTCACAGAAATGTGACTTGTTGAGGTCAGTATTAGAGTAATGGTTCTCTCTGAATGAGTAACCAAACTCTCAGAATCATTAAGTGCTGAACGTTAGCATCCGCTATAACTCTGTTATAGCCTAAACTTCAATGTTCTCATCCACGTACACAGACAGTGATTTCTAACAGCAGTGTCCACGCTGCACTTGATCTCACACTGAGTGACAGCCGTTATAAGTAGGATAATTCGTTCTATAACACACAGCGTTATCATTGCTTTATAAGAGGGGACACTCCTGACCAAAATCAATTTGCGTTTTGACATAGTTTGATAATGTTATAGAGCAATGGAAGTATAATTTACAGATTAATTTCAGTAAGTTTGCCCTTACACAAAGAAAATATATTTCCTTAAACTGTTTATGAATGCTCAAAATATTAAATTATTTAATATATATTGAAAATATATACAGAATAATATATTGTGTTAATATATTTAATACATTAGGAATTGATTTTATATTTACTTATACAGTATATCATGTATGTGGGGTTAGGGTTATCATGTATGTGATTTTATATTCAATAACACTTCATAATATATAGATATGCATGTGATAAAATATATTACTATGTATGTATAAATATATTTGAACATATACTGCATGTCCAAATATTTATATTTAAATGTATATTTGTAAAATCGGTCACGGGTAGCAGTGTAGATGATGCAACAAAGATGATGAATGACACAGAATGAAAGAAAAGCAATATTTAATAATCACAAAGAGCAAAAGCACATTACACACCTAACACAACGTTAAAGCCAGAACGCGACCCAGAGCCGGGGCGGGATGAAAAAGATTTGCTGGACGACTGAGAAAAACTGAGGGTTTAAATACACAATAAATGATAATCAAAGGAACAGGGAACAGGTGTGAACTAATCAGAAACCATGACGACTAATCAGAACTAGAACTCAGGCAAAAGGTGACAGGGAACGCGAACCCGTACATGACCGTGACAATCTCATCTACCCACTGTCAGGGTTCTGCAAGGGCGTAACTCTGGGTTAAACTCGCGGCATATTTATTCATTCATTTATTTATTAAATAATTTTCTTGTGTAAAAGGTAACATGCTAATTTGCAGTTCCTGTATTAGAAATACATTGTGATACTTTTACTGATTTGGGCCACTTAACGCAAATGCAGCTGTTCACTTCAAAAAAATTGTGTTTGCATTTAGCCTCTGATAACATAAGTGTGGACTAACGTTAGTTGTGCTTTGATTCAATTTGTCACTTTGCAAACTCCATGCAGAAAGAATATTGATACAAAAAACAAGAAATTACGTTTATTGATTATGACTGATATTTGACATGCACAACATGGACCGATGCACACAGCGGCGCTGTTTAGGATGGGTTCGTGTTAAAGAGCCGCTAACAAAGTAATCTTTTCACACGAACGGCCAGGTCACATGTATCCGACCCGCGCGTCATTGCTATGCAACAAACGTCATAATTCTGTGTTGAAGTAGGCGGGAATGAGAAGATTGTAATTGTGCTGGCTCTTTTGGGAAAATAACTTTAATATTGCTAAACGAGCTCCACTGTTGACATCCATGTTTAGCTACTTCCGCAAACAACAAGTGACGTCGTTGACCGTTGAGTGCTCTTCTGCGCATGCGGGTCCCTTCTGGGTCATTTCACGTTCACACAGGAGATTACAAAAGGTCGCATTTAAATGGAAATGTGAACGGCCTTGCAAAAAAATAAAAAAATTTCAATAAATCGTAATTGAGCATTAAGTCCCTGCAGTGTGGACGCAGCCTTGGTGCCCATTTACGTCAACTAGGCTGTTGTGACTTACGCACAGCTGGAGCAACCGGCCCCTGGAGCAACCGGCCCCTGGAGCACCGGCCCCTGGAGCACCGGCCCCTGGAGCAACCGGCCCCTGGAGCACCGGCCCCTGGAGCACCGGCCCCTGGAGCAACCGGCCCCTGGAGCAACCGGCCCCTGGAGCACCGGCCCCTGGAGCACCGGCCCTGGAGCACCGGCCCTGGAGCGCCGGCCCCTGGAGCACCGGCCCTGGAGCACTGGCCCCTGGAGCACCGGCCCCTGGAGCACCTGGAGCACCGGCCCCTGGAGCACCGGCCCTGGAGCACCGGCCCTGGAGCACCGGCCCTGGAGCACCGGCCCCTGGAGCAACCGGCCCCTGGAGCACCGGCCCCTGGAGCACCGGCCCCTGGAGCACCGGCCCCTGGAGCACCGGCCCCTGGAGCACCGGCCCCTGGAGCAACCGGCCCCTGGAGCACCGGCCCCTGGAGCAACCGGCCCCTGGAGCACCGGCCCCTGGAGCACCGGCCCCTGGAGCACCGGCCCCTGGAGCACCGGCCCCTGGAGCAACCGGCCCCTGGAGCACCGGCCCCTGGAGCACCGGCCCCTGGAGCACCGGCCCCTGGAGCACCGGCCCCTGGAGCAACCGGCCCCTGGAGCACCGGCCCCTGGAGCAACCGGCCCCTGGAGCACCGGCCCCTGGAGCACCGGCCCCTGGAGCACCGGCCCCTGGAGCACCGGCCCCTGGAGCAACCGGCCCCTGGAGCACCGGCCCCTGGAGCACCGGCCCCTGGAGCACCGGCCCCTGGAGCAACCGGCCCCTGGAGCACCGGCCCCTGGAGCACCGGCCCCTGGAGCACCGGCCCCTGGAGCACCGGCCCCTGGAGCACCGGCCCCTGGAGCAACCGGCCCCTGGTTCGTTGTTTCTGTTCCTGACTGAGACCTCTCTTGTTTTCCTCCATGGGGTCGTTTTTGTTTATAGTTTTGTTTGGTCTTTTTGTTTATAGTTTTTGTTTATTATAGTTTTGTTTATCATTTTTTGTTTATAGTTTTTGTTTATTATAGTTTTGTTTATCATTTTTTGTTTATAGTTTTCCTCGCTTCACTTTTGACCATTCCGTGACACCCATGTTGGCACGACTTTAACAAACCATCCAATAAACGCTCTTTTTTCTTGTATACCATCACAGATTTTCATATATGAAATGTGTAACTATGCAAAAAATTATAATTATGAATGTGTTCTCAGCTTTATGTGAACTGTGAAATGTATTTTAACAAAAGAGAAATGAATTAATTTAAATAACATTTTCAATAAAGCTATTACATGTAAAAATGTAATGCAGTTGTTGTATTACTATATTTGTATATGTGTGAATATGGAGCCATACATGGTCCATGCTTATAGAAAAATGTTTTTTAGTATGTTCCCATATGTTTGTTTGGTAAGGGTGACCTTCTCTTTTATTGATAATTTTCTTAGTCGTCTTATAATTTTCACAACAGGCGAAGCATGCACAGTCTTTATAGATCTTCTGTAAAATGATGCAAGAAAGAAACATAGACTGAAGTCTCTGAACTCAGGGATGGAGTAAGGGATGAACTCAAGTCTTGTTGTGAATATTCCTGAAAGTGCCTGGTCACAGTTCAGTGCTGTCTGTGCCGGCTGCTTCAGAGTCGGGCACACCCTCCAGTGTGACCCGAGAACATATTACCCAGCGGACCGAGTGCACTAATAGCTAAACACACACAACACCGCAGGAGTGACGGCTGGAGAACTCCACAGGGACAATGAGCAGCATGGCGAGAGAGATCATGGCGTTTGTGCTCACCACGTCGGGCTGGGTGCTGGTGTCCTCCACTTTACCCACGGACTACTGGAAGGTGTCTTCGATCGACGGCACGGTGATCACCACAGCCACCTTCTGGTCCAACCTGTGGAAAACCTGCGTGACTGACTCCACTGGCATCTCCAACTGCAAAGACTTCCCTTCGATGCTGGCGCTGGACGGTCAGGCTTTCCTCACGTGTGTGTGCTTGTGTACAGTAGTGGCTGAAAGTGATGTCTGGCATAGGGGAAATGTCACGGCTGTCATACAAAGAAATGATGAACACATACAAAAACGAGAAAACCAAACAAATATTAATAACTGATTATTTTCTAGTCAATGTATGCTTTTTCCTCTTGGCTTTTTGTTTTTCACTGCAGTTTTTAAAACCGGTAGCTGTAGTTTGTATTCTTTGTCAAATAACTTTGTGTGACGAATACCTTAACCGTCTTTTGTTCTTCCCACATATGTTTAAAGATATTCCTCATATTTTGATGGTTTAATCAAACTTGTAGGTTCAATTAAAACAAATATCACCTCCAACATCACTTTTGACCACTGCTGAATGTGTTGGTTGTGTAAGAAATATTTCAGATTGCCTTGTCAAATGGAAGTAAAGCACTTTGTCTGATGTTGATCAGCATTGAAGCTGTTCTCGGATCATCTCAGATCCTCATGTTTGGGTCCAGTACGGCTGAGAGACACTCCAAACACATGTTGAAATTCAAACTTTACTCAGACTGTTCTGATTTGCATTTCTTAATACAATATAAAAGCATTTTCACTAGTAATTTCAGGCTTCATGAACACACACTCTTTAAAATAAAGCTCCTTTATTGGCATTGATGGTTCCATGAAGAACATTTAACATCCATGATCCATGAATATTTCCATGCCGAAACCCCATTTGGAAACCTTTATTTTTAAGAGTGTGAGAAGACAGATATATTTGTGTCTCGTTCTTCAGCATTAATATACATTCGCATTTCATCCCGCCGAGGTGATTTGTTTTTTAGGTATAATGTTCTCAACAGACCTAAGCATTTGTGCAAGGCAAACACACACAAGTCTGAAACAACTCTGTTCCTTCTAATATGTCAATGTTTAGCACTTTTCAGAACGCTAAGGGGAATAATTTAGATGCATTTATCCCCAGGCTGTTTCCATTCATTCATTTGTTTTCTTGGGTTAACTAGTGAGCTAATATTTCCCCAGAGAACAGCTAGAAGAGCGTGTGTGTGTGTGTGTGTGGACACCAGTCTGCTCTTCCATGACTAAAGGACAGACATCAGAGAAAGAGCCCGTGTTTAAACGCCCGTGATTAATGAATCTAAGAGGTTTTCTGTCCAAATACTGAATTATGACTTCATTTTTATCATACACTCACCAGCCACTTTATTAGATACACCTTGCCTTTGTGACAGATTCCAGAAGGTGCTAGAAACCCTCCTCAGAGATTCTGGTCCATATGCTCATGCTATCCTCACACAGCCTCTGCAGATTCGTCGGCTGCGCATCCGTGATGTGAATCTCCCGTTCCAGCACATCCCAAAGCGGCTAGGGCCGGCGCTAGCCATTTGGGTGCCCTAAGCACAAATGCTTGGTGGTGCCCCCCACCCCCAACCCCAACCCACCCCCCCACCCAACCACAACCCCAACCCCAAAAACCAACCCACCCAAGGAATAACAACCATTCAGAATTTCTTAGTCTGATGAAGCACAATATAATAATTTTGTACATAATTTGTAGGGCTGGGAAAAGATTAATCGCGATTAATCGCATCCAAAATAAAAGTTTGTGTCTACATGAATGATATATGTGTGTGTACTGTGTATAATTATTTTGTATATATATAAATACACATTTGCATGTATGTATTTAAGAAATATTTGTTATTTATATATAAAATATTTAAATTTATATATAATATAAATTATATATAAATATATACAGTATATACATGCAAATATTTCTTAAATATATACGTGCATATGTGTGTGTATTTATATATACAAAATAATTATACACAGTACACACACATATATCATGTAGACACAAACTTTTATTTTGGATGCGATTAATCTTTTCCCAGCCCTAATAATTTTGACAACTCTGTGAATATGAACATATACAAACACTGAGATTGTGGGGTTTTTCTAATTGCAGTTTCACCAACAGATGTCGCCCTTGGGCCTTGGCCTATGAACCTCTTGAAAATGACCGCATTATCCGCATAAAACAACAACGGAAAAACGTATCTAAGCGGTCTTCCTCTTCTTCTCAAACAAACTAACTGCATCTTAAACAGCCCAAGTTTCAAAATTTTCAGGGGGAGAAACCCCCGGACCCCCGTTAAAATAAAAGATTCAACATGCAGGGTTAAAAAAGCCCCGGATCATTTCATTTGCACTACTAGCGACGCCCCCCTGGACATGCATACACGACGCAAGGGCGCCCGCGCTACAAAACTAACATTTTTATTTTAAACATTGTCTACCTGCAAGCGACGCGCGAGTATCATCCCACTGTCTATTCTTTTTCCTTTTTTCTGCCCCGACTCTTGGTGCCTTTTCGAGGCCATGTCTGAGGTCGGTGTCTGCCAAATTTGACATTGATTGAGGCATAATCGAACAGACCACTGAGAGGTGGGGAAGGGGGGGCACCAGAGGGAAACTGGCACAGGAGATTCACCTTTTTCTCGACTAATTTGGTCTAGGCCTATATTATTTTTGTATTGCTTTTGTATATTAACATGCTTTAGACATATTTTATGTGTTATTTATACTAGTAGCCTATTATGATGATTTTTCACGACCCAGATTTTTTGGTGCCCCCCCAAGCACTTGGTGCCCTACGCGCAGTGCGTAATGTGCGTGTGCGGAGCGCCGGCCCTGTATTGGACTGAGATCTGGAGACTGTGGAGTTTAGAGAAGTCATCATGATCAACAAACCAGTTTGAGATGATTTGAGCTTTGTGGCATGCGTGTTATCCTGCTGTTCGTATCCATCAGAAGATGAGTACACTGTGGCCATAAAGGGATGGACATGGTCAGCAACAACACTCAGGTCGGCTTTGGCATTTAAACAATGCTCAGTTGGTACTACGAGTGCCAGGAACGCGGCAGGACGGATCCATGCTGTTTGATTACACAAAATTCTGACTCTAGCATCTGAATGTAACAGCAGAAATACGGACTCATCTGACCAGGCAACGTTTCTCCAACCTTCTATGGTTCCTTGTTTGCTGTTCTCAGGTGACAGAAGCGTCACCGGTGTGTGTCCTCTGCTTCAAAGTTGACGTGTTGTGTGTTCAGAGAGGCTCTTCTGCAGACCTCGGGTGTAACCAGTGCTTATTTGAGTTACTGTTGCCTTTCTATCAGCTGAACCAGTCTGGTCATTCTCCTCTGACCTCAGACCATTCTCTGCAAACCCTAGAGCTGGTTGAGCATGAAAATCTCATTAGATCTGTAGTTTCTGAAATACTCAGCAACCCAGCACCACGTTCATGTTTATTACACTGTGATTGAGTGAGTGACTGAAACATGTTGTGCTTATACGGGGTGGTGATGGCGCAGTGGATAAGACACATGCCTTTGGTGTGAGAGACCCGGGTTCGAATCCACTGTGAGACACCAATGTGTCCCTGAGCAAGACACTTAACCCCTAGTTGCTCCAGAGGCGTGCGACCTCTGACATATATAGCAATTGTAAGTCGCTTTGGATAAAAGCATCAGCTAAATGTAAAATGTTATACAGGTAGAATGGCATTGTTTTCTGAATATAGTTCAAATCTTTTCTCTCTAATTGGACCTTCTCAGTTTATATCGGTCAGCTTTATTCCAAATCTGCTTCAATGATTTGTGGTTTTTCACAAGGTTCTATTCTTGGTCCAGTTCTGTTTTCACTTTATATGTTCCCTTCATGTTATATTTCTCAGAGGCATGGAGTGTCTTTTCACTGTAATGCTGATGACTCTCTCTCAGGTGTGCCCACCTCTACGAAAACTGAACAGAAGGTCAACCGAGTCATTACTTAATTGTTTACATAAAGTTAAGTTATGGAAGTCATTGAATAATTTTTATTTAAATGAGCAAAATTGAGATAATCTGATTCATGACCTATGTTCCTGTCAGAATGTAAATCGGTGGTTAAGAACATAGGGTACAGTTTGATGACTCTCTGAAATTTGATAAACAGATCAAACTGATTAAATCCTGCTTCTATTTGTCTTCAGTAGCAAAGATAAAAACTATTCCAGCCATCTACTAACCTGGAGAAGTGCTTCTCTGTAAGACTGGACTATTGTAATTCCTTGTATGCTCACTGGTGTGAGCCAATCACTGTTAAATCGCACACTAAGTACAGAACACTGCTAGATTGTACGGGTGTTGTTCGTAAACACCAGCATATAACACCTACTTTAGCTTCCAATTCAATACAGGGTCGATTTTAAATAACTAACATAAGTCTAAAGCACTACACAATTTGGCACGCTCTTATGTAAATGATGTTTTGCGCACTCTTTTAAAAGAAAATTGAAATTACAATTACTATCATCAGCATTTGGCTTGACAGTTTGACGTAAAAAAAGAGGCTCTTGTTGTTTTTCTCTATTTTAGTTTTTTGTGAGATGTTGGTTGTATGCATTATTGGCTGCTTTTAGTGTTTTATTTTATTACATGTACAGCACAATGGTCAACGTTGTGTTGTTTTAATTGTGTTCAAGAAGTAAATAAAACAAACAAACTCTGAAGTGGGCGGCTGCTTGGATTGTAGGCACGTTTAGAGACCTGTCCCAGCATGGGAACCCTTTGCTTGTCAGGACCTCGTTTAACGTCTCATCCGATGGTTTGTGCTTGTTACAGTACAGTGTCCCCATCACTACAGTGGGCCGCTAGGACCCACACAGACCTCAGGGTGAACAGCGCCCCCTGCTGGCCTCACTAACACCTCTCCCAGCAGAACACCTAGCCTCCCATCCAGACTCAACCCTGCCCAGCTTCAGTGTGTGACAGTCTTGGGCTACAGGGTGATGTGCTGCTGGCCAGGAGGCATCCATCCAAAATCAGTGAAAGAAATATTTCAGATGTGTGAACAAGAAAGATTCTGAGGCAAGGACTCCTCAACTCCTCCTTACATAGTGGGAAGACCCGCATCCAGATTGGCCCCATTCCATTGGGCTTCAGTATTTCTCAGGGAAAGAAGTTTCCCCATAGCATCTCATCTACTGACGAGTAAACTGAACTTGAAAGGGAATTCATTGATTGATTAATTGACTGATAGTGTTTGTAATTTCATATGTTTTCTATTGTTGACAGGTTATATCCAGGTGTGTCGGGGTCTGATGATCGCTGCTGTCTGTCTTGGTTTCTTTGGATCTGTCTTTGCTCTGATCGGCATGAAGTGCACTAAGGTCGGTGGTCTTGACCAAACCAAGACCAGAATCGTCTCCTTTGCTGGGTTCAACTTTATTTGTACTGGTGGGTTTCGTTGACATCACACATCTCTTTCTCTGACCTCTGAGCACTATTATCCACAGCTGAGGTGCTATACTCAGATATAATGCTGTTCCTCGCCAGGTCTGTGTTCTCTGACCGCCTGCTCCCTCTACGCTCACAGGATCACCTCGGAGTTTTTCGATCCTATGTATGTTGCGCAAAAGTAGGTACCATGTTTTTTCCCTCATGAGAAGTGTGAGTGCCTGCAGTGATGTAGGTGATAAAGGTGTGCTTCCTCTCAGGTATGAGCTGGGCGCTGCGCTGTTCATCGGCTGGGCGGGCTCGACGCTGTGTATCCTCGGCGGTGCGGTGTTCTGCCTCTCGCTGACTGAAGGCATGAGCAGCAGGTAAACGACACACGCCTCTTACACACACGCTTTGAACAATCACATTTGTTTTTGACCCAGATGTCATTTCTGGGGTCTCATTTATGAAACTGTGCATAGGATGCTTACTAAAAGTGTACGTGCGCCCGAAAGACAAAAAGTGGTGTACAGCAAAAGATATTCTTATAAAACCTGCGCAAAATTCCCTTTATAATCCCAGTCAGCGGAAGATTGTGCGCACATGTGTCTCCGCCCTGAAATAACCATATATGAGCTTACAGAGCCTCGTTTTACTATGCTTATCCTCATCTGCATATCATTTGCATATGCATATTCATCCATGTGATAACATGTTTAACGGTACAAGACATTAGGAAAATATGAGATACGGATGTGCGTCACATTACATTGCTAAACATCATTTAGTAGCCGATTCTTGCCTTGTTTTTGAATAAATAAATGAAATAGTATAAAATACATTTCAGAGAAAGTTTTTCTCAATATTTTCCACTAGCTAAATAGTATTTTTAATTACGTCATATTTTTAATGGCCTTATTGTGCATTATTGATCATTATTTGCCTTAAAATATTTCCTCAGACCATGAGTTCTGCTATTATCATATTCTAAGCAAAAATTGAAACACAGCATGCCTCAGGAAAAGTGTTTAAAAGTATCACATTCACTACAAATATTTCAATTTATTAGAATATACATTTTTTTTGTAACTTCTCGGTAATGATTACATAAGTGCTTAACTCCATTAATGAGAATGGTATATTTAATCTAAATGTGTATATCTGATAGTTTAAATCATTCTTTTATGTATTTAAACTGTTATTGTGAACATCAATGTATTTATAATTAGGACTCATAGTGAAGTTTAAAGTGGTTCCCTTTCGAGAGGTCTCTCGTATTGTGTAAGGCTAGCTTACGCTATGGGAAAACTCCTTTTCTCGAGAATATTGAAGCCAAATTTTTAAAACGCAGTGCAGCTGCAGCAACTGCATGAACCTATGGCGAGGCGGCTCACACATGCAAACCAATAAGGTCGCTTCAGAGCCCGCCAGAATGGGCGTGGCTTATGTCTTTACCCATTCAGCCTAGGTATTCAGATTTTATCTTCTTCAGCGAATTCACCACTTCGCTGATCTCTGGACGAGAAGCCTTCTCGCCGCCGTCAAAAAGCCTTCAGCAGAACAAGCCACCTGCAGCTCTGAGGACGCCCGTTTTTCAACTGGACGCCGCCTTCAGCCCGCTGTTCTGCTGTGCTATCCGGTGCACTATACATCCTTTTAACACATTAGTGTGTTCGCCGTTGCGTCACACTTTTTCTGAAAGAGCAAATTTGAGGCGTTGTTGCAAATGCCTCGAACCACCTGCGCCTCTGCAGAGGCCCTCTCTTCGGCGTAGCCCGTCACATCCTCTGCGCTTCCTATCTGGGCCGTGACCACACGGACCTGCACTCGCTGAGGGTGCGATGAGATGGACCCACCCAGCGGACTGGACTGTCTGTTTTCACCAATGACGACCCCGCACTTCCTCCCCTTTGCTTGAGCCGCGTAAAAAGAAGTGCCGCGCACAAAGGATGCCAGAGCGGACGCACACGAGCGATGTACGCACCCGCGGCTAGCTGTCTTAACATTCAAGAGAGCTACCCCGCCCCCCGCCCTCTCGTGCGCTCCGACCCAGACTGACACCATGAGTGAGTTTTCAAAACTGCGTCACTCACTCGCCTTCTTGCAAGAACTCTTGGACTCGGGTCGTACCCCCTCCACGCTCAAAGTGTATGTGGCCGCCATAACAGCATCTCATGCTCTTGTGGCCGGACAATCCTTAGGAAGAAATGACCTCGTCGTGCGATTCCTTAAAGGGGCAAGGAGGCTAAATCCTCCGCGACCCCCCTCTGTGCCTATCTGGGACCTCTCCACGGTCCTGGACGCAATAAAGGGCGCCCCATTCGACCTGCTCCGGTCTGCAGACCTGAAGCATCTATCTACCGCTCTCTTACTGGTGCTCGCCTCAGTCAAGCGAGTGGGCGATTTACAAGCACTATCAGTAAGCACTTCCTGCCTTGAGTTTGGGCCTAACCAAGGTATGGTTACGTTCCTAAAGTGCTCTCGACTCCATTCAGAGCGCAGGTTATTTCGCTAGCAGCTCTTTCCTCGCCAGAGGAAGAGAGATGCGCGAATATACTCCCACCAGGGCTCTCAGAGTTTATTTGGAGCGTTCTGCCTCATTCAGACAGTCGGAACAGCTCTTTGTATGCTTTGGCCGCCGCACAAAAGGGCTCGGTGTGACAAAGCAGAGATTATCGCGCTGGATAGTAGACGCTATTGCACTAGCTTACGAGTCTAAGGGCCTTTATTATCCCTTTATTCCACGTCATGGGCTTGGTCAAGTGAAATTGCTATTGAAGATGTCTGTGCGATGGCCGGCTGGGCCTCGCCGTCCACATTTAGGAGGTTTTATAACCTGGAAGTTTACACTTTGCAAGCGAGGGTTCTTTCTATATAAAAGTGCAAGCACAAACCCCCCAAAGCCAAAGGGCTGGATACATGTCTGGTCCAGGCTGAACTCGAACTACGATTCTTATATACGGTTCTATATATATATATATATATATATATATATATATATATATATATATATATATACATACATAAAGGACTTGGCCCTTTTTAGGCCAATTCCTTGGTTCCCTATATAAAGCTCGTCAAGGGACTGTCTTCTATTAGGATTATAACTTTACTCTTCTATGGGCCTCAGGCATCTTGCCTTGGGTTATAGTATAAAGCGAAGTTTAAGCACGCACAGCGTTTTGAAGAGGGTTCCCATAGTGTAAGCTAGCCTTACGCAATACGAGACACCTTTTGAAAGGGAACATCTCGGTTACTAACGTAACCTCGGTTCCCTGAGATGAGGGAACGAGTATTGCGTAACCCGCCATGCTTTGCTGCGACAACACAGTCTGTACCCTGAACTCTGCCGCATGCTCGGTGAGCTCACCGGTCCGCGTCGACGCTTTTGTTTGTTTGTCCTCTCGCTTTGTTTTGTACTGTGTAAGTCCATAAACACTATGGATAACACGATATATGTCGGAAAAATGCTAGGGATCATTGCGATCTTTCTATTGATCACCCGCGATCTCAGGTGCGCAGCATTTCATCTGGATGTGCACAGCAGCAACAAAATAACTTACTCCCGTCAAGATCTCCTCTCTCTACGAGACTTTGCCACTCACTGCCCAATATCAATGGATGTGATACCAGATGACATCCTAAGCAAGCTGAGGAAGGCGAGAAGGGGTTCGCGCCAGGCTACGGAGGCGTCCCTTTAACCCCCCTCTTCCCTCAGTTGTGATGGCTAATATACAATCTCTCCAGAACAAGATGGACATCCTACATGCCAGATGCCGGGGGGAAAAATCCTTTCGTGAGGCCTGCATCATCGCGCTGTCCGAGACGTGGCTGAAGGACTCCATCCCAGATGAGGAGGTTAGTTTGGATAACTTCACCATTATCCGAGCAGAACGGCAGCCGAGCTAGCAGCTCAGAATGTTCATACTATGTTGAATAAATACCCTGAGGCCCCGGTGTTTATTATGGGGGATTTTAATAGCTGCAAGTTGGACACTGTTCTTCCATCTTTTAAGCAGTATGTTGATTCCCCCACTAGGAAAGAAAATGTGTTAGATCTGTGTTACGGGAACATAAACAATGCTTATACTGCTCGCGTGCAACCCCCACTAGGCTCCGCGGATCACAACATCGTCTTTTTACTCCCGCAATATAGACAACTGCTGAAGAGAGAAAAGCCAGCTACATATAGCATCGCCCAGTGGACAGAGGAAGCAACCGCACAACTCCAAGGGTCATTTGCATGTACAGACTGGAATATTTTTGATGGCGACCTAGATAAAAAAATGGAGATAATAATGGATTACATCAAGTTTTGCATGGCAACTAGTATTCCAGTCAAAACTGTGAAAAGATATCCCAACTCGAGACCATGGATGACCAGCCAAATAAAACTTAAACTCAAGGAGAAACAACAAGCATTTAATTGTAAAGATTGTTTTTTGCGGAGAGACATTAATCGCTCTGTGAAAAATGAAATCAAAAAGGCAAAACTTGCATATAAAGACAAATTAGAAAAAGATTTCAGTAGTATGAACACCAGACAGGCCTTTCAGAAGGTGAAAACACTTACTGGAACCACTTCGAATGCCAGCATACCTACATCTACTGATCTCAGTTCGTTCACCAAGGACCTGAATACATTTTATGCCAGGTTTGACACCCTGAATTGCACCACTGAATGTGAGAGACTGCTCAGGAGCCTACCCACTCCTGAAGAGCCACACCTTGTCCCCTTAACGGTGGGAGATGTCCATCAGCAGCTCAGGAGGTGCCATACCGGCAAGGCCCCTGGCCCAGATGGAATCACGGGGAGGCTGCTCAAGAATTGTGCCCTGGAGCTATCTCCTGTTCTCCATTCACTTTTCAAAGAGTCACTACAGACAGCAACTGTCCCAACCCTCTGGAAAACCGCCACTATCATTCCTGTACCCAAAAGATCTCGCCCCTGTGAATTGAACCATTACAGACCAGTAGCACTTACTTCAATAATTGCAAAATGTCTTGAAAAACTGGTTTTAAACAATATCCTTCCGGTTGTCTGCCCACAGCTGGATCCTTACCAGTTTGCCTATAAGGCCAAAAGAGGAACAGAGGATGCTGTTGCATGCCTCCTTCATACTCTCCTCCAACATCTGGATTCTCCGGGCCATTATGCCAGGATTCTTTTTATAGACTTCAGCTCCGCCTTCAATACGATACAATGCCACCTCATGATAATTAAACTTCAACAACTTAACGTGCCACCTCTTCTCATTCACTGGATTTATGATTTTCTCAGCGACAGACCACAGGCAGTAAGGGTGGGTAGTATAACATCCCCCACCATTACTGTCAACACTGGAGCCCCTCAAGGGTGTGTCCTCAGCCCTTTCCTATACACACTACATACTGACGACTGCCGTAGCCCTTCCGACATCACAAAGTATTTCAAATACTCAGATGGCACAGCCATACTCGCCCTCCTCACTGGCACGGAATCAGTCACAGCATATCACCAATCTGTTGCCCATTTCACCCAATGGTGTACAGACAGTCATCTTCTTCTCAATACCACTAAAACAAAGGAACTTATCTTGGAAACACACGTCAAAAATTCTCCACTGCTCATTGCCATATTTCCATCAGTGGCCAGTCAGTAGACATTGTTGACAGCTTCAGGTATGTTGGCATTATTCTGGACAATAAACTGAATTTTCGCCATCAAACCATAGACATTCACAGGCGCTGCCAACAGAGACTGTTTGTCATACGAAAACTCAGGACTCTCTCAGTAAGTCATTTTCTTCTACTTTTGTACCGTAGTATCATTGAACCCGTTCTTCTGTACTGTGCCACCTGCTATTTCACTATGCTTTCACTCACTGATAGAAACAAGCTTCTTAAAATCACTAAAACTTCCTCAAAAATAATAGGCCTTCTCACACCCAATTTGCCGGCTCTCATTGACGCTGCTATCATTCGCAGAGCAAACACCATCATAAAAAATCAGAGCCACCCGCTTAACTCATGTTTCACCCTTCTTCCCTCAGGTCGTAGATATAGACAGCTACCCCATAAAAAATCACGGCTAGGGAGGAGCTTTGTAATTTCAGCCATAAGGGCGTTGAATTCACAGAAAGCCTAATTTATGTGTACAATGTGTATATGTGTATGTTATGAGTGTTGAATGTTGCTCCTGGTACAGACTGTGGAAACAAATTTCCTCTATTGAGGACAATAAAGAATGAATATATGAATACTATGCTTGTCTTATATAGATATAAGCCACGCCCATTCTGGCGGGCTCTGAAGTGCCAGGGCGCGAAGTGACCTGATTGGTTTGCTTGTCTGAGCCATCTCACAATATGTTTGTGCAGTTGCTGTGGCACAGCCAATGACTGCGCTAGTCACTCATCTGTGTCTGCTGTGCAGCTGACTGCGTTTTCAAAATTTGGCTTCATTATTCTCAAGAAAAGGAGTTTTCCCATAGCGTAAGCTAGCCTTACGCAATACACGTTCCCTCATCTCAGGGAACGGAGGTTACGTTAGCAACGAGACGTTTTCACCATCGGTGTCGCCAAACTGCTCTGTCTCAAATGTTCATACGCATTACTCAGAGTTTGCGAGCAGGTGCGCACATTCTCCTGTCAAGTGTGTTTTTATTAATCATAACTTGTGCGTGTGAAGTGGCGTACGGCTCTTTCAGGGCCTGTTTTGTGGGACGCACCGGTTATAAATGAGGCCCCTGGTCCCTGAGCGATATTAACAGATGACGATGTTGTTTCCCTGTTGCAGCAGTTCGCCGTATCCGTCGGACAGAAAGGCTTTCGTCAAAAGCGGAGTCTCTCTAATGTCTCCGCAGAGTCAGGCGTCTCACGCCAGGAGACCTCCGCCGGACTGCATCAGCTCTTCACAACAGTTCGACAAGAACGCTTACGTGTAACACACAGTGCTGAAGCATGGCGTAATATCTCATCGGGTTCTGTCGCTCTTTTAGTGCCTTGGGATGGCCAGCACATGCTGTGTACCAGATGCTCTAATTCAAGATTGGGTTATTATTGCCTCTAAAGCATATCTACTGCAGCATGTTGATGTTGATGTTAATGTTTACGCAGCACTGCATGAGATCATCTGTCGATAGTTGTGTTGTGCTCCACCAGTTCGGGTGATTATTCATTTCTGGCATCAGTATCCAGACAGAATCATGTTTCAGGAGATTTGAGTTTCAATATTGTCTGGAGATTGTATTGCCTTTTTTGCCAAGCCTCAATAATTAATGTGATTTAAGAAAAATGTTTTTGATGTTT
This sequence comes from Tiaroga cobitis, assembly GCA_030578255.1. Classification (NCBI taxonomy): domain Eukaryota; kingdom Metazoa; phylum Chordata; class Actinopteri; order Cypriniformes; family Leuciscidae; genus Tiaroga; species Tiaroga cobitis. The sequence goes on along the minus strand of CM060599.1, from coordinate 167,933 downwards.
AATAAAGAATCAATATAATGTTGTTATAAATGTTGCTTATTATTGGGGTGATACAATTGTGCATAATATCTGTGTGAATATATTTGCTAAATGTGACCCTGGACCACAAACCCAGTCTCGAGTCGCACGGGTGTGTCTGTGGAAATAGCCAACAATACTCTGTATGGGTCACAATTATACATTTTTCTTTTATGCAAAAATCATTAGGATATTAAGTAAAGATCATGTTCCATGAAGATATTTTGTAAATTTTCTACCGTAAATAAAATATTTTTGTGAGTGGATGCAGAAAGATCGTGAACATAAATGGACAAATTTAAATGCTTAAAATTTTCTTAATGTTTCATTTTTTTTGCACCCTCAGATTCCAGATCTCCGAATAGTCATATCTAATCTCGGGCAAATATTGTCCTATCCTAACAAACCACACATCGATTTAAAGCTTTAAAGTCAATTTCAAGAAAAGTACCCTTGTGACTGTTTTTGGGTCATATTTGCTGAATTGTATTAATTGTGCCACCAGATAGATGATGTTTCAGGAAGAAATGTGCATTTCAGTTATTTACAAGCGTCTCACAGATTACGTCTTATCTTCTCTGCCAGACACACTCCTCACAATATTTATAGTAAACCAGCGTCATGATGTGTGTACAAACACAACATCCGTCCCTTCAGGACTTTCTCTTAAAGGTCAGACCGCAAACTGCTTTCCTCCGCTGAAGGGTCGGCCATGTTTGCGAGAGAATGAGCGTGTGCTCAGAAGCGATGAGGAAAAGTCTGATCCAGGTGTTTGGGTTCCTGTTGTCCACGCTCGGCTGGCTCTTCGTGAGCTGCACGCTGGCCATGGACTACTGGAGAGTGCTCTTCGTAGGGGGCAAAGGCGGCAGCTGGATGATCAAGTCATCCTGGTACTGGTCAAACCTGTGGAGGGACTGTGTGACGGACACGTCCTCCGTCACCAACTGCAGAGACTACGATGTGCTGTGGGCCGTCACACGTAAGTCCTCTGGGATGCGGAGGGTCTGTTGCGGGCAGAGAGTGAGTGATTGACTGTTGTGCTCTTGACTAGCGTATGTTCAGGCTGTGCGAGGGCTGCTGATGGCCGGCATGAGTCTGGGCTTCGTCGCGGCTGTGCTCTGCTTCATCGGCATGGACTGCACATACATCGGTGGAAGTGCGGAAAAAAAGGATAAAATATTATTCTCCGGAGCGGCTTTTCATTTTGTCGGTGGTGAGTAAAACCGTTTATCCAATATTTATGCATTCAAACTATATGCACCCACACAGAATCTGATCTGTATTTCTGCAGGTTTAATACTAAGCTGAGGCACTAAAGCTCTGAATTCTTCCATTGGTTATAAATCAGCGTGGTTCCTTCCTCCTGAACTAGTCAAGTCTCCTTTATTTATATAGCACTCTTTACAATACAGTGTTTCAAAGCAGCTTTACAAAGATAACAGTAACATAATGCAGCAAAGTTTGTTTCCAGAAGAAAATAGCGTCACAGTCCAGCTCAAGTAAGTTAAGTCAGGCCCGGTTCTAGAACCAAATCACTGAGGGTGCTTCTGAAAATAGTGAGGGTGCTCAAAATAGGGCCGAGCGATACCTATTTTCTACGACAATCTTGTAATTGCTGTTATGTTAAAGGGATTGTTCACCCAAAAATGAAAATTCTGTCATAATTTACTCACCCTCAAGTTGTTTCAAATCTGTATGAATTTCTTTTTTCTGTTGAACACAAAAGATTAGCCAATATTTTGAAGAATGTCTGTAACCAAACAGTTGATGGGCCCCATTGACTTCCATAGTATTTTTCTTTTTCCTACTATGGGAGTCAATGGGTGCTTGGGCCTGTCTGGTTACCCATATTCCTCAAAATATCTTCTTTTGTGTTCAGCAGAAGAAAGAAATTCATACAGGTTTGGAACAACATGAGAGTGAGTAAATTATGACAGAAGTTTCATTTTTGGGTGAACTATCCCTTTAAACGATATGCGATCGAGTAGCCTATGTGTGAGAGCTTTTTCCCCCAAAAATCAGCAGTATTGCAAATGTGTGAAGTATTGAAACTGATTTTATTCTGCAGTTGAATAAAGAAGTTAATATAAGTAACTTACATTTTAGACATTTAGTTTCTGACGGCAATGAATCAGTCCTTTTAAACGAAACAGCTGATTTAAAGATTAAATGACTCACTCATTAAGCCAAATGGTCACTCGGCGTCGGCGCCATCGGCCGCGGCACTTGCTGGGATTTATGGCCGGTGTTTGAATGGGTGTCATGCGGTGAGAGTGAGGTTGTAGGGCGGGGTTCGCTGCTGTCATCGGCAGGCGGTGTCATTTAATCTTGTTGTGATGTAGAGGTTTGAGCTTAATTGAGCCAATTTCGAATGTCCATGATTAAAAATGTACAATTAATATTTTTAGGCTACCTAAAGGCAGCCCCGTCTCAGAAAGTCAGCTAACGAATTCCCTGAAAGGGACGCACACACGCAAGCAAAGTGGGCAATTAAAGAGACAGCTTCTATGCGTATCACAATCGCGAAAGGACACAACCAATCCAAAGCATTAAACATGAAAGCATAATGAAATAATTTCTGATTTGAAAAATCGCGTTAATGGATTTATTTTGTGTATTATTTATGTAGGAGTGTGAAATCCGTCTGTGTTTCTTTTGTCGGCAAAATCTCGTTTACATGTGTGCTAATAAAAATTTAATCTGAGGGTGCTTTCACTTTTGTTTGAGCACCCCTATAGAACCTTGCCTCAGTTAAAGGTGAAGTAAGTAACTTTTTTACCTTAACCGAATAGCTTTGGAGTCATTGTAATGTTTATATGACTGATTTCGTGTTGAATGGTGGTCGTCTCGCACCCCCCTGGTGCCTGTGAGCCGCAAATCCACCCTTGCAACTTTGGGCCGGCGAGCCGCCGGCCTGAGTGCTAGGGATGGGAATTGAAAACCGGTTCCACTCGAGAACCGGTTCTAAGTTTAACGATCCATCGATATTGTCTGCCCTCTACGTTAACGAGTCCTCTTATCGATGCTCCTGCTCCGAGTCAGCCATAGTATGTAAGCTACAGACCGTGAACTCACAACTGTCCCTTTTGCCCTTTATCAAGCACCATAGCACGGCGTCGAAAGCGAATTTTTGTACCGCCAAAGTCTTATTTGATCGGTGAGTAATGTAGATGAACTGCTGCGCTTGTGACAACGCGCATGTTAAACTGAACGAGCAGAGAGAGAGAGAGAGCTCCGGTCGCGCGCGCGCACTCTCTCTCATCGGAGCAAGGCTTCACCGTCTCAAAACTAAGCGCTGTCTTGCTCTCTCTCCCTCGCACATATTAATCAAAATAAACGACACGATGGTAAGGTCGGGAGACTAAAATTTCATGTGGAGCATTCGGAGATTTGTTTTTCCTGAATTACCGCTGGGTGTGAATTGTGCTAAAATACGTTGCCTAATCTTCTCTGAAAAGTGTTCCGCACATTCAGCTGACATAAACCACACTTTAAATAACGGGAAACAAAACTATCCATTGATGAAATGTTTTCTGTGATGACACACACGTCTTGTGGGATGTCCCAACGCGCCGGGATAATCACACAGCGCGCACACGTCCGATAATGACACGTCCAATTCGCGAACTAATGACTCATTTGAACCGATTCGTTTTAATGAATGATAACAACTTCTCTTTCCAACACTGAACTCACGGGACGTTTAATCAGTGCATAACTAATCGTTAACATTTTACAATAAGATTCCATTTATTACATAGGGCCTACATTACATAAAACGTACAGTTTTAAGCTTTAAAACAAATAAAACCACTTGTTCGACTACTTGTTGTATGACTACTTCCATACAGTGCTATCAGGAATCGATAAGAGAATCGTTAAAGAATCGGATCGATAAGCAGAATCGTTAGTGGCATTGATATTCATAAAATCTTATCAATTCCCATCCCTATTAGGAAGTATCATGTGATATCAGGTCTCACGAGGTAACGAATTGCTTTACGGCAAAAAAACAGATCTGATAAAATTCTGATAAAATGAGCATGAAACAGAAATAACCCGGCGCCGTATAAATGTGGTGTTCGAGGCGCGCGCAGCTCTTAAAGGGGCCATACCTTATTTCCACTCGTTACAGCTTCCATCCTACTGAACAGGTACCGGTGTACAGGGGGAGGGGATCCGGCCGTGAGTGCGAGCCATCTCTGTGTGAGTGCTATTCACGACAGTACAAGTACTCCACAGCGACTCTAGGGGTCGCTGTTTGACAAAAACGGAATTCTTACTGAGTGCTGCTTTAAGTAGTGATGTTTCATTTTTGTTGTAAAAAGTTATTTTTACATCCGTCATTGCCATCGTTTGTTATTGTCATCGTCCAGCTCAGTTCAGTTCTCATATAATAGTGTCAATGCAGGCAGATCAATATTATTGTTGAATATTTAGTGTCCTCAACTAAGCAAGCCAAAAGCCAAGGCAACAGTGGCGAGGAAATCTCCATCAGTGACGGAATGGAGAAAAAAACTTGGGAGAAACCAGGAACTGTTGTGAAATGAAACTAATGTACTCATTTGAAACATATTTTAAAAACAAAGAGTCGGATAGTGTTGTTTGACCAGCATTCACCCGTACACATACTGAGATCTCTTGTTTCCTCCTCACAGGTGTGTCGGCGCTCGCGGCGTATTGTTTATACACAAACAGGGTCGCCAGCACGGCCTTTTCCCCCGCGGTCGACAGAAGTATTATAAGGTACGTGATACTCCAATAAAAGGCAATGTCATACGGTAACATTATCCAAGCTGGGATGTTTAATCGAGCAGTAGCACACGCTTGTTTTGGTTGCAGCAGGATCGGCAAACTTATATACACAAAAAAAGAAAGTAATGCACATTTGAGGAAACACTCAGGAGCAAAAGAAAAAGCGTCATGCTAAAATACTTACCGATAGACATAAGGACAAGGAACTGGACTGAACAGGGAGTATATATACACTAACTATAGAAATGAATTAACATGGGGCAGTGGACACACAATAGGGCAAAGACTAGGAAACAAGGACAACTAAAAAACAGAAAATAAACAGGAACCAGAAACATAGACACCTAACCGAGATCAAATGTTTAATTGAAGTAAAATTACTTAAAATAATTAAAGTCACTTTATATTAGGTGTCTCTATTACTGTTGTGATGTCAGTCTGTGTTCCCCTGTGTTTAGCAGTTCCCTGTCATGTGTTTCAGATTAGCCACGCCCCCTTGTTATCTTGTTTAGCTTGTTTGGCCTTGTATTTAAGCCCTGTGTTTTACTTCAGTCTTTGTGAGTTCTTGTGTTGTTACGGTTGATGTTGGTTGTACTGCTCCTGAGTCCTGAGTCCTGAGTCTTTGTATTGTTTTCAGTTTATTGAATAAAGTGTGCTGCATGTGGATCCTGCTTCCTCCTCGTTTCTACCGCATCGTGACAATTACATACTTGTGCAAAAATATTGTCAGTTACAATGAACTTATGGTGTTTATGTCGTATTGCAAAACACTGTAATTATAGATTTAATTACATGCAGGCATTTTTTCTAATATAAGTGCAATGTAAAAACCTGTATTTACACAACAAGTGCATTGCATCAAATGATTCAGTTAAATGTAAGTACACAGTAGTTAAAGACACTAACTACTTTCACACTTTAACAGCAGGAGGCGATGAAGCACACAGATGCTGATACTGTATGAATACACTGCTGTCAGTAACACGTGTTCACACACACAGATGTATAATTTTAAAAAATAATTCAGTGTTGATTATAATATGTCAGGGATGTACAAAATAGGCCGATATTTTGTTTAATTGCATTATCACTCTTGTGTATTATATCTCTGCGCTGTAGGTATGGCATTGGAACTCCGATATTCCTCGGATTGGCTGGGAATTTCTTAATAATTCTTGGATCTATTTTATATGCTGTGACAGTCATTCCAACAAGGTAAATATATGTTTCAGTTAAAAATTTCAAAACTAATTAAGAATATTTGGTAATATTGTATTCTAAAGTTAAAGGTGAACTATGCAGGTTTTTCACCTCAACCGATCAGCTTCGGAGTCATTGGAATGGTTATATTACTCTTTTCGGGTTGAATGGTGGTCGTTTCGCACCCCCCTATCGCATGTGAGCGGAAAAAACACACTTGCAACTTTGAGCCGGCGAGCCGCCGGCCGCAGCATCAGGAGGTATCGTGTGATATCAGGTCTCGCGATGTAACGAATTGCTTTACGGCAAAAAACAGATCTGATAAAATTCTGATAAAATGAGCATCAAACAGAAATAACCCGGCGCCGTATACATGTGGTGTTCGAGGCGCACATACAATACAGACTGCCGACAGTTAAACAGGGCGCGCGCAGCTCTTAAAGGGGCCACACCTTATTTCCACTCGTTACAGCGTCCATCCTACTGAACAGGTACCGGTGTACAGGGGGAGGGGATCCGGCCGTGAGTGCAGAGCCATCTCTGCGTGAGTGCTATTCACGACAGTACAAGTACCCCACAGCGACTCTAGGGGGCGCTGTTTGACAAAAACGGAATTCCTACTTAGTGCTGCTTTAAAATTAAAAGAAGCTTCAACTAAGTATTAGTTCAGGGGGGGTGAACACTTATGCAGTTAGGTTTTCCAAGCCACAAAAGTTTTGGTTTTCAGTGGCGTTGCATAGATTGTATTTTTTACATTAAAGCTGCAAAAGATTTAAATTAATATTTGTTTAATTTTTTAAAAAACAGTTGAAAAACAGCTGTTTTAATGTGATGTGTATACTTTGTTATATTCACTGTAGCAAGAACTAACAATAAACAATATCTCTTTGTTAATGTTATTTATTAAAAATGTTAGTTCAGAGTGCATTAAAGGAGAACTCCGGTGCAAAATGAACCTTTGGTCTAATTACACATTGTTACCTAGTCAACCGTTATCTGAGATTTGTTTTCATGATTATCGAATGTAAATAGTTTTATCTCTAAAAAGAGTTTAGCCTATAAAGCTAGTATAACGCTAGTATATTGGGCATAGATCAATGACAAATAAAAATCGCTTGTTAATACCATTAACTAGGCTGAAAATAGCCCCACACTAACACGGTAGCATAATGAGGGTCCCTACCTTCAAACCGAAGCATTGAGAACTTTGTCAGTGTCCAGACAGTTTAATAAGAAGATATTTTTTTACATACAGTCAACTTCGCGTATACAGGCAGAAGCCATCTTTGAAATACAGCCTTTACCAGTCGATCTACGAACGCCGATCCAAGCCTGCTGTTCGCGCTCACCTTATCACAACTTATAGCTCGTTCACATCTCACCAGCGCACTTGGATCGGCGTTCGTAGATCGACTGGTAAAGACTGTATTTCAAAGATGGCTTCTGCCTGTATACGCGAAGTTGACTGTATGTTTAAAATATCTTCTTATTAAACTGTCTGGACACTGACAAAGTTCTCAATGCTTCGGTTTGAAGGTAGGGACCCTCATTATGCTACCGTGCTAGTGTGGGGCTATTTTGAGCCTTGTTAGTGGTATTAACAAGCGATTTTTATTTGTCATTACACTATGCCCAATATACTAGCGTTATACTAGCTTTATAGGCTAAACTGTTTTTAGAGATAAAACTATTTACATTCGATAATCATGAAAACAAATCTCAGATAACGGTTGACTAGGTAACAATGTGTAATTAGACCAAAGGTTCATTTTGCACCGGAGTTCTCCTTTAATATTAACAGATACAACTTTTGATCTTAAAAATGTATTAGCGAATGTTGAGATTAATAAATAGTATGGTAGCATTTTTTATTCTTAGTTCATGTTAACTAAATGTAGTTTGTAATAACTAATGTTAACAAATGAAACTTATTGATACAGAATATTTTTATAGCAAATGTGAAGATTGATGTAGCGTTCTCTCTTACAGGATGTTGAGTGCGTTTGCAGCGAGAGCAGAAGCCTCTCCGTCGTACGGCCAGCGGACGGCTAGTAAATCTCTCTACGCTCCAGCGTACCGCGCTCCATCGGGACCGTCCAGCGGCTCTCGCGGCTCCAGCGGCTCACGCGCCACAGGGGACAAAATACATGCCAGAGACACGTTTGTGTGAAACCTCAAAATAACTCTGTGACACGACAACCAGCAATAAAGTCTGAGCAGCTGCATGTTGGGTTCACTTTGTAAAAAGTCTTTCATTTGGTTTCAGTCATTGATCAACTATTAGTTTATGTTATTACACTCGGGCGCTCAAGAAGGCAGCCTGAAAAATGCGTGGAAGAAAACAAAACTAGAGGTTTGTCATATTTCATGGAAGGAAAGTGTTATTGCACACAGAAAGACCTTATCGGCTCTCTTAGAAGAGAACAAACACAACCCTAGGTATTTATTTGATACATCGGGCATTTTTCAAAAATATTGCATTCGAAGCTGGTACAAATCGAATATTCGTTTATTTAAATGACGTTTTAATGTTTTTTAAGTTGAAGTTTTTTTATGTTTTTGTCACTATTTCTGAACAAGCTTACAAATAGGCAATATAGACAACAAGCTTACAATATGTTAAAGTTTTATTTTAGTTAAAAACATTGAACAGTGTGTGTAAACAAAAAATGTAAAGAACAAAAGCATTTAAGCTCAAGCAGCGCCAACGTAAAAAAAACGCCTAATAAAGCAGACCGCTCAGTTATCGTGCAGAGCGTGTACATGCACTCGAGTCAGCATATGATTATCGTGTTTATATTCACGTTTATGTTGAGAAAAACAATAACATCCACATGCTCGAGTGAGAAACGCGCTGCGCTGACAGATGTTGCAGACACACACAGTGTGTCTGTGTTTAAACCCGTCTCCCTCAACGAAACTTAAAGGAAGTATATATGTCTCAAAATAATTTTGCTATCAGATAAGTTATCATCTTCTCGGATCACTCGGGGTCCAGCTGCGCTTCATCTGCAGTCGTGATGCAGTGATGGACAGCTGTCTTTCCTCAGTCCACTGCTGTTTGGGTTTCATGTGATTTCTCATTGTGGTGATGATATTATAACTCAGATTTAGGGGTGTCCCCGACTAAGGATTTTCATAGTCGAATCAGATTCGTCAAGTCCTGCCTATAGTCGACTAATAGTCTAATCATGTGTGTGGTGTTGGGGAGGGGGCGGGACTTTAACATTTTAAAGCCGCGATCTACAGAACATCACACAAAGATATAGAAGAAAATGTATAAAAACATTTTGGATCAAAAAACTAAGAAATAACATAAATAACTGCAGAAAGGCCACACTGCAGATAGGATTTGCATTTCACATGCAATTTGCAAATCAAATTAAATCGGCTGAATTGCCTGTACGAGCATGCTCTAAGTAGGCCTACAGCGCAACATCGATGCACTGAAAAATAATCAACAATTAAGAACACACTATACATTTATAATAAATAAAAATACAAAACGAAATTAGTCAGAATCAAGTCACAAGAAGCAGAACAAATGTGTGCAAAATGCCTAAATTGCAGGGGAACAAATATTCAAAACACAAGTCACAAATAGTTAAATTAGATCACCCTGAGTGATCAATTAATAAAATAAAAATAAAGAAATTATTAAAATAACGAAAGTATGGCCAGGATTGTCAACTTTGTCTTTTTAACTGCAGAAACAACAATAAAACGCTAAACTGGAGCGGCAGTCTTTTTAACGTGTTCACAGCAGGGGCGATTCTAGGATTTTCATTTTAGGGGGGCTCAGCCCCCAATGAGGGTATGAAAAAAAAAGTTTGTTTATGGTCTAAAGCTCATTATTAACTAGTTACATTCATTCATCCAGTAACATGCATATGGCAGGGTTTTATAATCACTGAGGTGCCGAATGTGAGCTAGGCCTATAGGGGTGTTCGGGGGCATGCTCCCCCGAGAAAATTTTGATTTCTCTGATCTACATATGTGCATTTTAAGATGTTTTGAAGGCCAACAAAATTGGATAATAGCTTTAAAACCATGTGCGGGCAGCTGTTTCTTTTCTCACCTCATCAGCATCACACTCTTTTTCTCTTTGTTTTTCTCTTGCTCTGTCTTTTCCCCTCCTAAAGCTGAGCTTTGACTGATATAGGCTTTTCATTTTTGTCTGTCAGTGAAGAAAGTAAACATATGGTCAACTGATTTGTACTAATTTATGAATCATTTTCTCAGACAAAGCTACCAGGATTAAATTCATTCACAATATGTACACATTCATTATTGATCATCTAGGCCTAATACAGGGCCGTAGACAGGGCTTTATATTCAAAGAGGTCATACATTTGAAGTTATTATGGGGTTAAACATTTTTATTTCTCTGATATGTGCATTTCAAGACGTTTGAAGGCCAAAAAAGGATAAGAAATAGATTTAAAACCTGCTCTCTCCTCATCTCCATCACTCTGTCTTTTCCTCTCAGTCTCCTGATCTTGCCCTGTCTCTTCCCCTCCTAAAGCTGAACTTCTTTAATTTACTGAAGGCTACAAATTGTATTAATTCTCAACATGTACACATGCATTATTAATCTTGTGCCTATGAAAACGGCTTTGTTAATGTTTCTTGTCCCCTCACAATGACATAATTACACGTTATATAGGCCTATTTTCAGCTTTAACTGGCGAAATTAGACAAAAGTGTATTCGTTTTCTAATTATTTTTGTCATTCTTTTAACATTTATGACCTAAAAAACTGTCAAATATAAATTGTTTAGTTTAGCTACTTACATTTTCTTAACTCGCACCTGACCGTAAACTGAAGCGTCAGTCGTGCTGCTCAAATTCGCGCTCAGCAGCGTCTGACTGTGAACATAAAGCCCGCCTACTTTGATTTGATTGGTCATCTCAAATATTCTGACATTGACGAGCAATGAAATACCAATGAGGCTCAGATGAACAGTGAACACACACATACACACACACACACACCCTGTCCTGTATCTGACGTGCAGAGCGCTTGGCGCTGCTGCGGATTGAAGATGAACACTCTGAATCTGATTAACAAGACTGAAGCGAATACGAATGTGTGTAGCCTACACTTAATCACAAATGTTTGGGGGGCTAGGCAGAAGTTTAAAAAGGGCCTAGTGACGCCTATGGTTCTCACTCTGCGTGTGTTTCGCGCTGGATGACGGTCGTGCCGAGAGGAGAAGTAGAAGAAGAGAAGGGGATGACACCATTTGCTAAGCGGGGATGTTTTCATTTTCATCCTTAACACATACATTTTAAACCACAAACTACAGAGTATGTTTTGGACATTATTTAACCTTGTCAAAGACGAACGCATTTTTTTGAATAACAATATTTCTTACTCCAAGTTTTAGGGGTGCTGAGCTCCTTTTTAGGGGTGCTGAAGCACCCCTAAAAAGGGGCTAGCCTCGCCCATGGTTCACAGTATCCAAAAATCAAATTAGAACTGGCTGAAATGTTTTGAAATCACTTGTACCCATACCTGATCGAAAAAACTAAACCCAGTCTTTCACTCGGCCTGTGTCCGTTTGAGTCTTTTCAAATTGTGTGCGCGGATAAAATACATTCTAAAACGCTTAACGTGAAAACGCTTAACGGCTTTGTCCTAAAACTGTTATATTAAAAGATCAAATTCTGTACACACCTTTTTAATAAAGCATACTATATGGCCTACAGTAAAGCAGATGAGCCCAGAATATGAACAAGGGGTTTTATTATAGGCTACGTTAAAGGGGGGGTGAAATGCTGTTTCATGCATAGTGAGTTTTTTACACTGTTAAAGAGTTGGATTCCCATGCTAAACATGGACAAAGTTTCAAAAATGAAGTTGTAAGTTTGATGGAGTAATTCTGTTCCAAAAATACTCCTTCCGGGTTGTCACAAGTTTCGGAAAGTTTTTTTCGAATACGGGCGTGTGTGACGTCAGAGTGGCCGGAATTTCCTTATACGGGTCTTAAGGGCACTTCTCCCGGAAGGGCGCGCGCGCATCTGTCGCCTAGTGCGTGCGAGAGTACGCCTATGCCCATCAGAGCGCTGGGCTCGGTCGGCTGCGCTGCAATTAAAAAAATGGCACCAAAAAAGTGTGTTTTTGGTTGCCAGGGCAAGACAACACTGCACAAATTTCCAAAGAACCCAGCGTTAAGGGACCAGTGGATGGACTTTGTTTTTCCAGAGCAGCAACGGAGTTGTGCAAGTGTTTTTGTTTGTTCCCTTTATTTCGACGGTAATAGTTTTATAAACAAGGCCCAGTTCAACGCCGGATTTGCAGATCGCCTAATACTTAAAGATGGAGCAGTCCCAGCGATAAAGGTTCACGGTCGTGCGTTGGAACCGCAGGCGGTGAGTAAAACTGCTTCAAATGTCTGTGAGTTGTTAACTATCGGCGTGTAAGCACAGCAAGTAAACAACATGATCACATACAGTTAATGTATATCTATGGAGCATGCGATGTATGGTGTGTGTGTGTGTGTGTGTGTTTAAATACATTTGTTTAGCTGGCCACTGTAGGTGTCAGTTTGTTTATTGTAAAAATAAATCATGTCCTCATAAACCACGAGTCTGTCTGTTTACAACACACAAATGTTATAAAACTCGCGCATGACATGGGGCCTGTACCATGAAGGTAGCTGAACAAACTCGGAGTTACAGGATTAGTTTTGAGTTGACAAAACCAAACCGATGCAATCAGGCTTTATTGGTACCATGACGCAGCTCATCAACTTTCTCTGTCAACTCAGGCTTTGATCTTAAGCTATGATTACTCCACGAGCGCGTGCACATACCAAAGTGACGGTGGCACCGAACAACCAATCGCGTTCGATATGGATAGAGCTAGAGCGATATTTTCTTTCCGCGGAGGAGCAAGAGATAATCATTCAGAATTACGATGAATTTAAATATGTATTACAAGCTCGAAACAATACGGTCTCTGCTGCCAAAGCAAGAGAAGACTGTTGGAGAAAGATTGCTGATTGCGTTAATGTGTAAGCTAAATAAATACGTTCTATATTTATGTAAAATGATGTATATAGGCTAATGTATGTGTGAAATATAGCCTATATTTTTATAATATATACATTTTTTTGCATATACTAATAAAGATTAATATTGATTTTTAGATGCAACTCCAAACGTTCTTGGCAGATGATAAAGACAAAATATAAAAATATAATTCAAAGTAGCCTAGTAAGTATTTACACACAACCTTTTATTATTTTATTATTAACACTTGTTTGAGGCAAACAGAAAAAAGATTGAAATTCAGAAAACCAGTGGAGGGCCACTCCTCCAGAATAGGCTACACTGAGTTGGCTCTGATAGGAATAAGGGACGGCTGATTATGGATGGGATTACAGGTGCTGTACAATCTGACCCTGGTGCCGGCTCCTCTAAGCAAGTAACACTGGGTACGTGTGCGATACATTACTATTTTAAGTTTTAAATATGGCTGACTGTATGTTCTGCAGTAGAGGGAAATGCAGTGTCCCTGTTGAAGCCAGCACACACACACAGTCTCCCACACAGAGGTCAGTATGCAGCAGACAGAACACCAGAAACATATTGGCCTACTTTTATTTATCAGGGAGGAGGAAATGATGAAGACACTCTGTCTGTGTTCTGGGACAGTTGCTGAGGTGAATGCACTGGGCTTTTTATTAAGGCAAACATTTGAATGTGTGGCATAAAACAGGGACTGGCCCAAGTTACACATCTCTTTTATTGTAGGATTTTTCACAACCTGTCCCAGAAACTGAAGCCTCTACAGGCTTCAAAAGAAATGTGAACAAGGTAAGGATTTAAAACCCTTGACATATATTACAGGTGTTTGTCAAGGAACTTTTTGTAAGTTGATTAGCCTCCCAAAAACTTGTAATGATAATGTTTGTGGTGGAATTATTTTTCAGGTGGAAACAGACTCAGTCAGGGCCCTTTACAAAAGGCGCCTATGGAGCTAGACTGCACACTAAAGGAGCCTATGGAGCTAGACTGCACACTAAAGGAGCCTATGGGGCTAGACTGCACACTAAAGGAGCCTATAGAGCTAGACTGCACACTAAAGGAGCCTATGGAGCTAGACTGCACACTAAAGGAGCCTATAGAGCTAGACTGCACACTAAAGGAGCCTATGGAGCTAGACTGCACACTAAAGGAGCCTATAGAGCTAGACTGCACACTAAAGGAGCCTATAGAGCTAGACTGCACACTAAAGGAGCCTATAGAGCTAGACTGCACACTAAAGGAGCCTATGGAGCTAGACTGCACACTAAAGGAGCCTATAGAGCTAGACTGCACACTAAAGGAGCCTATGGAGCTAGACTGCACACTAAAGGAGCCTATAGAGCTAGACTGCACACTAAAGGAGCCTATGGAGCTAGACTGCACACTAAAGGAGCCTATGGAGCTAGACTGCACACTAAAGGAGCCTATGGGGCTAGACTGCACACTAAAGGAGCCTATAGAGCTAGACTGCACACTAAAGGAGCCTATGGAGCTAGACTGCACACTAAAGGAGCCTATAGAGCTAGACTGCACACTAAAGGAGCCTATGGAGCTAGACTGCACACTAAAGGAGCCTATAGAGCTAGACTGCACACTAAAGGAGCCTATAGAGCTAGACTGCACACTAAAGGAGCCTATGGAGCTAGACTGCACACTAAAGGAGCCTATAGAGCTAGACTGCACACTAAAGGAGCCTATAGAGCTAGACTGCACACTAAAGGAGCCTATAGAGCTAGACTGCACACTAAAGGAGCCTATAGAGCTAGACTGCACACTAAAGGAGCCTATAGAGCTAGACTGCACACTAAAGGAGCCTATGGAGCTAGACTGCACACTAAAGGAGCCTATGGAGCTAGACTGCACACTAAAGGAGCCTATGGAGCTAGACTGCACACTAAAGGAGCCTATGGAGCTAGACTGCACACTAAAGGAGCCTATAGAGCTAGACTGCACACTAAAGGAGCCTATGGAGCTAGACTGCACACTAAAGGAGCCTATGGAGCTAGACTGCACACTAAAGGAGCCTATAGAGCTAGACTGCACACTAAAGGAGCCTATGGAGCTAGACTGCACACTAAAGGAGCCTTTAGAGCTAGACTGCACACTAAAGGAGCCTATGGAGCTAGACTGCACACTAAAGGAGCCTATAGAGCTAGACTGCACACTAAAGGAGCCTATAGAGCTAGACTGCACACTAAAGGAGCCTATGGAGCTAGACTGCACACTAAAGGAGCCTATAGAGCTAGACTGCACACTAAAGGAGCCTATAGAGCTAGACTGCACACTAAAGGAGCCTATAGAGCTAGACTGCACACTAAAGGAGCCTATAGAGCTAGACTGCACACTAAAGGAGCCTATAGAGCTAGACTGCACACTAAAGGAGCCTATAGAGCTGGACTGCACACTAAAGGAGCCTATAGAGCTAGACTGCACACTAAAGGAGCCTATAGAGCTAGACTGCACACTAAAGGAGCCTATAGAGCTAGACTGCACACTAAAGGAGCCTATAGAGCTAGACTGCACACTAAAGGAGCCTATAGAGCTAGACTGCACACTAAAGGAGCCTATAGAGCTAGACTGCACACTAAAGGAGCCTATAGAGCTGGACTGCACACTAAAGGAGCCTGACTGTGAGCTGAGGAGGCTCCACATTTAAAAAATAAATGCAACAGCTTGATTAAACTGATGTATGTGAACTTATTTAACCAAGTAACACTTTAGCATGAATATTTATTAATGCAACTTTCTATTGCTCCCCCCCCCCCCCCCCCCCCCCCAGTGTAATATTGTATGGTGATTGCAACTACATTTGCACCAGCTGGGTGGTCAAGTGTGTTCGGGTCAGTTTCATCGGGGAGAAGCTTTCTGTGGTGGTTCTGGCTCCTTTCTATGGTGGCTATATTGTGCAGAATGGCACATGCAGACACTATCTGTGATGCCCACTCTGGTGACTCTTAACCCTCTGGGGACCAGAAACGCGCCCGCGCGTTTTGCTGGGTTTTTTTCACATAGCAGCAACATAGACTTAAAATACTCCGTCATTTATGGTCATATAAATAAAATCAATACATGATTATAAACTATAGAGGGTCTTCTTTTTTTGTGTACACTCACATTAACATCAAAACCTTGTGCTTTTTTAAAAATAAATAAAATAAACAGGGTGCGCTTTCAGCTCACTCTGTCTCCGCAAAAATCTTTCTGAAACATGTCTGGAAAATGAACGGAAACTCCGCTAATACTTATCACACAAACATGAAACATACGTCTAAAGAACGCTTTAAATTTCTACTTTTAAATAAAACAATTCACATTTAAAACAAATATTCTCCTGCAATGTAATCTGTCAAAAACTAAAGAGAAGTACAGTTTCTCCTGTCTCAGCTCATTATCGTTAATTTGTTCACACCCACTCGCAGAGCGCGCTATTCATAAGATAATGTGTTGAGGCCATTTGCAAAATAGATAAACGCCCCCAGGCAAATGCTGTAAACACACAATATTTTTTAGTCAGATTAAGATTCGTCTTGCGCGGCTATGAGGAATAATCCTGGGACATTTACCACAGAACAAGTGCTGGTTTCACTTCGAGGAGGAGCACCAGATTCAGCTGAGAAGTGTAAGTGTTTTGTGCTTTGTTCTAATCGCGATATAGAATAACGTTAGTGTCTGTAAACGGACAAATAGCATATCCTACTGTTTAAATGTGAATTATGTTTCTCTCTCTCTGTGTGTGTGTGTGTGTGTGTGTGTGTGTGAATGAATGAATGAACGCACAGATACGCACTGTTACAGACGAAATAAAAGAACATTTCTTTGACTAGTTTTGGATAAAGTTTTTCAAATCAAATAAGCATCAAATAAGCTTCAAAATAAAGACATCAAATAAGCTTATGTTTTGTCAATAAACTAATCAACTAAGATGTTTGTTCCAATGCAAGCTATATCAAAATAATGAATCCTCAACTTTGAAATATGTATGATCAAACTAAGACATTTATGGAAAAAGACTATTTTCTTTTCAAGATGTTTCCAACTCTAACTTTGAACTTTGAACTGAAATAAAACCATGTCTATATGGTGAAGGGTGTGTGATAGAAGTGTCCAGACGTATGCACCCTGTATTTTCCTTATATAAATACAAACAATCTAAAAGCCATTCTTTTTTAAATCTCCTCATTCTTTGTGCAAGGCTCCTGTAATGATATGGCCTGATAGCACCTAATAGGGCCATTATGGGAGGGTCTTTGTCTTTCTCAGGTGTGGAATGCCACACATATTAATGAGAGATCACGCCTCCTGCATAAAGCTTTCTCAAACAAAACACGTCATTAAAAATGTAAAAGACTTTATTGTCTTATCTGAATGAGTAGTCAGGATGATTCTCACATAGTTTTGGAGCAAATATTCTAGGCTATGTGATACAATTTTCAAAAGTCTTGTGAAGAAATAATCAATATGTGTTTTGTGGTCTTATTTCAGCAACTTTCATTTTTATTGTTTTCAATAACCACGCATAAACATTATTCTATTAAAAATACAAACATGTACATACATGTTGCTCACTTATCATGGTAGTCCCGTCTGTGCTATATAGAGTGAATTTACACCTTTGCCATTAACATGTTTATAAATAACTGAAAAAAGCACAAATGTCAGTGCATGTCAAAACATCCCAAGGGCCCCAAAAACCCCTTGGTCCCTAGAGTGACAGTTGAAACGTGCCTTTAGGATGCCAAAGATCATCTCTAACTTTTACTATGGTTTTACTGACACATGAGGGTCATGATAGGGAATTATTGTGTAGGTTTTGCTGTCCCAATTCAAATTAACAGTGTTTTGTACTGTACCAAATTTAACTAGCTTTCCTCAAAGCGCTGACACAACATACTCACGGAAAGTAGATTGTTATCTGTTAATTTTACTATTAATTTAAAGATTCATCTCACAGAAAATAATAATTTCACACGTTCACATAATCTCTACCTGAACATTAAGGCTGTGAAAGGACTTTCTATTAACATAATCTGCCTCATGTTCTCCTAGAGAAGTGGAGATTGCAACATGTGTGCAGGCTATTGCTCCAATGACTCTATAGGGAATCCAATCATAAGATTAACCGAATAAAATAAAAAAAAGATTTAAAATAATGCTTAACATGTACTGTATTGTATAGTACATTTGTGAAATATGCTTTTTGAAAAAACAAAAAAAACAACGTGATGTCACCCTATCAATATATCTTACCGGCAATTTTATAAAAACCCTCTCTTATGGACATGGTCAATAAATGTCTGGGGAACACTATTAAACTATTAATGTACTCCTGCAGAGCGAGGACCACCTTGCGAATGGTTCGACAAACCGTGTTTTCCCCTAGATTCTGTGCATCACCGATCGTGCAAGTTTGTAGGCTACCACTTGCAAAAAAAAAAACGCAACGCAATACCATTTGTGGTACAGTAAGTACATGAATTCGACGTGTTAAATTATTTATGTGCGGCTCAAGAAGTTCGCAAAGAAGATAATATATTCCTTCCGCGAAAATCTGTATCTTTCATACAAATAACTATCAGGAAAGGCAAGGGGATTTTGTCCGGCTAAAAACTCATTCTCTACGATGTGCTCGTCTAACAATTTGCGCTGAGATGTCCACAGGATTTGAAAGAAAATGTAAAGCCATTGCAACAAACACTGGGAATTAGTTACGTCACCTATATGTTTCTTTGCTCACAGCTGATTGGTCAAACTTCAGTCTGAGAACTCGAATCCAGAACTTAACCTGCCCCGGAGCAGGTTAGCCGTGCAGCGTAAGATACCATGGCAACGAACACCGATTAAAGCCGAGCTACTTTCATAGTACCCAAAACCCAGGGTTGGCGGAAACTAAGCTGAAACATAGCTGGCTAGCCACCTAAACCGGCTTCATGGTATAGGCCCCTGGTGTTCTAAAAACACTGCGCTCAAGTTCAAATTATTTCTATTTTTAAAAACGCCCGAGACCTTATGGTTTTCACCCATTTCACTGCCCATCTCACGTTTTTGTGAGCAAAAACGCGTTCTGTATGAATGAGCCCTTAGTATTGTTTAGATCCTTGTTCTGCATGGGATTACTATCTGATTGTTAGCCATGGTTTATTTTCGGATGTCACTCACAGCTTCCAGATGCTCTCAACGCAAAAGCTTCGCCCGCTCGTGTCGTGATTATTTAGCTCCGCCCACACGGCAACCCTCCACCCGCTCGGGTTTTTCCGGAAAGACTCGGTACAGCCTATCTTTCTTTTATAAATATAATAAAACTAAAGACTTTTTGGAGATATGAAGGATGCAATACTACTCTATAGGTACTCAAGATTAACATGA
This sequence comes from Tiaroga cobitis, assembly GCA_030578255.1. Taxonomy (NCBI): domain Eukaryota; kingdom Metazoa; phylum Chordata; class Actinopteri; order Cypriniformes; family Leuciscidae; genus Tiaroga; species Tiaroga cobitis. Next base: position 148,562 of record CM060599.1, on the reverse strand, counting down.
GATTGAGTGAAACTGAGTGTTTCACCCCCCCTTTAAGCATTTTCCTCCCATAGAAAACCGTTAAAGAAAAAGCTTTACGTGACTTTCTATAGGAGAAACGCGTTGCGTTCATATTCTGGGTTCATCTGCTTATCTGCACATAGAATGGTCTCTTAAGGTGTGTAGCCTACTGTGTACATACATTAAGCACGTAAAAGTCCCATTTAAGCGTTTTAAAAGCTTTTTTCACGTTAAGCGTTCTAGAACGTCCCGAGGAAAACCAACCTGTTAACGTTGGCCGGCAGAAGTGCGATCATGGTTTCCCTGATGCTAAATCCAGCCTTGGAGAATATCCTTTCTGATGGTGTGCATCTTTAGATTTTCTTATCCCAGACATTTTTAAAGATTTAAATCCCTGCCGACAAGACGCTCATCTGTCGGTCACGGATCGAAAGTGAAACTTAAATCTGTCACGGGGTGTTTGGATTTATTCACGCTGCACGCACGTTAAAAAAATATTTATTAAAAGCTTCTTTCTTTGCACATTTTTATTGACAGCATTATCATAATAGGCTGTATATTAACGTATTGACAGAAAACCAGTAGTTCTGAAATCAGACATTGAGCACACTCATATAGCCAAAATGACATAATCCTCGTTTAATAACACATCTGCGAAGATTCGACCGTGAGATTGGTAGTCGAATCAGGCTCCTCCTATCGAAGCATCGAATCTTCGACTATTCGGGGTCACCCCTACTCAGATTCATTAATTCATTTGATCAAAATTAATTCCATTTAGTAAGATCATTAGGTAAGATAATTTTCAAGTAATTCCAAATTTCGCGGGGCAGACGACAACATTATGTGATCAAATACAAACAACTTGTTAACACGCTCCACAGCGCCACCCAGTGCATTTAATTATAACTGAGTTAGTGCTTTGGATTTATCATGGATTCACTGCATTTACGGCCAGCAAAGCAACGTAGTAAAATTCAAATAGTATTCTATTTTTCGAATAATAATTACAGATCAAATATTAGAATATTTGTGCACACCCCTAGTAAAAAGCAATTTTAAACATAATAATAATTCATTACATTTATATAGCGCTTTTCTAGGCACTCAAAGCGCTTCACATGGAAGGGGGAATCTCCTCAACCACCACCAATGTGCAGCATCCACTTGGATGATGCGACGGCAGCCATAGTGCGCCAGAACGCTCACCACACACCAGCTTACTGGTGGAGAGGAGACAGTGATGAAGCCAATCAGTGTATATATATATGGGGATGATTAGGAGGCCATGATGGACAGAGGCCACTGGGCAAATTTGGCCAGGATGCCGGGGTTACACCCCTACTCTTTCGAAAGACATCCTGGGATTTTTAATGACCACAGAGAGTCAGGACCTCGGTTTAACGTCTCATCCGAAGGACGGATGTGTTTTATGTGTGCCTGAAATGTTACCTGTGAATCTAAAATAACACCGAGAGACCGCACCTGTAAAGTGGGAATTACACAGTCAAACTGATCCGATCGGCCTTAAGAGTCGCCGCCACTGTACCAATCTGCATCAGTTCAGTTTAGGAGAATTCAGCTTCAGGAAGTTATTCTGCATCCATATACTGATCTCTTCCAGACAGCCACGCAGAGCTATTAATGAGCAATGGACATCAGGACTGGGGGTGATGTAAATCTGCGTATCATCTGCATAACAGACCCAAGGCCATATTTCCTGATGATCTGCCCAAGCAGAAGCATGTAAAAGATAAATAAATAAAGGGCCTAACACTGAACCCTGAGAACAGTATCAGATTTGTGATTACCCAAGCTAACAAACTGGGCACAATTTGTTAAGTAGGACTGAAACCAATTGAATACTGCTCCAGAAAGACCCAGACAATGTCACAGCGTGTCCAGCAGAAGAGAGTGGCATATGGTGTCGAAAGCAGCACTGAGGTCTAACAAGACCAAGAGACTGTACCAGAATCAGCCGCAATAAGAAGATCATTTACAGCCCTCACTACAGCTCTCTCAGTGCTATGACCTTTTCTGAAACCAGATTGAAAAGGTTAAAACAGTCTGTTCAGTGCTAGGCGGTTATTTAACTGAATAGCAACAACACACTCCAGAACTTTAGCCAGAAATGGAAGGTTAGAAATAGGCCTGTAATTGGACAAGTCAGAAACATCACTGCCAGGCTTCTTAGGGACTGGTGTAAGGGCAGCTATTATTAATTCTGGAGGAACAATTCCAGAACTCAGTGATGAATTCACAATTGAAGCCATATGAGGGCTGATTGGTTGTAAGAGCCATATTTCATATTTCAAAATGTACATTTTCATACCTTTATTATGTAAATTTGATTCAATCATTATTTATGTTAATTAGTAATTTCCTGTTGAATATACTTCTTTGTTTTATATTTGTTCTTTCTGCGCATGTGCAGTAACGTCCATTTTGTAGCACATGTAAAAAAGTTTGGAGCTTATGCGATAAGTGCAGATGCTCGTTGGGAGAACACAAAGCTTTTGACCGTTTATTATAGCGTAAATTGCCTTATGAATATAGTATCTCTTCAAACAAGTTGTTGAGAAGTCATCGCTGCACAAGAGGATTATGCTGTATGTAAGAAACGTGATTCTTTGTTGATTTGAATGAATAAACAGTGTTATCCGAACTATATGGATTTCGAGTGTGAGTACAAGGCAAGAAGATACGCGTCAAAACTTGTGGAATAAATAAAAGACATTCACATGTCCCGTACATGTAAGTCAAAAGCTTTTTCCATTGTTTAAGTGTGTTAACAAGTGCGCACTTCAATGCACGTTAATGGAAGACCGTGCTTGAGACGTCAAAAGGACTCACTTCGCTTGTTGTGGCCAAATAGTGCTGTGCAGGATATTGGAGTTATAAATGAATGAAGATCGATCATATTTCCGCTTGCAAGAAGTTTTAGTTTTGTAACTTTGATTGTAAGTAAGATTGCACGTCTTGAAGTGTCACAAATGGCGGACGAAAAAGACGACGACGACGACGAAGATGTTGTTACGCGGTCTGAACGCAAGAGGGCGCTAACGGACAAGGGTTTGGAAGAGAAGCTTCACAACCAGATAAACGCCAGACGAGGCAAGTTGAGACAATTAACTGCAAAATCAAATGAGATTGAATTGCTTATGGAGAACATTTCCAACTTGAATGATGTTGAAAACAAGCAGTTTAAGTTCTACAAACGGATGTTTGAAGAATTTATTGAAAGTAATGCAACAGTGTTGTTGTATTTGAAAGATGAAGAGCATGATGCTGATCAGGATTTCTGGTTTCAGCCTAAATTATTATGCTGCAAAAAGTTCATGGAGAAAGTGAAGTCATGGATTGAGGAAACTAAACAGTGCATTAAGATGTCTCAAATTAGTGATAATGAAGTCTCGCCAATGGACAGTGTGTCAATGGTGTCATCCAGGACGGTCACGTCTAATAAGTCAAGAAGTGGTACAGCATCTGTTTCCAAAAAATCATCAATATCAACAGCATCATCAGCTCGGCTTAAGGAACAAGCTAACAGAGCAGCTTTGTTGGCCAAAGCAGACGCTTTAAAAGAAAGGCAGGAGTTGGAAATGAAAGAAGCAAAGTTAAAGGCTGAAATGGAAAAGTTGGAAATAGAAACGGCTATTGCAATGTCTAATGCTAAAATCAAAGTGTATACAGATTGTGAAGAACAACTACAGTATGCAGATCAAAATGTGGCCATCCAAGCAGCCGATGTAGTCATTCCAAAACAGGAGCATTATGAATATGATGAATACAGTGTAGGATCAAGGCATGGTAAAATGCTATCACGTCCTGAAGCAATTTACTCAAGGATACCTGCAAGTGTCAGACCCAAGACAACAAACACTGCAAAGGAATGGTCAACACCAGTCAATGAAACATTGTGTGGTAACACTGATACATCAGAATTCCAAAGAGTGATGCAACGTCAGACAGACATCACAGCAATGCTTGTGAAGAATCAACAGATGTCTTGTTTACCTCAACGTGAGGTTACTTTGTTTCATGGAGATCCACTTGAGTTCAGATCTTTTATGAAGGCATTTGAACATGCTGTTGACTCCAGAGTTGACAGTAGTGCTGACAAGTTGTACTTTCTGGAGCAGTACACTAGAGGTGAGCCCAGAGACATTGTCAAGAGCTGCCAGCACATGCCAAATGATCGTGGTTATGCAAAAGCAATGAGACTCTTGCATGAGAAGTTTGGAAATGAGTTGAAAATTGCGACAGCCTTAATGCAAAAGGCATTCAAATGGCCTGAAATAAAGTCAGAGGATGAAAAATCTTTAAGTGCATTTTCATTGTTCCTGGTTACTTGTCGCAATGTAATGGAGGACATTGAATACATGGATGAGTTGGATAATCCTACCAACATGAGGATTATTGTCTCAAAGTTGCCCTACAAGTTGCGTGAAAGATGGAGAGCCCATGCTTACGAGTATGAGGAGCACAATAGAAGAAGAGCCAAGTTCATTCAGTTGGTTGAGTTTGTTGATCGCCAAGCAAAGGTAATATCAAACCCACTTTTTGGAGATCTGGATGCTTTGGCAGGTGACAAAAAACACACCAACAAGTCTTTTCAAGGAGCTAAGCTGAAAAGAGAAGGAAAAGGAAGTAGTAGTTTTGCAACTGACTTAAAACAGGTTGGCGAAACTCAAAAAGACTTGACAATGATGAAAAGTAACAGTGCGCCAGTTATCAGTGCTTACACCAAACCTTGTGCATTCTGTGAGAAAAGCCATACATTGGAGCAATGTTATCAGTTTGGTGCTAAGCCATATAAAGACAAATTTGACTTTGTAAGAAAGAATGGATTTTGTTTTGGGTGCTTAATCAAAGGACACTTAAGCAAAGATTGTAACAGAAGAAGCACATGTCAGCTGTGCTCAAAGAGACATCCTAGTATGTTACACTTACAAGACAAGATTCCTGAGAAGGAAATGGTAAAAGTTGATAGAACTGAAGTTACCACTTTACCCACCACAATGAGTCACGAGACAAGTGCCTGTACTGGGGCCGGAGACGACTGTGTTCTTGCAATAGTACCTGTCAAGATAAAGTCAAAAAAAAGTGATAAGTGCGTGGAAGTGTATGCCTTTGTGGACCCAGGCAGCTCTGCCACCTTTTGTACTGAGGCACTAGCAAGACAGTTGAGTGTCCAAGGCAGAAAGATTGACATGATGCTAAGCACCATGAACTCAAGCAAACGAGTGGAAAGTTACATGCTCACTGACTTGGAAGTGAGTGGATTGGAGGAGAACAACTTCATTGAACTTTCCAAAGTGTTTACACAAAAGAGCATACCAGTTTCAATGGAAAACGTTCCACAACAACACGAAGTTGACAAATGGCCGTACCTCAGTGAAGTGAAGTTGCCTCACATTGATGCTGGAGTGGAGATCCTCATAGGGAACAAGGAGTTTAAGCTTCTGGAACCATGGAGAGTAATAAATAGTAAGCACAATGGGCCATATGCAGTTAAGACTGCCATTGGATGGATTTTGAATGGACCTCTTAGAGAACCTGAAGACAGCATGCATGGCTATGCACAGACAAGCGCTACAGTCAACAGAATTTCCCTGGAGAGTGTGGAACAAATGCTGATACAACAATACAATCATGATTTTCCCGAAAGAAATTGCGATGACAAGGCCGAATTATCACAGATAGATCACCAGTTTTTGAAGTCTGTATCTAATTCAGTGCAATTTTCTAATGGTCACTATTACATTGACCTTCCAATCAAGAAAACGGTTGTCCAAATGCCTAACAATCGAAGTGCAGCTGTCCAGCGAGTGTTAAATATCAAAAGGAAATTCCAAAAAAATCACTCCTTTCATGAAGAGTACAAAAACTTCATGAATGGCATGCTGAGCAAAGGTTACGCAGTCAAGGTGCCTTCATCACACTTAAGTCGTCAAGATGGTCAAGTCTGGTATATACCTCACCATGGGGTGTACCATCCTCAGAAGAAGAAGCTGAGGGTGGTGTTTGACTGTGCTGCAAGTTTCCAGGGAGTGTCTTTAAATAGTGAGTTATTACAGGGTCCAGACATGACAAATTCACTCATTGGAGTGCTCACCCGCTTCAGACAAGAGTCAGTTGCCATGATGGCAGATGTCGAAGCTATGTATTACCAGGTGAGAGTTCCTGAAAAAGACAGTGACATGCTCCGCTTCTTATGGTGGCCAGATGGAGATGTAGATCGAACCTTGGAAGAGTACAAGATGGTTGTCCATCTCTTTGGAGCAAAATCATCTCCAAGTGTAGCTAATTTCGCTCTTAGGAAGACAGCAGAAGAAAACCGTAGCAAGTCATCTGTTGAAGCAGTTCACACAGTTCTTAAGAACTTTTATGTAGACGACTGCTTAAAGTCTGTTTCAAGTCATGTTAAAGCAATTGCCTTGTACAATGATCTCACAAAACTTTGTACGAGTGGAGGATTTCATCTTACAAAGTGGGCAAGCAACAGTCGTGTATTGTTAGCCTCTGTTCCTGAAGGTGAAAGAGTTGAAGATGTAAGAGACTTGGATTTGAGCCGTGATGCACTTCCTGCTGAGAGAGCGTTAGGAGTGTTATGGTGTGTCAATTCAGATGTGTTCAAATTCAAAATCAGTTTGAAGGAAAGACCTGTAACAAGAAGAGGAATCCTGTCAGTTACAAGTTCCATCTATGACCCCTTGGGCTTTCTCGCGCCTGTCATATTGCCATCAAAGATTCTAATGCAGCAGTTGTGCAAAAAAAAGCTTGCATGGGACGATGACATTCCAGAGCAGTGTGCAGAAAAGTGGATTGCCTGGTTACGAGGGCTGAATCAATTGACTGACTTCAGTGTGCCAAGATGTATCAAACCTGTTGACTTTGGAGTTTCAAATTCCGCACAACTACATCACTTCTCAGATGCTAGCGAAGTGGCATATGGAGTTGTGTCATACCTCAGATTGTTAAACAATGAAGGACTCGCGCATTGTGCCTTCATGATGGGGAGGTCACGCGTGGTGCCGTTGAAGCAGACCACCATTCCACGTATGGAGTTGACTGCTGCAGTTGTTGCTGTTAACACAGACAAAATGCTGAAAGATGAACTGGAACTAGAATTGCTTGAATCTGTATTTTGGACTGATAGTACCACTGTTTTGAGATATATTGACAATGAAGATTTGCGTTTCAAAACGTTTGTGGCCAACAGGATTGCCGTTATAAGAGAGTCGACCAGACCACAGCAGTGGAGGTACATCAACACCTCATTGAACCCGGCTGATTGTGCATCCAGGGGACTTACTTGTGAAAAGTTCATGAAAAACATGAGTTGGATCCACTGTCCTTCTTTTCTCAAAGAACCAGAGAATAAGTGGCCTGAAACAAATCATGACCTATCAACAAAAGTGGATGACAGTGAGGTTAAACACTTAGCTTCAGTGAATCTTGTGTGTGCAGTGGATGGCACAGATGCTGTGAACAATTTGATCAATTATTATTCTGATTGGTACAAATTAAAGAGAGCTGTGGCATGGATCCTTCGTTTCAAGGAGATAATTATACAGCGCAGCAATCAAAAAACAGCCAAAGACAAAGAAGTTCAGAGTTGTGAGACAAAATACACAGCAGAAAACTGCAAAGCTTTAACAATGCACGACTTAACAAGGGCTGAAAATGAAATCATCAAATTCAGTCAAAGTCAAGTATTCAAAGAAGAAATTTCTTCATTGCAAAAGGGTAATCCATCTGTTAAAAAGAACAGTTGCCTTTCTAAACTGGATCCAACACTTCAGGATGGATTGCTGAGAGTTGGAGGTCGTCTTGGTAGATCTGCAATGCCTGAGCATGTGAAGCATCCTGTCATTATACCCAAACATTCACATGTCACAACTTTAATCTTAAGAGACATCCATGAGAGAATTGGACATTGTGGAAGGAACTATATTCTTTCAAAGTTGCGACAAAAATTCTGGCTTCCTTCTGCAAACTCAATTGTCAGAAAGTTTCTCTCCAGATGTGTGACATGTAGAAAGATTAGAGCAAAGGCTGTAGAGCAGAAGATGTCAGAGCTGCCACACGACAGAATAATGCCAGATCAACCACCCTTTACCAATGTTGGGGTAGACTACTTTGGACCGTTTGAAGTCAGACAAGGTAGAAGTAATGTCAAAAGATATGGCGTACTGTTTACCTGCCTAACAACAAGAGCTGTGCACATTGAAGTTGCACATACGCTGGACACAGACTCGTGTTTAAATGCCATCCGACGTTTTGTGTGCAGGAGAGGACAGGTGTCAATCATGAGAAGTGACAACGGTACTAATTTCATTGGTGCTGAGACTGAACTGCGTAAGGCCATTCAACAATGGAATCAATCAAAAATCGAAAGCACTCTCATGCAGAAAGGAATACAATGGATATTCAACCCACCTTCTGGATCTCATTTCGGTGGAGTGTGGGAAAGACAGATAAGGTCTGTTAGAAAAATCTTGAGATCTGTACTGAAAGAACAAACACTTAATGATGAGAGCTTGCATACATTCCTGTGTGAAGTGGAAGCAATAATAAATGACAGACCACTTACCATTACAACCGATGATCCAACAGATCTTGAACCCTTGACACCTAACCACCTGTTATTAATGAAAAGGAAACCAGCCTTACCGTCTGGACTTTTCCAAAAACAAGATGTATATGCACGGCGCAAGTGGAAGCAAGTTCAGTATCTTGCTGACCTATTCTGGAAGCGATGGGTGCGTGAGTATTTGCCCTTACTCCAGGAGCGTCAAAAATGGAACCAAGTAAAGAAAAATCTTGCAGTTGGCGATGTCGTCCTGATAATAGATGACTCTTCACCAAGAAATTCATGGGTCTTTGGAAGAATCATGAAAGTGTTTCCAGATAACAAAGACTGGTAAGACGTGTGTTGGTTAAAACTAAGACCAATACATTGGAAAGGCCTGTTGATAAGTTGTGCCTTATCTGTGAAATGGACTGTTAAATGCTCTTCAGCATCAAGGACTGTTTCTATGCCACACAAAGAAATTGATAGTTCAAAATTGTTAATGAGCACTTAAAGTTTCTAAAGTGATGTAATATAAATAGTTTCAGTATGGCTCCATTGTTTTGTTGAAAAGGTAATTGTCAGTCTGCCTGCCTGTCAATTAGGGGCCGGAAATGTAAGAGCCATATTTCATATTTCAAAATGTACATTTTCATACCTTTATTATGTAAATTTGATTCAATCATTATTTATGTTAATTAGTAATTTCCTGTTGAATATACTTCTTTGTTTTATATTTGTTCTTTCTGCGCATGTGCAGTAACGTCCATTTTGTAGCACATGTAAAAAAGTTTGGAGCTTATGCGATAAGTGCAGATGCTCGTTGGGAGAACACAAAGCTTTTGACCGTTTATTATAGCGTAAATTGCCTTATGAATATAGTATCTCTTCAAACAAGTTGTTGAGAAGTCATCGCTGCACAAGAGGATTATGCTGTATGTAAGAAACGTGATTCTTTGTTGATTTGAATGAATAAACAGTGTTATCCGAACTATATGGATTTCGAGTGTGAGTACAAGGCAAGAAGATACGCGTCAAAACTTGTGGAATAAATAAAAGACATTCACATGTCCCGTACATTGGTACAAGTCAGTTCTTAATATCTGAGCAGGGAACAGGATCTAAAATACTAGTAGTTGAATTCATGGACTTAAATGTACTAACAATAAAGTCAACACTGACCATATCACACGAAAAGGTAGTGGTCAGAGGATTTAAAGGCTTAAGTATCAACTAGCTCAACTGGAGTGATCGCGGTTAAAGAGCTGTATATGCCATCAATCTGACCAGTCAAATAGTGAAGAAACGTATTACACTGGTCAACAGAGGAGTGAACAATGTCCTTAGTTGGTTTAAGAAGCTTGTCAACAGTCTTAAACAAAGACATGGAATTTGTTGCAGCATTTCCAATGATGCTTGAATAATAATTCTTATGAGCAGTATTCATAGCTGAATGGTATACATGTTGAGTGTAATGATACGTTCAGACAGGGATAGTGAAGGCATAACATTAATTTCAAAAGTAATAAGTCTATAGTCACTTATGCTCATGTCAATACTATCCAGAGATTCAATACCAACTCCAGCAGAACAAACCACATCCAATATATAGCCCAACCAATGGGTTGGAAAAGTAACATGATGTGTAAAATCAAAACCATTCAAAATGTCCAAATAGGAGACAATAACACAAGTTGGATTATCAACATGAAAATGTATATTACCAGTCAAGACCATAGCAGGACAGAGTGGACTGAGAGGTGTCAACAACTCAGTAAACTCAGAAAGATAAAGGATTTGGTTTTGTGGACGGTAAATGAGCAGCACAAGAACAGGTGAAACACCCTTGATTTTAAAAACCAGACATTCAAATTATTAAACACTAGGAGCATCAATAACATTAATATATGTAATATACATATTAATATATATATTAATATATAATATAGCCACCACCTTTACCCGAAGCTCGAGCCAGGTCAATATATTTATATCCAGATGGGGCACACATATTCAGATTAAAATAGTCTTTATGCCATATTTCACTAAGACAAAAGAATGTACATTTTACTGTCGAGGATAGTATCAGAGATGAGTGCCGTTTTATTATTCATTGACCTTGTGTTGAAGTGTGCAATTCGCATAGTGCTAAGGTATACATTCGCCTCAAGCCTTTGAGAGAAAACCTCCGGGTAGTGTGGATATCCATGATACCGGCAGACAGAGCTAGGACGCAGCGTGGGCCTGTAGTCTGACCAATAAGCAGTGACTCCAGCAGCGGCAGCAGAGCGGCTCTGACCAGAGCCTCTATGAATATAACTAGGCCGGCAAAAGAGCTGCAAGGAACGCAAAGTTTGTATGATGCGGATTTGGACGGCCATGGTGATCCAGAGATAAAAGTTCGGATAAAGAGTACAAGTTCAGTCCACTGCTTAACACTGATTCCTGATATAATAAAGACGGCAATAAACCAAGTGATCAAGTGAAGTCGCATGATGACATTCCAAGCTGTTTTACAACAACTTCAGGAGAGATTGAAGCGACACCAGGAGTTTGTCTGATCCCACACGGGGACAACAGCAGGCAGCGGAGTAAAGTCTGCAGGTAAAACACGCAGCGGACGAGACCAGGGGAATGCTTCAAGAAACTGGTTCGGACCAGGTAGATCAATAGGTGCAAACCAAGCATCAAGGTAAGACTCGAAAGAGTTCAAATAAGGCAAAAGAGTTCACATAAATTTAAAAAATGTTAAACAAAACTAAATGAGGCGAGAGAAGCGGCAGCCTACGCGCGCCAGCTCCGTACCCTCGTTGAGTAAATAGTAAAATGAACAAAGATGGGTAACACTTTATTTTGATGGTCCCTTTTGAAAATTCTGTTGACTATAAGTAACTTTGCAACTACATGTCAACTAACTCTCATTAGAGTATTAGTAGACTCTCTGCTTAATATCAGCTAACTTTTTATTCTGATGATCCTCCAACAGACATTCTACAGACTATAAGTAACTTTGCAACTACATGTCAACTTATTCTGACCCTAACCCTACCAGTCTACTAATACTCTACTAACACTCTAGTGAGAGTTAGTAGAGATGTAGGTGCAACATTACTTATAGTCAACTGAATGTGTTAAAGGGACCATCCAAATAAAGTGAAACCCAAAGATGTTGCTACAGTATGAACACACTGCTGTCAGTAACACTTGTTCATGTAGACAGATTGTTGAGCTGCTCAAATCAAGATAGGCTTGAGGTTTTTTATTGTTATTATGATGTGGAGTGTAGATTGATGTGAAACTTAAAACACTTATAAAACATGCTCTCTCTCTGAACCGGCTGTAAATTAACGAGAAATAAAGCTTCAACTTCCGACGTTTCCAAACTGCACAGCAGTAGTGACTTTATTCATTACTTTACTTGTGTAATCGCTCCTAATCAAACTGTGTCTCCGACGTGGGAGGCGGAGGAGGCTAAAGACTCCAACATCAGTCGCTAGTTGGGAGAAATATTTACTCTATTTGGTACATTTTGTTAAAAAAATTCCTAGACATCATTGTTTTGGCAGTGTATAGGCCCAATATTATCATCTTTGATGACCATTTTGATTGTTTAGGATATTTTTTTTCATTTACAAGTACTACAGCTGTCTTGATGGAAATGTATAACTTTTCCAAAAAAGTATTGTCCGGACCTCCACTGGAAAGGAAATATAGTGACGGACCTCTTGGAACTTTCATTGAAACCCCTGGTCTATGACATCATTGCGTAAACACCCTTTTGGAATCCACGAGGTGACATTTGTAATACACAAGCATGTAATACGGGTGTCTGTATATAATAAACACAGTGTGCGAGTGGCATTGATGACACCACAAACAAGCAGCGTCCTCGCCCTCAGACCAGTGAAAGCCCCAGATCCCTTCAGTACACCTTACGGAAGCTGCGTTTGTCTATCAGCTTGTTTAAAAGATCATCTATATTATCTTCTCTAGCTGCATCAGGCAATCCCAGCATGCACTACAGAACGGTGCTGATGTACACTGAAATAGGCTGCTTCGTAGCGTGCGTCTGCGGCTGGATCTTGATCTGCTCCACTATGCCCACGGAGTACTGGACTTACTCTGAGGTGGCCAGTTTAGTCCTCACATCTTCCCACTATTTCTCCAACCTCTGGAAAGACTGTCTCTCCGACTCCACCGGTGTGTCCGACTGCAAGGAGTTCCCCTCGCTGCTGGCTCTGCAGAGTAAGTGTTATCCGAGAGCTTCTTCATTCAGTCAGTAATGTCTGTACAGCTCCTGAACGTGTGTTCTGTTAGGGAGTAGGGACTGAAAGACAGTGAACTGACACTGACGTTTCATGAAAATCAAGAGTAGAGGGACATGCTGTTGCATTATATGTGGCTATTATGATACAAAAATAATAAACCATTGTTTTGGCTACAGGAAATAAGATAAAGTTGTTGAATTTCATCCTTTTTATATACATGCAGTCAAACCAAAAATGATTTAGTGAAAGTTTAGTGGTGTTAGTGGTATTATAAGTGGTTCAGGTAGTTAATTTATGTAAGTGAGGAGAGCAAAATGAAGTAAACTTTGATTATACCCAAAACCTCTTCATACAGTGACTACCAGTAACATTTATAACAATTCGGGACCAATAATGATTCCTCCACTTTGAGCTGATCATGTTTTGCTGAAGTGTGTTTTCTGTAATTGCTAATGCTCTTTTTACACAAAGACTGAACAACATGAAGCATTGCTTGGTCACTGGTTGAGCTAAACTGGTATTATCTAATTGTGTAGTTAAATTTAACAGCTGACAGATATTCAACATAATTCATGTGTGAGAAACAGAAGGACGGACAAAACCAGTGAAATACCCACTGATCTGAGAACTCTGAGTTCTGCTCATATTTACTACCATTTTCTAAACTATACCGAATAAACTGTGATAATGTGAGAAATGTTGAAGCTGTCTGAATAAATTTTGGTTTGACTGTATAATACTTGATTTTATCCGTGGGGAATTGATTGGCTGATTGGATGGTTGTGGTTTGCTATTGGCTGATCGCATGTGAGTGACAGGTTAAAGCCCCGCCCTCATCATCAGAGAAGAGAAGAGATGCTGCAAGAGGAACTTATTCTGATTCAAGATTATTAATACAATAATTATGTGCACCCATAAATCATTTAGAATGGGTTTGCAAAATATTAATCACATAATACAATATTACTGCATTGTGAAAAACACTAAATAAATAAATAAATGTGACTATTGTTGTGTCCATCTTTCAACAGCACACATTCATCTGTGCCGATCTCTCGTCATCACATCCATAGCTCTGGGATTCTTCGGATCCGCTCTGGCTTTGGTGGGGATGAAGTGCACAAAACTCGGAGGCTCTGAAACTGTGAATGCAAGAATAACCTTCGCTGCAGGGATCAACTACTTGTTGTCAGGTAAAGCCAGCGCTTGTCCAGCCGGTCCTGCATGCTCCGGCTCCTCTGAACTCTTGTGTCTCTGCTTCAGGTCTCTGCGGCATGTTGGCTTACAGCTGGTACGGCCACAAGGTGATTGCGGAGTTCATGGATCCCAACTACAAGGCCAAAAAGTGAATATTTCAGTACAGAAATGAAATGTGCAGTTGATGCGGGTCCGAGTTGTAACGGTGTTTCTTGTGGCGACAGGTTTGAGCTGGGAGCGGCGCTGTTTGTGGGATGGGGCGGATCGGCACTCCTGCTGGCCGGAGGACTCGTGTACAGCGTCACCGCAGGGAACCAGGCCTGCCAGTCCAGGTATCAATCTGATGACAATAACCCGTACCTCTGAGTGAATCGCAGGAAGACAAGAGTGGTACTGTGCATTGAGAAAATGAAGCCTATTTTACAACCAAGTGCCTTGAGATTCCCCCTTCAACACAACATGGAGATACACTTTATTTCAAGGTGTTCTTTAGTGTACTACTGAGTAATATTAATTAGCATGTGCTTACTATAAGGTTATTACAGTCTTTACAGTCTTACAGAGTGCTTACCTAAGAAAGTACTGGGTAATATTAAGAAAACTACATGGGTAAGATCAGGTTTACCTAGTGTCACGTAACTGCTCTGAGACATGGGTGAAGATCCAAAATGCAGTTCTATTGGGGCAATCCAAAATCATAATCCATGTTAGTGATGGGATGGTTGATATGGGGCTCAGACGCAGTTTTTAAAGCACTATTGTATCACACATTGTACAGATGCTTGTATCGAAATGTCAACACCATGTGATTAATGACGTTTGAGGCTTCGATCATCATCCAGTATTGGAAGGTCAGGACGCCTGCTTTAAAAAAATTGCTACATCGCAAGATCACGACCCCACCTAATGCATGAAAAGGAAAAAATTATTGAGGCGGCATTATTGATTTAAATTCACTATATACACTACATTTCCCTATAACAAATTGTAAAATAAATAAATAAATAAAAAACACCACCCAAAACTGTTTTTTAACTAATATAATATTAATAAATGGAATTTGTATAGCAGTTTTCACAAACATAAAGTCGCCTTACAGGGCAGGTAAATATAAAGATTCAGGCACAGATAAAAATGGAAGGGTTGCATCCAGGTTTTAATGGCTGACAGACAGGAGTTGATGTGGGAGAGGGGAAGATCGTGGGGGGATTTGGTGCTGAGGTAGATCTGGGTGTCATCAGCATAACAGTGGAAGTTCAGGTTGAAGTAGCCAAGGCGGAGGATGTAGATGATGAAGAGGAGGGGGCCGAGTACAAAGCCTTGGGGAACGCTTTGGGTGACTGTGGCTGTGCCAGAGGTGTGGTTATGAAGAGAGATGAAGTGGGATCTGTTGGAAAGGTCGGAATGGAGCTAGCTGAGTCCAGTACCTTCGATACCAAGGTATTTGAGTCTGGTGAGCAGGATGTTATGGCTCACGGTATCGAAGGCTCCACTCAGGTCGAGAAGGATAAGGATGTTGAGGGAACCGATGTCAGCGGAGGTGAGGAGGTCGTTGTGGACTTTGAGGAAAGCGGTTTCTGTGCTGTGAAACGGTTTCTGTGCAGATTGGAGACGTTCAAATTGGTTATTGGCATGAAGATGTGTTTGTAATTGTAAGGCGACTATACGTTCCAGGGTTTTAGACAGAAAGGGGAGGTTGGATATTGGGCGGTAGTTGTTGAGGGAAGAGGGATCCAGACCAGGTTGCCGCCAAGTGTTGGGTGAACGAGGGCAGCCAGCTAGTGGCTAACCGACGAGGCGATGGTCCGGTCGAGGTGCCCAAGCGGCATCGGGAACCAGCTGAGAGGCTGTCCAGAGATAGAGAGGCTGTCCAGAGGTAGGGGTACTGTGAACACAAACAAACAAGACCATTATTGTATGTCATGGACTTCCTTAGCTTTATTTGGTCACATGCCTTTCTGCTCCACAGTGATTTGTAAGATATGGTGGAGAAAACAAGTCTCACCACCAGATGTCGCTAATGCGCATTGTGTTAAAAGCTTTGAGTAATGAACCGTTTTTCAGCACAATTTGACGAAAGCCTTCACTAAAGTTTCCCATCATTAATCCATGTAACAGGCAGTGGGTCAAATACAAACAATGACAGAGTCCAGGACAGGCAAACAGGGAAATCGAGGAAACCAGTTGATTATAACCAAAGCACAACACTGGAAGCCAAAGAGAGCGCGCTCAGAATTTCAGTGCGACACAAACAAGACTTCGCCAAGAATGACTAAAAGCACTGGGCTTATATAGGCAGAGCCAACAAGGGAAATGAGAAATGGACAGAGCCCTACTCTTTTTTCGAAGGACATCCTAGGATTTTTAATGACCACAGAGAGTCAGGACCTCGTTCAACGTCTCATCTGAAGGACAGGTATATATACAGTACTACCAGGTAGAGTAAGTAAATATAACAAGGACACTAAAATTAAGTGTTACTCAACATCCATGCGAAAGGCAACTAGTGTGTAATTAAGAAAGTGTGCTTGTGTAAAAATGTAAGTTTTCATAAATTTAGGGACCGGGAGTCTGTTTTATTTCCGAAGTGCTTCCCCTGCTTTATTTCAATGGTCCACTTTAGACATTCCCCTGACTGTAAGAAACTTTGCAACTACATGTCGTCTTATTCTACTAACCCGAACCCTAACCTAACAGTACTAATACTCTAATGAGAGGTAGTTGACATGTAGGTACAATGTTACTTATGCTTAGTAGAATGTCTGAAGTGAACCACTGAAATAAACCAACGTTTTTAGGAATTTTCTACAAAGATGTCCTGCTACTGAACATAATCATGATTTAATGTTTGTGGCTTCAGCTCCAAGACCCAAGAGAAGTCATATCAGAGTCGTTCCTCTGAGCCGAAGCAGAAGACACTGTACACTCATCCGCCGTCGCCCGTCCCGGACAGAGCCAAGCCGAAGCCGAAGCCCGAGCCCGAGCCCAGCAGGCCTGCTAAAGGGTTTCACAGTGTGGACGCCTATGTCTGATATCCTCCTGTTTTACCATGCGTTGATCTGGAAAACCTCTTTATTAGTAGTGTAAAGCATTCTGTGAATCTTTATGCAAGTCTTTTTTTAACATCATCAACATTGTGATCAAGACAAAAAATTATTTGTTTTACAGTAATAAATTGGAGTGACTTTAGTCTATCCTGATGACTGTGTCACGGTGATGCTCTTCAAATCTCCATTATCTCAGATTTTAGTCGTTTGATCTCTTTGTTCCTGTTTTAACTGGATTATTCACAGCTGCCCCATGTTAGTCCGTCAGCGTGTGCAGGGTTAATCACTGATGAAGCGGAAGAGAAGCGATGTCAAATACAGGCGTTTTCATGAAGCAACAAATAACACTTTTCATTCAGACCTTTATGTACTGGGTAATACAGAGCCAATTTTCTGTCATAAAGTAATGAAACTTGTTTGTTAAGAAATGATTAATAAAATCATTGTTTCTGGCTAAAATGATTACATTGTTTAAATTAATACATTTCTAGCTACCTGTGATTTTGTATATGTACATTTCTGAAATACATAACTTAGTCTTCTCTGATATCAGATCACTTTAAATTGTAATGTGGACTCAAGCATTTTCTGTAAAGCTGCATTGAAACGTGTATTGCGAAAAGCGCTATACAAATAAATGTGAATTAAATATATAGTTCAACACAATCCTACACTACTTAAATACTAATAAAATGGGTCTATATATTTTTTATCAGTTTTATTTTGATAAACACGACACAATATAACATTGAGGTTACATGAAAAGAGATTTTACTGTTATAAAAACGAATTTGTGAGCAGAGGTGGAAAGAGTAATGAAGTATTCTACTCAAGTAAAAGTACCACTACTTCAATGAAATTTTACTTCAGTACAAGTAAAATTACCGGTCTAAAAGTCTACTCCAGTAAAAGTAAAAAGTAGTTCATTTAAAATTTACTCAAGAGTTTACTGAGTTACTTTTTTAACAGCATGGAGGGGTGGGGGACTCTCCTGTGTAGGGTTGTAATGGTATGAGATTTTCACAGTATAATGTCTCCGAAAATATCACGGTTTACAGTATTAATCAATTATTAAATACATGAACTGTGTTATTAAATTATGGTTATTATTATTATTATTACCATCATCAGTTAAAATGACAGTTAAATTAATGAAAAATGGTTTTTTTTTTTTGGTTGAACAAATGCTTTTAATTATAACAAACTTGAAACCATTTGTATTTTTTGTTTATTCAAATTTCAATAAAACACTTCTAATCAATTAAATTCGATAACTGATAATGAATTAGATTAACAAATTATTTTTAACATTAATTATTTATTAAAATGTTTAAGAATAATATTGTCCTATGAAAGGTATTTTATTCAGAAAATTAATGTTTCTTTTTTATATATATATATTTTTATTGAACAGATTTTTAAAAGACAATATGTTCATGGCATATATGAAAAACACCACAACCTGCTTTTTTACATCCATAGAAATTAATAAAGAAAGATTATACAAATATAGAGAACACTTTTTACTGAAAATATCCCACAGAAAAGAAAAAAAAGAAAAGGAAAATAATAATAATAAAAAATAATAATAAAAACAAATAAATCTAATCAAATCTCCAATAAAGGTTTAGTCTCAACAAAGGAAAGGATAGGATTCCACATTTTATAAAATGAGTTAACAGAGTCTCTGATGGAGTGTTTAATTTTTCCCAGGTGTAGAAAGTCCTTCAGCCAAGAAAAATTAGAAGGGGGGCATGAGGATTTCCAATGCAACAGTATTCGTCTTCTGGCTATCAATGAAGCAAAAGCAATAATATCAGCATGACGCTTGTTGTACAAGCCATCATCAGGTGTTATTCCAAAAATTGCAATTATTGGGCAGGGTTTCACAGAGACAATGAGAGCCTTTGACAGCGTATCAGAATGAACCAGAAGACCAGAATGAATACAATTTAGGACAGGTATAAAATATATGAGTATGATCTGCTGGGGAAAGCGAAAATCTATTGCACCTATCATCTTCTGTTAAAGAAAGTTTCTTAAATTTTGCTTTGGTGAAATGCAAACAGAGTTAATTTGAGCAAGAGCATTATTTCACAGCTCCTCATCAAGCTCCAGTCCTAGCTCTCTCTCCCAGAAACAAATCATGAAACAGTTCTAGGCCCTTCTCTCTGAACTGTGCAAAAGTTGAATCCAAAGTAGAAGGCACAAAAAGATGGTTACCGCAAATAGGCATTAAGGTGGACAGTGTGTTTAATTTAAAATGCTGACAAAACTGTTTCCAAATTTTGAGCGATGAAAAGCACAATCGGGTTAGGCTACAGTGATCGCGCCCGTGCTGGCAAGCTGCCTGTCTCGCTCCTATTCTGTCGAGTCTGTTTTGTTTCTACTATTTGTTTCTTTCCGATATGTATCCTCAACCTCAGGGCTTGGTCAGAGACCCTGTTGCCATCTGATCGCCCTCTGTTCAACCAGCAAACACTGGTGCTGGCGGATATTCCTGATTATCTGCGCCATATGCCTACAGTCTCTCCTCGGAGGGACCGCCACCAAAAGTTTCGCTCTAATGGACCTAATGGATTTTACGGATTCGAAAAACCGACGATGGCCATCGTGCCCACCACCCCCGAGAAAGCGTTCTAGAAGACGTGGGAAACGTGCTGGTATGATTGCCCGACTCAAAGCTCACTTGAGAGCCTCCTTTTTAGCTGAATCGCGCCCCCGGTTCGTTTGCAGCCGATGGCTCCGCACCGTCTTTCCTGAGCCATCGCTGATGCTTGCTCCAGCGATTGGACCTGCTACTTTAATGCAGTTTAAAGCTGGAAACTTGCGGAAAAAGTCTACTCACATTCTGCCTCCTGACGCCGGCCCTGTCCCGTCCGTTTGGTCCGCCGCCCTTCCTGTCGCATCGCGGACGCGTCATCAGAGCGCCGCCATCATGGTAAGAAATATCGCTGGGAACATCGCGAGATTACGACATGATGTGTATGAGGGAAGGCGAGGAGTGGATCTCTGCCTGCTCCGCCCCATCCAGAGGTCTACAGACCAGAAATCCTACATCAAAACTGAACTTTTTAATGTACAGTCTCTGTCAAATAAATCTAGCCTGATACATGATCATATCCTTGAGAATAATATTGACCTGATGTGCCTCACTGAGACCTGGCATCAACCTGAGGTCTTTTCATCATTAAATGAAGCTTGTCCCTCTGGATACAGTTATTTGCACAGGGCTCGCTGCACTGGACGAGGTGGGGGCCTGGCGGTTATTTACCGCAATGCTCTCAGACTTTCTACTCTGTCTCTTCCTGATGTGTCCTCGTTTGAATATCTGGCTTTTAAATCAAAACATCCTTTCAAGATAAATGCAGTTCTGATCTACCGGCCGCCAAAAACTCACCCATCCTTTATTGCAGAGATTCATGATCTCTTCACTTCTTTCTGCTCTCTATCCTCTAATAATATTATACTGGGCGATTTGAACATTCATATTGAAAATCCCTCCTCTCTGTTGACAGCTGAATTTTTAAATGTTCTGGACTGTCTTAATCTTACACAGCACATTGATGCTCCCACCCACGTCAGGGGACGCACTTTAAACCTGATTATTTCGGACTTTCCTTCCATCAAAAATGTGTTGGTATATGACCTGGGCGTCTCCGATCACAGCATCATCTCCATGGATATTTCCTGTCCGTCACCCCTCCCAAAGCCTAAACATGAGATTCATTTTCGAAATATAAAAAACATTGACCCTGCCATCTTGTACTCTGATCTTAAGCTGCTGGCTACAGTCAATCTTCCATCAGTCAACGAATTAGTTGAACATTATAACATTTCACTCCATTGCCTTCTGGATATACAAAAGCGTCAGCTAAATGTAAATATGACATGCTCCACTCAAAACAAGAACTGTGTTTTTTTCTCGTTCTGCCCCCTGGTTCACGGATGAACTGCGCAAGATGAAGGCCGGTGGCCGTGCCATTGAGAGGCGTGTCAAATCATCTGGCTTGGTGGTTCACAAGCTAGCCTATAAACATCACCAGATGGCCTACGCAGCGGCCCTTAAACAAGCCCGGTCCATCTACTACTCTAACATTATTAATAACAGTCCAGGAAATTCCAAACAACTTTTTGCCACTATAAATCATCTCCTCAATCACAAAAATCAAAACCAGACTGAACCAACAGCAGAACTCTGCAACAGGTTTCTTGCATTTTTCCAAAATATGATCAACTCCATCCGGTCTCAGCTTTCTGGTTCCCCAGCTCCATCCTTACCTCCCGCTGGTTCACATCCTCCTTTTTAAAACACTTTCACTACAGTCACACAGATTGAAGTCGAGGGTCTCATCAAAAAGATGAAGCCTTCCACCTCTCCCCTGGATTCCTTCCCTACAGCACTCATCAAATCAAATCTGTCGGCCATTAGTCCCTTTCTTACACAAATAATAAACCATTCATTAAATTCTGGCCATGTCCCACCCTCACTTAAAACCGCCATTATCAAACCTCTTCTGAAGAAACCCAAACTCGACCCAGAATGTCTCGTCAATTTTCGGCCAATTTCTCATCTTCCATTTTTGTCCAAGGTGCTAGAAAAAGCTGTTTCTGTGCAGTTACAGGAACATCTACAATGTCACTCATTGTTTGAAACATTTCAATCTGGTTTTCGTACTGCCCATAGTTCAGAGACAGCACTGTTGAGGGTAACTAATGACCTTCTTATTTCTGCAGATTCTGTATCCCCCTCTTTGCTCATTCTCCTTGACCTTTCAGCGGCTTTTGATACTGTAGATCACCATATCCTCCTAAGTCGTCTCCACTCTGACATTGGTCTCCGTCATTCCACACTGGACTGGTTTTCCTCTTACCTCGCTGACAGGACAGAGCAGGTTCGCTTGGGATCTGCTAGGTCCAGAACAGCCCCGGTCACTTGTGGTGTCCCCCAAGGATCTATCCTAGGTCCTTCGCTTTTCATTTTATACATGCTGCCATTGGGTCGTGTCATCAGTCAATACGGTATCTCTTTTCACTGTTATGCTGATGACACTCAGTTATACCTGCGAACTGACTCAAACCTATGCTCTACTCCGGACCTCTCATCATTATCTGCTCTCCCTTCATCTTCTGCTTCACCTACATCACTAGCCCTCTCTAACTGCCTGGAGGAGATTAAGGCATGGATGAGTCAAAATTTTCTCCAGTTAAACAGCTCAAAAACCGAAGCCATACTAATCGGCACCCCTCATCAGGTAAAGTCATCACCTATTACTACTATCTCTTTCTCTGGTCAAGACATCTCCCTCTCAGCTATTGTTACCAACCTCGGCGTAAAGCTTGACCCACAACTGACCTTTGCAAATCATGTCAAACATCTGTATAAAACCTGTTTTTCCATATCAAAAACATTTCAAAACTCCGCCCCTTTCTCACTTTCTCTGATACAGAGAAACTCGTCCATGCCTTGATTTCCTCCAGGCTTGATTACTGTAACAGCTTACTTATTGGTGTATCAAGTAAACACCTTCAAAAACTTCAATTTATTCAGAACTGTGCTGCCCGAACTCTGATGAAGGCACGCAAATACGAACACATTACTCCCATTCTTCAGAACCTTCACTGGCTCCCCATAACCTCAAGAATTCAATACAAAATCGCCCTCATTACCCATCTTTGCATCCATAAAAATGCCCTTCAATACCTCAAAGATCTCCTTACCCCTCAATCTTCCACCCGTAACCTCCGGTCCCAAACCGCAAACCTTCTCCATCAGCCACGCTCAAGACTATGTACCATGGGAGACCGAGCTTTCTGCTGTGCTGCCCCTCGCATCTGGAACTCCCTCCCTAAACATCTGCGAAAACCCCAGTCGGTGGACAATTTTAAAAAAGAGCTAAAAACTGTTTTGTTCAGGCAGGCTTTCCTAAGTGGTCCTTAGGCTTTGTTATTTTTCCTTTCTTTTTATGTATTTTATTGGTTACTGATTTTAGATTG
Source organism: Tiaroga cobitis (assembly GCA_030578255.1). Classification (NCBI taxonomy): domain Eukaryota; kingdom Metazoa; phylum Chordata; class Actinopteri; order Cypriniformes; family Leuciscidae; genus Tiaroga; species Tiaroga cobitis. Next base: position 125,475 of record CM060599.1, on the reverse strand, counting down.
TTTTATTGTGGTTTCTGTAGCACTATGAGATTATTTTATGAAAAGTGCTTTATAAATAAAATTTATTATTATTATTATTATAGTGGTGTATTTAGAAGGGCATCTCAAATTGGGATCAAAAACGAATGCCGATAACGAGGATGATAAGCAGGAGTTAGCTTCTATCATACACCAATCAATATTTGGAGAATTACACCATGCATGTATTTTCTGAATATTAGCTGCCCAATAATAGAAAAGGAAATTTGGAAGAGCGAGACCCCCATCTTGTTTGGTTCTTTGAAGAGTTGACTTCTGTACACGCGGAGGCTTACCAGCCCAAATATATGAGGATATAATGGTGTCGAATGATTTTAAAAAAGATTTAGGAAGAAAAATAGGAATAGTCTAGAATAAAAAAAGTATTTGTGGTAGAATATTCATTTTAATTGATTATATCCTACCTACTAAAGAAAGTGGACGATAATGACTTGAATGAGTTTGAAATATGAACCCCTAGGTAACGGACACCTGTAGAGGACATGTGGAAAGGGTGCATAGCTGGAGGAATTTGTTTTGCCAATTCATTTATGGAAAAACACTCACTTTTAGCTCAACTTGTATCCTGAAATAAATCCGAACTCATTCAACAGGTGCATTATGTTATCTATGCAGTTAAGAGGGTCTGAGACATATAACAGGAGGTCGTCTGCAATGAGACACGATGTTCCCTTCCTCCTCTATCAATACCTGAAAACACTGAAGATGATTTTAATGCTATAGAGAGAGGCTCTATAGCTAAGGCGAAGAGGAGAGGCGAAAGTGGGCAACCCTGACGGGTGCCACGAGAAAGAGAGAAATAAGGGGACGTTTCAGAGTTCGTTTTCACACAAGCTGATGGAGTGGAATATAGTAGACGAATCCATGATATTATTTTAGGTCCAAACCCAAATTTTTTTAAGACCGTGAATAAATAATCCCACTCCACCCGGTCAAAAGCCTTCTCCGCGTCCAGCGAGATAACCATTTCTGGCCTTAATGACTTAGATGGAGTAAAGACTACATTCAGGAGTCTTCGTATATTGGACAACAACTGACGACCAAGTATAAAGGCAGTTTGATCAACTGATGGACTGGAGATGAGCTTCTAAGCGTTTTGGCCAATACTTTAGCTAGTAGTTTGATGTCATTATTAATTAGGCTATTAGGTCTGTAGCTTCCACAAAATTTAGCATCTTTGTCTTTCTTTAATATTAAGGAAATCCAAGCTTGGTTTAAGGATGACGATAAGAAGCCTTGATCAAGGGAGTGATTGTACAGTTCTAATAATAAAGGGGATAACTGAATGGAAAACTTTTTTAAAAATTTGGCAGGAAAGCCGTCAGGGCCAGGAGCTTTGTTATTTCTCATGGTTAGGATACAGGAGGCTATCTCTTCCAAACGAATAGGCTCATCAAGGCTGCTGGCTATATCAGGACTTATCTTAGGTATTTCTAAATGAGAAAGGAAAGACTGAATAGCAGCAATGTCAACGCTAGCTTCTGATTTGTAAAGATTAGAATAGAAAGAAGAGAACTCTGAGTTTATTTTAACCAGATCAGTAATAAGGTTATTGGAGGAGTCATACACCTGTGAGATTAACTGAGAAGCAGTTTGATGTCTGAGCTGAGATGCTAACAGACGGCCCGCTCTATCTCCATGCTCATAGTAGGTTGCTCTTGTAAGTTTCAGCAGAAACTCCGCCTTGTTAGTTGACAATAAGTCAAATTCAGTTTGTAGTTTTAGCCATTGTGTCTCCAAAACAGGGTTTGGTGACCTGGCATTTAGCCTATCTACCTCTAAAATTTTGTCAATGAGTTTCTGCTGTTTTAGTTTCCTAGCTTTAGTCCAATATGCATTAAAGGAAATAATCCATCCACGTATAAAAGCGTTAAATGTTTCCCATAGAAGTGATGGCGAAACCAAATCTGATTTGTTTGTTTCCAAAAAAAAAATCAATGTTCTTAGAAATATAATCGCAAAATTCTTTATCAGCCAACAACCCAGTATAGAGCTTCCAGCCTCCAGCATGTCTACACAAGTTTTGTGGGAAAGAGAGGTCTAAAATGTGTGGGGCATGGTTTGAGATAATTATCTCTAAATATTCTGTGGATTTAACTAGAGATAAAAGAGCCTTGTCAATAAAAAAATAATCAATACGTGAATAAACACGATGGACATTTGAAAAAAAAGAAAACTCTTTTGCATTTGGATTAAGAAACCGCCAAGGGTCTACACACCCCGTCTGATCTACTAGAGATGAGAAGGATCTAGACATTGACGTAGGAGCTGATGACTTGGGCTGTGAGCGGTTCAAACTTGGGTTGATTGTGCAATTAAGATCCCCACCTAAAATAAGGCGATGGGTATCCAAATTTGGATGATGGGAAAAGAGCGAGGTCATAAAAGCAGGGTTATCAAAGCTAGGGGCATAAACGCTAACTAATATAACAGGTGTTTAGTACAGAATTCCAGATACTATTACGTACAGGGGCGGATCTACCGGGGTGGCATTGGGTGGCAAATGCCACCCTAAAAGAAAGCCTTGCCACCCCTGCTGCCACCCCAGTTGGCAGCAACGAATTAAAAGTTATGGCCAATTTGACAATTTACGAGCGTGAATCTCCCATGTCCGACTGCAGTGAATTCACTACGTGCATAATATGACGACCGTTGACGTTCGTACTTTAGTGTGTGGGCAAATACTTCCGGCGAAAACTTATGGTGATCTGACCGCGAGAGCGGGAGACAGCGAGAGCAAGAGACAACAGCGACCGAGTTCCATTACCAGAGAGATAAGTTTTCAACCCGACCAAATTTTTAAATTCATATCTTTTTCAGTGTATTTCACCTGTGCGTTTCTATGCTTTATATTACTGCATTTATTTTGTGCAAGTGAGATGAGTAAAGCACATCTGTGTCACCGATGTTAAGGCCAAGGGTTATTTCCCACACTCCGGAGGAGCAGACACCAGAGGCAGACAACCAAGGTAAGTTAAAAAGGTAAGTATTTATTAAATTTATAAAAGAATAAAAGCAGGAACAGGCATGGGCTTTTCTCGTCGTCAGACTCGTTGAATCGGCTCGTGGGACAGACAGTGGCTTTTCTCGTCGTCAGACTCGTTGAATCAGCTCGTGGGACAGACAGTGGCTTTTCTCGTCGTCAGACTCGTTGAATCAGCTCGTGGGACAGACAGTGGCTTTTCTCGTCGTCAGACTCGTTGAATCAGCTCGTGGGACAGACAGTGGCTTTTCTCGTCGTCAGACTCGTTGAATCAGCTCGTGGGACAGACAGTGGCTTTTCTCGTCGTCAGACTCGTTGAATCAGCTCGTGGGACAGACAGTGGCTTTTCTCGTCGTCAGACTCGTTGAATCAGCTCGTGGGACAGACAGTGGCTTTTCTCGTCGTCAGACTCGTTGAATCAGCTCGTGGGACAGACAGTGGCTTTTCTCGTCGTCAGACTCGTTGAATCAGCTCGTGGGACAGACAGTGGCTTTTCTCGTCGTCAGACTCGTTGAATCAGCTCGTGGGACAGACAGTGGCTTTTCTCGTCGTCAGACTCGTTGAATCAGCTCGTGGGACAGACAGTGGCTTTTCTCGTCGTCAGACTCGTTGAATCAGCTCGTGGGACAGACAGTGGCTTTTCTCGTCGTCAGACTCGTTGAATCGGCTCGTGGGACAGACAGTGGCTTTTCTCGTCGTCAGACTCGTTGAATCAGCTCGTGGGACAGACAGTGGCTTTTCTCGTCGTCAGACTCGTTGAATCAGCTCGTGGGACAGACAGTGGCTTTTCTCGTCGTCAGACTCGTTGAATCAGCTCGTGGGACAGACAGTGGCTTTTCTCGTCGTCAGACTCGTTGAATCAGCTCGTGGGACAGACAGTGGCTTTTCTCGTCGTCAGACTCGTTGAATCAGCTCGTGGGACAGACAGTGGCTTTTCTCGTCGTCAGACTCGTTGAATCAGCTCGTGGGACAGACAGTGGCTTTAAAGGTGTGTTGAGCTTTTTCTCCCCTGCACCCTGCACATGATCTCAGGGACCTGGACACAGCTGAGGGGACAGATCAATTCGAAAGAATCTTCAAAGTTATAGGTCAATTTCATCCGTCAGAAACTCAGAGAAGACAGTTGTTTGATCTCACCACACTCGTGCATAAATCACTCTTGTAAATCTCCACACGTGTTTAATTCACTCTTTTAGACACTGCAAACTCACTCTCTTCACAGCGATTAATCAACTCGTTTCTCTTTTCTTCATAGGATGTATGAACCACAGAATATTGGACTCAGAAGATAAACATGGATTCAGCGATCTTCCCAGCCGCTACTGTTACTGTCAACAGGATAACACACTCTGCCCACAAACACAGGTTAGTCGTACACTGGTGATGGCAATCTTCACATGTGTTTTTCTCCAAAAGGTGAATCATAAAGGGGTGCACAACTTTTCCTCGGTGAATCACGTGAATCCTGCAGCGGGTTTCCACTCTCTTTACTGCCAGCCACTCTCCGTCTTCCTCTGTGAAGTTTTCTCACTTACTTCGTTACGTTGCTGTTCGTGGTTTCTTTAAAAGACTCCCTTAATGAGCATGTCTTCGGGGGACTCAACATGGAACACCGATCAGGTCTTAAACCTCTGCTTCCTGCACTCGCCGCTGCTCACTGCCACTGCTACAATCCACTTGAGCACTCCTATGGAGCTTTCCTACTGCCAGAGCATTTCTTCCCTCTTACTATGCGTCGAGCCTCTCTCTTTATACTCCTTCCTTCCCGGCACATGCTTCAATGAAGCGCTACTCACGGGCTTCAGCTGGCGCTTGTTATGATCGGCGGCCATGACGGGTAAAAACAGAGCCGGCCCGGTGTTACACCGGCATTTCTTCCCCCTGGAAACAAGTCAACCATTCTTTGGTTCCCGGTTTGTTCACCCGGTGACATCTGTTTCATATATATGTAAGGATTCAGGGCGGATCTAATCCGTGGGGAATTTGCATATCATAATTAATAATTGGTAATTAATGGTAAATGGACTGCATTTATATAGCGCTTTCACAGACCCAATGGCCACCAAAGCGCTTTACAATTTGCCTCACATTCACCCATTCACTCACTCATTCATACACCGACGGGCGACGGCAGCCATGCAAGGCGCCATCCAGCTCGCCGGGAGCAGCTGGGGTTAGGTGTCTTGCTCATGGACACCTCGACACTTGGTCAGGTGGAACCGAGGATTGAACCACCAACCTTCCGGTTTGTAGACAACCCACATGAACCACTGAGCCACTGCCGCCCCGGCACCATGTTACACGGACCATGTTTCACAAACAGGTAAAATGAATTAGCTCAATTGTCAGGATAATATTTGTGGGATCCACAATATCATCTTACTTTATAGGATTTCAGGAAACGCAATTCTCTGGCCAGAAGAATTGGGTTTCCCGCCCTATCAACACATACTTTTTAAAGTATCTTTAATTCGTAAAGCTTGTAGTATAAGTTAGACCTTTGGCACTTAAGGGACCTGAAATTGAGCAAAGAGACAGCACATCAATCTAATGAATATATAATTAATTTAATAGAGGCATGACTACTTATGTATTTACTACGGTTACATGGGATATATGTATTTACAAACACATAGACAACAATGAACAATACAATAAGACATCAATGAACAATACAATAAGACATCAATGAACAATACAATAAGACATCAATGAACGAGAAATGCATAAAGTTTGGACAATGGATAACTTACACGCGTGAGCGAGTAAGAGAGAGAGGAAAGGGGATGGAGAGAGAGAGAACAGAGAACATTGGCAGAATTTCATTGGCAGGAAGACATTCACCTCTCCGATTACAACACGAAACATCATCTTAAAACTTCTTAGAAGCTCTATAAAGAGATTATACTTGCAATCAACTTATGTTATGGTCTCTCTGTGTGTCGAGGCATTCCTGTACGGCCCTGTCTGGCCGCGTGAGCTGAGTCCTTTGGGTGTGAGGAAGCGTCACGTGGGCTGCTTGGCGCGCGTGTTGAACGGAGGTTTAAAGTCTTTAGGGTAACATTTCCAAAGGGAAATAAAGATCTCTACGGGGAAATCACGCGGAGTTAACGTTACATCTTTGCATGGTTGGCGAAGAAGCGCGTGCTTTGCTCGGTCCGGCGCGTCACGCGGTCACGTGCGCGTGTTTCTCCTTCAAAGCGAGCGCGCGCTCGTTTAAAGGTCCCTTGTAGATGGATTTGCTGAAGAGATATGTCACGGGGTTTTCTTTTCAATCGTCGATTGGAATTAAACACAGAGACTTATCTACAACTGAAAAACACAAACTAAACTAGAAATAAATAAAAGAAAGGCGAAGAGCTCGCCCGGAGGCGAGACGTTACATTATGACACGAGGACACGGGAGGAAGAGAAGGTCCAGAGGGAGGTTCAGTCCTCTTTAGAGGAACTGGAGTCCACACCTCTGAGGTGCGAACTGGCCAATGACATTCAACGAAACTTTTGGCGGCCAAATTCTCTTTGTCTTGTCAAAGTTAAACTATGGCCGTGTCCGCCTCTTTTATGACCAGTCAGAATTTGTCAGAATCATTCCACAAGATGGTAAAAACATAGAAAACATACATTTTACTGTAATCTTCTGTATCTGACCAAATCAGTTGGAACGAGATAATTAAAACGGTACTAAACACAACATTTACACATAATTGGAATACGAAGATACGTCTTAACACATAACTATAAACTCTCAAGAGTTTCACTGATACGCTAGGAGATCATTTCTAGACTACCATGGACTGGGAAACACACAGACATACAGGAATATATCGTATACAATTGGTAATGGCTCGTTTTATGCGTGTAATGTAAAGGTCCATTATGTGTGTGTGTGTTGGTTCGTGTGTGTGTGTGTTAGAGTTCTGTTATCTCTCTTGCAGAGATGGGGAAGGGCATGGAATGTTTCAAGCATTTTATGACTCTGGCCATTCCTGAGAGAGAGAGTGTGTGTGTGTGTTGTAAACACATTCTTGCTTGAGGAAAGGGGGAAGTCAACTGACAGTCCATACCTTACATATCATTATCTGCCTGGTGTTTATAAGCAGTAGCCTACAGTATTTAGAGACGGGGAAGGGCATCTCTAAATCTCACAACTAAAAGACTAAAAGAGGGCATCTTTAACGCGTTAATTAATTACACAAAAAAATTATTTTTAATTGCTCTTATTTTTGCACCGCGGAACGTTTCTCACTGGATGAGTTTCGGCGGACCGATTATACTGGCGCACCAACTAGCGTTCATGACGAAGAAGCTAACGAGATCGCTTTGGTTGGCCGGTGGCTGGGAAATGTTGTTACAAAAAACGAACGGATGGAAGCGCCGATAAGAGCATGGTTGTGTGCAAGCTATGCAACAAGGAATTCGCTATTGCTATTAGTGTAGTGTAGCAATATGCTATTTTGTTGCAATATGCTATTGCTACACTTAATGGCAAAAATTGCACTGGTCTGCTGGACTTGGTTGAACAAAAATAAACAATATTTTGTTGCTTAAGCTTATGTATGCAGTCATTATTCAATGGTATACTAAAAATCCATGTGGAAAAAATTACTTCTCACAGTTCTCAGGTCAAATATTTATGCGATTAAAATGCGATTAATTTCGATTAATTAATTACAAAGCCTCTAATTAATTAGATTAATTTTTTTAATCGAGTCCCGGCCCTAAAAATAATATATATAAAAAAGGGAAAAAAGGTCGGCACACCTTGGCTCCAAAAGTTAAACGCACCCCTTCCTTTATACTCACACAGGGCTGGACTGGCCATAATATTATAACTATTATTATATAGTAGTGTAATGTAGACAGACACTATATCACAACTAAAAGAGTTTTTCTTTGTTCAATTTGCACACTGAATATGGGTTGGAGATCTCTATTTTGAACTCTCAAAGTGCACCAGATTGATGAATTTTACATTAAAAAGCACAAAATTTTCTTACGGGGGTGTTCATGTCCTCTAGGGGGGTTCGGTCCCCCGAACCCCCCTAGAGGGACAGAGGTGCACTCACCGCAGATTTCCCAAAATCCTGTGGGAAAAAACGCTATTGCTATACCAATGCAGCTTATAGCTTGTTTTAGCATTCATCACTGTGGAGTAGGCCTATAGTTCAACTTAGTAGTTATTTCATCTGTTAACTCTTACTCACTCCTATTCACTTATGTTATGACATTAGTGGTTTTTATAGGAGTTGGTAGACATATTCAAGGGAGTGCAAAGTTCGGTTGTGTTTATGATCATATGTAGTGGGCCAGTCTGGGCCAAAATGCCCGGGCCGATTTTTTGTCCCAGTCCAGCCCTGGTGACCTCCTACACCCCTTACATTGTAGGTGTGACCAGCCAACCCCTCTGTGTTCACTTTAGGACTAATCATTTGTTATCGTGAGGAAAAAAGAAAGGAAAAAAGTCTGAGACGAATAAATTGAAAGGTGTGGAAAGGGGGGGGGGGATACAAACCTATACTTACAACTCTGATGCTCGTCTTTTTGAACCTGACGAGTACCCAGAACAACGATTCACACAACCTATTAACCACGTAGAACTATCAACTCCTAAAAGTTAAATATACACCAAAGCATCTATCAAGGCTTATGTGCCGAGAAATGGGGGAATAAAACAAAACACAAAACAACTAGTAGATAAGAGAACATTAAGCAAAACATAGTTTAAGTTGGCAAGTTATATAAGCTATCCACCACAAGACGGCACTGCCAACATGGATCAGGTGGTCTGACATTTAAAATCATCAACCGAGTAACTTATGTGCAATCCATAAACTATATTATTTGGGGATCCGTGAATAACATCCAAATAAAGCAGACAGATGCACTCGTAGTGTGAACTTTCCCTCAAGGCCAATCATAAGTAACGTGAGAGCTTAATACTGTCCTTAAATTATTTACAGCAGCTTGTACCTGTTGAATATCCCAATTCGGACAAGAGTGTTAGTTCACGACTTATTAGGAAAGTTTTGATGGTAAAAGGTCTCCGCTGCCTCAGAGGAACCGAAGATCCGTTCCACGCCGTTACGACTCACTCAGAGGCGAGCAGGATACCATTCCAAAACGCACTCCTTGCTGGTAAAGTAGGCTCTTGATCTTGTTGAAAGCCGCTCGTTTCCTCGCCACCTCGGTGCTGAAGTCCTCGTACATCTTGTAAGACATGTCTGTGGGATTTAGCCCAACTCATGACAGTTTCCTTAACGATGTATGGATGAAATCTGATAATCAGCGGGCGTGGAGATTCCTCTGCGTGAGGTCTGGGCCTCAGGCTACGGTGGGCGCGATCCAGCTCAGGTGGTTCATTAAGGGAGTCCCCAAGGAGTTCAGAAAGCAGGTTAGTCATGAACTCCCTTGCGTTTTATCCCTCAAGGCCCTCAGGAAGGCCTACCACTCGTATGTTTTGGCGCTTCGAGCGAGAGATCAGATCTTCTACGTTAGCTTTGAGCGCCGTGTTTTCCTTTTCCATGGTCTTCAGTTTTGATTGAACAGCGTTTACATCATGCTCGAGCTGAGTTATTCGGTCGCAATGGTCTGAGAGACCCGATTCTATCTCGCTTATGGTCACTGCCTGTGTTGTCAGGGTCGCACCAATCGATTCAATTGAAGATCGAAATGGTTCCAGAGAATTATTTAAAAGTGCAATTAAATGAATACGATGTGCTGATAAAATAAGGTGTATTCTGACGAGATTACATGAAATAATGCGGAGCTTCGACACCCTCAACACCACATTACCAAACCGGAAGTCAATGTTTCTTTTTATGATTTAATCCAAATATATTATCAAAAACGGTGGTAATCAAATGTAAATTTAAACTTGTGTCCTTTTATTTTTTGGGGGAAGCGCTGCAAAAACAGATTTACTAAATTAAACCATGGACAAAAATACATATTCCTTTAAATAATATTTAAATAAAATGTATTATTATTGTTGTTGTTATTATTATTTTGAGAAGTAGGCTACGTTCTATTGTATGCCTACAATAGTAATACATTTCTGTCAGAATTTCTCCTAGTAAAACCGAACTTTTATTTTGACGGGTTGTAGTGAAGATCAAAAGTGTAAAAACGTGTTTCAAAGTGTATTTGACAATGGCTTTTCTCAAATAAAATTATGAAAATGCCCATTATGCGTTCTCTCAGAGCAGCTCTGGAAATGTTCATGTATTCATGTCCTCAACTTGTTTGTGAGACGGTGAAAACACCATGAATGTCACGCGTACTTGAGTAATAGACAAAGCGGCGCAGCTCAACAGAACAAATAGGGTTATATATTTGCATGCAGTATTTTTGTGCTTAAATATTCACAGACCATGTCGCGATTGGATTTATTGCACAGTTCTACTTTCCATGTATCCATCCATTATTTTGCGTGTTTTACGTGACATCTGCGTTAAGTGAATAATTCCATTTTCATGACTGGATTCCGGGATTCCCTCTGCATAATCGGCACCTTTGGTGTGTCCTATGTATCCTCCTTTTGCAGCCACTTTGCGCCCACATTTTTTGCAAATTGGATATCAACCATGCTTTTTTTTCTACAAAATTGTATTTCCATACTGGCCATAATTCACTTCATAAGAATTCGAGGGTGCTTTCACCTTCAGCTTCAGCTGGGTCTGCGTCACCTTTCTAGCACGTTTGTTCTCCCGCCCTTCAATCAATGCAGTAGTTTCCGGAGTGTGATTTTTTTTTTCTCCCTTGTATTATTATTTTTTTACTCAGTAACGGATATGATTTCAAATGTAGCGAAGTACAATACTTCAAACACAACGTACTTAAGTAAAAGTAAAAGTACAGATTTAAAAAAACTACTTAACGTAGAAGTACACAAAAAAACAACTCAATTACGTAACGAGAGTAAATATAATTCGTTACTTTCCACCTCTGTTTGTGAGCATCAGCTGAGCTGTATTAGAATAAATGGGAAACACACGTGATCGGTGTCATCAGTGAATCAGGCCAATCATCTGCTCAGCTCTGATCTGTTTGTCTGATGAAAAAAAGCTGTTTCAACAAAGACTGCATATTGCAAGTTTAGAATGTTATTTAGTTTTTGAAGGTTTGCTTTTTAAAACTCCTCCCCACACCAAATGAATGAACATGTATTTGTATGTTTTCGGTCTAGTGCTTCTCGGCTTCTGATGTATCCACAAGTTTCCTGCGTCCCATGAGGCCTTGCGTCAAAACTGGGTGCGTCTTCCGGTTCAAAGTAAACAAGCGAAACGTGACACTCATTCATTCATTCGACTATCGATTAATCATTAATATTTATACTAAAATGTATTATTTAATTTGTTTAACTTTTTATCAATTACAAATGCAATGAAAATGCAAAAATACAGCGTGTTTTTCCACGATGAGTTCTTTATTACAAGATCAACTTGTGGCAGTTAAACTGGACGTTCGGTTATGGCTAAACTTGAATATGCGCTGCGGTGCTCTGGACTGCCGCTGCGAGTCTGCGTTTTTTAAACAGAGACCCTGGTTTGTTCCTAAATAATTATAAAAAAGAATCATGTTAAATAAAGCCAAAATCACGATACTCAGATCCACGGACCTGTGTCACGGTCAGGGAAGGCAGAATCACGATACACCCCTTCCCACTCCCAGAGATATCCTTCCCGTCCAGATCCAATATAGCTACCATATCTTTACTATTTGTATTATTTGAAGTTAACATTATAAAATTCGTAGACCTACACCACAAAACTAGTTGAGGATAAATTATTTAAAATTGGGCGTTTCCAGCATTATGGACGTGACATTTGCAGTCAAAACATGAAATAGAAATTCTCAGAAAATGCATTTAGGCTATTGAAACCTCAGTTTATATATGTATATCATAATCCATTAATAAAGGAGTCCAGACATTAGAAAAATATAGCACATGCATTTTGTATTTAAATATGAGGGAAATACACATGAGGGTGACAAAAAAAATCTTTAACTTTTAGAAAGCACTGAGCCTTTATTTAAAGTTAATTTCGTTTTGTATTAATTGTATCTTAATTTCAATCAATGTTTCATCAACAAATTACCTGGATTTAATAAATAATAAGTAGCGTTAAATATAGCAGACTATAATCAAGACACGGAGGCGCTGGCGCCTGAACTGCAGCTCGTCTCATAAATGAACCGAAACTCAGCGTCTACTTGCCTTACAGACCTGAGAAATATATATAGCCTATATTATATTAGATATACTATGAAATGTTTACTGTGTGTCATCATGTTCTGAATATGTTGCTTCACAGTGGCCTTCACTTAAAATCTTTAGTCCAAGATTGTTGGATAATACAATTTGCCACTGAATTAGTTTAGTCCGGTTATAGGCTTGCTTAGTTGGGGACATTTAATATTCAATAATATTATTGATCTGCCTTACTTAAGGTGGATGTTGACGCAATTTTCTTTTAGAAACAAACTTTGTTGTATTATTTTCATGTTATCACTGTGAAGCTGCTTTGATACAATCTGTATTGTAAAAAGCGCTATATAAATAAAGGTGACTTGACTTGACTTAAACCACGAACAGCACATGTTGTCCCTGAGCTCCGTAACGACATCTCTCATAAAGGTTTGCGACTTATTTTAAATAGTAAAACATTATCCGAAAAACACCTAACCTCTTCGCTAAATAGCACACAAAATACCATTGGTATGCTACTTCCGCCACCTGACCGGAAGTTGCACCCACTTTATTTTACAGTAGCGCCCCCCGGAAACAGGTGGATACTTTTAATACAAACGGTGATGTAAAGATTCTGAGACCTGATCGACATGGGGAATTTGCATATAATAATTAATAATTGATAATTAGTAATAATTATTCATACAGGTTTGGACCAGATCAGCCTTACATGTTATTAAATCTCCCGATAAGGGATGATATGTTACCTGCATCTGCATGCACGTGTACCTCACCAATCAACCACAAGTTGATTGCAATTGATTTCATGGATCACGTTTTACAGACAGGTACAAATTAGCTCAATTGCATATCAATATCCAATCAAAAACGAATTATAATTAAATATTAATATGCCAATTAGGTCTACATATGTTTACCCCGACGGTATCCCTGCGAATTAACTTGTGATCGGACGATTTCGCTCGTCCAGCGAGCTAATCATGCGATCATTATCAACTCTCACACAGAAATACTTTCAGAGACAGGAAAGGAAATTTCTGGCCGTGAAAATAACCTTCCTGTGTTCACAAAGGTAGCCTGCTAAAGTTAAAGTGTTAAAGCCTGTAGCTAGATCGTACACTTTAGTGACCTGGATATGAGCAAGAGACATGAATCAATCAAGGGATTATAAATGAATTAAAGGCAGAACTAAATATACAATTACTGAGGTTACATGGGATATACAAACAGATAATGAGCAACACGACGAGGGGAGTTTTGAAAGTGAAAGTAAGAGTGAGAGAGAGAGATTTGGCGAAATTCACCTAGACAGTTTAACCCTTTTGAGACGACACGGAAAACACAATCTTAATGCTCTGAAAGCTCGATAAAAAAAGATACTTGCAAAGGTATTTGGTTCTCTTTGTTTGTTGAAAGGCTGTGTTGGTTGAGCGGCCTTAAGCCGCCTTTCCACTGCACACGACATTCGCATACGATTGTCGCATTTCGCCCCCTAGTGTCAGTTGCACGGAACTTTGAAATTGGCCGTGAAGCAACCGTTACCCTCGGCTATTCACAATGGTAAAATGAATGATGAATGTAATGCATGCATGAATATATCCACACAAAACAAATGACCCTCAATACAGCTACAATAAAAACAATAGATTTTACAGAGCTAAACAATATAAATATTGATTTAATAATTATAAAATATTTTTTTCTGCCATAATTATTAATAACCTACATTTTACAGAAATAGTGTTTACAGAATAACATTAAATAGTTGAAATATTGGTAATTCTAGCCTCACGCTCATATTTTTGATTAGAATACATCACATCCGGATCGGGTCGGCCGGTCGCATACGGTCTAGCCGCAGAAGTTACGAATTTTACGCATACGCATATGATCGGAACTGCCCGCAGCTCCCGTACGACTCTCCATTTGGAAATGAATGACTTCCGGTCCAACAGCTGTCGTCTGTCGTGTGCAGTGGAAAGGCGGCTTCAGTTCCTGCGCGTGCCGTCGGAGCACCACGCTCCGGCTTGTGAGGTTGAAATATGTCCACCTGGGAGACTCCAGATTCTCTACAGTGAAATCTAAGAACCCCAAAGTTCATGAATCAAGGTCAAGAATTCAAGGAAACACATCTGAGACTACATGAGGCAACTGAACAATCATGTCTTGATTTATTATAATTTCAAAGACAGAAGATTTCAGAGGATCTCTTTCAGAATGCATTACATTTCTCTTAGTCAAAATATCATTTTTTTATAATCAAATCACTGAGGCTGATTTCTTCCTGAAGTTAGTCATCACATTGATCATCATGGGCTGTAGGATCATGTGGACCATGTGACGTGGACGGGGCTGAAGTCCCAGCGGTCCGGATGACCCATATGCGGGAGGTCTCTGTACGGCGAGTGGCTCCACTGGAACACAGGCGTCTGATCCCATGTGGGACCGCTGACCGCTAACAGCTCGAGCCGCTGGAATAGGCCAAAGCTCGTCATCTGCAGGAGGACAGGGGCGTTACAACACTCAACATCTGCAGGAGGACAGCGGCGTTACAACACTCAACATCTGCAGGAGGACAGGGGCGTTACAACACTCGACATCTGCAGGAGGACAGGGAGTTACAACACTCGACATCTGCAGGAGGACAGGGGCGTTACAACACTCAACATCTGCAGGAGGACAGGGGCGTTACAACACTCGACATCTGCAGGAGGACAGGGGCGTTACAACACTCGACATCTGCAGGAGGACAGGGAGTTACAACACTCGACATCTGCAGGAGGACAGGGGCGTTACAACACTCAACATCTGCAGGAGGACAGGGGAGTTACAACACTCAACATCTGCAGGAAGGCAGCAGCGTTACAACACTCAACATCTGCAGGAGGACAGGGGCGTTACAACACTCAACATCTGCAGGAGGACAGGGAGTTACAACACTCAACATCTGCAGGAGGACAGGGGCGATACAACACTCAACATCTGCAGGAGGACAGGGGCGTTACAACACTCAACATCTGCAGGAGGACAGGGAGTTACAACACTCAACATCTGCAGGAGGACAGGGGCGATACAACACTCAACATCTGCAGGAGGACAAGGGCGTTACAACACTCAACATCTGCAGGAGGACAGGGGCGATACAACACTCAACATCTGCAGGAGGACAGGGGCGTTACAACACTCAACATCTGCAGGAGGACAGGGGCGATACAACACTCAACATCTGCAGGAGGACAGGGGCGTTACAACACTCAACATCTGCAGGAGGACAAGGGCGTTACAACACTCAACATCTGCAGGAGGACAAGGGCGTTACAACACTCAACATCTGCAGGAGGACAGGGGCGTTACAACACTCAACATCTGCAGGAGGACAGGGGAGTTACAACACTCAACATCTGCAGGAGGACAGGGGCGATACAACACTCAACATCTGCAGGAGGACAGGGGCGATACAACACTCAACATCTGCAGGAGGACAGGGGCGATACAACACTCAACATCTGCAGGAGGACAGGGGCGATACAACACTCAACATCTGCAGGAGGACAGGGGCGATACAACACTCAACATCTGCAGGAGGACAGGGGCGATACAACACTCAACATCTGCAGGAGGACAGGGGCGTTACAACACTCAACATCTGCAGGAGGACAGGGGAGTTACAACACTCAACATCTGCAGGAGGACAGGGGCGTTACAACACTCAACATCTGCAGGAAGACAGGGGCGATACAACACTCAACATCTGCAGGAGGACAGGGGAGTTGCAACACCCAACATCTGCAGGAGGACAGGGGCGATACAACACTCAACATCTGCAGGAGGACAGGGGCGATACAACACTCAACATCTGCAGGAGGACAGGGGCGTTACAACACTCAACATCTGCAGGAGGACAGGGGCGTTACAACACTCAACATCTGCAGGAGGACAGGGGAGTTACAACACTCAACATCTGCAGGAGGACAGGGGCGATACAACACACAACATCTGCAGGAGGACAGGGGCGATACAACACACAACATCTGCAGGAGGACAGGGGCGTTACAACACTCAACATCTGCAGGAGGACAGGGGCGATACAACACACAACATCTGCAGGAGGACAGGGGCGTTACAACACTCAACATCTGCAGGAGGACAGGGGCGATACAACACACAACATCTGCAGGAGGACAGGGGCGATACAACACACAACATCTGCAGGAGGACAGGGGCGTTACAACACTCAACATCTGCAGGAGGACAGGGGCGTTACAACACTCAACATCTGCAGGAGGACAGGGGCGATACAACACTCAACATCTGCAGGAGGACAGGGGCGATACAACACACAACATCTGCAGGAGGACAGGGGCGATACAACACTCAACATCTGCAGGAGGACAGGGGCGATACAACACACAACATCTGCAGGAGGACAGGGGCGATACAACACTCAACATCTGCAGGAGGACAGGGGCGTTACAACACTCAACATCTGCAGGAGGACAGGGGCGTTACAACACTCAACATCTGCAGGAGGACAGGGGCGATACAACACCTAACATCTGCAGGAGGACAGGGGCGTTACAACACTCAACATCTGCAGGAGGACAGGGGCGTTACAACACTCAACATCTGCAGGAGGACAGGGGCGATACAACACTCAACATCTGCAGGAGGACAGGGGCGATACAACACACAACATCTGCAGGAGGACAGGGGTGATACAACACTCAACATCTGCAGGAGGACAGGGGCGATACAACACACAACATCTGCAGGAGGACAGGGGCGTTACAACACTCAACATCTGCAGGAGGACAGGGGCGATACAACACACAACATCTGCAGGAGGACAGGGGCGTTACAACACTCAACATCTGCAGGAGGACAGGGGCGTTACAACACTCAACATCTGCAGGAGGACAGGGGCGATACAACACTCAACATCTGCAGGAGGACAGGGGCGTTACAACACTCAACATCTGCAGGAGGACAGGGGCGTTACAACACACAACATCTGCAGGAGGACAGGGGCGTTACAACACTCAACATCTGCAGGAGGACAGGGGCGTTACAACACTCAACATCTGCAGGAGGACAGGGGCGATACAACACACAACATCTGCAGGAGGACAGGGGCGTTACAACACTCAACATCTGCAGGAGGACAGGGGCGATACAACACACAACATCTGCAGGAGGACAGGGAGTTACAACACTCAACATCTGCAGGAGGACAGGGGAGTTACAACACTCAACATCTGCAGGAGGACAGGGGCGATACAACACACAACATCTGCAGGAGGACAGGGGCGTTACAACACACAACATCTGCAGGAGGACAGGGGCGATACAACACACAACATCTGCAGGAGGACAGGGGCGATACAACACACAACATCTGCAGGAGGACAGGGGCGTTACAACACTCAACATCTGCAGGAGGACAGGGGAGTTACAACACTCAACATCTGCAGGAGGACAGGGAGTTACAACACTCAACATCTGCAGGAGGACAGGGGCGATACAACACTCAACATCTGCAGGAGGACAGGGGCGTTACAACACACAACATCTGCAGGAGGACAGGGGCGTTACAACACACAACATCTGCAGGAGGACAGGGGCGATACAACACACAACATCTGCAGGAGGACAGGGGCGATACAACACACAACATCTGCAGGAGGACAGGGGCGATACAACACACAACATCTGCAGGAGGACAGGGGCGATACAACACACAACATCTGCAGGAGGACAGGGGCGTTACAACACTCAACATCTGCAGGAGGACAGGGGAGTTACAACACTCAACATCTGCAGGAGAACAGGGGCGATACAACACTCAACATCTGCAGGAGGACAGGGTGTTACAACACACAACATCTGCAGGAGGACAGGGGCGTTACAACACTCAACATCTGCAGGAGGACAGGGAGTTACAACACTCAACATCTGCAGGAGGACAGGGAGTTACAACACTCAACATCTGCAGGAGGACAGGGGAGTTACAACACTCAACATCTGCAGGAGGACAGGGGAGTTACAACACTCAACATCTGCAGGAGGACAGGGGAGTTACAACACTCAACATCTGCAGGAGGACAGGGGCGATACAACACTCAACATCTGCAGGAGGACAGGGTGTTACAACACACAACATCTGCAGGAGGACAGGGGCGTTACAACACTCAACATCTGCAGGAGGACAGGGAGTTACAACACTCAACATCTGCAGGAGGACAGGGGCGATACAATACTCAACATCTGCAGGAGGACAGGGGCGTTACAACACTCAACATCTGCAGGAGGACAGGGGCGTTACAACACTCAACATCTGCAGGAGGACAGGGGCGTTACAACACTCAACAACTGCAGGAGGACAGGGGCGTTACAACACTCAACATCTGCAGGAGGACAGGGGCGTTACAACACTCAACATCTGCAGGAGGACAGGGGCGTTACAACACTCAACATCTGCAGGAGGACAGGGGCGTTACAACACTCAACAACTGCAGGAGGACAGGGGCGTTACAACACTCAACATCTGCAGGAGGACAGGGGCGTTACAACACTCAACATCTGCAGGAGGACAGGGGCGTTACAACACTCAAAAACTGCAGGAGGACAGGGGCGTTACAACACTCAACATCTGCAGGAGGACAGGGGCGTTACAACACTCAACATCTGCAGGAGGACAGGGGCGATACAACACTCAACATCTGCAGGAGGACAGGGGCGATACAACACTCAACAACTGCAGGAGGACGGGCGTTACAACACTCAACATCTGCAGGAGGACAGGGGCGTTACAACACTCAACAACTGCAGGAGGACAGGGGCGTTACAACACTCAACAACTGCAGGAGGACAGGGGCGTTACAACACTCAACATCTGCAGGAGGACAGGGGCGTTACAACACTCAACATCTGCAGGAGGACAGGGGCGTTACAACACACAACATCTGCAGGAGGACAGGGGCGTTACAACACTCAACATCTGCAGGAGGACAGGGGCGATACAACACACAACATCTGCAGGAGGACAGGGGCGTTACAACACTCAACATCTGCAGGAGGACAGGGGCGATACAACACTCAACATCTGCAGGAGGACAGGGGCGATACAACACTCAACATCTGCAGGAGGACAGGGGCGATACAACACACAACATCTGCAGGAGGACAGGGGCGTTACAACACTCAACATCTGCAGGAGGACAGGGGCGATACAACACTCAACATCTGCAGGAGGACAGGGGCGTTACAACACTCAACATCTGCAGGAGGACAGGGGCGATACAACACAACATCTGCAGGAGGACAGGGGCGATACAACACACAACATCTGCAGGAGGACAGGGGCGATACAACACACAACATCTGCAGGAGGACAGGGGCGTTACAACACTCAACATCTGCAGGAGGACAGGGGAGTTACAACACTCAACATCTGCAGGAGGACAGGGGAGTTACAACACTCAACATCTGCAGGAGGACAGGGGCGTTACAACACTCAACATCTGCAGGAGGACAGGGGCGTTACAACACTCAACATCTGCAGGAGGACAGGGGCGATACAACACTCAACATCTGCAGGAGGACAGGGGCGTTACAACACTCAACATCTGCAGGAGGACAGGGGCGATACAACACACAACATCTGCAGGAGGACAGGGGCGTTACAACACTCAACATCTGCAGGAGGACAGGGGAGTTACAACACTCAACATCTGCAGGAGGACAGGGGAGTTACAACACTCAACATCTGCAGGAGGACAGGGGAGTTACAACACTCAACATCTGCAGGAGGACAGGGGAGTTACAACACTCAACATCTGCAGGAGGACAGGGGCGATACAACACTCAACATCTGCAGGAGGACAGGGGCGATACAACACTCAACATCTGCAGGAGGACAGGGGCGATACAACACTCAACATCTGCAGGAGGACAGGGGTGTTACAACACACAACATCTGCAGGAGGACAGGGAGTTACAACACTCAACATCTGCAGGAGGACAGGGGCGTTACAACACTCAACATCTGCAGGAGGACAGGGGCGATACAACACTCAACATCTGCAGGAGGACAGGGGCGATACAACACTCAACATCTGCAGGAGGACAGGGGCGATACAACACTCAACATCTGCAGGAGGACAGGGGCGATACAACACTCAACATCTGCAGGAGGACAGGGGCGTTACAACACTTAACTCTGGCAACGGTTAAGAGGTTAACAGATAGGATGGAAACTGAGCTTTATATGTGAAAGATATAAACTCTGGAAATAAACAGTGATGGCCACTGACCTTCATGTCGGTGCCACCGTGTGGCCGCTGCTGCAGAGCCCCGAACGGGTACGAGCCGTTGGCAGGGTTCAGGTCGGATCGGGCAGAGATGGAGTTCTCCCCGTTCTGGACTGGGTCACAGGCGTCGCAGCGGGACAACGGGTCTTCCTGATAGTTATTATACCTGCAAAACACACACACACACAGGCCATATGAAGCCAGAAGCAATGGGAGAACTCAACACACAGATGAGACCTCAGTGGTGTACCCGCCCAGAACTTGGTTACTGTGGTTTTTAAGCGTAATGCCACCACTATGTCGCATTCCTCTAGTATATACACAAGTTTATGAGCCGTTTCCGCTCTACATCCTAAACTCCTCCCGTCGATGCAACCCACTTCCGTTCTGGCGGGCTGGGTTTGTTTTGCTAGCTAGCTCCGACAAAGCGCTGATATCGCAGTGACATAACAATTACAACATGAAGAAAGGTGGTTCGGGAACGATGTGTGTGGTAGTTGGTTGTAAACACTCGAGAAAGCACCTGAACGAGTGGTTAGATAGAGAGTGCTACGACCGCAAACCAGCTACGAAGAGGCAATGTCCATGCGCTCCATTGTTTACACACAAACACACTCACACACAGTATCGCGCCCGCGCCTCTCTCTCTCACATACACAGTTCGATCGCCTAATTATTATCATCATGGCACACACAAACACTTTGCACTCTAGCTAAGAAGTCTATGATATAGTTCGGATACCACCGTCAGGAAGACATTCACTGACAGCGCGTTCTCTTTTGTCTTGTCGCGCATGAGTGGTTTAAACTAAAGCATTTGCGTGAATAAGAGCATGGTCATAACCCTAGCAAAAGGATGACAGAAAGAACATACTACTGCATTTTATGGGTTAGTTTCGACATTTAAAGGTATTTTAACAGGTAAAAGGGCTGGATTTTGACAGCAGGCAAAACAATGCAGAGTCATAAGGATAATTGCAAAAGAGATCATGTCTTTATTTATAGCTCAGCAGTAAGTCATGTTATTATAGGTTACAGTCCGTTTTCCAAATACAAACACGTATTCCATCCGCAACAACAGGCTTCTTTTATTTCCTATAATCATGTAAATGTCATCCCTGATTAAGCTATAAACTGCAAACACTTATTTGGCCACAATTGTTATTATTATGTTAAAAGAAGCATTAAAGTATCACACAGATACATTTGCTATTACCACGGACATAAACTGATAGTTATTTGCACGTTACTGTTTGATCTAGCTGTGTATGACATGACACAACCGACTGTGTTGCTGTGCAGATATTGATATGCCTCGGCTTTCAGATTGTCCAATTGCTTTTCCATCTATTGCCATGGATTGCACGAAGTAGGAGCAAATCTCGCTGTACGTTATGCTGGGCCACGTCGTCATGTTAGTGTTCTGCACTGAATTCGGGTGGGGGATAGTAACGCCATCTCCAGTCAAAGTAGTGGAACCGTCGCTGTGTTTACACCGGCAGACGCTGTGCAAACCACTTCCGGCGGAAATGAAGTGCATTTGAGTAGAGTT
Organism: Tiaroga cobitis; assembly: GCA_030578255.1. Lineage (NCBI taxonomy): Eukaryota > Metazoa > Chordata > Actinopteri > Cypriniformes > Leuciscidae > Tiaroga > Tiaroga cobitis. The sequence continues at coordinate 103,381 of CM060599.1, read as the reverse complement.
ATGGCGGCGCCCATGATTTGGCGCGTAAACTTGTGTATAGCCAGCAGTGTTGCCAGAATTTTGGCCTCTGTACGATAAATAATAAAAAAAATCCCATAATGTACGATAATTTCAGAATTGTGTGACACTTCAGATGATGGTGGTTGTAGTCATAGGGCTTCTATATATTGTGTCTTTACATATACACTTTAAAAACTATATTTCCTTTTGTGCCATGTGTCTGTTATGAAGTTTATGTTAGAGTTTTAGCACTAGGGTGGATCTAATCTAGTTGGTGAGTCCCTCCTTTAAATGAATCGTGTAGAGTGGCTCCTGAAAGTGCTTCTGGAGACGACTACAGCGGACCGTACCTCATCAGACGCACCATGGACTCGATGTCGGTCACCAGAGTCTGGTTCCTGCGGAAGATCTGTGCTCTGGGGCTCTGGCTGAAGGAGAACCAGGACCCGTACTTCTGGACCAGCTCCGGCCCTCCACTGGCGTTGAACACTGCCTCGAAGTACCTGAAACATTAGCAGATCCTGAAACGTTAGCGGATCCTGAAACGTTAGCAGATCCTGAAACATTAAAAAAAAAACCCTGAGGACATCTTTTTGGACAAGCTTTTAAAGGTGCAGTGTGTAATATTTAAGAGGATCTGTTGACAGAATCATAAACATAACTATGTTTTCAGTTGTGTATAAAAATCTTGCATAATGAAGCATTATGTGTTTATTAGCTTAGAATGAGCATTTCTCTCTACACACACCGCGGGTCCGCTTACACCGACATGTTTCTAAGGTGGCCCTGAACAGACAAACGTTTTTCGTCACTATGTTGTTCTTCATGATAAGAAGCGAAACTAAAGTCAGCAAATAAAACACTGACACAATGATAAACAAGTAACAATAATATTCACAATAACATAATTTGAATGAATAATTAAGTACACAATTTTTCAATTTATCTTTGTAAAGAAACCTCATTGCTTAACTGGCTCCTCTCTGCTGTCTCAAACGACGACATCACTTCCTGTTGGCCAGCATAACTTCTGTCGGGTGCAATTCACAACCTCGCCACTAGATGCGCTAAAACGTACACACTGCACATATAATTAACAATATGGTTTGGCGTTTTTACATTTCTATGGTATTCACACAGATATTATTTTATTTGTTTTGATATTGTTTTTTTTCTTTTATTATTATTATTTTTTTACTGTAAAGCACTTTGTGATCCTTCCTTGTCTGTGAAAGGTGCTATATAAATAAACTTTACTTCTGTATTGTATAACATTTTAATTTGACTGGTAACAGTGGTACTGTCTTATTCTAATAGAATTTAATTTGAATGTTAGAATTTGACATGAAAAGAATGCATACATCTAATAAGTTTAGAAAAAAATGCCCTTATATAGGTGAAAATACCCCTGGAAATCGATATAAGGTGGAAAATATTGCCCCTTAATAGAAAAGTTAATTTCTGTCACTGCTGTGAACTGACCACTGCATAGAATATGAAAAATATGAATATCAGCCATATACAGTATATTCAAAACCAGCCATGATACCAGCACAAAAACACACTCAGCTAAATATAATCTAATTATTATCAACAAAATGTTGAAAATATTGAGATATATTTTTGTCAATATTGCGCACCCCTAATATACAGTATTAATTTTTATGTCTTCAGATTTGACTTTAGCAGCCCTGTATATATAAACGCATGAGTCAGCGGTTTACTCTTTTTCAGAGCAGAACGCTAGCGGACGACACGAGGGTGAAGACTTCACACAGATGTGGTGACAGATGAGGTCAGTGTGATATCAACACACCGCTGAACTTTCACAACCTCTTCTACATTTCTTTAGAACATTTCCCAGCAACGGTTATTAATCGCTTTTCTTCGGAAGATCCGCCAAAGAATATAAAAAAAGTAATTGCAACTTTCTCTCGCAATTCGAATTTGTTCTCAGAAAACTCACAATAGTGAGAAAAGTCAGAACTGTGAGATCATGACTTTTATATTTTGAACTTTGGACTTTATAACTTCAGAATCGCACGTTTATATCTAGCAAACAGCTCTTATATTTTGTATTCTGTGGCGGGAACTCAAGTGATCTGAGTGAACTGGATGAACTTCTCCACTGTCCACGCTGTGTTAGGAACATTAAATACCAGCAGCAAATGAAATCAATAATTTTCTTCTGTTAAATCTGCACTATTTTCCCCTGGAATGAGCATCTGGAACTGTGTCTGGAGCAGCAGTCTGTGTCTAGATGGATACTGTTATCTCAACTCAACAAGAACTACAGCTACGGACTTAAACGTTATGCTTGACAGAGCAGATGTAGAGCAGGTGTAAAGCGGGTGTAGAGCGGGTGTAGAGCGGCTGTAGAGCGGGTGTAGAGCGGCTGTAGAGCGAGTGTAGAGCGGGTGTAGAGCGGGTGTAGAGCGGGTGTAGAGCGGGTGTAGAGCGGGTGTAGAGCGGGTGTAGAGCGGGTGTAGAGCGGCTGTAGAGCGGCTGTAGAGCGGGTGTAGAGCGGGTGTAGAGCGGGTGTAGAGCGGGTGTAGAGCGGCTGTAGAGCGGGTGTAGAGCAGGTGTAGAGCGGGTGTAGATCAGGTGTAGAGCGGGTGTAGAGCGGCTGTAGAGCAGGTGTAGAGCAGGTGTAGAGCGGGTGTAGAGCAGGTGTAGAGCGGGTGTAGAGCAGGTGTAGATCAGGTGTAGAGCGGGTGTAGAGCAGGTGTAGAGCGGCTGTAGAGCAGGTGTAGATCAGGTGTAGAGCAGGTGTAGAGCAGGTGTAGAGCGGGTGTAGATCAGGTGTAGAGCGGGTGTAGAGCAGGTGTAGAGCGGCTGTAGAGCAGGTGTAGAGCGGGTGTAGAGCAGGTGTAGAGCAGGTGTAGAGCGGGTGTAGATCAGGTGTAGAGCGGGTGTAGAGCAGGTGTAGAGCGGCTGTAGAGCAGGTGTAGATCAGGTGTAGAGCGGCTGTAGAGCGGGTGTAGAGCAGGTGTAGAGCGGGTGTAGAGCAGGTGTAGAGCGGCTGTAGAGCGGGTGTAGAGCAGGTGTAGAGCGGCTGTAGAGCGGGTGTAGAGCAGGTGTAGAGCGGGTGTAGATCAGGTGTAGTGCGGGTGTAAAGCGGGTGTAGAGCAGGTGTAGAGCAGGTGTAGAGCAGGTGAAGAGCAGGTGTAGAGCGGGTGTAGAGCGGGTGTAGATCGGGTGTAGAGCGGGTGTAGAGCGGGTGTAGATCAGGTGTAGAGCAGGTGTAGAGCGGGTGTAGATCAGGTGTAGTGCGGGTGTAAAGCGGGTGTAGAGCAGGTGTAGAGCAGGTGTAGAGCAGGTGTAGAGCAGGTGAAGAGCAGGTGTAGAGCGGGTGTAGAGCGGGTGTAGATCAGGTGTAGAGCGGGTGAAGAGCAGGTGTAGAGCGGGTGTAGAGCGGGTGTAGAGCGGGTGTAGATCAGGTGTAGAGCGGGTGTAGATCAGGTGTAGAGCAGGTGAAGAGCAGGTGTAGAGCGGGTGTAGAGCGGGTGTAGATCAGGTGTAGAGCGGGTGTAGAGCGGGTGTAGATCAGGTGTAGAGCGGGTGTAGAGCGGGTGTAGATCAGGTGTAGAGCGGGTGTAGATCAGGTGTAGATCAGGTGTAGAGCAGGTGTAGAGCGGGTGTAGAGCGGGTGTAGAGCGGGTGTAGAGCGGCTGTAGAGCGGGTGTAGAGCGGGTGTAGAGCGGGTGTAGAGCAGGTGTAGAGCAGGTGTAGAGCGGGTGTAGAGCGGGTGTAGAGCGGGTGTAGAGCGGCTGTAGAGCGGGTGTAAAGCGGGTGTAGTGCGGGTGTAAAGCGGGTGTAGAGCAGGTGTAAAGCGGGTGTAGAGCAGGTGTAAAGCGGGTGTAGAGCGGGTGTAGAGCGGCTGTAGAGCGGGTGTAGAGCGGGTGTAGAGCGGGTGTAAAGCGGGTGTAGAGCGGATGTAGAGCAGGTGTAAAGCGGGTGTAGAGCGGGTGTAGAGCGGCTGTAGAGCGGGTGTAGAGCGGGTGTAGAGCGGGTGTAGAGCGGCTGTAGAGCGGGTGTAGAGCGGGTGTAGAGCGGGTGTAAAGCGGGTGTAGAGCGGGTGTAGAGCAGGTGTAAAGCGGGTGTAGAGCGGGTGTAGAGCGGCTGTAGAGCGGGTGTAGAGCGGGTGTAGAGCGGGTGTAAAGCGGGTGTAGAGCGGGTGTAGAGCGGGTGTAGAGCAGGTGTAGAGCAGGTGTAGAGCAGGTGTAAAGCGGGTGTAGAGCAGGTGTAGAGCAGGTGTAGAGCGGGTGTAGAGCAGGTGTAGAGCAGGTGTAGAGCAGGTGAAGAGCGGGTGTAGAGCAGGTGTAGAGCGGGTGTAGAGCGGGTGTAGATCAGGTGTAAAGCGGGTGTAGAGCGGGTGTAGAGCGGGTGAAGAGCGGGTGTAAAGCGGGTGTAGAGCGGGTGAAGAGCGGGTGAAGAGCGGGTGTAGAGCGGGTGTAGAGCGGGTGTAGATCAGGTGTAGAGCGGGTGTAGAGCGGGTGAAGAGCGGGTGTAGAGCGGGTGTAGAGCGGGTGTAGAACGGGTGTAGAGCGGGTGAAGAGCGGGTGTAGAGCGGTTGTAGAGCGGGTGTAGAGCAGGTGTAGATCAGGTGTAGAGCGGGTGTAGAGCGGGTGTAGAGCGGGTGTAGAGCGGGTGAAGAGCAGGTGTAGAGCGGGTGTAGAGCGGGTGAAGAGCGGGTGTAGAGTGGGTGTAGAGCAGGTGTAGATCAGGTGTAAAGCGGGTGAAGAGCGGGTGTAGAGCGGGTGTAGAGCAGGTGTAGAGCAGATGTAAAGCGGGTGTAGAGCGGGTGTAGAGCGGGTGTAGAGCGGGTGTAAAGCGGGTGTAAAGCGGATGTAGAGCAGATGTAGAGCGGGTGTAGAGCGGGTGTAGAGCGGGTGTAGAGCGGGTGAAGAGCGGGTGTAGAGCGGGTGTAGAGCGGGTGAAGAGCAGGTGTAGAGCGGGTGAAGAGCGGGTGTAGATCGGGTGTAGATCAGGTGTAGATCAGGTGTAAAGCGGGTGTAGAGCGGGTGTAGAGCGGGTGTAGAGCAGGTGTAGAGCGGGTGTAGAGCGGGTGTAGAGCGGGTGAAGAGCGGGTGTAGAGCGGGTGTAGAGCGGGTGTAGATCAGGTGTAAAGCGGGTGTAGAGCAGGTGTAGTGCGGCTGTAGAGAGGGTGTAGAGCGGGTGTAAAGCGGGTGTAGTGCGGGTGTAGAGCGGGTGTAGAGCGGGTGTAAAGCGGGTGTAGAGCGGGTGTAGAGCGGGTGTAGAGCGGGTGTAGAGCGGGTGTAAAGCGGGTGTAGAGCGGGTGTAGAGCGGGTGTAGAGCGGGTGTAAAGCGGGTGTAGAGCGGGTGTAGAGCGGGTGTAGAGCGGGTGTAGAGCGGGTGTAAAGCGGGTGTAGAGCGGGTGTAGAGCGGGTGTAGAGCGGGTGTAGAGCGGGTGTAAAGCGGGTGTAGTGCGGGTGTAGAGCGGGTGTAGAGCGGGTGTAAAGCGGGTGTAGAGCGGGTGTAGAGCGGGTGTAGAGCGGGTGTAAAGCGGGTGTAGAGCGGGTGTAGAGCGGGTGTAAAGCGTGTGTAGAGCGGGTGTAGAGCGGGTGTAGAGCGGGTGTAGAGCGGGTGTAGAGCGGGTGTAGAGCGGGTGTAAAGTGGGTGTAAAGCGGGTGTAGAGCGGGTGTAAAGCGGGTGTAAAGCGGGTGTAGAGCGGGTGTAAAGCGGGTGTAAAGCGGGTGTAGAGCGGGTGTAAAGCGGGTGTAAAGCGGGTGTAGAGCAGGTCTTAATGCACCCATGGGTCTGAAGAGGGGTTGATCGATGACTCCGGTTTGACTGATCGGGTCTCTTTACTCACGGGATGTTGTAGCTGGCCCAGTATCCCGTCTCAAACAGCTCTTCTGTTCGGTCTGCCGTTTCGATCATCCCACTGGAGGAAACACACACACAGAACACACACGTTAGCAGGCGTTTCTACTGCTGTAATGCAAACACACACCAATCAGCTTTACTATTCAAGAAGCAATAATCATGTAAACAGGAATTTCTCATTTGAGAGTTCAGATTTTGTAATGTTTCTGAAAGAGTCTCTTCTCACTAAAGCTGCATTTATTTGATAAAAAATACAGTAAAAACAGTTAAATATTATTATAATGTAAATCATCTGTTCTCTATGTGAATATACAGTAAAGTGTAATTTATTCCTGTGATCAAAGCTGAATTTCAGCATCATTACTCCAGTCTTCAGTGTCACATGATCCTTCAGAAATCACTCTAATATGAGGATCTGATGATCAAGAAACATTTATGATTATTATCAATGTTCAGATTTCTGTGGAAACCTTGATACACTACCATTTAAATAGTAAATAAATAAAAAAGGATTAATTAAATGGATCAAAAGTGACAGTAAAGACATTTATAATGTTACAAAAGATTCCATTTAAAATAAATGGTGTTCTTTTAAACTTTCTACTCAAAGAATCCTAAAAAATAATATGTATTAAGGTTTCCACAAAAATATTAACCGTTTTCAACATTGAAAATAATCATAAATGTTTCTTGATCATCAGATCCTCATATTAGAGTGATTTCTGAAGGATCATGTGACACTGAAGACTGGAGTAATGATGCTGAAATTCAGCTTTGATCACAGGAATAAATTACACTTTACTGTATATTCACATAGAGAACAGATGATTTACATTATAATAATATTTAACTGTTTTTACTGTATTTTTGATCAAATAAATGCAGCTTTGGTGAAGAAGAGACTCTTTCAGAAACATTAATGATCTTAATTCTCCCAAACTTTTGACTGGCAGTGTGGCGTCTCTTCAGACGTTCTGTCTTAATTCCAGAATGGTTAATGGTAATTCCGTATATCTGATGCAATCTCGCTCAGTACTGTGACTTTAAGAGAACGCGGATGCTTACGGGATCTGCTCCAGGACTGTGAAGAGCCCTAGTTGTGTGTATCCCTTTCCCGGGACAAACAGCTTGTAGTCGACCACCATCCACTGGTTGTTGTACCTGGCCATCACAATGTGGTTTGATCACCGGCTTTCATTCAAATGTGCTCATTTAATAAGATGCGCTGAGAGTCTCACGTTCCGCTGTTGTATTGGCTGAAGATGTCGGCCCACGCCGGGCCGCTGTCCGCCAGCCGGTTGGCCACAATGTTCCTCAGCCACTCCATGACTGCGCCGCGGGGACGCACAAACCTCCACAGCTCAGCGTTACTGTTGCCAATCGTGGTTTCCAGAGTTACCTGAGGGAAAACACACTGATATTAAGGGATAAATCACATTCAGCCGTTTATCTCAGAATAAACCCGACAGAGTGATCAGGGTCAGGACTTCATCAGCCTGAGGGGGTTTATTCTGAGATAACACACACACACACACACATCTGAAGGGGTTTATTCTGAGATCACACACACACACACATCTGAAGGGGTTTATTCTGAGATCACACACACACACACACACACATCTGAAGGGGTTTATTCTGAGATCACACACACACACACACACACACAAGCACACACATGAAGGTGTTTATCCTAAGATAACACACACACACACCTGACGGGGGTTTATTCTGAGATCACACACACACACACACACAAGCACACACATGAAGGGGTTTATTCTAAGATAACAACCGGCTGGATGTAGATTATCCGCTTATTACACGGATAATTAGACACGGAATATTAATCTGAGATGAAATATGTTATTAGCTCTTTAAACGCAAAGCTTCAGCGGCGAGATCAAACTAGACGGACATTCAAGAGATACGGTTTCACACCGCTGGATGTGTGATTGACCAATCAGAATCAAGTATTCCACAGAGCCGTGTAATAAGAAATAAACACTGCTCCACCCAACAAGATAATAGTTTTAAAGAGTCTCACCAAACCACTGCTGAGCAAATAAAAGTCATCGCCTGAGAAAATACTGCCAGGATAGGAGGAAAACACCTGAGTTTTCCCGGGAATAGTCATCTTTCCTGCAGGAACAGTGATGCAGGCATTACACACTGTAAAATTGTTTTATGATTTTAAGGGTAAAAGACTGTAAAAATGCTACAGTGAAAAACTAAATTGATTATCAGAAAGTTTCGGAACTACATACGGCGGATAACTGATAGATCTTACCCGTACATTTAGCAGTAAATACCGTTAAATTTAAGTTTTTGGACGTGAAAAAGAACAAATCATTCTATAATTTGCAGTGAAAAACCATAAATTGACATTCCCACAATTCCCTGCGTGACACATCACATTTGATAAATCTTTGTTGAAATAACGCTTTACTTCGTTTTTTCTAATCAGTTATGTACATTAGGGTTTTGTGTTACATTTAATGTCGTTAAATGAATGTTTATTGCATTTTAAAATTTCATGTGTGTGACCATGATGGTGTTTAGTGTGTGTGACTGACACTGCGCAGCTTCTATATATTGCTATTAACTTCCTCAGCTTGTGGAAAAGCTGTTTGAGATGATCTTTGATTAATCATGTGACTCATCTCCACTGTGATTGGTGGTTGTCAGCATATTACAATGGTACAAAACAGATAACTTCAATATTTCGCTAAATTAACATTATCTAATGAAATACGTTTTTATACTGTAAATTTAAGTTAAGTCTATAAAACCTAAAATGTTGCTACCATATTTTTTACGGTACATTTCTAGCAACCACAGCTGCAGGTTTCTTTACAATGTAGTATAATATTGTATACAAGCAGAAGTGCATGTGTCTGTGAACATTTCTCGCCTGTGGGAGATGTGCGGTAGGCGAAGCTGTATCTCTTCAGGATCCGCAGCATGGACTGGTAGGTGTTCCACGTGTCATGTGACACCAGCAGGTCCTGGCGGCCCGGAAGCACTTTGATGAGAGCGGAGCAGGAGCCGGAGCCAACGGCCCGAGTCCGGCTGGATCTGTTGAGCGCAGACTCCAGGTCTTCCAGGTCTCCTCCCATCTGGAACAGGCTGAACACACATGCAATAATAATAATAATAATAATAATAATAAATATAGCTGCGAGCAGCAATTATCGGGGTTCAAGCGGTTAAGGCCTTTAAGCACATGCGTAAAAAATATATGTTTTATTTAGCAAGCATGTAAACACATCATAGATGGAGATAAACATTTACAGCCAAAAACAGCAAATTTACCATAGGAAATATGTGGATTTAAAGTTTTTTAACGTTTCACAATAATTCCTTGGTCTATGGCGGACATGCTTTTTGAGATGTCAATGTACGGCATAAACAATCATGGCAGCTCGGACAAAGAAACGCCATGCCAATTTCCAAGTCAACGGTTGCAAAGTTATTACCATTCTCATGTCTTTTCAATTTTATAGTGCCACCGAGTAGCCAATCGTTATTAATAATAATAATAATAAATTAGATTTTGCACATGGACTAAAGGGAAAAAAATCATGGCTAAACTCACAGGAAGCCGAAGGGGTTGATGGAGAGGCTTCCGGAGGGAAACTCCACCTTCCCGTTATAGCCATCCTCCAATCCCTGCAGCTGCAGCAGAGACAGGCGGACCTGAAAGAGAACAGGCCATAAACTAGAAGAAGAGGACCTGAGGGAGAACAGGCACAAAACTAGAAGAAGAGGACCTGAGGGAGAACAGGCCATGAACTAGAAGAGGACCTGAGAGAGAACAGGCCATGAACTAGAAGAAGAGGACCTGAGAGAGAACAGGCCATGAACTAGAAGAAGAGGACCTGAGGGAGAACAGGCCATGAACTAGAAGAGGACCTGAGAGAGAACAGGCCATGAACTAGAAGAAGAGGACCTGAGAGAGAACAGGCCATGAACTAGAAGAGGACCTGAGAGAGAACAGGCCATGAACCAGAAGAAGAGGACCTGAGAGAGAACAGGCCATGAACTAGAAGAAGAGGACCTGAGAGAGAACAGGCCATGAACCAGAAGAAGAGGACCTGAGAGAGAACAGGCCATGAACTAGAAGAAGCGGACCTGAGGGAGAACAGGCCATGAACCAGAAGAGGACCTGAGAGAGAACAGGCCATGAACCAGAAGAAGAGGACCTGAGAGAGAACAGGCCATGAACCAGAAGAAGAGGACCTGAGAGAGAACAGGCCATGAACCAGAAGAAGAGGACCTGAGAGAGAACAGGCCGTGAACTAGAAGAGGACCTGAGAGAGAACAGGCCATGAACTAGAAGAAGCGGACCTGAGGGAGAACAGGCCATGAACTAGAAGAGGACCTGAGAGAGAACAGGCCATGAACCAGAAGAAGAGGACCTGAGAGAGAACAGGCCAGGAACTAGAAGAAGAGGACCTGAGGGAGAACAGGCCATGAACTAGAAGAGGACCTGAGAGAGAACAGGCCATGAACCAGAAGAAGAGGACCTGAGAGAGAACAGGCCATGAACCAGAAGAAGAGGACCTGAGAGAGAACAGGCCATGAACTAGAAGAAGAGGACCTGAGAGAGAACAGGCCATGAACCAGAAGAAGCGGACCTGAGAGAGAACAGGCCATGAACGAGAAGAAGCGGACCTGAGAGAGAACAGGCCATGAACCAGAAGAAGAGGACCTGAGAGAGAACAGGCCATGAACCAGAAGAAGAGGACCTGAGAGAGAACAGGCCATGAACCAGAAGAAGAGGACCTGAGAGAGAACAGGCCATGAACAAGAAGAAGAGGACCTGAGAGAGAACAGGCCATGAACCAGAAGAAGAGGACCTGAGAGAGAACAGGCCATAAACTAGAAGAAGAGGACCTGAGGGAGAACAGGCACAAAACTAGAAGAAGAGGACCCGAGGGAGAACAGGCCATGAACTAGAAGAGGACCTGAGAGAGAACAGGCCATGAACTAGAAGAAGAGGACCTGAGGGAGAACAGGCCATGAACTAGAAGAGGACCTGAGAGAGAACAGGCCATGAACTAGAAGAAAAGGACCTGAGAGAGAACAGGCCATGAACCAGAAGAAGAGGACCTGAGAGAGAACAGGCCATGAACTAGAAGAAGCGGACCTGAGGGAGAACAGGCCATGAACCAGAAGAGGACCTGAGAGAGAACAGGCCATGAACCAGAAGAAGAGGACCTGAGAGAGAACAGGCCATGAACCAGAAGAAGAGGACCTGAGAGAGAACAGGCCATGAACCAGAAGAAGAGGACCTGAGAGAGAACAGGCCATGAACTAGAAGAAGCGGACCTGAGGGAGAACAGGCCATGAACCAGAAGAGGACCTGAGAGAGAACAGGCCATGAACCAGAAGAAGAGGACCTGAGAGAGAACAGGCCATGAACCAGAAGAAGAGGACCTGAGAGAGAACAGGCCATGAACCAGAAGAAGAGGACCTGAGAGAGAACAGGCCGTGAACTAGAAGAGGACCTGAGAGAGAACAGGCCATGAACCAGAAGAAGAGGACCTGAGAGAGAACAGGCCATGAACTAGAAGAAGAGGACCTGAGAGAGAACAGGCCATGAACCAGAAGAAGAGGACCTGAGAGAGAACAGGCCATGAACTAGAAGAAGCGGACCTGAGGGAGAACAGGCCATGAACTAGAAGAGGACCTGAGAGAGAACAGGCCATGAACCAGAAGAAGAGGACCTGAGAGAGAACAGGCCATGAACCAGAAGAAGAGGACCTGAGAGAGAACAGGCCATGAACTAGAAGAGGACCTGAGAGAGAACAGGCCATGAACCAGAAGAAGAGGACCTGAGAGAGAACAGGCCATGAACTAGAAGAAGCGGACCTGAGGGAGAACAGGCCATGAACTAGAAGAGGACCTGAGAGAGAACAGGCCATGAACCAGAAGAAGAGGACCTGAGAGAGAACAGGCCATGAACTAGAAGAAGAGGACCTGAGGGAGAACAGGCCATGAACTAGAAGAGGACCTGAGAGAGAACAGGCCATGAACCAGAAGAAGAGGACCTGAGAGAGAACAGGCCATGAACCAGAAGAAGAGGACCTGAGAGAGAACAGGCCATGAACGAGAAGAAGCGGACCTGAGAGAGAACAGGCCATGAACCAGAAGAAGAGGACCTGAGAGAGAACAGGCCATGAACCAGAAGAAGAGGACCTGAGAGAGAACAGGCCATGAACGAGAAGAAGAGGACCTGAGAGAGAACAGGCCATGAACGAGAAGAACAGGACCTGAGGGAGAACAGGCCATGAACCAGAAGAAGAGGACCTGAGAGAGAACAGGCCATGAACGAGAAGAAGAGGACCTGAGAGAGAACAGGCCATGAACCAGAAGAACCAGTCCTGCAGGCTTCGCTTGTGCAAGAGACATGCTTTGCCAATGTCATGTGACACTGATGCAAGCACAACCAATCACTCTTCAGTATGCAAATGAATGCAAGTTGGAAGACCAATCAGTAATGAGTCTGACATACTGCTGTCAGTAGGTGATGAAGGTAATAGATTTCATTAAAGGTGTATTGTTCACACAGGGAGAATCGCTAAGCTCTAGTAGAGGGTATGCAGTGACGTCAAGGAAGCGATGTTTGAGAAAGGTCTTCTTCACGCACCTGATGCCAGTACGGTGCGTCCGCATGCGTGTCCATCTGCTGATTGAGCCACTGCAGGTTAGTGCTGATGTAGTGTTTGAGCCGCTGACAGTAGCTGACGTCACGAGCGGACGGCTCACAGTAACCCATCAGTGTGTTCATCCAGTGCTGGGAGATCAGCTGTGGCAGACAGAAGATGAACACTTCAGTTCAAACACTAGTGCACTCACACTCAGGGACTCTGCTGTCCGTCATAAAGTGCACGCTGTGTTTCTGATCTCTCTAGAGAAGCAGTTTTATGCACCCTTTTTGAGGCGCTTATATGATACAGTAAGTGGTAATGACAGACAAGTCGTGTCCTAAATGACACACTATACACTCATCCGTCTATCCATTTATCATTGGAAGTTTCCATCATTCCACACTTCAGATTTTTTGCACTATTTATACTAACAATGGCTTAGAATAGCGCACAACTACACAAATCAGGACGACATACATACTTGATTGGGTGTGGATCAGCTAGAGAAGAAAAACATTAGATTTTATATTTTGCATTAATTTCTCTAAAAACAATCAGTACATGGTATGTAACAAATATTTATTTGGCAAAGCAAACATAAGTGTTTAGTGATTAACTTTACATGTGTTGTCTAGAAGCTATTTTGTACAAAGCGCCAAAATAAATGCATGTAAAATTAAAATGACTTTGCAAGAGATTATTTGCTGCCATCTTTCTCAATCATACAGTAATGCTAGGAAGCTAGGAGCTCTGGCTGAGCTTTGACCTGTCGTTTGTTGTTGATTATGTTCATTATGGATTATGTGTACCTGTGAGGTGACGGAAGCCTCCACGAGTCCGGCTGCATACGCCTGCAGAGAGTCATTATAGACCACACTGGTGCTGACCTCCAGATACGCCCACCTGACACACACATCAATACAAAGCCGTTTTACTATCATCTACACTGAGAAATAATGCAATTCTTCATGTCACGCATGTTTAGTTTCCGCTATTTTGGACCAAATTAACATTACAGCAACCAGAGACTCGTTCTGCAATTTGAACTTGTGTTTTGTGTATGCTTGTCAGGCAACTCTCTCTTCAATGTCTCTCTTCATGTCCACTTATTATAAGCATATTTGGGCTTGCCTCATATAGCATTTAAGTTTATGGAGTTAATAAAGTGGAGCGCATTGCCGGACCACATCCGTGTGCAGTGTAAATGTCAAACCTGTTAAAGGAGCAGTAAGCGATTTCTGAGAAACGCTGTTGAAAGTGGACCGTGCAGAACAACATACTTGTAGCCAATCAGCTGTAGGGGGCGTGTCCACTCATGATGGGGAGGAGAGAGAGTGAGCCAATCAGCTGTAGGGGGCGTGTCCACTCATGATGGGGAGGAGAGAGAGTGAGCCAATCAGCTGTAGGGGGCGTGTCCACTCATGATGGGGAGGAGAGAGAGTGAGCCAATCACAGGTAGGGGGAGTGTCTACTCATGATCGGGGAGGAGAGAAAGTGAGCCAATCAGCAGTAGGGGGCGTGTCCACTCATGATGGGGGAGGAGAGAGAGTGAGCCAATCAGCAGTAGGGGGCGTGCCCACTCATGATGGGGGAGGAAAGAGATAGAGCCAATCAGCAGTAGGGGGAGTGTCCACTCATGATGGGGGAGGAGAGAAAGTGAGCCAATGAGCAGTAGGGGGCGTGTCCACTCATGATGGGGAAGAAGAGAGTGAGCCAATCACAGGTAGGGGGCATGTCCATTCAGGATGGGGAGAGAGTGAGCCAATCAGCAGTAGGGGGCGTGTCCACTCATGATGGGGGAGGAGAGAGTGAGCCAATCACAGGTAGGGGGCATGTCCATTCGTGATGAGGAGAGAGTTAGCCAATCAGCAGTAGGGGGCGTGTCCACTCATGATGGGGGAGGAGAGAGAGTGAGCCAATCAGCAGTAGGGGAAGTGTCCACTCATGATGGGGGAGGAGAGAGAGTGAGCCAATCAGCAGTAGGGGAAGTGTCCACTCATGATGGGGGAGGAGAGAGAGTGAGCCAATCAGCAGTAGGGGAAGTGTCCACTCATGATGGGGGAGGAGAGTGAGCCAATCAGCAGTAGGGGAAGTGTCCACTCATGATGGGGGAGGAGAGAGAGTGAGCCAATCAGCAGTAGGGGAAGTGTCCACTCATGATGGGGGAGGAGAGAGTGAGCCAATCAGCAGTAGGAGGAGTGTCCACTCGTGATGGGGGAGGAGAGAGAGTGAGCCAATCAGCAGTAGGGGAAGTGTCCACTCATGATTGGGGAGGAGAGAGAGTGAGCCAATCAGCAGTAGGGGGCGTGTCCACTCATGATGGGGGAGGAGAGAGAGTGAGCCAATCAGCAGTAGGGGGCGTGTCCACTCATGATTGGGGAGGAGAGAGTGAGCCAATCAGCAGTAGGGGGCGTGTCCACTCATGATTGGGGAGGAGAGAGTGAGCCAATCAGCAGTAGGGGGCGTGTCCACTCATGATGGGGGAGGAGAGAGTGAGCCAATCAGCAGTAGGGGGAGTGTCCACTCATGATGGGGGAGGAGAGAGAGTGAGCCAATCAGCAGTAGGGGGAGTGTCCACTCGTGATGGGGGAGGAGAGAGTGAGCCAATCAGCAGTAGGGGGAGTGTCCACTCATGATGGGGGAGGAGAGAGTGAGCCAATCAGCAGTAGGGGGAGTGTCCACTCGTGATGGGGGAGGAGAGAGTGAGCCAATCAGCAGTAGGGGGCATGTCCACTCGTGATGGGGGAGGAGAGAGTGAGCCAATCAGCAGTAGGGGGAGTGTCCACTCATGATTGGGGAGGAGAGAGTGAGCCAATCAGCAGTAGGGGGCGTGCCCACTCATGATGGGGGAGGAGAGAGAGTGAGCCAATCAGCAGTAGGGGGCGTGTCCACTCATGATGGGGGAGGAGAGAAAGTGAGCCAATCAGCAGTAGGGGGAGTGTCCACTCGTGATGGGGGAGGAGAGAGTGAGCCAATCAGCAGTAGGGGGAGTGTCCACTCATGATTGGGGAGGAGAGAGTGAGCCAATCAGCAGTAGGGGAAGTGTCCACTCATGATGGGGGAGGAGAGAGAGTGAGCCAATCAGCAGTAGGGGGAGTGTCCACTCGTGATGGGGGAGGAGAGAGTGAGCCAATCAGCAGTAGGGGGAGTGTCCACTCATGATTGGGGAGGAGAGAGTGAGCCAATCAGCAGTAGGGGAAGTGTCCACTCATGATGGGGGAGGAGAGTGAGCCAATCAGCAGTAGGGGGCGTGTCCACTCATGATGGGGGAGGAGAGAGAGTGAGCCAATCAGCAGTAGGGGAAGTGTCCACTCATGATGGGGGAGGAGAGAGAGTGAGCCAATCAGCAGTAGGGGGCGTGTCCACTCATGATGGGGGAGGAGAGAGAGTGAGCCAATCAGCAGTAGGGGGCGTGTCCACTCATGATGGGGGAGGAGAGTGAGCCAATCAGCAGTAGGGGGCGTGTCTACTCATGATGGGGGAGGAGAGAGAGTGAGCCAATCAGCAGTAGGGGGAGTGTCCACTCATGATGGGGGGTAGAGAGTTAATCTTTTAAACTGACACGTGTCGTTTGTTCAGAGACTGTAGTGCTCGTAAATTTAATAAATATATTATTAGACATTTTAAATGTTCGTCCGCATTTCTCCCTCGTTTTGGGAGTTTGTTGTCATATAGGGTTATATTTTTTAAATACATCAAGTTGCCCTCATTTTAATATTAATTATATCTGTACGAGTGTGTTGCAGGTCTGTGTTTTATTGGTTGTCGTCTCCTTTTCCCGCCCTCTACTCTCCCACAACTTTACACACCCATTTCTCAAGTCTTTTTCAGTTCTGAGTTGTGAGTAGCTGCATTTCCACTGCCTGGCCTAAAGCGAGCAGCTAGTACACGTTCTATCAGGGCATCTCGTCTCTTTATACCGCACTGTCTGATATCCATATTTAGCTATGCATATGTCATAAAATAAAGCAACCCCGGTTTTTCGAGAGCTTCCTCGGTTTCTCTGACTGAAAATATAACTGTGTTGGAAGAGAGTGCTAAAGCTCCTCACAGCGTATAGTTGGTGTCATATTTGTAGAAATGATTGTTCTTTCTAAGTGTGATTTAAATAGCTGTGACTACAAATAACAGAAACAGACACGACTGAATAAATACTTTTGTGATTTAACGGTAAATACCACTTTATTTCTGTGTGACTAATGTGCAATATTGACAAGTCAATTCCTTATGATTAATGTATCACTTTTTATTGTAAACGTGGTAAAACATTGATGCTTGGGTTTTAAATCTTTTAGCAAACAACAAAAATGCCAACAAACGGTTGCTTTTATCATGTTCATTTCGAGATCTCGCTAGTTTCCAGTGATTTTCTTCTGAATAGTTCTCTGATAAAACTTCCACTTGTTGGTGAAGTGATGGGTTTGTGTGACGTTGCTCCAGAGAGGCGTGTTACGGGCGTGTTTTAGTGGAGCGCCTGACGGGGAACTAGGGCTGTCAAAATTGCTCAAAAATGACGTTCGAATATTCCCTCTAAAAAAAACCCATATATTCGAACTATTCGAATATCTGGTTGCGCATTTTGTCAATGACGCGCATTAAGTCAATAACAGGACAAATTAATACAAAGAGACACAACTACTTGTATAGGTAGTTTATTTAAGTTTAAACATATTTGACAACGTATTAACTTACACAAAACCAAGTAAATCAACTAATGGCCAAGACCGCAGACCTTACTCTCGGTCGCACTCGCAGGCACTCTCTCTCTCTCGCCCTCACGCTCTCTGCGCATAACGGTTTAAATGAACAACAATAAACAAATGTTGAGTACTGATCAAGAGTTTTGTGCAAGCAATTTAAGGTCGCGACTCTTGTCCTAAATATAGCAGGCTTCATTCGGTGATTGAAACAAATATTATTAACATTAATTGAAGTTTTACAGTATATAAAACCGACATTGAACGCTCCGAGCGAGCTGTGCTGTGGTAAACTGCTGCTAGCCTGCTAGTACTATGGCTATTTCGAGGGCGTCTGGCCACGCCCCCATTGGCGGGCTCTGACGTGTCTGATGTAATGCTAGCTCATTGGCGCACACGTTGGACGCGCCCGTGCCATTGGATGTGCAGTTGCCGCAGCACAGCCAATGAGTGAGCCAGACACTCGCTGTGCTAGCTGTGCAGCTGGAAAATGCGTTTTACATTTTAAGCTTCAGAATTTTGCCACTCGCAAAGCAGACAGCCGCGCCTCTGCTACCGCGGGCGTGTTTTTCCACATGATTCGAATATTAATTTTCACCTTCGAATTTCTATTTTTTAAAACTATTCGAATATATATTCGAATTTAGAATATTCGTTGACAGCCCTACGGGGAACGCAGTGTGTTTTGGGCTCGGTGCTCCAGGTGTTTAGGAGGCTATTAGCCCGTTTAAAGCCCCGGCTCGCACTGGCCCCACAGGGGACACACGGCTACTCGCCAGCCTTAAACAGGGGTTTCATGACATCTTAAGAGGAATAACACGCTGGTTGGGTTAAAAGTAACAACATGTGTTGTCCTTATCTAGACACATAGATGTGTTAAGAAATAAAAGGTTGTTGTTTTCAACACGTCTGTTTTAAGAGTCAGTGGGAAGTCAGTTAAGAGTCAGCCAGAAAACACCCACATCTCTGTTTAGTGCAACAACAGCCACAAAGCTGCCGAGAATCAGCGCTGGTGTTTCGAGAACGGGACTGAGACGACAACTTCAACAAGGTTAAATGTGAAAAGTAATCGGGGAGGGCGTCGTGTCATCAGCAGATCTTTTAAACGCATCTCTTCTCCAGCTCTTCAGGGTCAGCGGATCCCGGCACGACTGCGTTAGCTGGCACCATCACCACAACCTCACGCTGTAAGTCTCTCCGTCTAATGTGTGTTAAAGTCCTTGTTTTACACACCAGTTACAATAAACTGGGCGGGTTACTCTTCAACGAAAACAACGTTTTTATTTTTGGGTCACTTATTGTTTAATATGTGGATAAAAGCCTAAATTAAATCTGTTCATCATGTAAAGCGATTGAGTCTTCAAAAATTTAAATTAGGAAAACCTGTTCATTTGGATTAGTTTTACAACTTTTATGAACTTTCTGAAGCGTCAAAGTAGTAGTTGCGTACTGTCAACGGAGGGATCAGAAACCTCTCTGACTTCATCAAGAATATCTTAACTTGTGTTCTAAAGGTGAACGGAAGTCTTACAGGTTTGGAACGACATGAGGGTGAATAAATAAGGACTGAAATTTCCTTTTTAGGTGAACTAACCCTTCAAAAGAACAGATTGTCTGGCAAGCAACTGACTATTAAACCCCTCTGTGAGACAATACAAATCTTTCTGCTGTCGTGTCAATAGAAATATAGAAATACATACTTTTGGAATTTCTATTAGAGATTTCAGTTTGATTTTTTTCCCTTGATCAATTCATATGATAAATAGCCTATATATTCTCTTAATAATAATAATAATTTTATTTATAATGCGCTCTTCTAAAACCCAAAGCGCAAATATAAAAATAATACAATACAACAATTCATCAAAAAAACAGCCTTAAATAAATGTGTCTTAATAATCTTGTTAAAGTGTCCCATCGTTGGTTTGTTTCTGATGGTAAGAGATTGTTTTGTGCTTATAGGTGAAAGCGCAATAATTCTGTTAAAATGTAAAAATCTATTGCTGTGATTATAATGATGAGCAAAACAATCGTTATCAATTTAACCGGTTTTCATTGACTAAAACTAGAGTAAAATGCGACAACATTTAGTCGACTAAAACTACATTATATATATGAATATTATATTGTAAAAAATGAAAATAAACGTTAAAAAAAAAATCGCAGCAGCACTATAAATAAAATAAAACAATCTCGTGTTTTTAACAACGCGTTCTGTGTGAACCAGCATTAAGTGTTTTAATGATGATAAAAGAGCAGCTTTGATATTGTGACATCATTGTGACATGTTGCTTCATATTGTTCATAATCTGTCCAGCAATGAAAGCATGGATCCGATCATCATTGGCACAATAATGGGGGGGATCGTGGCTCTCGCTATCATCGTCGCCATGACCTGCTGCTGTCTCAGAAACAGTGAGTGCTTTCCACAGAAATCAGTCCTGTGCTTCTTAAACACACATTTGAGTGATAATGAGGGATGCTATATTACAGTTTTTCTTGATTGCTTAAAATTTCAAAACCATAACGCCATTTATCAAAAAGCACACCCATTTCCCTAAACTATAAACACTATTCCCCGGGTTTGACACATAAGTCAGAACGGTCACTGCAAAACGCTACACGCAAATCCCTTCATTTCTCATTTCCTACACCATGTTGTCATTTAGAAAGCACTAGCATTCAATCTTGTTAAATCAAGTCAGCACAGCTTCAGCTCAGTTAGCACACAATTACCCAGGTGGAAACACTAAGAGTCAAAGTTGATCACACACCAATCAGAACCTTCAATAAAAATAAAAGGGCCAGAGTCAATGTGGATGAATCACACACACACACACACACTCACCCCAGAGACTGAGCGTCCGTGAGCGGGACAGAATCGCAGCATTTATCCAATGACCGTCTAGTTTCGAAGCACTGGAAAAAACTGTTGAAAGAATCCCCACTGAAGCAGTGGACGCTGGGCTGAACAGGGGAATGCAGTGACGCTACGGGAGTGTGCGAGAAGGAGATCGAGTCAGCCGACCTGCTATATGTAGCTGATTCTGAACAAACTCGTCTTCGAGGTGAACGTGTTCTAATGCATTTTTAGTCAATAAAATATTAACACAAAATGTGTGTGTGTGTGTGTGTGTGTGTGGTGAATTCTCCCTCTTTGGAAACTCCACCTTTCTTATTGGTGATAGAAATGAAAGAAATGATATCTGCGAGGATTTTCAGTCAGGATTTAGACCGTACCATAGCACTGAGACCGCTCTCATTAGAGTCACAAATGATTTGCTCTTATCATCCGATCGTGGTTGTATCTCTCTATTAGTGTTACTCGATCTTAGTGCTGCATTTGATACTATTGACCACAGCATTTTTTTAAATAGACTCGAAAATTATGTTGGCATTAGTGGAGTTGCACTAGCATGGTTTAAATCATACTTATCTGACCGCTATCAGTTTGTAGCAATAAATGAAGATATGTCTTATCGATCACAAGTTCAGTATGGCGTACCACAAGGCTCAGTACTAGGACCGCTGCTGTTCCCTCTGTACATGCTACCATTAGGAGATATCATTAGGGAACATGGAGTTAGCTTTCACTGTTATGCTGATGATACTCAGCTGTATATTTCTTCAAAACCCAACGAAACTTACCAATTCACAAAATTAACGGAATGCATAGCTGATAAAAAAAATTGGATGACTAGTAATTTCCTACTACTAAAGACAGAGATTCTAATTATTGGACAAAAAACTTCCACACGTAATAACCCAGAATACTGTCTAACACTTAATGGCTGCTCTGTTAAGTCTTCGTCGTCGGTTAGGAACCTGGGTGTGCTCTTTGATACCAATCTCTCATTTAAAAGACACGTGTCTAGTATCTGTAAAACTGCATTTTTCCATCTTAAAAATATATCTAAAATACGCCATATGCTCTCATTGGGAAATGCGGAACAATTAGTTCATGCGTTCATGACCTCAAGGCTAGATTATTGTAATGCTCTACTGGGTGGTTGCCCTGCACGCTTAATAAATAAACTACAGCTAGTTCAAAACGCCGCAGCTCGAGTTCTTACCAGAACCAGGAAATATGACCATATTAGCCCGGTTCTGTCAACACTGCATTGGCTGCCTATTAAACATCGTATAAATTTTAAAATATTGTTGATTACTTACAAAGCACTAAATGGTTTAGCTCCGCAGTACTTGAGCGAGCTCTTAACGCATTATAGTCCTTCACGTCTATTGCGATCTCTAAACTCCGGCCAGTTGATAATACCTAGAATATCTAAATCGACTGCAGGCGATAGATCCTTTTCCTATTTAGCACCAAAACTTTGGAACAGTCTTCCTACCATTGTCCGGGAAGCAGACACACTCTGTCAGTTCAAAGCTAGACTAAAAACACATCTCTTTGACCTAGCATTCACATAATACATTATAGACTTCTATAAATCAATGTTAGGCTGCATAGATTAGGTCAGCCGGAACTGGGAACACTTCCCTTAAATCTTGATGTACTCGCTACATCATAAGAAGAATGGCATCTACGCTAATATTAGTGTCTCTGTTTATCCCGAGGTTTTCCCGCAGCCTGCCGGATCCAGGCCGTGTCCAGATCTGACGAGGGAGCTTTGCCTGGACCCGATGACAATGCAAAATTTATAGGCAAGAAAAGTAGTTTGTTTAGGCTGGGTTGTATGAATTACAAACCTGCACACATATTTTCAAAAGCACATAACTATAGAATTCTGAATGAGCATGTGAACGCCGTCAGCGTTAATCACAGGTTCGCGTTTAAAGTCTGATCATTTCGACGGAGGTGAATCAATCAAAGTTAACTTTAGCTGGAAATAACATTATTCAAGAACCGCTTTAACGCCAAAACAATCTGTTACCTTAAATTATATGTTTATCTCTGTAAAGCTGCTTTGAAACAATCCATTGTTAAAAGCGCTATATAAATGAAGATGACTTGACTTGACTTGGTCGAGCCAGCCGAGAGGTGGAGCCTTTCTCCGGCTTTACATTGCACCTCCACAAGCCCTTCCCTTCCCTGTCCTGTCCTGCTTCTGCTTCTCGACTGCTGGGTGATGTCTGTGGGGACCCGGCCGTGACCACGGCCTGCTATGCCTTCACTCGCACAACAGAGTCAGACTGCAGTTTCTTCAATCCAACTCAGAGGAAAACTGCAACTTTACCATTACTGAATGGGCAACCATCAACTCTTCCGATTCGTTAATTCGTTACACTGTGCTGTTACAACACACATGCACTGAATGCTTCCATTTTGTAATAAGGATGTGTTACAGTTAGAGTAATCATACTTCTGTTTTTCTAGGACGCAGAAATGAAACAGGCATGCAAGTGGACGTCCCCCCCGCTGCCATGCTAGCGCTAATATAGCCTGTGACGCGGACGAGACTCCGGCCTGACCCAGACCACAGACGGCATGCTGGCCGGAGTATCTGTGTGTGTGTGTGGTGTGGTGTGGTCTGGTGTACAGTACATTAAGGAATAAATAAATAAATGTGCCAATGTATCCATTGGTTATGTCTTGTGTTCATCATGTGAAAGGTTTGTGTGATGTCTGAGGGCTGGTTTGGGTTTCAGCAAGAGTGAAGGCTTGGAGTGGAGAGCTTCAGTTTGACCCGAGAATAGGATGTTTGGGGAACTGGGTGAAGCGTTATGGATGTGTGTTTAGAGTTTAGAGAATACGAGCCATTGTTTCAAGAAATGCGTTTAAGCAATCGAGAAAAACTGTAAACACTCAGACTGAGTGATAATGGAAATGAGGGACGGTATATTATTTAGGGAGGTTGCGAAATGCAATTCTGAAATGTTGTTTTCCCCACAGGTGGTTGAGGATCATTACCCAGCATTCCCTCTGCTGACTGCGCCTCACTAGATGCGGATCCTTCAAGACCAGCGATGCCTTTTACTCTATTCTTTCTTCTTTTATTTCTCCTTTCTGTTTTTGTTCAGTGTTTCAGTTTTCCATCTTATTCAGCTTTGGTGTTTTAACAGTGCTGAAGTTTTATCGAGTGTTTAATGCATGTGGATTGTAAACACTCAAAATTGTACAGATTAAAATATTGAGTATCAAAGACTAAAAATCACTACTACGTTTTTTTATTTATTTTTGTTAGTTTTTATCTGTGTTGGTTAGTTTCAATGTTAAGGTTTCCGCTAACAGGGAAATGTTCACAGATGTCTTAAGTTACTTTTAGCCGAATCCGGCCGTTAGCGGGAGCAGAATCCAGTATGGCTGTGTTTAGAGGACGTGTGAACATGTTTTCTCTTCTGACGGTGTAGATGTGAGATTTCCCACAGTCCTCTTCTGTCCAACACGTGCACGCTCACAGTTAAAACACAAACCAGTGCTCGTACTGTTATTATTCATCTACACGAATAGAGTATATTAGATAAATAAAAGGAGTAGAATATATGTATTTGAATATTTTTAAATGCAGTGTATACTTTTTGTCCATAATTTAAAAAAAAATAGTAGAGATTATTTTAACTGTTTTAAATATGATGTTGAGTATATGTTGTAAATATGATCCTACAGTACATTTCCTGTTAAATTTATATATATTATATAAGGCACTCCGTGCCTTTTCACTCGTATGCAGACGATCCTCAAATCTATCTGCCTTTCAAGCGCACAGACACAAAAGGCCTAGAAACCCTATTTGCTTGCTTACACGACATCGAATCCTGGATGTCCTCAAAGTTTTTACATTTAAAGGCTATTGTGTTCGGGCCCTCTGTAGGAAATGCAAACCTGTATTCCTACATCAAAACCACGGTTAAAAGTCTGGGAGTTACTTTGGATTCCTCCCTTAAGCTGGATAAACATGGCCTGACAAGCCAGACCCACATCAAGATGTCGAGTCTGGGAACACACCCTTGGCAGGGCTCAATCCGAGGGCCGGGATTAATGGTTCAAATCCCCTCTGCACGCAATAGGATAGCGCTACAACCAACCAGAGCAACGAAGCAGGTGACGTAGTCAGAGCCACTATGCATGCGTTTTCCCACCAGCGGAGCTAGTTGATAGATTAAACTTTTTCTCCGTCTGCAAAACTCCAAACACATCTTCCTTTATTAAGAATGACTTCAGTGCCGTTCCTTTGTTCTTTTCTCAGAGAAAAGCTTAACTCCAAGTCTTCCAGAGTCGCGGCCAAAGCTGATGTGAAAGGCCGCTGTTCGCCAGCCATACATTTCCAAGTAGCGGCGAATTCACGAGGAACCGTCGCAACTCTGCCGTCATTATGTTAAGCCCGCCCACCGACTCTATACACGACGTGATTGGCCTGACTAGAGCTCGCAAGCCAATGGAGAGTTGCTAGACGTAACTGGCTGCAAAATAAAATGTGCTGCCACTAGGGTGCGTCCCGATTTCTAGGCTAGGATAAACACACAAACAGAAATCAAGCTTTTTACACCTGAAGCTTTTATCTAGAGTAAAGTCTTTCCTATCACCTAAAGAGCTTGAAAGAGTCACACATGCTTGCGTTCGATCCCGCCTGGATTACTGTAATTCTTTATGCAGGAATATCCCAGTTTTCCATTACAAGGCTTCAAATGGCTCAAAATTCCTAACTGGGGTTCGCAAACATGAACATATTACTCCTATTTTAATGTCTCTTAACTGGTTGCCAGTGCGTCATAATCGATTTTAAAATATTGTTGTTTGTTTTCAAATCCTTAAATGGTCTTGCACCCTCTTACCTATCTGAACTTTGACCTTTGAGCGTGCCCGGTAGGTTCCTACAGTCCACAAGCAGTTATAATCTCTCCCAGCCAGATTCCCGATGTAAGTCGAGAGGGGGTCGTGCTTTCGCAGTGGTCGGTCCTAGCTTCCCCTTATCCTCGAGATCCCTGTCCTCGTTACATGAGTTTTAGGTTTAAAGCTACACTGTGTCATTTTTTTTATGATTCTTAGCAAAAAAAAAACACGTTCTTCTTTCAAAATTATATGTGCTCATTAATGTGTAATCACTTCTACCAACTAATCAAGTATTCTTGGAATGGGAGGGGCTAGAAAGTAATATTCAGTTGTAGTCATACAATTTCACCGTTAGATGGGAGAAAATCCCACAGTGTAGCTTTAAGTTAAAGTTTTATCTTTTTGACCGGGCATTTCACTAAATCTCAAAATGTTATGGTTTTATTACATTATGGGCCCTATTTTAACGATCTGAAACGGAAGTGTCAAAGCGTAAAGCGCAAGTAACTTTGTAGGCGGATCCCGGCGCTGTTGCTATTTTCCCGGCGGGATAAATGCCTCTTGCGCCTGGCGCAAATCTAAAAGGGGTTGGTCTGAAGTAGCTTCATATTCATAGGTGTGGTTTGGGCGTAACGTGAAATAAACCAATCAGAGCGTCATCTCACATTCCCTTTAAGAGCAGGCGCGCTTGTTCTAAAGCGGATTCCTATTATAACGGCGGATTTGCCAGGCGCGCGCCAGGAGCGGTTCAGAGCCGAGGAGAGCAACGTTCTCGTCAGGGCCGTAAAACACAGAGAAGTGACATTGGGGATGGAGAAACCCACCCAAATTAACTTCTGTTAAACAGGCGTATGATAATTTGGGTAAATGTGTAAGCTACATGTATGCTTTTATAATAAATTGTCTATCTATCTATCTACCCAGCTAGCAAAAATTGTGCGGGCCGAGAGCGGCCCGATTAAGGCTAAAACACTCGGCCAATCCTCGGCATGAATCTAGGTCCGATTGCTCTGCGAGCACTCGGTTTTAACGCGGTCCGATTAAGGCTTAAACACTCGGCCGAGCGCTCGGTTTTAATGCGGCCCGATTGCGGAACCCCGAGTGAGAGGACGTAACGCTCCCCTCCAATCCCGTTCCTTGTTTTGGCTTATTTAAACTATTGATTTTTCATTCATGTCAGGTTAATACTAAAATAGCTGAGCAGCCGTTATTTATGCAAGATAAACTTAAATAAAACAGCACAATGAAGACAGGTTTCATGTTTAATGCATTTTTTTATTGGACCACACTTCCCTCCCCTCTGATGAATGAAGGACACTACTTAAATTAACAAAGTCAGCTCATCACACACACGTCTGGTTCGCTATCTTTGTGGGGACTCTCCATAGGCATAATGATTTTTATACTGTACAAAATGTATATTCTGGCCCCTTACACTAACCCTACCCCTTAACCAACCCATCACAGGAGACATTCTACATTTTTACATTTTCAAAAAACATTACTTAGTATGATTTAAAAGCTGTTTTCCTCATGGGGACCACTGGCTGGTACCCACAATGTAGGTGATCTCAGGTTTTACTATACTTGTGGGGACATTTGGTCCCCATGTAATATAAACAAGGGCACACACACATTAATAACAGATATTGAAATATCACAGCATTAATGTAAAATCAAGGAGTTCAAAATACTAATTTCCAATATCAAATTTGTAACTTTAAAACATTTAATCCCAGTGCGTTTTTGAGGTCTATGTTGTCTGCCTGTTCGCCCTCTGGCTTCGGCCACCATCCCTATCAGAGGCTGCAGCCACCTGGTGATGAGGAGCTCTATTTCCTTCTCTGTAGTCTTTGGTCAGGGCATTCCGGCGGACTGCATCTGAGAAGAACACAAGATAGAAGAGGGCAGCATGACCATGTGATGTTACTCTGCAACCACCAAAACTTAATTTGGATGCAAGGCTCTCCTCTACACTTACATTTCTTTTTAATTTAAAAAGTTTAGGAGCACAGTCAAACATTTAGGAGCACCTGATGTGACCTGATCTGAAAAATGACAAATTAACCTTCCCATTATAAGGTGATTTATATTTGACGGGTTCGTACAGACTCTGTCATTATGAAATTCCAGGACTTTCAAGGACGTAAAGCACTACTTTTTTGGATTTCACGGACTTCAATCAGCACTTATCAAACAATATCTTATTTTTATTTATTTTATTTTTTTTACTCAAATTACATATGGTATCTGATGTTTCACTTCATAGAGATCAATCCATTGACCAGCGCTGTCAGGCATGGGAAATTAGCCTGGCTGCGCCCTCCTACGCACTTCCGCTCAATTTCATTTTCCTTCAGTACTACGTCTGGGACTGCTGTATATTCTTAGGTTTCCAGAAATCAATTTTTTGTAGGACCAATCAGCGAACAGAGGGAGTGGCTGAGAACGATGATGGTTGACAAATGAAACTTTTGAGGAAAAATAGAATACGGAGATGTTAGTAACCTGTTAGTTATTTAAGGAATATAGCATGAGTGAGAGTGGGGACTGACTTTTAGGAATGATCTGATTAATGTATAAATTAACTCTGATTTTTCCTCTCCTCTGGATTCTTTAATGTCTCCTCCAAACATTGTAGCTCCTCAATAGTTGAAAGTGGCGGGAGCCCAAAATGTGTTGGGTCTGGCGTTAAGTCTGGAACTGCTTGACTGCTGGAGATTTTTTGGAAATGCACCAGGATGAGCAACTGCTGCTCTGATAGAATCGAGCTGAATGAGGATCTCCTTGGCAATTCCTGTAAGACAAGAAAAAGCAGGCATAGCAGATTAGTAGCAAAACATTATATGTAGATATGTCAGAGTAAACCGAGAAAGATCACTTTGTAGAATTCCTACCTGTAGGCACAGCCTCTCGAGAAGACCTGTTCTGTGTGTCATGTACTTATGGGTGTTCTAAAATAAAAAAGCCACAAATATGTTACAAGACATGTAAATTTACATTACAGTAAGATATTGCACGTTGTGCATTGGAAGCACTTATTTTAACAGATGTCTGTTTTGTATAGCTAACTCTGTAAAACAGAAAGCAAACTTATATATATATATATATATATTTTTTTTTTATTCATTTTTACAGAAGTTGTAACGTTAGCATATTCCTTTTGTAAAGCTACAGAACATGTTTGATTCATCAATGTTTTGTAAGTTTAAGCCATGTGTTTATTAAGGTCTGAAATAAAACTGAAATAAATATTCCCAGCACTTTCTGTGATGTAGTATGCTTGCTTATCATAGGAAGTAATAAGAAATTACTCTTTACATTAAGGGAGATTAAGTGAGAACAGGGTGTTTGGGGAATCACTTTTTTTTCATCGCATACAATTGCATAAATATTCCACATATTCAGTCGCATTTTTTAAGAAAACGTGCCGCATAATTAAGGATTTTTGCCCGCAACAAATCACAAAAAAAACTCTGCATTTTTCTGGAAGGACAGGTTAAATGTTACTATAGTGCATACGTTACTTCAGTTTGCACCATAAAACTACAACTATAGGCCAATTCACACCGCACAGACAAACGCCAGCAAACATGTTATGAAAAATAAGCCAACAGCCACCGACAAATTCGAGCACCCACGGAAAAACACGAGATATTGCCCATTCATTTTAACCAATACAAGTAAAAGATTGCAGCTTTCAGACACGACTTTCTTCTCGATATTGTTAAATGTCGAAAGTGCATCTGTTACAGGCCCCGCGCAAAAGGCCATTAAATGCATTTCACGACCACGTCATGTCACAGCGTTCACAAAATGGCGGACGGTCTGCACATATTCAATATCTTCACAACCCAGAACATTAATACACAACATATTTGCAGCATGAACATACATCGGAATTACAGGACTCGTCTGCATATTAAGTTATCATACCTGTAAAAAACAGGAGCAAACGTGTCAGATTAATCATACTGCGAGGGCGCCGGCGCAATACTGCTCCTCTATAAGAGTCCTCAGTTCATTTTCATAATAAGAGTCCCGATCTCACTCAGCAACAGACAATGACCCAGCTTTCAGCATGACTTATACCAAAGTCTCACATCATTCCTCTATTACAATTTACATAAATAAAATAAACATTTTCTTACAGGATCAAAATGTGTATACTTTTTGACAATGTTTGTTGCCAGTCTGTGCGGTGGGCCTTAATCCAGCTAAAATTTTGTTCCACTTTATTTTCTTCCACAGATCAAAGACTGTGCTCGTAAATATTATTCACGTAAATTGCATTCAAGAAAAATGGCGTCTAATGTACTAATTCTTGCTGCAAAGAAGAGCTAACAGCCCAGCTAACGTTAGTCAATGTTAGCTTCGTTCGCGCCATAAAAATCGGAGCCACTTTCATATTAACCTAACTTGCACTACTTAGACATGATAAACAATTATTGTCCTAATTAATAATTCTTAACTGAATTCTGAATTCTTTCTTTTCGTTTCATCTGGAGGGAAGCATGTCAAAGGACCACGAACAAAGTTTAAACGGATCGATAATAATCAACATTTAATCAGCAACAGTTCGAAATGTAGAGTTAATATAAGAAGTTAAGGGAACTCGATTGAACCTATGCTCGGCGTGAAATGTTGATGCTTGAAATTGAACACAAGACTTACCTCAAGTTCACCGTAATGGCGCAGAATCGAGAAGGGATGATTCCAAGTCAGGCGTGGAGTTTTATTTCACCCAAAGTTGTGCACACGTCACTCCAGTGATGAGCTGAGCATGCGTGCTGGCGCTTGCTGCAGTAACTAACCATTGAAATCGGCTTCATACTGGTAAACGGGTCTGAGCCGACCGAGCGCCCAGAGTTTACAGCCGTCGACCGCTGTCAATGGTGGTAAATATTTGAAATAGGCAATAAAATGAAGTGACTTTGCCTAATTGCGGTTGCCACTACTCAGCCAATGCCGCGACTGCGATCACCATGACTGCTGTGCGAGTGATGTCACCTAGCGCGCATGCATGTTTAAAATACATAAAGTAAAGAATGATCTTCATGACAACTAAATATTTTTGCTATGGTTATAAATATTAAAGAATGCTCTGTGTAAAACGACACTATTATTATTATTATTATTACTGCAAAACATATTAATATTTTGTTTTGGACAAGCATCAGATACGGTTAGGAATTTACGTCAATTTTAAAATAATTTTTATGTTAATTATTGCTTCATTAAAACCATCATTGATTTAATCTGAGTCATTTCCAGAAGTGGTCCAGATCATACAGGCAGAGCCGGGTTACCAGTTATGGTGAACATGAATCGGCCCAGTGCTTTACAGCCGTAACAAAAATGCATGTGCCAGAGCGAGCTGCGGGCCACACTCGGCCCGGTTAACACACGCCGATGCCGAGTCTGAGCCGCAGGCGCCGCGGGGCAGCCGAGCTCGGGCCGATTATACATGCTATCTGGGTATATCTATCTATCGTAATAATGTATGATTTGCAAAAATGAAAACTGCTGCTTAGATGAGAGAATCAACGTGTATGCGCGTTGTGCACACGCTACATTGATTATGGCCAAGCATGCGCCCTTAAAATAGCATAATGAACAACGCGCCACTGACTTTAGACTAGTTTTTTTCTGGTCAGTGGCGCAATTGTTTTATAGAACAGCAAAATAGCATGAGGGAAAGTTTGCGCCGGAACACGCAAATATGTTCCTAGACGTATTATATAGCCAACTCTTTGCGCTGAACCGCCCCGGGGAGCGCAAGTGTATTTCTTAGTTAACCGACGTGCGTCTGTGGAGGGAAAAGTCCGCTTTGCGCGGGTGCAAAATAGGAATGATACATGCGTCAGTGTACAAAGTCATTTGCGCCGAGTGCAAGATAGGGCCCTATGTGTTAATGGTTTATTTTGCTCCTTATTTCATGTTTGCTGGACTTTTACCTTTTAAAGCACAGTGGTCAACTTCTGTTGTTTATTTGTGCCATATAAATAAAATGAAATGAAATGAAGCCTCTGTCTTACAGATCATTAACTAAAAAAAGTTGTTTCAGGGTTTAGTTACCCTTTAAACGATCGATCTGCACTCCTGCACTCTGTAGATACACTACATTCATTGACATTATGTCACAAGAAATGCGACATCGCAAACCTGATCTGATAGATGCTTACAACACTTATCGACGAATAACACGAGATAGGCTTTTGATACTACTCTCATTAGTTCAATATCAAAACAACTGTACCGCAGTCCTGAATCACATTCGCAAATTACCTCATATAGCCAACTATATGACTTACTAACCCTGTGTCATAATGTGTTTGTAAAGGTATTCGTGACATTCGTTCATGAAGGTATTCATTCATTCAGTCTCACCCAGTGTTGTTGATGTCGTTGGTGAAGTGTGTGTGTGTGTATTCTCACCCAGTGTTGTTGATGTCGTTGGTGAAGTGTGTGTGTGTGTGTGTATTCTCACCCAGTGTTGTTGATGTCGTTGGTGAAGTGTGTGTGTGTGTGTGTGTGTGTGTGTATTCTCACCCAGTGTTGTTGATGTCGTTGGTGAAGTGTGTGTGTGTGTGTGTGTGTGTGTATTCTCACCCAGTGTTGTTGATGTCGTTGGTGAAGTGTGTGTGTGTGTGTGTATTCTCACCCAGTTTTGTTGATGTCGTTGGTGAAGTGTGTGTGTGTGTGTGTGTGTGTGTGTGTGTGTGTGTGTGTATTCTCACCCAGTTTTGTTGATGTCGTTGGTGAAGTGTGTGTGTGTGTGTGTGTATTCTCACCCAGTTTTGTTGATGTCGTTGGTGAAGTTGGCGACTGCGACAGAGCCCGGCTGAAATCCCTCTTTCAGGAACAGATTAGATGTTTTCTCATCATAGAGCGCAGAGTAGATCTGAGCCCATGACACTGTCACGTTTAAAACACAGATTACACACACAAACAAGCGACGGCACGCCATTGAACCTCCAGAAACACTCTTCTCCTTTTCTTCTGAGGTTTAATGATGACACAGCCACCAACTGGACGGGAGCGCGCGGGCACGTGATTCTTGCTGTCCCAAACTATTCCGCGCTGTCAGTCAATTTCAGTTTCACTTCATCTGCTTTTTGGTTGATAAAAGCTTTTAGGAAGCCAGCAGGAGCTGCGGGGCTAAAATTCATTTTTATAATCTTTAGATGAATTAAAAATTAGTGATATTATGCAGGAAAAGTAGCTGTCATCTTTCTTTCTTTCCTTTAATAGAAGGAACGATAACACTTTACGGGGTGACACGTCTAGAAGAGTCATCATTGGCTCTGTTAACTGTTTAACATCACCAGACCTCGGTGTGCTCATGGAGGACCACTGACATGACCTTGAGGATTTAACAATCGGATGACAGGCGATCAGAGATTTGCATGATATTCCTGCACTTACTTTCATATGGCCTATATGTTCTACAATAAACTGCATAATAATTTCCACATTAGACGCTGTATAAAACAATAGTAAGTTAATAATAAAATGAAAACCGACTTCAATAAATGAGCCTACATTTCTTATTTCTAGAATGCAAATAAAATCATTTAAAACCAGCAAATCACAATGGATTAGCCTATGTAGTTAATAAATATTTATGCATTACAAATCATTTGAATAATAAGTACCCTTTTCCAGCAGATTAAGATTTGTGTTACTCTCCACTAATTACAGTAAATAATTATTCAAATGATTTGTAATGCATAAATAATAATTACCCTTTACCAGCAGACTAAGGTTTGTGTTACTCTTTAAGTTGTAAAGTTATATTAAACTACTCGAGAGAAAAAAATGTGTGTATTACATGATACGTATGTTATGATGAAAACTGTATTGCATTTTTGTTCCTGAAATTCACCCTTCTCCTGGAATCAGGATAATTCTGTTTTTCCCAAGCTACACAGTTGGTGAGGAGGGAGAGTTTGTAGAGTCCCGTGAGGCAGAACGACCCAGGTGTG
Source organism: Tiaroga cobitis (assembly GCA_030578255.1). NCBI lineage: Eukaryota > Metazoa > Chordata > Actinopteri > Cypriniformes > Leuciscidae > Tiaroga > Tiaroga cobitis. The sequence goes on along the minus strand of CM060599.1, from coordinate 70,458 downwards.
TGTGTGAGAGAGAGAGTGTGTGTGTGTGTGAGTGAGTGTGTGTATGTGTGTGTGTGTGTGTGTGCTCATGTTTATATTACATTGTGAGGACCAAATGTCCCCACAAGAATAGTAAAACGTGAAATCACCTACATTGTGAGGACTAGCCAATGGTCCCCGCTAGGGAAATTTATTAATGAACATACCAAATTATGTTTTTTAGAACATGTAAAAGAGCAGAACATTTTCTGTGATTGGTAGGTTTATTGGTAGGGTTAGTGTGTGTGTGTGTGTGTGTGATGGGTAGGTTTAGGGGTAGGGTTAGTGTGTGTGTGTGTGTGTGATGGGCAGGTTTAGGGGTAGGGTTAGTGTGTGTGTGTGTGTGTGATGGGCAGGTTTAGGGGTAGGGTTAGTGTGTGTGTGTGTGTGTGATGGGCAGGTTTAGGGGTAGGGTTAGTGTGTGTGTGTGTGTGTGATGGGCAGGTTTAGGGGTAGGGTTAGTGTGTGTGTGTGTGTGTGTGTAATTGGCAGGTTTAGGGGTAGGGTTAGTGTGTGTGTGTGTGATGGGTAGGTTTAGGGGTAGGGTTAGTGTGTGTGTGTGTGTGTGATGGGTAGGTTAAGGGGTAGGGTTAGTGTGTGTGTGTGTGTGTGATGGGTAGGTTAAGGGGTAGGGTTAGTGTGTGTGTGTGTGTGTGTGATGGGTAGGTTTAGGGGTAGGGTTAGTGTAAGGGGACAGAATATACAGTTTGTACAGTATAAAAAGCATTACGTCTATGGAGAGTCCCCACAAAGATAGTGGACCAGACGTGTGTGTGCATGTGTGTGAGAGTGTGGCTGTGTGTGAGTGTAAGTGTGTTTGTGTGTGTGTGTGTGTGTGTGTGTGAGAGTGAGTGTAAGTGTGTGTGAGAGTGTATGTGTGAGTGAGTGAGTGAGAGTGTGATTAAGTGTATGCGAGAGAGAGAGAGAGAGAGAGAGAGAGAGAGAGGAAGGCTGGACAGGACCAGCGGAGACTGAGGCATTGAGAACTTCTGGCTCTGGCTCAGGATCAGGATCAGGCTCTGACCGGCACATTCCTCCTCTCCCTCATTCATTCTGACAAACTGAAGGCTTAAAGGAGATGAGGAGAAAGGGCAGGTGAACTGGGTAACTATGGTGACCAATGACTGGTGGGAAACATAGGAACAAAGGAAACAAGTATAAAAAAAAAAAAACAGGAAACAAGGAAAATCCAACTGAAAGTCCAAGAACACAAGCAAACCTGCAGTCACACGATCCTTCGGAGATCAACAGGAGTAGGACTGTAAAAAAGCACTACTGAGTTTTTTAGTGTTTTATTCTTCATTGTTAGTAAATAACTTTGGCTGATGATTTGTGATTTGCTAAACCAATGTGTGTGAACTAGTGTGTACCCTGATTTATCACAGACACAGAAGAGCCAGCTTTACTCCTTCCCCGACTGGGTTCCACTGGGACGAAGGCACAACAGCTCTGTGTAATTACATGAAATTAGATCCAACTTTATTGTCATTGTGCAGAGTACAGTAGAGCCAATGAAATACAGAAGCATCTAACCGGAAGTGCAAAGACCTATAAATATATTCAAATATAAAACATTACTGTTGTAAGTTGCAATTTGATTCATCCGTGCATGTAAACAGTGATTACGGCTCGTGGACCCCTCCTGGCGGACGCTAGACCAGACACCCTCGGGTCAGCGGACGCTAGACCAGACACCCTCGGGTCACCGGACTAGTCCAGTCCAGACACCCTCGGGTCACCGGACTAGTCCAGTCCAGACACCCTCGGGTCACCGGACGCTAGACCAGACACCCTCGGGTCACCGGACGCTAGACCAGACAACCTCGGGTCACCGGACGCTAGTCAAGACACCCTCGGGTCACCGGACGCTAGACCAGACACCCTCGGGTCACCGGACGCTAGTCCAGACACCCTCGGGTCACCGGACGCTAGTCCAGACACCCTCGGGTCACCGGACGCTAGTCCAGACACCCTCGGGTCACCGGCCGCTAGTCCAGACACCCTTGGATTCACCGGACGGTAGTCAAGACACCCTCGGATTCAACGGACGGTAGTCCAGACACCCTCGGGTCACCAGCCGCTAGTCCAGACACCCTCGGATTCACCGGACGGTAGTCCAGACACCCTCGGGTCACTGGACGCTAGTCCAGACACCCTCGGGTCACCGGACGCTAGTCCAGACACCCTCGGATTCACCGGACGCTAGTCCAGACACCCTCGGGTCACCGGACGCTAGTCCAGACACCCTCGGGTCACCGGCCGCTAGTCCAGACACCCTTGGATTCACCGGACGGTAGTCAAGACACCCTCGGATTCACCGGACGGTAGTCAAGACACCCTCGGATTCAACGGACGGTAGTCCAGACACCCTCGGGTCACCGGACGCTAGTCCAGACACCCTCGGATTCACCGGACGGTAGTCAAGACACCCTCGGATTCACCGGACGGTAGTCAAGACACCCGCGGGTCACCGGACGGTAGTCCAGACACCCTCGGGTCACCGGACGGTAGTCCAGACACCCTCGGATTCACCGGACGGTAGTCAAGACACCCTCGGATTCACCGGACGGTAGTCAAGACACCCTCGGATTCACCGGACGCTAGTCCAGACACCCTCGGGTCACCAGAGCTGTAACCACCCTACCACGCTGTTGTCCACAGCCCTACGAACACCTTATGTTCCAAAGAAAAAATTAATTACACATTTTTTTATACCACAGTATGCATATGCGCACACGTGATTGTGCATATTTACATGTATAAATGAACTTTGCTTCAAATACGAATAATTTGAACATGCTTCAAATACGCCCATATGGTGAATCTTTAATCTGAGTTTCTGTTGTATGTTGATTGCATGCTCTTTGCACATGTGCCTGTGACATCATCATCACATACACCCCAATATGAGTTAAAGCAAAACACTTAGATGAGACTTCCCCTGAGTTGAAGAGAGAGATAAAGTGAAAAAAAAAATGGTAATGATGCCAAACAACTTATTTTAAAACGTTTAGATCCACAGGGTTTGTGGAAGCTTCTGGAAATACTGGTATTGTTGGTCCTCTCCCTACAGGAACCTTGTGTGTGAAGACCTACGTCTGGGGGGCTTCATTGTCTGACAATTCTCTTAGAGCACACATGTGTCCTCCAAAACACACTGAATGAGGGACGCAGAACATAGGCTGCCTCCCAAAGATCCTTCAAATGAAGACGGCCTTCGACGGCACTCACAGAACACAGCCTGCGATTGAGAAGGACTCAATATTGCTGAATTGTTGCATTATAAAAATCCATTTGGTTAGTTTTGCACTGGCAAGGCAAGTTTATTTTTGTAATACACTTCATATACAATAGTAAATGAAAGTGCTTGAGCTCAAAGATAGTCTGAAGACATGATGTGGGACTCAAGATTGGATGAAAAATGGTCAAGATTGGACACGTTTTCACGAAGAAAAACCAGCTACAATTTGGCTAAACTTCAAGTTCTCCGAGAACGTTGCAATATGGCTAACAGTGAAAGTGCACTGAATTTGGCTTGGCTTAATTGGAAGACGGGAAAGACGGCAAAACTGGAGACGTTGAGGGGCAAATCCTAAATGTGTTGACGATTAGAGACCATGCCATGGCCTCTATGCCATTTCACAACCTTTGACCCTGTGGTTATTTGGGCAGCAATAGATTCCCATGGCAGAAGAAAAGTGACTAACAAACACTTTTTGGGGCATTACACATCTTTGGGACTTGATGCATATAACAATGATTTTTTCTTACTTCATTGTCTTTCAAACAGATATTTACACACAGAGACAAAACATGTGCAAATAAAAACAATAAAAAAGATGTTAAAAGATAAGAGAGAACTTTGTAAACAAAGAAAGACAAACAAAATGTTACACAGCAGATGCAAAGGAAGAGAACTCTGCATGAGCCGGTCTATGAGGAGAGCGGGGCTGGATGAAGAAGACGATTCACTCCCTCAGAGAGGAAATGTTCTGGTGGGGCAGAGCCCATTCGGTGGACCACCGCTGAAACACACAAAGACATATTAAAACAAACAAAAAAGAAAGACAGCAGATGTGCAAACTCTAACAAATTGCTATGTGATTCAACATCCAGTGAACAAAATTATAAATGCAACACTTGTTTTTGCCCCCATTTCTCATGAGCTAAACTCAAAGATCTAAGACTGTTTCTATATACACAAAAGGCTTATTTCTCTCAAATATTGTTCACAAATCTGTCTAAATCTGTGTTAGTGAGCACTTCTCCTTTGCCAAGATCATCCATCACCTCACAGGTGTGGCATATCAAGATGCGGATTAGACAGTAGGATTATTGCACAGGTGTGCCTTAGGCTGTCCACAATAAAAGGCCACTCTAAAATGTGCAGTTTTATCACACAGATGCCACAGATGTCGCAAGTTTTGAGGGAGCGTGCAATTGGCATGCTGAAATATGCCTTTTGTGTACATAGAAACAGTCTTAGATCTTTGAGTTCAGCTCATGAAAAATGGGGGCAAAAACAAAAGCGTTGCGTTTATAATTTTGTTCAGTGTAGATTGTGCTTTTGTCATGTTATACTGTAGTTTATATGAACATAGTTTAGACATCATTAAGTCTCAGGAGTCTCCAACCTTCCTGCAGAGTTTAGCTCTAGCTCTCATTAAACACACCTGTAGCAGCTAATCAAGGTAGTGGTCTGACTGACAGCAAATATGCCAAGGAGCAATGATGTCTCAGACCACTGCCTTCAAACAAATCAAGTGCAAAATAAAAATTTGCATATTAGGGGGCTTTCACACTGGCAGTTTAGTTCGGAACGGGGCACGGTTCGCATGAATAATCGCTAATGTGAACGCTGTCATGGGACCCGGGTGCGCACTGGGGTACCGAACCCGAGACTACCTGGAAGAGGTGGTCTGAGTTCGGTTGCTCCCGAACCGTGCTGCGGTTCGCGTGAATGTGAAAGCAGCACGGACTCGGGTGCGCACTTGTTCAGGAAGTAAAGTGACCTGCGCATGCGTTTTAGCTTATTGTGATGTATTCAGTTTAATAAAACACTTGTAAGGGATGATAGTGTTGATGATTTACCTTGGATACGAGCGAGAGTGAGCCTGCAGTGTATTCGTGCATTGCGCGTGAAATCAGGGCACCAAATTTGGAAATCCTCTGTCTCCTCAAAAGAGTCCGTTTGCAAGCAGCAGAAGTCCACCTTATGTGACACACGCACAGTAAACCTGTAGTGTTCACTCAACTGCGCATAATAGCAGCGAATTAATAAAAAACACAATATTGACCCACGTTCTGTTTTCTATCATGCGCCGTGCACGTTTGCGATGACGTCATATGCACGCAAACGCACCAGGGTTCGATAGAATCAAGTTGAGTGTGAAACCAGACCAACGCTGCGGGGGGGGGGGGGCGCCGGGAACAAACGCGCTCGGGCTCGGACCGCAGCAAACCAGCCCAGTGTAAAAGCCCCCTTAAACTACATGATACAAATGTTTAGCTATATCTGCATGGGCCCAGAACTTTAGGATGTTGCTGGAGATGTGTGGTCTAGCAGAATTTACATCATTATGAGCCTAAAATGTGTTATTTGCCTGTTTTTCAAATAACACAAATAACACATTTTAGGCTCATAATGATGTAACTTTTGCTATTGGATTGCATGTCAATGACCTTTCCATTTGATTCCTTGTGTCAGAATTTTATGAAAAGTGTTATGAAAAAGAGTTATGAAAAACGAAGCCCTTGGGTCATTAGTTGACCTCGGCAACATCAGAAATTCTAAACTAGACACCATTAGGGTCCCAAAAAACAGGTTACAAAAAACTGCCAAGAGGGTAGAAAGGAGCCTATTACTCCCGCTAGACTACAATGTTTACACTTGGGACTCATGAATGGCATAATAGTACTCAATGAACAATAAACTAGGTTAAGAGAATGTATTTTAACATAAAAATCTTACATAACCTTTAATTTTCTATGATGTCAATCCCAGACCCTCATTATTTTATTGATCTGCAGAGGATGACTTCTAAGTTTATTTGTGAAGACAGAAAACCTGGTATGATGTTGTAAAGTCTAAAACTTCCCAACTGGACTGTGCCTCCTGTAGTCACTGACGCTGGTTGCTTGCTCGTAAAGAACGTGCCGTCCTGGACCAGGTAACCGGTGAGGAGAGTACTGTCATTTGTTGCTGTTGCCTGCCTATTGTTTATAATCACCTTCCTCACGAAACATTAGTCAACAAATCCTCACATCACTGATGGTGTGTTATTTCACAACATTGAGTGATTTACACACTATTTGATCTCATTTTGTATGTGTTTTTTCCCCCCATTTTTTCACCATGTACAAGGAACTCTAGATTTAGGTGAATACTTGAACTCACCCAACTCTCTTTGCGCTGGAAAGTGTTTTCCTGGGTCCCTCTGCAGTCGAATCTCCTTCACGGAGAAAATGGAGGTAGCTGTGGGGGACAGAATTTAAAAACTGTTTATAGCAATTATAACATTTCAACAGTGAATGCATGACATAAATGTGTAGAAATAGTTGTGCTCAAGATTGTTTCTTACAAGCAGAAACTGCCATCTTGACTTATGATGTTCCCAAATGTTTTGATGAATGAGATGTATACGTGTAGCATCACATCTTACTAACATACATTTGTGAAACTACTAAATATGAACTTAAAAATAAGCTTATACTACTTTAATATTACTAGTATGAAATTCTTACTGTCATCCAGGTCCTGTACTTTGTCTCCCAATTCTCTGAAATAAACGTGCCGAAGAGCCACTTCTGCAGAAATACGCCGCCTTGCTTCAAACTACAAAAACACATTCATCTGGAGTGAACATGTTTCTTTTGCAGAGCCAAAGCACCACCAAAACAATGTTCTTCTACAAAATGGATGTTGTTTTGTTTAACCGCAAGAGGGCCAAAAGTTACATAGTGTACCTTTAAGAATTAAATAAGGACAGGTGTATCAATAAAAGTCCAAAAGTGTCTTTCATAATAATGAACATACTAATCTGGTAAAGCAAAATATACATTATTAAAGTAGACATCGATCAAAAACCTTTTATCCTCTGAGGCTTTCTTTGCCAGGGCAAAAGCAAATTCGTACTTTACCTGTAAAAACTGGCATAGCAGATCATGACCGTCATTGGTGATCCTGTAGAACAAATTACACAAATCATATTATAGCTATAGCTTCCAGTCCCAATGTTAAAGACATTTTGGTGGTATTATGTTGTGGGCTCTGGCGTAATCTGGAGTCCTTGCTCCTGTTCTTGTCCTCGGCCTTTTCCTCTGCTGTTGAATTTGGACTAGTTTGTCTCTCTTGTCAAACATTACCAATTAGAGACCCTGTTCAGGTGTGGGTACTAGAAACCTTTCCCAATATACACCTCATATATAGATCCACACATACAGTATATAATATCAGGAATCAGCCACATAGACAGGCTTTCACACACCTGGGTGCATGAGTGATCAGAGGTTCCCCGTCATAATGGGGGAAGTTGAAGGAAAGGAAGTTTTCATTGGTATTGACTCCTGGCCAAGAGTCCTCAGTAGGAGAACCTGGAGATGACATGAGATTATAATCAAAACACACTCCAACTACACTTACTTGAATTCATGCATGGGGTCGTGATGGTTGAGCATTGATGCAGGTTACAGGTTAGTAAATAAGGCATTTACACATCTTGTCTAGTGTTTGTAGTTTCTAAAATGGCAAGAAAGAACAAAATCTCTATTGAAAAACCCCAGCCTGGTGTTGTCTTGAGAAATGAGGGCTATATAAGCTAAAAACTAAAAACGCACTGAGTGCACCTTTAACATGCATAACACCACACCTCTTACCCAAGATACGAAATATAAGATGAAGTTCATCCTCCACTGTCGACCCAGGGAAGAGGGGGCGTCCGGTGATCATTTCATAGAATATACAACCTACACCCCTATGTTAATGAAACAAAGCAGACACACAGAAAGAATAAAACGTCTTTTTGAGAAATGCATGAAAGTAAAAGTCTCGATATGCTGTGTGCTGGTGAACTAAAGCCAGCAGAACACGCTGTAGCAAGGAGACCCTCGGTCTCAGAGTAACAGTAACAGAGTAACAGTCTTCAGAGTAACATCCAGCCTGACACCACTGACCAAAGCTCCTCTAGTTGGCTGAATTTAAACGATACCCATGAAACACTCATGCACACAATTTAGGGTTTTCTTTTAGGTCAGCGTATTGACAACCAAGTAACCGTCACGCAGAGTTCAGCTCCAACTCCAATCAAACACACCTGAACCTGAATAAAGTATGAATAAAGAAACAGGACAAGTGTAATGAACTAATTATCTACCAAGGAGATTAACTAGAGAACAAATGACATCGAACATAGGCAAACAGAAACTGAGCAAAGCACTGAAGGACTGAACCACAACACTGACACTAAACAAAACAGAAGCATAAGCCTGACATAGATATTATATTCAGTTTATTAGAAATATCTATTTCAGACATGAAACTCTAGATAGGTTCTTTAAATGCAATTACATCATTACCGCATGGTGCAAGCTGATTGTCTCTGCCGATCCTGCAGCCAATGTGATCGCTTGCTGAATATTTAAATAGTGTGGTTCAGTGTTTGCTTTAGAGTTCCTCTAAACCCCTCCACCTCCCCAGCTCCACCTGCCTAGATCCGCTTCGGGATGTACAGTTCTAATCGAAATTATTCAACCCCCATAGCAAATCAGGTTTATTAGCAAAATATACAGACTTTCAGCTGTTTGGAATGAACAAATCAAACGTGAGTAATTGAAATAGCTCAACACAACAAATGTTTCAAGAACAACTTTAAAAGATTTTCAGCTAAAAATGCAACTTTTAGAGCTTGAGCTAGAACACATGAAATATCTGAACTGGCCAAGTTTGTTGAGGGTCACGTTTGACAGCATGTTAGAAATATGGCTCAAAAGAATGGTCCAAAAAGTGAAGAGAAGACACCATCGCCCTTCACAAACAAGGAACAGGACACAGAAAGATGGCAAAGGCGCTAAAAGTTCCTCGAAACACCGTTGGAAGCATAGTTCACAAGTTCAAAGTTAAAGGAACAGCGATTTCACTCCCTGGACGGGCAGAAAAAGGCAGATATCAACGGCTGAAACCAGATTTGGTTCAAGGCAGGATCAGTAAACCCTGGAGTGCAGAAGACCTGCAGAAGAGCTGGTACTTGGTAATATTCTAAGGAAACATGGAATTAGTTTCCATTGTTATGCTGATGTAGAGCTGATGCTCTGTTATGCTTATGCTGAAATATATATTTCATCACGGCCAGATGAATACGCTAAATTATCCAAATTGACAGAGTGTGTTAAAGATATAAAAGATTGGATGACGCGTAATTTTCTTTTATTAAATCCAGACAAGACAGAGGTAATACTTATCGGTTCTAAAAACCGTCCACAAAACCTTTCACAGCACGACTTTAACATATTAGGATGCCCTGTTACTTTATCCGCTACAGTAAAAGACCTGGGTGTTACATTAGACTGCAACCTGTCTTTTGAAAAGCATATTTCATATGTTACAAAAACAGCCTTTTTCCACCTTAGAAACATTGCTAAGCTACGTAATATGCTATCAGTCTCTGATGCAGAAAAGTTAGTTCATGCGTTCATGACCTCGAGACTAGATTACTGTAATGCTTTATTAGCTGGTTGTCCTGCATCTTCAATAAACAAGCTACAGTTAGTCCAAAATGCAGCCGCTAGAGTTCTTACTAGGCCAAGAAAATATGATCATATAACACCAATTTTATCATCATTTCATTGGTTACCTATAAAGTTCCGTATTAATTACAAGGTATTGCTTTTGACCTATAAAGCTCTGAATGGTTTAGCTCCAGTCTATTTAACGGATCTTCTATCGCCCTATAATCCATCGCGCTCTTTAAGATCACTAAATTCGAGGCTTCTGGTCATTCCTAGGATATCCAGATCCACCAAAGGAGGGAGAGCATTTTCACATTTAGCTCCGAAGCTCTGGAATAGCCTTCCTGATATTGTTCGTTGCTCAGACTCGTTCTCCCAGTTTAAAACTAGACTAAAGACGCATCTATTTAGCCAGGCATTCATATAAATTTTTAATCTTACAGTTACTGTAAATTCGGCCTCTACTTCATAAACGCCAGAGGAGAACTGGCCCCCACTGAGCCTGGGTTCTCCCAAGGTTTATTTTTCTCCATTGGGTCATCTGATGGAGTTTTAGGACACCATCGGGTCACTTGATGGAGTTTTTCGGTTCCTTGCCACTGTTGCCTTTGGCTTGCTCAGTTGGGGATATTCAAATTAAATGACCCATCATACCACTGATCAGCTCTACCAATCTTGGATGTCTTTTTCCAGTAATAAACAAACACTGTTAAGTTGTTTTGATTGATACTGTGAAGCAGCTTTGATACAATCTGTATTGTGAAAAGCGCTATATAAATATATTTGACTTGACTTGACTTGACTGGTGGCCACAGGCACTGATGTTTAGCTGCACAGTAAAGCTCGAACTAAACGCATCAGAACTCCAGGACTACACCATTACTGACCCAAACGCACAAAATCATATAAATAAGCCACAAAGGTTTGGGATTCTGTTCTGTGGAGCGATGGAACAGAACAACTGGAGCTTCTCGTCCCCCTGGATCAGCGGTGTGTCTGAGGAAGAGGAATGAAGCATAAGCTGATGAGAGTTCAGCATGTGGAGCTCGTGATGCTCTGCGGCTGATCTATATCCCCCTGCTCTGCAAACCTGCACCGTGAGGGAGGAGAGATGATCACTGAAGGATCAGGAGATCCTAGGAGAAACCGTCATGCCGTCAGTGAGGAGGCTGGAGCTTGGACCTTCAACAGGACAACGGTCCCCAGCAACCCTCAGACTCCACCCAGGCTCGGTGTCAGGAGAAGTCCTGGGAGATACAGGGGCACAAGACTCCAGCCCCATAGAAAATCTCTCTGGTGGGATTTGAAGAAGTTGGTTTCAGAATATTGCAAGAATATTGCTGAACTGAAGGCCATTGCTCATGAGGAACGGGCTCAGATTAAAAGTTGCATTTTCCGGTGAATTAGGGGAAACCACTCGCAACATTTATTGTGTTAAACTATTTCAACTACTTTTGGTTGATTCGTTCATTGCAAACAGCTGGAAGTCTGTGCATTTTGCCAATAAACCTAATTTGCAATGGTTGGGGGGAGGAGGGGGGGGGGGGGGGGATAATTTCGATTACAACTTTATGTATGTCTATTCATGCAGCATCAGCAGCATATCTTACATGTTCACAGCAGCGAGTGTGTGTGTGCGTGTGTGTGTGTGTGTGTGACCTCACCAGATGTCGATGGAGGTGAAGTACTCAGTGGATCCCATCAGCACATCCGGAGGTCTGTACCAGAGAGTGACGACTTCATTAGAGAAAGTCTTTGAGGGAACGGACTTCTCACGAGCGAGACCTTCACAGACACAGACAGACGTGATGTAAATCTGTAAACGTGACGAGTCTTCATCATTTCACACTACACATCAGTTGGTGTCTCTGTCCATGAGCATGTTTGGGTCTGAGAGTGGTGGATCGTACCGAAGTCGGCCAGCTTGAGCTCGCCCCTGTCGCTGATGAGGAGGTTCTGCGGTTTGAGGTCTCTGTGCAACACTTTCTGCCGATGACAGTAAGCCAGACCTCGCAGGAGCTGGAACAGGAAGATCTGCAGGGGAACATCAATACAATGAAGTCATTCCAGTATCTGTTCCTGTACTGTTGTAAACCATGTTTCCAAAATGTTTTCATAGCAATAAATGTGGCTACGCACAGGCTAATGTTCCTCCCAGTCAGCACTGTGCTAAAGCTCTCTTTTTCTTCCTTTCTTACTATATTCTCTCGCTCTGGCTTTGCTTTTGTTCATCCTTTCTCTACATGGTGATCACTCGATCTCTCTCAGCCCTACATCTTCCTGATCTGGCCTCCTCTGTGCCCTGCCGGTCAGGGTTCGGCCCGGGGCTCGGACAAACTTTAGTTCCTTACATATTAAAGCAGCATTTCATATAGTCAGGAAGGAAGTTATAGGGATAGTTCACTTAAAGAGACTGACATTTCAGATGATTGTCACAATAAATCTCTGTCTTAATCTATTCAGGCCACATGAAGTGGTGTGTGCTATGACATGAAGTTGTTTTCAGTCATTTTCCCTGATGCATAGTATTATTTGTGAGTGAAACTAAGATTACAGCTGTTAGAGGATATGTCTAACCTTTACATTATAAACGCTCATGATGCTCCCACAGTCCTCCAGATACTGCTTGAGGTCCTTCTCCTGAAACACAAGGCACAAGTGTATCAGAAGCACAGTAGATGGACAGAGTATAAATGCGAGGATGAATAACATCTCACACACCAAGTACTCGAAGACGAGTGTAAGGCACTTCTCTGTGTGGATGATGTCGTGGAGCGTGACGATGTTGGCGTGTTTCAAGTTCTTCAGGAGAGACACTGGCAGAGAGAGGAACATCATCATATCAGCATGAGTGAACCTCACAGAAGTGTATACACTCATACAGTCCGGCACTGTTACTGCAGTGTTACACTCATACGGTCCGGCACTGTTACTGCAGTGTTACACTCATACGGTCCAGCACTGTTACTGCAGTGTTACACTCATACAGTCCGGCACTGTTACTGCAGTGTTACACTCATACGGTCCAGCACTGTTACTGCAGTGTTACACTCATACAGTCCAGCACTGTTACTGCAGTGTTACACTCATACAGTCCAGCACTGTTACTGCAGTGTTACACTCATACAGTCCAGCACTGTTACTGCAGTGTTACACTCATACGGTCCAGCACTGTTACTGCAGTGTTACACTCATACGGTCCGGCACTGTTACTGCAGTGTTACACTCATACGGTCCGGCACTGTTACTGCAGTGTTACACTCATACAGTCCAGCACTGTTACTGCAGTGTTACACTCATACAGTCCAGCACTGTTACTGCAGTGTTACACTCATACGGTCCAGCACTGTTACTGCAGTGTTACACTCATACGGTCCGGCACTGTTACTGCAGTGTTACACTCATACGGTCCGGCACTATTACTGCAGTGTTACACTCATACAGTCCAGCACTGTTACTGCAGTGTTACACTCATACAGTCCAGCACTGTTACTGCAGTGTTACACTTATACGGTCCGGCACTGTTACTGCAGTGTTACACTCATACGGTCCAGCACTGTTACTGCAGTGTTACACTCATACGGTCCGGCACTATTACTGCAGTGTTACACTCATACGGTCCGGCACTGTTACTGCAGTGTTACACTCATACGGTCCGGCACTGTTACTGCAGTGTTACACTCATACGGTCCGGCACTGTTACTGCAGTGTTACACTCATACGGTCCGGCACTGTTACTGCAGTGTTACACTCATACGGTCCGGCACTGTTACTGCAGTGTTACACTCATACGGTCCAGCACTGTTACTGCAGTGTTACACTCATACGGTCCGGCACTGTTACTGCAGTGTTACACTCATACGGTCCGGCACTGTTACTGCAGTGTTACACTCATACGGTCCGGCACTGTTATTGCAGTGTTACACTCATACGGTCCAGCACTGTTACTGCAGTGTTACACTCATACAGTCCGGCACTGTTACTGCAGTGTTACACTCATACGGTCCGGCACTGTTACTGCAGTGTTACACTCATACAGTCCGGCACTGTTACTGCAGTGTTACACTCATACAGTCCAGCACTGTTACTGCAGTGTTACACTCATACAGTCTGGCACTGTTACTGCAGTGTTACACTCATACGGTCCAGCACTGTTACTGCAGTGTTACACTCATACAGTCCAGCACTGTTACTGCAGTGTTACACTCATACGGTCCGGCACTGTTACTGCAGTGTTACACTCATACGGTCCGGCACTGTTACTGCAGTGTTACACTCATACAGTCCGGCACTGTTACTGCAGTGTTACACTCATACGGTCCAGCACTGTTACTGCAGTGTTACACTCATACAGTCCGGCACTGTTACTGCAGTGTTACACTCATACGGTCCGGCACTGTTACTGCAGTGTTACACTCATACGGTCCAGCACAGTTACTGCAGTGTTACACTCATACAGTCCGGCACTGTTACTGCAGTGTTACACTCATACGGTCCAGCACTGTTACTGCAGTGTTACACTCATACAGTCCAGCACTGTTACTGCAGTGTTACACTCATACGGTCCGGCACTGTTACTGCAGTGTTACACTCATACGGTCCGGCACTGTTACTGCAGTGTTACACTCATACAGTCCAGCACTGTTACTGCAGTGTTACACTCATACGGTCCGGCACTGTTACTGCAGTGTTACACTCATACGGTCCGGCACTGTTACTGCAGTGTTACACTCATACGGTCCGGCACTGTTACTGCAGTGTTACACTCATACAGTCCGGCACTGTTACTGCAGTGTTACACTCATACGGTCCGGCACTGTTACTGCAGTGTTACACTCATACAGTCCGGCACTGTTACTGCAGTGTTACACTCATACGGTCCGGCACTGTTACTGCAGTGTTACACTCATACAGTCCAGCACTGTTACTGCAGTGTTACACTCATGCGGTCCGGCACTGTTACTGCAGTGTTACACTCATACGGTCCAGCACTGTTACTGCAGTGTTACACTCATACGGTCCGGCACTGTTACTGCAGTGTTACACTCATACGGTCCGGCACTATTACTGCAGTGTTACACTCATACGGTCCGGCACTATTACTGCAGTGTTACACTCATACGGTCCGGCACTGCTACTGCAGTGTTACACTCATACAGTCCGGCACTGTTACTGCAGTGTTACACTCATACGGTCCGGCACTGTTACTGCAGTGTTACACTCATACAGTCCGACACTGTTACTGCAGTGTTACACTCATACAG
Organism: Tiaroga cobitis; assembly: GCA_030578255.1. Lineage (NCBI taxonomy): Eukaryota > Metazoa > Chordata > Actinopteri > Cypriniformes > Leuciscidae > Tiaroga > Tiaroga cobitis. Next base: position 55,453 of record CM060599.1, on the reverse strand, counting down.
TCCGGCACTGTTACTGCAGTGTTACACTCATACAGTCCGGCACTGTTACTGCAGTGTTACACTCATACGGTCCGGCACTGTTACTGCAGTGTTACACTCATACAGTCCGGCACTGTTACTGCAGTGTTACACTCATACGGTCCGGCACTGTTACTGCAGTGTTACACTGATACAGTCCAGCACTGTTACTGCAGTGTTACACTCATACGGTCCAGCACTGTTACTGCAGTGTTACACTCATACGGTCCGGCACTGTTACTGCAGTGTTACACTCATACAGTCCGGCACTGTTACTGCAGTGTTACACTCATACGGTCCGGCACTGTTACTGCAGTGTTACACTCATATGGTCCAGCACTGTTACTGCAGTGTTACACTCATACAGTCCGGCACTGTTACTGCAGTGTTACACTCATACGGTCCGGCACTGTTACTGCAGTGTTACACTCATACGGTCCGGCACTGTTACTGCAGTGTTACACTCATACGGTCCAGCACTGTTACTGCAGTGTTACACTCATACGGTCCAGCACTGTTACTGCAGTGTTACACTCATACAGTCCGGCACTGTTACTGCAGTGTTACACTCATACGGTCCAGCACTGTTACTGCAGTGTTACACTCATACAGTCCGGCACTGTTACTGCAGTGTTACACTCATACGGTCCAGCACTGTTACTGCAGTGTTACACTCATACGGTCCGGCACTGTTACTGCAGTGTTACACTCATACAGTCCAGCACTGTTACTGCAGTGTTACACTCATACGGTCCGGCACTGTTACTGCAGTGTTACACTCATACGGTCCGGCACTGTTACTGCAGTGTTACACTCATACAGTCCGGCACTGTTACTGCAGTGTTACACTCATACAGTCCGGCACTGTTACTGCAGTGTTACACTCATACAGTCCGGCACTGTTACTGCAGTGTTACACTCATACGGTCCGGCACTGTTACTGCAGTGTTACACTCATACAGTCCGGCACTGTTACTGCAGTGTTACACTCATACAGTCCAGCACTGTTACTGCAGTGTTACACTCATACGGTCCGGCACTGTTACTGCAGTGTTACACTCATACAGTCCGGCACTGTTACTGCAGTGTTACACTCATACGGTCCAGCACTGTTACTGCAGTGTTACACTCATACGGTCCGGCACTGTTACTGCAGTGTTACACTCATACGGTCCGGCACTGTTACTGCAGTGTTACACTCATACGGTCCAGCACTGTTACTGCAGTGTTACACTCATACAGTCCGGCACTGTTACTGCAGTGTTACACTCATACGGTCCAGCACTGTTACTGCAGTGTTACACTCATACGGTCCGGCACTGTTACTGCAGTGTTACACTCATACAGTCCAGCACTGTTACTGCAGTGTTACACTCATACGGTCCGGCACTGTTACTGCAGTGTTACACTCATACAGTCCAGCACTGTTACTGCAGTGTTACACTCATACGGTCCGGCACTGTTACTGCAGTGTTACACTCATACAGTCCAGCACTGTTACTGCAGTGTTACACTCATACAGTCCAGCACTGTTACTGCAGTGTTACACTCATACGGTCCGGCACTGTTACTGCAGTGTATACACTCATACAGTCCGGCACTGTTACTGCAGTGTTACACTCATACAGTCCAGCACTGTTACTGCAGTGTTACACTCATACAGTCCGGCACTGTTACTGCAGTGTTACACTCATACGGTCCGGCACTGTTACTGCAGTGTATACACTCATACGGTCCGGCACTGTTACTGCAGTGTTACACTCATACGGTCCAGCACTGTTACTGCAGTGTTACACTCATACGGTCCAGCACTGTTACTGCAGTGTTACACTCATACAGTCCAGCACTGTTACTGCAGTGTTACACTCATACGGTCCGGCACTGTTACTGCAGTGTTACACTCATACAGTCCAGCACTGTTACTGCAGTGTTACACTCATACGGTCCGGCACTGTTACTGCAGTGTTACACTCATACGGTCCGGCACTGTTACTGCAGTGTTACACTCATACGGTCCGGCACTGTTACTGCAGTGTTACACTCATACAGTCCGGCACTGTTACTGCAGTGTTACACTCATACGGTCCGGCACTGTTACTGCAGTGTTACACTCATACGGTCCGGCACTGTTACTGCAGTATTACACTCATACAGTCCAGCACTATTACTGCAGTGTTACACTCATACAGTCCAGCACTGTTACTGCAGTGTTACACTCATACGGTCCGGCACTGTTACTGCAGTGTATACACTCATACAGTCCGGCACTGTTACTGCAGTGTTACACTCATACGGTCCGGCACTGTTACTGCAGTGTTACACTCATACGGTCCGGCACTGTTACTGCAGTATTACACTCATACAGTCCGGCACTATTACTGCAGTGTTACACTCATACAGTCCAGCACTGTTACTGCAGTGTTACACTCATACGGTCCGGCACTGTTACTGCAGTGTATACACTCATACAGTCCGGCACTGTTACTGCAGTGTTACACTCATACGGTCCGGCACTGTTACTGCAGTGTTACACTCATACGGTCCGGCACTGTTACTGCAGTGTTACACTCATACGGTCCAGCACTGTTACTGCAGTGTTACACTCATACAGTCCGGCACTGTTACTGCAGTGTTACACTCATACGGTCCAGCACTGTTACTGCAGTGTTACACTCATACGGTCCGGCACTGTTACTGCAGTGTTACACTCATACAGTCCGGCACTGTTACTGCAGTGTTACACTCATACGGTCCGGCACTGTTACTGCAGTGTTACACTCATACAGTCCAGCACTGTTACTGCAGTGTTACACTCATACAGTCCGGCACTGTTACTGCAGTGTTACACTCATACGGTCCGGCACTGTTACTGCAGTGTTACACTCATACGGTCCGGCACTGTTACTGCAGTGTTACACTCATACAGTCCAGCACTGTTACTGCAGTGTTACACTCATGCAGTCCGGCACTGTTACTGCAGTGTTACACTCATACGGTCCGGCACTGTTACTGCAGTGTTACACTCATACGGTCCGGCACTGTTACTGCAGTGTTACACTCATACAGTCCGGCACTGTTACTGCAGTGTTACACTCATACGGTCCGGCACTGTTACTGCAGTGTTACACTCATACGGTCCGGCACTATTACTGCAGTGTTACACTCATACAGTCCAGCACTGTTACTGCAGTGTTACACTCATACAGTCCGGCACTGTTACTGCAGTGTTACACTCATACGGTCCGGCACTGTTACTGCAGTGTTACACTCATACGGTCCGGCACTGTTACTGCAGTGTTATGGCGCTTTTCCACTGCTGGTACGGCTCGGTTCGGCTCGGTACGGTTCGACTCGGCGCGGAACGGTTCGGCTCGCTTCACTTTTCCACTGCGTGGTACGACTCGACTCGGTACGGCACGGTTCGGTTCGCTTTAGCTTGGTTGCTTTTCCACCGCAGTCAGTACCTCTTCAAAGTGGGTGGGACTGATCGTTATTTTGTCCCTACACTGTTTGTAGGTCCGGTGATAGCCGTGTGCGGCTAAGAGCTGAGCTACTTCTTGGAACACTTTTTCATTCCGTTTTGCCCCATCCAGCTCTCGCTGGATCCGCTCCTCGGCAACCAACGAGAGGAACGTCTGCACCTCGTCCACTGACCACGATTCAGCCATTTGTTTTTAAAGTTTAAAAAACAGATGCTACCGCGTTGGCTGTTGTCTACTGGTTATTTAAATCTAGCGGGTTTAGTGTCCAATGACGCTGGTAGTGACGATTCTGTCTGACCAATCAGTGATCTGCAGTGTTTTTACGTCACATTTTAGTACCGGTACGGTACGCTTGGAACCTCAACAGACCAGGTACCATTTAAAGCGAGCCGAAGCGAGCCGTACCGTACCGGACCATGCAGTGGAAAAGCACCACAAGTGAGCCGTACCGAACCGAACCGTACCGTACTATGCAGTGGAAAAGCGCCATAACACTCATACAGTCCGGCACTGTTACTGCAGTGTTACACTCATACAGTCCAGCACTGTTACTGCAGTGTTACACTCATACGGTCCGGCACTGTTACTGCAGTGTTACACTCATACGGTCCAGCACTGTTACTGCAGTGTTACACTCATATGGTCCAGCACTGTTACTGCAGTGTTACACTCATACGGTCCGGCACTATTACTGCAGTGTTACACTCATACGGTCCGGCACTGTTACTGCAGTGTTACACTCATACAGTCCAGCACTGTTACTGCAGTGTTACACTCATACGGTCCGGCACAGTTACTGCAGTGTTACACTCATACAGTCCAGCACTGTTACTGCAGTGTTACACTCATACGGTCCGGCACTGTTACTGCAGTGTTACACTCATACGGTCCGGCACTGTTACTGCAGTGTTACACTCATACAGTCCAGCACTGTTACTGCAGTGTTACACTCATACAGTCCAGCACTGTTACTGCAGTGTTACACTCATACGGTCCGGCACTGTTACTGCAGTGTTACACTCATACGGTCCGGCACTGTTACTGCAGTGTTACACTCATACGGTCCAGCACTGTTACTGCAGTGTTACACTCATACGGTCCGGCACTGTTACTGCAGTGTTACACTCATACAGTCCGGCACTGTTACTGCAGTGTTACACTCATACAGTCCAGCACTGTTACTGCAGTGTTACACTCATACGGTCCGGCACTGTTACTGCAGTGTTACACTCATACAGTCCAGCACTGTTACTGCAGTGTTACACTCATACGGTCCGGCACTGTTACTGCAGTGTTACACTCATACAGTCCAGCACTGTTACTGCAGTGTTACACTCATACAGTCCAGCACTGTTACTGCAGTGTTACACTCATACGGTCCGGCACTGTTACTGCAGTGTTACACTCATACAGTCCAGCACTGTTACTGCAGTGTTACACTCATACAGTCCAGCACTGTTACTGCAGTGTTACACTCATACGGTCCGGCACTGTTACTGCAGTGTTACACTCATACGGTCCGGCACTGTTACTGCAGTGTTACACTCATACGGTCCAGCACTGTTACTGCAGTGTTACACTCATACAGTCCGGCACTGTTACTGCAGTGTTACACTCATACAGTCCGGCACTGTTACTGCAGTGTTACACTCATACAGTCCAGCACTGTTACTGCAGTGTTACACTCATACGGTCCAGCACTGTTACTGCAGTGTTACACTCATACGGTCCGGCACTGTTACTGCAGTGTTACACTCATACGGTCCGGCACTGTTACTGCAGTGTTACACTCATACAGTCCGGCACTGTTACTGCAGTGTTACACTCATACAGTCCAGCACTATTACTGCAGTGTTACACTCATACAGTCCGGCACTATTACTGCAGTGTTACACTCATACAGTCCAGCACTATTACTGCAGTGTTACACTCATACGGTCCGACACTGTTACTGCAGTGTTACACTCATACGGTCCGGCACTGTTACTGCAGTGTTACACTCATACGGTCCGGCACTGTTACTGCAGTGTTACACTCATACGGTCCAGCACTGTTACTGCAGTGTTACACTCATACGGTCCGGCACTGTTACTGCAGTGTTACACTCATACAGTCCGGCACTGTTACTGCAGTGTTACACTCATACGGTCCAGCACTGTTACTGCAGTGTTACACTCATACGGTCCGGCACTGTTACTGCAGTGTTACACTCATACGGTCCGGCACTGTTACTGCAGTGTTACACTCATACAGTCCAGCACTGTTACTGCAGTGTTACACTCATACGGTCCGGCACTGTTACTGCAGTGTTACACTCATACGGTCCGGCACTGTTACTGCAGTGTTACACTCATACAGTCCAGCACTGTTACTGCAGTGTTACACTCATACGGTCCGGCACTGTTACTGCAGTGTTACACTCATACGGTCCGGCACTGTTACTGCAGTGTTACACTCATACGGTCCGGCACTGTTACTGCAGTGTTACACTCATACAGTCCAGCACTGTTACTGCAGTGTTACACTCATACAGTCCAGCACTGTTACTGCAGTGTTACACTCATACGGTCCGGCACTGTTACTGCAGTGTTACACTCATACGGTCCGGCACAGTTACTGCAGTGTTACACTCATACAGTCCGGCACTGTTACTGCAGTGTTACACTCATACAGTCCAGCACTGTTACTGCAGTGTTACACTCATACGGTCCGGCACTGTTACTGCAGTGTTACACTCATACAGTCCGGCACTGTTACTGCAGTGTTACACTCATACGGTCCAGCACTGTTACTGCAGTGTTACACTCATACAGTCCAGCACTGTTACTGCAGTGTTACACTCATACGGTCCAGCACTGTTACTGCAGTGTTACACTCATACAGTCCAGCACTGTTACTGCAGTGTTACACTCATACGGTCCAGCACTGTTACTGCAGTGTTACACTCATACGGTCCGGCACTGTAACTGCAGTGTTACACTCATACAGTCCGGCACTGTTACTGCAGTGTTACACTCATACGGTCCAGCACTGTTACTGCAGTGTTACACTCATACGGTCCAGCACTGTTACTGCAGTGTTACACTCATACGGTCCGGCACTGTTACTGCAGTGTTACACTCATACGGTCCGGCACTGTTACTGCAGTGTTACACTCATACAGTCCGGCACTGTTACTGCAGTGTTACACTCATACGGTCCGGCACTGTAACTGCAGTGTTACACTCATACGGTCCGGCACTGTTACTGCAGTGTTACACTCATACGGTCCGGCACTGTTACTGCAGTGTTACACTCATACGGTCCGGCACTGTTACTGCAGTGTATACACTCATACAGTCCGGCACTGTTACTGCAGTGTTACACTCATACGGTCCAGCACTGTTACTGCAGTGTTACACTCATACAGTCCGGCACTGTTACTGCAGTGTTACACTCATACAGTCCAGCACTGTTACTGCAGTGTTACACTCATACAGTCCGGCACTGTTACTGCAGTGTTACACTCATACAGTCCGGCACTGTTACTGCAGTGTTACACTCATACGGTCCGGCACTGTTACTGCAGTGTTACACTCATACAGTCCGGCACTGTTACTGCAGTGTTACACTCATACAGTCCGGCACTGTTACTGCAGTGTTACACTCATACGGTCCGGCACTGTTACTGCAGTGTTACACTCATACAGTCCGGCACTGTAACTGCAGTGTTACACTCATACGGTCCGGCACTGTTACTGCAGTGTTACACTCATACAGTCCGGCACTGTAACTGCAGTGTTACACTCATACGGTCCGGCACTGTTACTGCAGTGTTACACTCATACGGTCCGGCACTGTTACTGCAGTGTTACACTCATACGGTCCAGCACTGTTACTGCAGTGTTACACTCATACGGTCCAGCACTGTTACTGCAGTGTTACACTCATACGGTCCGGCACTGTTACTGCAGTGTTACACTCATACAGTCCGGCACTGTAACTGCAGTGTTACACTCATACGGTCCGGCACTGTTACTGCAGTGTTACACTCATACGGTCCGGCACTGTTACTGCAGTGTTACACTCATACGGTCCGGCACTGTTACTGCAGTGTTACACTCATACAGTCCAGCACTGTTACTGCAGTGTTACACTCATACGGTCCGGCACTGTTACTGCAGTGTTACACTCATACGGTCCAGCACTGTTACTGCAGTGTTACACTCATACGGTCCAGCACTGTTACTGCAGTGTTACACTCATACGGTCCGGCACTGTAACTGCAGTGTTACACTCATACAGTCCAGCACTGTTACTGCAGTGTTACACTCATACAGTCCAGCACTGTTACTGCAGTGTTACACTCATACGGTCCAGCACTGTTACTGCAGTGTTACACTCATACGGTCCGGCACTGTTACTGCAGTGTTACACTCATACAGTCCCGCACTGTTACTGCAGTGTTACACTCATACAGTCCGGCACTGTTACTGCAGTGTTACTAAGAGAACTGTGTTGTATAATCACAAACCACAGCAACATACATCATGCACAGGGCCCAGAACTCATAGAGTGAATTTATTGCACGTTTCTGTTCACTTCCTAGTCAAATATTGGTTTTAACAATGGCCAAACACATTTTCCTAGAAACAAATCAGTTTGTTATTGTTTGAGACTATTCCATATAATATTGTGTGTAAAGACGTTAGTAGCGGTGAGTTAGAGAAACACACTTCATCTTCACTGAACCACAGTCTCGACACCAGCTTCACCAGATCACTTTAATCATCATAGCTGAATAACTGAATGTTAGGCATGCACCGATATTAAACTTTTGGCCAATACCGATAACTGATAATTCTATATATTCAAAAGCCGATAACCGATATATTGGCCGACAAATCTAAATCCAAATTTTTATATAATTTTTGAGAGTCTGATTATAAAAACAAAAGTCTCACCATTAAAGCCGTGTCCCAAACACACAATTATAATGTTCTCATTATTAGTTTATGTAGCCGATATGACTTGCGCTGCACATGTTGCACTGAACTGTATTTTCCTTTTTTGATTTTTGAAGTGATTCCAATCATATCAAAAAAAATTCAGAACCATCATGTTGAACAGTCACATCTGAAGCGTCTCAGCTGAAGGAAATAATACATTATTTATCGGCTTTAATATATCGGCCAATTTTTCTTATCGAGCTGATAACGATAACATTAAAAATGAACATCTATCGGCTGATAATGATATGGTGGCTGGTACTGATATGGTGGCTGATATAATGTTCCCAGACTCCTGAATGGCAGTGGGTGCTGTACCTTCTCGTATGGCGGTGCAGGGAGCGCCTTCCTCATACTCCAGCCGGATCTCCTTCAGAGCCACTAGGTTATCCGTTAACTTACTGCGACCCTTAAACACAGTGGCATATGTGCCCTACACACACACACACACACACACACACACACACACAAAAGCAGCTGTTCAGCAGCATTATTGGTGTGCAATGGCCTTTGTATTTATATAAAAATAGCAAATTGTAAAACTAGTTGAAAAGAACAATATCAACTGACAATTGGCCTAAAGAAAGATAAGGATAACCCACTCAACTCTATTGACGACCGTTCTAATGCAAGGTCAAACACTCAATCAAATGAATTTAGTTTAGTTGAACAGAAACCGTATGGTCAGCTGTGGAGAAGACTGGCGCTGGTCAGGATCTCACCTCTCCAAGTTTGTCCAGTTTGACATATGACTCTAATTTGCCAAAGCCGATTTCTGACTGAAAGGAAAACAAGTCTCAGTGATTAGCTGGCGTATCAAAGATCATATTTGTGTCTATGACCTAATGTAAACAATAATCAAAGGTGTATTGAACCATCCACACAGAGATTTGAGATAAACCCCCGGTTTCACAGACGAGGCTTGATCTAGTCCCAGACTATAATGCATGTTTGATCTGTTTTAACTGAAAGGATATCTTACAATATATATCAGTGCCATTGTTTTACACCAGTAATGTGTTTTTCTAAGTTTATAAGAGCTCCTTAAATGTCCTAATTGAACTTCGGCCTAACCCTGGTGTAATCTAAGCCCTGTCTGACAGAATAGACACAGATACAGAATAGAAATGTATTCTACACATTGATGATGTTATACTAATAGATCATGACAAAGAAAGACTTACGAGTGACGTTCTGCGAAACCTGCGACTGAGAGGTTTGTCAAATGGCGGGCTGTTCGAGGCGAACTTCTTCAGGTAACCCTCCGGCAAACGAATATCCGCTGGCAGTGAAAGACGTTTATTGACTTCCTGAAGGGGAAAGATCATATAATGTGCCAAAGAGCAGTTGTTTGGGGCAGATGGAGATATCTGGATAGGGTTATAAATGTCACCTGGTGACTACATAACAGAGATGGGGACTCGAGTTTGAGACTCGGACTCGAGTGCGACTTAAGTCCCACACACAGTGACTTCAGACTCGACTTGAGACTCGTCCTCGAAAGACTTCAGACTGGACTCGGACTCGAGCTGCGGGACTCGTGAACAATGTTTATTTTTAGGAAACGTCTGATGAGCTCTCTGTTATTCCCCTCCCTCCGTTACCTATAACCTGCCTACGTAACCACATACTACGTGGCCTATTGCTGGCAGCGCGCGCGCGACCACACATGAGAGGATAACAAACAAAAATGTCGACTGCACCGGCCGCTGCTGTGCCATTCATCGTTAGCTTTGGGTTCAAAAACTTCAAACAAGACGCGCTCAAAAGAAGCGCTCAATGCTAAATATGCAGTATCACGATAAAAGATTCTGGCTCAACCACATCTAATTTTATCAGGCATCTGAAAACGCACCCTGATAGGTGAGTAAACATGTTTAGCTCAGCATTGACCATCTACCGTTAGCTTGCTTATTACTTTAGCTACCTAACGTTACGGGAGGTTAACTCCGACTGTCTTCCTTATGAAATATAAATGAGCGTTTGATTAATTGCCAAACTTGTGGTGGTCGATTAACGTAACGTTAATCATTTACGTGCCGCTGGCTGCCCGTTGTCTACAAACAGGTTACAGGATTATTGTTGATCATGTAACGTTACAGTTTTATTTAGTTATAACGTTACACTGGTTTGAGAGTCTGGGATGTGTTGACTTACAGTATATAAGCTATGATTAGATGCATAGGCAGTGCACATTACATGCAAGTGATGGCGGCGGGGAAATCACGAGCCACACGCGGCTGAGAGAGATTGCGCACATTTTTTCGTTTGAGACTTGACTTGGAGTCTAGCTCAGAGACTTGAGACTTGACTTGGACTCTAGCTCAAAGACTTGAGACTTGACTTGGACTCTAGCTCAAAGACTTGAGACTTGACTTGGACTCTAGCTCAGAGACTTGAGACTTGACTTGGACTCTAGCTCAGAGACTTGAGACTTGACTTGGACTCTAGCTCAAAGACTTGAGACTTGACTTGGACTCTAGCTCAGAGACTTGAGACTTGACTTGGACTCTAGCTCAGAGACTTGAGACTTGACTTGGACTCTAGCTCAGAGACTTGAGACTTGACTTGGACTCTAGCTCAAAGACTTGAGACTTGACTTGGACTCTAGCTCAAAGACTTGAGACTTGACTTGGACTCTAGCTCAGAGACTTGAGACTTGACTTGGACTCTAGCTCAGAGACTTGAGACTTGACTTGGACTCTAGCTCAGAGACTTGAGACTTGACTTGGACTCTAGCTCAGAGACTTGAGACTTGACTTGGACTCTAGCTCAGAGACTTGAGACTTGACTTGGACTCTAGCTCAGAGACTTGTGAGCATCTCTGCTACATAACAACTGCCCATGTTCCCCCTTTGGCACTAATGAACCGCAAGTTTGGACTGTGAGATCCTTCGGGGATATAACAGAACGGCATCTTCAGACACAGCACTTCCCTAATTTAATATATAGTTTTGGCTCAGTGTATGTGTGTGCATCTACCTGTTGCAATGTGTGTTACGCGTGTATGATTGCACATTACCTCATTAGAGAGGCGCTGTTGAAGACTGCGCATCCGCACTCTTACAGGACTCTGGACTTCATCAGAGGAGGTTCCTGAAGCTTGATCACTTTCTCCATCCGACCACATTTTCCCCTGGACTACACCTGTCAACACACACACACACGCACACACACACACACACACACACACACACACACACACACACACACACACACACACACTATTAAAATATTATTATATTTCACAAATCTTGACAAAACACATATTATCAGAAAGGTCTAAGTCTCAAGGTTCCAAAATATGTGACAGAATTGATATTTGGAGAGAAATTTATTAATTTGTTAAGGCAGAATGTATACAACTAAATTCAATGGAATGTATGTCACCCGGTGGCTATTTTTGGTACTACGTCTAAACAAAATCTCATGGGAACTTCAATTTTTGTGATATCAACTTCAAATTTGGAATACAACTTGGTTAGATATATGGCTTTGATTTTATAGTAAAAAATATTTTGTAAAATATATATTTTATATAAAATAAAAAATATATAGTACAGTACATTTGATTTACTGTAAATTTAAACTTCCATAACTTTTTCATACTTTCATTTTTTGAAGTGTTTTCAATTCAGCAATAATCTGCTGAGTGTTTCCTTTAAAACAAGACCAAACTTAGGTCTATATGCCAAAGCATTCTTGAATTACAACCATTTAAGTTTGAATAGTGCATTTTAACCCCCATTTTTAAAAAAGGGGGGTGACAGCGAAGGGGTTAATATGATGCTACTGTAGTTGTAGATGGCGATGGCAGTTACAGTACACTACACTTGAGGAAGGCGCGGGGCCGAGAGCCGTGGGAACAGAGCGAGTGTGAACACCCCGGGCTCGACTCCCACGGAGGAACTCCTGAAGGAGACAGGAGGAGAGACAGCAGTAAGGGGCGAGAGAGAACCAGGCCTGGCACTTCGTGTTCTGCTTTTGTTTTAGTTTATGTGGCAGTCGTCCATGAGGGGCTGCCGCTTTACTTTTGTTTTGTTCTTTATGTTTATTTTATTAATAAATTCGTTCCCGCCTCCTTCTTCCCTGAACTTGAATTTTGTTACAGTTTAGTTGAGTTTCTGGCTGAGAGGCCCAGAAAAGGCATACCTTCACTATGTGCACCAGAAGCTTCGGATCCAGCAGATGGACGGCCATCTGATAAAAAACGGGTGTAATTGTAGTAAGTTGTTAATCGCAAATCTTACATCTCACACGGTTGTTTTCCAAAATAGTCCCATATAGACCAGGGGCCGTATGTATAAAGCGGCTCAGACTAATATTATAGACTTAAGTGTGTCAAACTTCTAAGAATGACGTAATTTTATTCTTTTTCCTGGACATAAGAATAAGTGTGATTCATTAAGGTGCTAACTGTTCAGACTAGGTCTCAGATCCTAAATAATGTAATGTGCTGGAGAGGTCCTAGCCTAGTCAGGAGTAACCAGATGGCAGCAGAGAGACACACACTCACCACCGAAGCAGGAGTTATATGATAGCAGGGTGTGGGTAAAGCGATACAAGCGTCATCAGCAAGCTATTCTTTTTGTAACTGACCTTCTGAGATATTTGATGCCATATCCCACTCAACACATCAATGCTCAGACTGCAGAAATGAAAGTAAGAATGAGTTTTTTGGCGAGTGTAAGAACGCAGCGCTGCAGCTTTAGCCCATCGGCCCACAGTCAGCACTGAAATAGCACTGACCACACCAAACATAGTTTGGTTAATCCATCAAAATATGAGGAAAATATTTTATGTATTTATTTTAAATGTGATGGAATAACACAACAATAAACTTATTTGGCAAAAAAGGCAAACAGCTACAGGTTTTATTTTACTACAGACACAAAAAAATGCATAGAAGCTGAGAGGAAACCGCATACATTGACTACAACATAATTAGGTATTAATATTTCGTTGGTTCTCTCATTTTTGCATTTTAATAATTTCTTTGACAGTCTGGCCAAAAATGTCAGCACAATTTGGCATTTATCACAAATAAAACAATTGACTGCAAGCACAACTACGCAACATGCTTACAAACTCGTTTAACACATTTTTAATAATATTTGAATAAAGGGTGAATATCTCCACTGTTCTGGGCCGGACAGCACTTCTGGCCACTACTGTTCGGCAGTCGTTGACTTTACAACTGATCTTCAACCCATGCTGTAAAAGCCACTCTAGTGTTTGTAGATTTAGCTATGGCGATTTCGATCTATTATTGTGATATGATGGTATAGAGTGAAAGCTAGCCGGACTTCCAACTCGGGTCGCCTGAAGCACAGCGGCGCTTTCGGGTCAAAGCTTACGTGTGTGGTTCCTCAGATAAGCCCCAGTTCAGCGAGATGATCAGGAGCTCCAGAGGAACTTTACCTGAGTGTGTTAGATATTTTCTTTTTTACTTCTAGTGTTGTATTGTTATATTCAGGGCCGGCTCTAGCCCTTTGGTTGCTCTAGGCGAGTTTGAGTTTTGCGCCACCAAAGGTGCTATTATGGATACTGTACGTACCACTACACAATGAGAGATTGCAGTAGTTCTATCACTATCTGAAATCATAAAAGATGAACAGTTGTTTCTGGCATTTCTATTCACCTTCAAAATTTAGCAGCATTAAAATTTGACTCGTCTGGACTTCCTAATGGCACATTCGTTGATGGTACCATCAAATGATATTTTACTTGAGACCTCTGCAAATATTGCCTGAGTGCATCTGGCCATGGCCAATTAAAAAAACAAAACCATAAAAACCCACATATACACTCACCTAAAGGATTATTAGGAACACCATACTAATACTGCCTTCAGAACTGCCTTAATTCTACGTGGCATTGATTCAACAAGGTGCTGAAAGAAACCTTCTTTAGAAATGTTGGCCCATATTGATAGGATAGCATCTTGCAGTTGATGGAGATTTGTGGGATGCACATCCAGGGCACGAAGCTCCCGTTCCACCACATCCCAAAGATGCTCTATTGGGTTGAGATCTGGTGACTGTGGGGGCCATTTTAGTACAGTGAACTCATTGTCATGTTCAAGAAACCAATTTGAAATGATTCGAGCTTTGTGACATGGTGCATTATCCTGCTGGAAGTAGCCATCAGAGGATGGGTACATGGTGGCCATAAAGGGATGGACATGGTCAGAAACAATGCTCAGGTAGGCCGTGGCATTTAAACAATGCCCAATTGGCACTAAGGGGCCTAAAGTGTGCCAAGAAAACATCCCCCACACCATTACACCACCACCACCAGCCTGCACAGTGGTAACAAGGCATGATGGATCCATGTTCTCATTCTGTTTACGCCAAATTCTGACTCTACCATCTGAATGTCTCAACAGAAATCGAGACTCATCAGACCAGGCAACATTTTTCCAGTCTTCAACTGTCCAATTTTGGTGAGCTCTTGAAAATTGTAGCCTCTTTTTCCTATTTGTAGTGGAGATGAGTGGTACCCGGTGGGGTCTTCTGCTGTTGTAGCCCATCTGCCTCAAGGTTGTGCGTGTTGTGGCTTCACAAATGCTTTGCTGCATACCTCGGTTGTAACGAGTGGTTATTTCAGTCAAAGTTGCTCTTCTATCAGCTTGAATCAGTCGGCCCATTCTCCTCTGACCTCTAGCATCAACAAGGCATTTTCGCCCACAGGACTGCCGCATACTGGATGTTTTTCCCTTTTCACACCATTCTTTGTAAACCCTAGAAATGGTTGTCCGTGAAAATCCCAGTAACTGAGCAGATTGTGAAATACTCAGACCGGCCCGTCTGGCACCAACAACCATGCCACGCTCAAAATGGCTTAAATCACCTTTCTTTCCCATTCTGACATTCAGTTTGGAGTTCAGGAGATTGTCTTGACCAGGACCACAACCCTAAATGCATTGAAGCAACTGCCATGTGATTGGTTGATTAGATAATTGCATTAATGAGAAATTGAACAGGTGTTCCTAATAATCCTTTAGGTGAGTGTATGTTTTAGTATGTTCCTGAACTGTACATAAGTGTGAACAGCACCACTATCACCACAATGGTTATTTGTGTTTTCGTCCCTGTGCTCCAGAGGGTTTACACCGCTTCATTTTCGACCAACGAGCCAGCAACTGAGCACTTGCCTAACGTAACGCAACTCTAATTAAACGTGTGGCTTAGGGGGCGCCCTATGATGTCCATGTTTAATAAACATGTTTTATTTCGCTTGTCGTTCTAATTCTGTGATTAATGGGAAGCAGGCCAAGGCCGACACTAGAGGGCGATCGCCTGGTGATATTCTGCCACTTCTGCTGATCTGAGTAAACAGCTCTGTGTAAGATTCAGCACAGTTTGTGTCATTCCATGCCTCTGTGTGAACACTGATCAGTGATTACAGGAGTGTGTGAGTGTGTGTTCTCACCGATGTCTCGGGTCAGGGGAGGCTCGTCCAGGCCGGTGTCTTCTGGAAGCTCAGACAGACTCTCGTCCAAACGCCGGACGCTCTGCAAGCTCATGGACAGCCGCTTCTTAATGATCTTCATGCGGTCCATCAAGGATGCTGTGGGTTCAGTCACATGTGCACATGAATAAACCTATGCCCACAGTCTGAGCTCTTCGAAAGCTGCTGGACACAGTGCCGTACAGTTCAGGCTCAGTGTCATCAACAGGACAGGGCCGGTTCACATGCTTTGGGAATGTAATCTGTGGTGGATCATTTAGTCCTTATGTTAATGTCAAGTCAAGTCAAGTCATCTTCATTTATATAGCGCTTTTAACAATGGAGATTGTTTCAAAGCAGCTTTACAGAGATAAACATACAATTTACGGTAACAGAGATTGTTTTGGCTTTATAGCGATTTTTGAATAATGTTATTTCCAGCTAAAGTTGGTTGTGAAGTCGACTCGAATCCTTTTCTCATTGCCACAAATACACCTCTTTCCCTGCCACTGACGGGTGTCCGTAATCCATGTTTTCACTGTACAGTAGGGGGCGCTATACACTGTAAACAAATATATGATCTATAAGTTATAACAACATGATTTTACATTGCTTTAACTCATCAAAATAAGTTAAGCAATTTTTTTAACAACTTTGTTACACAAGATTCAAACATTTAAGAACAATGCAATTTAAGTTGAAATGACTTAAACATCCAAGTTGATTGTACGTAAAAATTGAAGGCAGCAACTTTCATATGAAAACAGAGATGAAGAAAATATAAGATAAGCATAACCAGAGGAGCAGATAGAAGCTGTTTACGTGTGTTATTGTGTGTAGAATTAAACTGATTAAGATTTGTCATGGAACTGAGTAAAGTTTTCTGATGGAAATGCGGAAAAGTTGATCAAAAGTCCCCCTTTAACAAGCACTAAGGATGATGTTAATTAAATCACGTCCAGATTACATTCATTATAGAACATACTTTTTTAGTGGTCGTGAAGTAATTACGTATTCAGAATAAGTAGTAGTGTTATGTACGAGTGTTGTATTATGTACGAGTGTTATGTACGAGTGTTATGTGTTATGTACGAGTGTTATGTGTTATGTACGAGTGTTATGTGTTATGTACGAGTGTTATGTGTTATGTACGAGTGTTATGTACGAGTGTTATGTGTTATGTACGAGTGTTATGTGTTATGTACGAGTGTTATGTGTTATGTACGAGTGTTATGTACGAGTGTTATGTGTTCTGTACGAGTGTTATGTACGAGTGTTATGTACGAGTGTTGTGTTATGTACGAGTGTTATGTGTTATGTACGAGTGTTATGTGTTATGTACGAGTGTTATGTACGAGTGTTATGTGTTATGTACGAGTGTTATGTGTTATGTACGAGTGTTATGTGTTCTGTACGAGTGTTATGTACGAGTGTTATGTACGAGTGTTATGTACGAGTGTTATGTACGAGTGTTGTGTTATGTACGAGTGTTATGTACGAGTGTTATGTACGAGTGTTATGTACGAGTGTTATGTACGAGTGTTATGTTATGTACGAGTGTTATGTTATGTACGAGTGTTATGTACGAGTGTTGTGTTATGTACGAGTGTTATGTACGAGTGTTATGTACGAGTGTTATGTACGAGTGTTATGTACGAGTGTTATGTACGAGTGTTGTGTTATGTACGAGTGTTATGTACGAGTGTTATGTGTTCTGTACGAGTGTTATGTACGAGTGTTATGTACGAGTGTTATGTGTTATGTACGAGTGTTATGTACGAGTGTTATGTGTTCTGTACGAGTGTTATGTGTTCTGTACGAGTGTTATGTGTTCTGTACGAGTGTTATGTACGAGTGTTATGTACGAGTGTTGTGTTATGTACGAGTGTTATGTACGAGTGTTATGTGTTCTGTACGAGTGTTATGTACGAGTGTTATGTACGAGTGTTATGTGTTATGTACGAGTGTTATGTACGAGTGTTATGTGTTCTGTACGAGTGTTATGTGTTATGTACGAGTGTTATGTGTTATGTACGAGTGTTATGTGTTATGTACGAGTGTTATGTGTTATGTACGAGTGTTATGTACGAGTGTTATGTGTTCTGTACGAGTGTTATGTGTTCTGTACGAGTGTTATGTACGAGTGTTATGTGTTATGTACGAGTGTTATGTGTTCTGTACGAGTGTTATGTACGAGTGTTATGTGTTATGTACGAGTGTTATGTACGAGTGTTATGTACGAGTGTTGTATGAGTGTTATGTGTTATGTACGAGTGTTATGTACGAGTCTTGTATGAGTGTTATGTGTTATGTACGAGTGTTATGTACGAGTCTTGTATGAGTGTTATGTGTCATGTACGAGTGTTATGTGTTATGTACGAGTGTTATGTACGAGTGTTATGTGTTATGTACGAGTGTTATGTGTTATGTACGAGTGTTATGTGTTATGTACGAGTGTTATGTGTTATGTACGAGTGTTATGTGTTATGTACGAGTGTTATGTACGAGTGTTGTGTTATGTACGAGTGTTATGTACGAGTGTTATGTACGAGTGTTGTGTTATGTACGAGTGTTATGTACGAGTGTTATGTACGAGTGTTGTGTTATGTACGAGTGTTATGTACGAGTGTTATGTACGAGTCTTGTATGAGTGTTATGTGTTATGTACGAGTGTTATGTACGAGTCTTGTATGAGTGTTATGTGTCATGTACGAGTGTTATGTGTTATGTACGAGTGTTCTGTACGAGTGTTATGTGTTATGTACGAGTGTTATGTGTTATGTACGAGTGTTATGTGTTATGTACGAGTGTTATGTGTTATGTACGAGTGTTATGTGTTATGTACGAGTGTTATGTGTTATGTACGAGTGTTATGTGTTATGTACGAGTGTTATGTACGAGTGTTATGTGTTCTGTACGAGTGTTATGTACGAGTGTTATGTACGAGTGTTGTATGAGTGTTATGTGTTATGTACGAGTGTTATGTGTTATGTACGAGTGTTATGTACGAGTCTTGTATGAGTGTTATGTGTTATGTACGAGTGTTATGTACGAGTCTTGTATGAGTGTTATGTGTCATGTACGAGTGTTATGTACGAGTGTTATGTGTTATGTACGAGTGTTATGTACGAGTGTTATGTACGAGTCTTGTATGAGTGTTATGTGTTATGTACGAGTGTTATGTACGAGTCTTGTATGAGTGTTATGTGTCATGTACGAGTGTTATGTACGAGTGTTATGTGTCATGTACGAGTGTTATGTACGAGTGTTATGTGTTATGTACGAGTGTTATGTACGAGTGTTGTATGAGTGTTATACGAGTGTTATGTGTTATGTACAAGTGTTATGTACGAGTGTACGAGTGTTATGACTGCATTGGCTGCTCCAGCTGGGAAATACGCTTTTGTAATGCTATTGAAGCATAAGAAACCACATTTATGGGACAGTTAATGTCCGGATTTTGTTGCTCATTTGAAATATGTTATTTAAATGTGAGTTTGGCGAGCTGTTTTCAGGATCCCTTCATTTAATTAGACAGGACTTGGTCTCAGATGCCAAAACAGCTGGTAGTAAAATATGAAGAACAGAGAGAGAGAGAGAGAGAGAGAGAGAGAGAGAGAGAGAGAGAGAGAGAGAGAGAGAGAGAGAGAGAGAGAGAGAGAGAGAGAGAGAGAGAGAGAGAGAGGTGTGTGCCAGAAGCAGTTAAAGGGATAGTTCACACAAAATGAAAATTAGCCCATGATTTACTCTCCCTCAAGCCGTCCTAGGTGACAGTCTGCTTTCAGACGAATACAATCTGAGTTATATTAAAATAATGTCCTGGCTCTTCCAAGCTTTATAATGGCAGTGAATGGCTGTTTCTGTTTTGAAGTCCATAAAAGTGGATCTGTCCATCATAAAAGTGCATCTGTCCATCATAAAAGTGCATCTATCCATGATAAAACTGCATCTATCCATCATAAAAGTGCATCTATCTATGATTAAAGTGCTCCACAGGCTCCGGGGGGTTAATAAAGGCCTTCTGAAGTTAGGCGATGAGTTTGTGTAAGAAAAATATCCAACAATGCACTTTTATAACAAGTAGATGCACTTTTATGGACTTCAAAACAGGAACGGACATTCACTGCCATTATAAAGCTTGGAAGAGCCAGGACATGTTTAATATAACTCTGATTGTGTTCATCTGAAAGAAGAGTGTCATATACAGCTAGGATGACTTGAGGGAGAGTAAATCATGGGATAATTTTTGGGTGAACTATCCCTTAAACAAGTTATTTCACTCCAAACACTGGCCAAGCTAAATGAAACATTTATTATAATTCGTGTAAAGTATTTTCGTAATGACTTCTGTCAACTACAATGATGTTTTACTGTAAAAGAGCGTGAACATTCTTCAGAATCTTATATTGTGTTCTATTGAAGAAAGAAAGTCAAAGGGTTCATTTAAACGCCTTTAAATGATGGTATTTAAGGATTGTGTTCTGAGAGCAAGTGTGTGTGTGTTGACATCTTGTCCCATCCTGAAACACATGCGTCATCATCCCATCTGCTGAAATCAGTGACTGCCCAACATCATGACAGGCTTTAATAAGCGCTAATCCCGCATTAGAGTCCCACACCGCGGGTCAGCTCGACAGTGGTCATCGCTGTGCTGGAAGTTCATAACTGGACCTGCATGTGAAGCACATAATGATGAAACACCGCAGCCTACCTGCGGCAAACGCGACGCGACGCGTGTCTCTTCACCGACGCTTCTCGCTGCACTCCACCTTGTCACATTTATACATCACTAAATAACATCTACACTGAGATAGGGTGGACGTTTGAAGAGTTCGAGCTGAATCACCGATGCTCGGATGAACGGACATTTCTCCGGTCCGGCCGGGACTCCTGGAGATCACGTGACCGCGCTGCCCTGTGTGTGTGATGAAGCGCGTGCCGCTGATGCGCGTTACCGTGAACATCCCATATAGGAATCAGCCCTCTTCACACACAAACATGCACTGGTGCACCAGTAATATTTACCTACAGGATTATTATATATTTAACATTTAACATAACATTATAAATGCACTGTTGCATTTTATAAACACCTTATAAACAGCATTGCTGAGCTGTTACCACAGAGTGCCGCCTCTTTATTCAATGAGGACGAATTTAATCCAAAATAGTCAGCAGCAATAATAATTCACACACATGATCATTTGAAATATTACAAATTATGTAACTTTTTTTTTTCTGTAAAGTTCTGTTTATTAGATTTGTTTAGTGAGTTGTATGTGGGGCCCACATGGGTTACACATGGGCTACGTGGGTACAGAGTGGGCATGGGCTCAAAATGGGCATCTTATCTGGGGCCCACTTGGGTCAACTAAGTAGGTCCAACATGGGCAAACCCAGGTGGGCTCCCCATATGGGACCTAGTTGGTTCACTAATGGGAAATTGAGTACATGGGTTAAAAATGGGCTACAAGGGGACTAATTCCGTTTACCAAGACAAGTGCAAACAGTCAATGCCAAAGATTGATTACACTGCACCTTTGAATTTTTTTGTTTTGTTATTTTGACACTTTAACATGTGACTTTAATTTATAAAAAATCTATAAATACCAACACAATTGCAATTGTACCCAATTTTTTGTCATTTAAAAGGACCAAGAGCCTGCGGATACAGAGAAAAAGACTTGAAAGTGTACAAAACTTTGGCAGGATGGATCTCGCGAGATTTCATTCAGCAATTCCCATCCCCCACTCCACGCCCTGAACCGCGCGGGCGCCATTGCACTCTCACTCATTCTGCTGTCATTTTCGGGAGGAGATTCTTGCTGTCAGTGTATTCAAGGTAAGAACTACAATCATTTAAAAACTGAAATGTTAATTAAAATACATTGTTTTCAAAACATAATGTTAACCAAAAGCTTATTGTCACGTTAGAATTTCAGTTAGAATTTCGAGTTCCCTCAGATCGCGCCATTTTCCCTTATTTCTTGCGCTCTGCACGCTATTATAGTACCATTCTTAGTTTCTTATAATTGTTAAAGGTTAACTCTCCCAAAAATGCAACCTAGGGCCTTTTTTGTGAATCTACCTGTGGCAAACCTTCGTTTAAAAGCATAACTTAATTATGACGGAAGATTAAGATTGACCGTATTATGTTGTTTCTGGCCGCCGGCTTCTTGTCAGTCAAAAATAGTCGAAATAATACTGAATTGTGTATTATAACAAGTTGATTGGAGTTGAGACTCCAGCTTAAAAATTGTACCACTGTTTTACAATATAAATCCCACAATGGCAGCAATTTCTTAATGTTTATAAGATGTGCACATTAAACACTCAAAAGGAAAGCAGGACTTATTAATATTTCGAATTTAATTAACGTTGCCAGACAAGCCTGTTTAATCTGTCTGCTACCATCTATATTGTGATCACAGAACAGCGCCATACAGCGACCATTTTAGCTTTTATTCTAAAAGTGTGCACATTCAATAAAATATTTAGGCTACATTGTTGATGTTTAATTTTAAATAAATCTTTAATAAATGTCTATTTTGTCACAGAACAACTAGTTTTCACTGAATTATGAGATCTGAGAAGCTTTAACACCATCTCGGCAACCCTTTGAATTCCTGTGCTATTTTTTCCTTTCTTTATTTAGTGCTAATTCAAAAACAACTGCACAAAAGATACCCAATATAGTTAAACTTTAGAATACTGTTTCAAATAATTAGTAATTCATTTTGATGGATTTGGTAACACACATGTACATTATTTTAAACATTTACAGGGGTAAGTCGTGATTTTATTGCCTTCTGAATCCATAATGTTAGTGTATGTATTGTGTATTGTATATTGTATTGTATGTATTGTGTATCTATCTAGTGTATGACTCGATACACAATACACACAATAGATTACTACTTCTGATGTAAAATAGCCATCAATTAACCTATGGCTGCACGATTTGGGAGGAAATGTAATTGCGATTCAGGTTAATTTTTTGTGTTGTCTCCCCCATAATGATAATCTTGTTTTTCCTTAGGTTGGCATGGTGGACTCACTCTCGCTCTTATCCAAGATAAATTATCAACACTATCACCCCTTACATGTGTTTTATTTAACTAAATACATCATAATCAGCTAAAAAGCATGCGCAGGTCACTTTACTTCCTGAACAAGTGCGCACCCGAGTCCGTGTTGCTTTCACATTCACGCGAACCGCGGCACGGATCGGGTGCAACCGAACTCAGAGCGCCTCCTCCAGGCTGTCTCGGGTTCGGTACCCCAGTGCGCACCCGGGTCCGCATGACAGCGTTCACATTAGTGATTTTTCATGCAAACAGTGCTCCGTTCCAAACTAAACTGCCAGTGTGAAAGCACCCTAGACTTTTCAAGTAAGCCAACTTTAGTAGCCTACTGTACACGTTAGCGCCTATTTGTTTACGCCAGTAACTGCTAGCTAGGAATTCGCAGGCTAAGTGACTGAGGGTGCTTTCACATTGGCAGTTTAGTTCGGTAACTAACTAACGTTAGCCCAGTGCATAACAACAATCGTTGATTGCTGAACAGAAATCGTGTCAGATGGAGTGTCATACAAGTAGCCTACTGTAAGGTTGAGGATGGCCTTATGCAATCTTTACACTGTATAGTCTATGTCTTGACAATGATTTTTATATCCAATACTATTGTATTTCCTGAAAAATGTCAAGGTGGAGATAACTGCTTTGCTGCAAGGGCTCAAATATGGAATTTAATCTCACTCTAATGCTCTTTATGTATTTTTCAGGAGGCTTGAAAAAAAATGCCCTTACAAACCAAATTGCCAGAAGAGATGCCGAAAAGTCAGTGTCAAAGTGGCTAATCGGTGCCAGGGACAGGGGAAGAAAGCGTACTGCGAGGGCACATGGTGGAGAGCAAGATGGGTAAAAGTTTTAAGATATGCTTGTTTTTGGAAATACAAACTTTAAAAAGACAAGAATGATCGTTGCCAAAAGATATTGAATCAGGGGTTTTCAAACTTGTCCTGGGAACCCTCAGCACTGCACACCCACTTCAGATCTTGCAGTTTCTACTAATGAGCTAATGTGGGAGACCAACGTGATCTCATGAGAATACGTGTGTATTTTACGTTAAGTGTAGTTCTACCACACGTACATTTACTTACGTTTTGTACACTCAGAAACGTATAATACTGACGTATTTACAGCACTAAAACGTAAAATATTTACGTATTGACAGCACAAAAACGTAAATTATTTACGTATGGACTCTACCGACATACAAATTTGTACCTGTTCCTATATATGCTTATTAAAATCGTGGCATTGATGTTTTGACTCTATTGCTTTCAACTGTCTTATCAATTACGTTTTCAGTCGCATTTATTAAAAGCAGTTTACTCATTTAAGAAATAATATTTCACTCTGTTCGTGCCTTCTGCTGTAAACTCGTTTCAGAGGATTAGCCTAAGTTAACTTACATTGTGTTAAACAAGACTACACTTTAAACCCTTTAAAATAACATTGCCTTCTTAATTTTTTAACCATTTTGTAATATAAGTTAGTTTATTTACCGTGAGACACAAAATGCGTTTTCTCCTATAGAACCATAATACACCAAAACACAACATAAATTCACAAAAGACATACATTTTATTAGCTTGATGTAATCTAAATCTTTAGAATCCATACGTTTGCAAGAAACAGATCCAAATTCAGCTTTATCCAGCGATTTTCATCTCCATTCTCATCACCGACCGTAAACGTCAAATCCCGCGCTCGTGATGAATTCAAATTCAAAAAATGCGCCCTGAAGAAGCGATACGACATGTTTTACGGCAGGGATATCAAACGCTCATTGGCTCTCGCCCTCTCGCCTGCTTCGTCACAAATTGCGAAATTCCGTGTTCCAGTCGGTGTGCAACATTTGAAATGAAGCGCGCGCGCCTTCACAGTGCGAGCCGAACCCGGATTAACATTTTCATGGATTAATAACTTAAATTCTACTCAGAGAGGACTGCGTCTGCGACTGCAACACATGATGTGAACGACTTTTGGTACCGGTTTTGACATTTTCGCAATAAATAAATTATTGTGATTAATTGTCTGTCTGTTATGTTTTTCTTCATAATTGTAACGTTAGCCTACGTAGTTTTAAGGAATGGTTATGGGTAGGTTTAGGGGTAAATTAGGAGTAGGATTAGTGGCTCAAAATATATTTTAATGCTATATTGTTAATAAAACGGCCATTTCCCTACACACCTCTGCGCATTACGTTTTATCCTTTTTATATTCTGTATAAAATGGGTATGTTTAGGTTTAGAAGTAGGGTTGAGGGATCTCACATTTATCTATAAAATGGTAAAAGGGAAATTATACAGATATGAAATATACGTAAACAGTTAACGTTTTGTAGCTGAAAAAAACGTAATTATGTTACGTTTAAATGTTGCAGATACGTCCATATTATACGTTTCAGGATCTATGAAACGTACAAAAAGTACGTTTTCTATCTTTGAAAAAAACGTATAATACTTACGTATTAACAATGAGACCAGGCTGGGGAGACATACAAAGGCTGCATCCGAAAACTTCCGCTGACTCATTGCCTCGCTGCCCTATCAGGCAATGTCTTAGCAGGCAGTGTAAATGTCTTTACACACTAAGGTGCCTCACAAAACTGATTTCAGACAGACTTATGAGGCAGCATAACGGTTTAACAACAAAGTGAACATTTAATGACTTGAATATTGAAATGACTTCAAAAGTGGGTCAAAATGTACATTTTGTCCATTCAATTTGTGCAGATGGTGTTCCAGGACAGGTTTGCAAACCCCTTATTTTGATAAACTTGATGTGGGGCACCAAAAGGCTAACCTTACACATCTGTTTGAACTGTGAAAAGGAATTTAAAAAGTGGCATAATGTTGATTCATTTATTTTCTCTTTTCAAAGGGCCGTTGGGAGAGCGACAACAGGGGAGTGAGAATCTGTTTTGGAAATTGTCAGGAGCTTTAACTTTTTTTTATAGTTAACATTTTGATACTTGTGTTTTATAAAGTTGTAAATGTGCAATGTTCTAATAGTCATGTTAATTATTATAACTTGCTTAATAAAGTAAAGCATGAACTACTGCTTTCTGATCATTGAATACCTTTAACATTTTAGTGTAGTTTAGTGCACTATGTAATGTTTGTATTTAGGGGTTTACTGTAAAATAAGGTAACCCAAACAAACAAATATAGTAGCCCATATATATACCTGTTGTGGCCCATAAGAGCCCTATATAAGACCTATCTGGGTCCCATCATCAACCCATGTGGGCAGACTCCTGTAGGCCCTAAGTGGGAGCTACCTAGGTTACCTATATGGGTCCGATATGGAGCCCATCAAGATCCCATCATCAACCCATCTGGGCTAACCCATGTGGGGCCTCCATGGAAACTGAGGACAAAATTACCTGGGTCCCAGTTGGGTAGCCCAGGTGGGCCCCAGATATCAGCCCAAGTGTAACCCCTTTGGGCCCCAAATGGGTGTGTTGGCTGGGATACAACACAATTGCACTTAATTG
Organism: Tiaroga cobitis; assembly: GCA_030578255.1. Taxonomy (NCBI): domain Eukaryota; kingdom Metazoa; phylum Chordata; class Actinopteri; order Cypriniformes; family Leuciscidae; genus Tiaroga; species Tiaroga cobitis. The sequence continues at coordinate 28,947 of CM060599.1, read as the reverse complement.
TATTTTTTTTTTTTTTAAATTACAAATTAGCCTGACAAAATAAACTGTTCATACATGAGTACAGTAAAGAACCTGTCATGAATGAATCTAACCCCATATATTTTTTAACGTGTCATTAATCAGAAGTCATTCTTTTCTTGTGTCATATCTGAGTGAAACTCTACAGGAACAGGAGCTAATGTGGGTGGGGCTTGATTTTGTCCATGACAAATTGATAGGATGGTTGGATGGATGTGGTTTGCTATTGGTGGATCTCATGTGAGTGACAGGTTGCCCCGCCCTGTACAAATACTCCGTTACTTTACTCAAGTAGATTTTTCAGATATTTTTACTTTACTGTTATTTTTGTGTCTTTTTACTTTTACTCCTTACATTTTTAACACGAATGTCGGTACTTTCTACTCCTTATATTTTACAAAATTGTCTCGTTACTTTAGTTTCAAATAACTTCAGTGGAGTTAAAGTTATTATTTTTCACGTCATCAATACTGAATTCAATCTAATTGGATTGGAATATATGTTGCACTTGACGCACCACTACAAGATAACTTGACAAATTCGGCGGCATTCATTCACCCAAATCAAAGATTTACTAGCTGTCAGTTCTTATACGCTGCTGCCATCTAGTGGTTGCTAGTTGTAACTCTAAAAGTATGGGGAACTTCTTAATTAATGTCTATTTAGTAATTTATAATTTATCCTTTATTTTCTTTCCAGAAGTCATAATTGAGCACACACAAATACATGTAGATTCCTTTAAATGTTAAGGGGAAGATTAAAAAAGAGAAACTGGATCTGTGAATTCTCACATAATCACAATTGAATTCATATCTTGCTACTCAGTCAGAATCTTATTAACCTGGAGTCCCAGTCTCTGTCACAATAATCCTACACTCACCTAAAGGATTATTAGGAACACCTGTTCAATTTCTCACTAACGCAATTATCTACTCAACCAATCACATGGCAGTTGCTTCAATGCATTTAGGGGTGTGGTCCTGGTCAAGACAATCTCCTGAACTCCAAACTGAATGTCAGAATGGGAAAGAAAGGTGATTTAAGCAATTTTGAGCGTGGCATGGTTGTTGGTGCCAGACGGGCCGGTCTGAGTATTTCACAATCTGCTCAGTTACTGGGATTTTCACGCACAACCATTTCTAGGGTTTACAAAGAATGGTGTGAAAAGGGAAAAACATCCAGTATGCGGCAGTCCTGTGGGCGAAAATGCCTTGTTGATGCTAGAGGTCAGAGGAGAATGGGCCGACTGATTCAAGCTGATAGAAGAGCAACTTTGACTGAAATAACCAATCGTTACAACCGAGGTATGCAGCAAAGCATTTGTGAAGCCACAACACACACAACCTTGAGGCGGATGGGCTACAACAGCAGAAGACCCCACCGGGTACCACTCATCTCCACTACAAATAGGAAAAAGAGGCTACAATTTGCAAGAGCTCACCAAAATTGGACAGTTGAAGACTGGAAAAATGTTGCCTGGTCTGATGAGTCTCGATTTCTGTTGAGACATTCAGATGGTAGAGTCAGAATTTGGCGTAAACAGAATGAGAACATGGATCCATCATGCCTTGTTACCACTGTGCAGGCTGGTGGTGGTGGTGTAATGGTGTGGGGGATGTTTTCGTGGCACACTTTAGGCCCCTTAGTGCCAATTGGGCATCGTTTAAATGCCACGGCCTACCTGAGCATTGTTTCTGACCATGTCCATCCCTTTATGGCCACCATGTACCCATCCTCTGATGGCTACTTCCAGCAGGATAATGCACCATGTCACAAAGCTCGAATCATTTCAAATTGGTATCTTGAACATGACAATGAGTTCACTGTACTAAAATGGCCCCCACAGTCACCAGATCTCAACCCAATAGAGCATCTTTGGGATGTGGTGGAACGGGAGCTTCGTGCCCTGGATGTGCATCCCACAAATCTCCAACAACTGCAAGATGCTATCCTATCAATATGGGCCAACATTTCTAAAGAATGCTTTCAGCACCTTGTTGAATCAATGCCACGTAGAATTGAGGCAGTTCTGAAGGCGAAAGGGGGTCAAACACAGTATTAGTATGGTGTTCCTAATAATCCTTTAGGTGAGTGTATATGTAATGTTTTAGGCCTATTGGCATCCATGTAAAATGTAGGCTATGGCATATAAAGAACCTTTTTTCCATATCCACTTAAGTTTCTCAGCTTGCACTCTACATTTGTGTGGTGCAGGTAGCTTTGCATTAAAGGGGTCATATAATGGTACATGCACTTTTACAAGTTGATTGTACTGAAATATGTGTTGGCAGTGCCTGTACACAAACATCATATAATGATAAAAATCCATCCAGTGTTTTTGTTTTAATCTCCTTATGTTTTCCCCTGCCTCAAATCGAGCCGTTCGTTTTTGTGACATCAATAAAACGGACGCCCCTCCCACGATTGTTGATTGACGGGAGTGTTTCAACACAGACCCGCCCTCGCACATGAGGTAGCTGTCAATCATAGTCTGCGCGGCGCGGTCATTGTCGATGTGCCGGAGCACTGTCTATGAGCAGAATGGCGTCTAAGCGATTGTGGTGTTCTGTTCTTGGGTGTAATAACGAACACAGCCATTTTAATGTTCCTGAATCCAAACCGCTGAATACGCAGTGGCTGAGTTTGTTTTCGAAGGGAATATTCCCCACGAGCAACGTCAATGCTCTCATGTTTGCGTGAATCATTTCACACACCAGACTGCTTTATAAACGAGGGTCTGTATAAAGCTGGATTTGCTAAGAAGCTTTGCTAAAAAAGATCGGTACCAGATATTCGTGTTCCTGCTGAACCTCCAGAAGAACGGAAGTGAGTGAAACGTTTTATTAAACTTTATATTAATCTTTGCAAATTGCTAGCTGCACGCTTCACAATGAATGCGTCTAAGGTTTACACTCAGTCAGGGTACGGCATGTTTTCTATGTATGACGTTCTCAATATAATTCATAATTCCACGTTTATACTGAACAACGCGTTATGTGTTATTGTGTTACAAACGGTGTATGCACAGAACAGAGGGGCGGAGTGAGCGCAGCTCATGATCATTTAAAGGCATATGCACTGAAACGGCGTGCTGAAAACAGAGCTGTTTTTGACCAGGTAAAATAAGTGTTTTCTTACAATACTAATGAGAATTTTTAATTAAAGTATATTACAAACTTTTAATTTAGACCCTAAAGAATCATATTAGCTTGTACAAAAATGGCATTATATGACCCCTTTAAAAATGGTTGTCATTCGCAAGGCTACTTTTATACTTTAAATTTCCAAGCCTGTACTTTCTTACTTTTACTTGAGTAAAGAAGTTAAATCAGTACTTCTACTTTTACCAGAGTATTTTTTAACACAAGCATCTGTACTTTCTACTTGAGTATGAGAAGTGAGTACTTTTGCCATCTCTGGGTAGAAGCCAGGGATGAGTTAGAGGAATGAGGAGCCAGGGCGAAAACACCAGCCGAAATCCCATGACGTAAGCTCACAGCGAAGTCAAGAGAGGGAGGAGCCATGGAGGAGAATTGGCAGACGGAACCAGGGGGACGAAAGATGAGGCTGATGTTGATTGAGTTCTAGACATAACTGACGAGACCAGGCGACAATGTCCTGAGACCAAAACAGAACCGTGGTGACGAGAGACTGAGGTGAAGACAGTGCATGAGGAATGAGGTGGAGCCCGACTGAGCCAAAGGGGTGTAGAGACGACGGCAAACCAATGACTGTCCAAGGCGAAGCCGGAGGGATGAGGAAACCTGGTGGAAACGAACGGATGACGGCCTGAGGTGGAGCTGAGGGGGTAAGGAGCCACGGTGGAGCCGAACGGACGACGGTCTCAGGTGGAGCTGAGGGGGCAAGGAGCCACGGTGGAGCCGAACAGACGACGGTCTCAGGTGGAGCTGAGGGAGCAAGGAGCCACGGTGGAGCCGAACGGACGACGGTCTCAGGTGGAGCTGAGGGGGCAAGGAGCCACAGTGGAGCCGAATGGACGACGGTCTCAGGTGGTGCTGAGGGGGCAAGGAGCCACGGTGGAGCCGAATGGACGACAGTCACAGGTGGTGCTGAGGGGGCAAGGAGCCACGGTGGAGCTGAACGGACGACGGTCTCAGGTGGAGCTGAGGGAGCAAGGAAGCCACGGTGGAGCCGAACGGACGACGTCTCAGGTGGTGCTGCGGGGGCAAGGAAGCCACGGTGGAGCCGAACGGATGACGGTCTCAGGTGGAGCTGCGGGGGCAAGGAAGCCACGGTGGAGCCGAACGGACGACGGTCTCAGGTGGAGCTGAGGGGGCAAGGAGCCACGGTGGAGCCGAACGGACGACGGTCTCAGGTGGAGCTGAGGGGGCAAGGAAGCCACGGTGGAGCCGAACGGACGACGGTCTCAGGTGGAGCTGAGGGGGCAAGGAGCCACGGTGGAGCCGGACGGACAACAGTCTCAGGTGGAGCTGAGGGAGCAAGGAGCCACGGTGGAGCCGAACGGACGAAGGTCTCAGGTGGAGCTGACGGGGCAAGGAGCCACGGTGGAGCCGAATGGACGACAGTCACAGGTGGTGCTGAGGGGGCAAGGAGCCACGGTGGAGCTGAACGGACGACGGTCTCAGGTGGAGCTGAGGGAGCAAGGAAGCCACGGTGGAGCCGAACGGACGACGTCTCAGGTGGTGCTGCGGGGGCAAGGAAGCCACGGTGGAGCCGAACGGATGACGGTCTCAGGTGGAGCTGCGGGGGCAAGGAAGCCACGGTGGAGCCGAACGGACGACGGTCTCAGGTGGAGCTGAGGGGGCAAGGAGCCACGGTGGAGCCGAACGGACGACGGTCTCAGGTGGAGCTGAGGGGGCAAGGAAGCCACGGTGGAGCCGAACGGACGACGGTCTCAGGTGGAGCTGAGGGGGCAAGGAGCCACGGTGGAGCCGGACGGACAACGGTCTCAGGTGGAGCTGAGGGAGCAAGGAGCCACGGTGGAGCCGAACGGACAAAGGTCTCAGGTGGAGCTGACGGGGCAAGGAGCCACGGTGGAGCCGAACGGACGACAGTCACAGGTGGAGCTGACGGGGCAAGGAGCCACGGTGGAGCCGAACGAACGGGGCAAGGAGCCACGGTGGAGCCGAACGGACGACGGTCTCAGGTGGAGCTGAGGGGGCAAGGAGCCACGGTGGAGCCGAACGGACGACGGTCTCAGGTGGAGCTGAGGGAGCAAGGAGCCACGGTGGAGCCGAACGGACGACGGTCTCAGGTGGAGCTGAGGGGGCAAGGAGCCACAGTGGAGCCGAACGGACGACGGTCTCAGGTGGTGCTGAGGGGGCAAGGAGCCACGGTGGAGCCGAATGGACGACAGTCACAGGTGGTGCTGAGGGGGCAAGGAGCCACGGTGGAGCTGAACGGACGACGGTCTCAGGTGGAGCTGAGGGGGCAAGGAGCCACGGTGGAGCCGAACGGACGACGGTCTCAGGTGGAGCTGAGGGGGCAAGGAGCCACAGTGGAGCCGAACGGACGACGGTCTCAGGTGGTGCTGAGGGGGCAAGGAGCCACGGTGGAGCCGAATGGACGACAGTCACAGGTGGTGCTGAGGGGGCAAGGAGCCACGGTGGAGCTGAACGGACGACGGTCTCAGGTGGAGCTGAGGGGGCAAGGAGCCACGGTGGAGCCGAACGGACGACGGTCTCAGGTGGAGCTGAGGGGGCAAAGAGCCACGGTGGAGCCGAACGGACGACGGTCTCAGGTGGAGCTGAGGGAGCAAGGAGCCACGGTGGAGCCGAACGGACGACGGTCTCAGGTGGAGCTGAGGGGGCAAGGAGCCACGGTGGAGCCGAACGGACGACGGTCTCAGGTGGTGCTGAGGGGGCAAGGAGCCACGGTGGAGCCGAATGGACGACGGTCTCAGGTGGAGCTGAGGGGGCAAGGAGCCACGGTGGAGCCGAACGGACGACGGTCTCAGGTGGAGCTGAGGGAGCAAGGAAGCCACGGTGGAGCCGAACGGACGACGGTCTCAGGTGGTGCTGCGGGGGCAAGGAAGCCACGGTGGAGCCGAACGGACGACAGTCTCAGGTGGAGCTGCGGGGGCAAGGAAGCCACGGTGGAGCCGAACGGACGACGGTCTCAGGTGGTGCTGCGGGGGCAAGGAAGCCACGGTGGAGCCGAACGGACGACGGTCTCAGGTGGAGCTGCGGGGGCAAGGAAGCCACGGTGGAGCCGAACGGACGACGGTCTCAGGTGGTGCTGCGGGGGCAAGGAAGCCACGGTGGAGCCGAACGGACGACGGTCTCAGGTGGAGCTGACGGGGCAAGGAGCCACGGTGGAGCCGAACGGACGACGGACTCAGGTGTTGCTGAGGGGGCAAGGAGCCACGGAGCCACAAAGTCCCCCTGTATTCAATAATTGTATACCTTAAAACTCATCTTTGATCACCAAAATCACATATTTAAATGTTTTTTTCTTTGAAAAAGTTCCTTTTATGCCTTAAAATAACTTTATTGTAACAACACCCTTGCCTCATTTAGTATTCACGGTGCTATGAATATGCAAATGAGCCCCGCCTCCACTAACTCACTCAGCTCAGAGATGTGCTGTTCTGTGATCTGGACTACAGGTTAACTAACTTCTGACTCCAGATCCAGTCTCTCCACTCTCTGCACAATCCAAGTAAATACAAAGGGCTCATATAGTTTTACCTGCAAATATACACAAGTCACACAATATGCTGCAAAAATAGTTTATTATGACAGCTGACAGGTGAAGTGGAGCTAGTGAATGTGTTCATGAGATGATCTCAGTGTAGAGTTTGTTGGAGGGAGCATGGGTTGTGTTGCTGGCGAGGACTTGCTTCTGTGACTCTCCTAAAAGCCCCGCGCTGCTGAAGTAAAACGGCACGTGAGAGATTCGCCCGTCAGACCAGCACTACCAGAGACAGAGAGAGAGACTTGAGTGTGTGATGTACACTGAGTTGGCATTTCTATGTAAAACAAACAGCATCAGTTCTGCGTATTGATTCCTGTCTGCGCATTTCAAAGCACAAGAGGATGCGAAAGAAACTCTTTTCTCTGCACACACGTTGCCCTTAAAGTGACAGCAGCCTAAGAAAACTATGCAGTGTTATTTTACATTTGATTTCAATTTCTGTACCTGAACTTTGTTCTTTTGTGTTTGTTTGAGCTTTTGTTAATTTGTTCTTATTTTATTACTGAACTGTTTATATGAGTAAGTCTAGTTGTTTTAGCTGTTGTGTTTTTGTTTACTGATTTCTGTTCATGGGGTTCATCTACAACAAAAAGGTACAGAACAAATATGTTTGATATCTAAATGTCTACCTTATTGGAACTGAAACTGGGAATCGAAAAAGAATCAGAATTGGAATCACTCAAATTCAAACGACACCCAAGCCTACTTGTGTAAGGACTGGAAAAGTCAATCTGGTAATTACACTGATTTGCCACATTTAAAGGGATAGTTCACCCAAAAAAAATTCTGTCATTAATTACACACACTCATGTTTTCAAACACGTAAGACTTTTGTTCCTCTTCGTAACGCAAATGAAGATATTTTTGATGAAATCTGAGAGATTTCTGTCCCTCCATTGACAGCTACGCAACTGACACTTTCAAGCCCCGGAAAGGCAGTAAAGACATTATTAAAGTAATCCATGTGACTGCAGTGGTTTAACGCTGGGAGAATAATATTTTGTAAATAAAGTGGTAAATTATGTTTTTTTGCTCAATGCAAATTCAAAGTGGGTGAGTAATTAATGACAGAATTTTCTTGTAATGTGTTCAGTTGTGAACGCGTCTACGGTGAGGAAGGCCTCATAGACGGCAGCGCTCGATCCATGGCCTGATCCCACCCGACCGCAGGGATAGTTAGCCGCCCAGTTTCCTCTGGGTGAGTGTTGGTTACACCAGTGAGACTCACCACAGTGAGCAGCGCGCCGTGCTGGAAGTGCGGGTGGAACTGCATGAATCTGGGTTCGGCTCCGGCCTCTCCCATCACAAAACCACTGAACCACACAAACACACAGAGATTAACACTTGATCAGGCTCACACGAATCCGATACTTCATCATGATCATTCGCTAAAACCAAATACTTATTCTGCTCTATCAGAAAAAAAATATATATATTTGATTTAGACTCAAACAAAATGTATCAAATGTGAAAAAATGCTCAAAATTATTGAGTGATACACATGTAACAAATATTTATTACTATACATGAAACAAATATTTAAAAAAACTATGCATCACAATATCATAACGCAAACGTTAGTAAGTAAAAGCAATATACTTTTACTAATAATAGACGATATATCAGCCACCATATCGGTATCGGGCGATATATGATCATTTTTAATGTTATCGTTATAAGAAATTTGGCCGATATATTAAAGCCGATAAATAATGTATTATTTGCTTCCGCTGAGACGCTTCAGATGCGCCTGTTCGACATGATGGATCTGAATTGCTTGAAATATGATTGAAATCATTTATAAAAAGGAAGATACAGTTCAAGTCTGCCATATCGGCTACTTAAAATCATAATGAGAACATTATAATTGTGTGTTTGGGACACTACTTTTTAATGGTGAGACTTTAGTTTTCATAATCAGGCTCTCAAAATTATATAAAAATTTGGATCTAGATTTATCTGCGAATATATCGGTTTTCAAATGTAAAGAATTATCGGTATCGGCCTAAATGTTGATATCGGCGTATGCCTAGTAATGCGTGTGGTGGTGTTCCTCATACGCACCAGGGCAGCAGCTCGAAGACGGGGACGGAGCGCGTCTTGAACACGGCTATCACCGACGGGTGATTATCGGCCACAGGATCGCCTGCACAAAACAGCTGTGTTAAAGAGACTGGAGGAAACAGGAGAGCAGTTTGACATTATCTTTATTATTATGTCGTAGGGGGACAAAGCTATGAAGAGGTTCTGTTGTAATATTATAAACATTTAAACAACTTTTGACCAGCAAAACAAAATCATGTGGTTCAATGTGCAGAAAAACCCCAAAGGCCTGTTTCCACCAAGGACAACAACTATACAGCAATAACAATATATCGGTCTAAATGTATACTATATTATGTCAAAGTCCAAACAAATATAACAACAGAGAAACAATATCATTGGACTCACTTTCAGTGATTTTTTACAGTTGATGAACGATTTAAAATTGACAGCCAATCAGAATCCACCCTGATTTAACCCTATGAGCCCTGAAGGATTTTAGAACTGTTGTTTTTTCTGAGTGCCATACACAAAAGTAAAGAATCATAACTCCAAAACTACAGAGTCAAAGGGCAGGTATCGTTTGGTAGAAAAGTAAGAAAGTAAAACATTACATGTGGACATTCTCATGCTGATAAAAGAAAAACAAGTGTTCCAGGTCATTTCTTTTACATATTTGACATGCAATAACTCAGGAGTGAAATAAGGCAGGAGGGCTATTCTTTTCTGAGACGTTCCCCTACATGTGAGCTGCATCTGGATCATATTGTGTGTTGATAGCATAAAGAAATAAAGTCACAGCCTTTGAAACCAAGATGGCTTTCGATCGGGATCACCCACTTTAAGGAATTATGTACGATGTGTGCAAGTTGAAGGCTTCACTTTGATGTAAACTACAAGTGTTGTTGCAGATGAAATATAACACTGATAGCATCAGATTAAATCACACAAACCTATTTATGTTCCTGGTCATTTGCTACTTATCATCATTATCGGTTTCCTGAGCTTACAACATGAATGAATGTTTTCCAGCGTTTAAGCTAGACAGACAGCATCATAAACACAGCTTCCAGGTCAGGTTGGTCAAGCCAGCTCACCCGAGTTCAGCTGTATGTGTTCAGGTGTTAGTGATGTTTGTGGATACAGTAGGGCTGTATTTTACCTTTCAGAAGCACAGCCAGTCTCTCTCCTCTCGGGTCCCATGAAAGCGAGCACACCTCTCCCCCAACACTGGCAAACACAGGAACAGGAGCACACACACACACACACACACGTGCGGTCAACACCTGCTGAGGTTCAGTTGCTCACAGTATTTCTGCAGCCCTCATTGCTCTGTATCACTGCAGGTCACCTGACCCCCTCTGTACACCGGTTTGCATGTAAAGTCTTACGTGAGTTCTCCATCAGGTCCAGGGAAGCTGGTCTCGGAGAGGTCGGCCACCACTGTGGCGGCTTTAGGACCCCCTGAAACACCACACTCTCAGATCATGATCGTTCATGCTAACATCATGCTTTTAAATGCTTAATAATCTCCTAAACTTCTTGATATGACATAGCAAGTGTAATCAGTAGGGGTGCATGATATATCGGCCACCAAAGCAACATGATTCTTGAACATTTAGTCAACTTAATTTCAAAAACATTCATTAAATCCGCCTAATATATTTAAAACTGAAGCTAACTGAATCCATTTGTGTTCAAACTACATTAATCATTCTAGTTGGCATCACTAACTGGGCAGTGGATCTGTAGTTTTCTCCGCATGCTTCTCAAGGGAACTGCATTAGGAGAGTAAATGTTATCTGTCTTTCAGTGAAGGGAAAGACATGTCAGTGTTTAATGTTCAGTGGTGTTCCTGTAATATTTAGTGTCTTGACTTAATTAGTAATAATCACACTAAAGCCAGAACTGACACTAGTCTCTTCTTATTTGTACATTATATACTGTACATTGCATATAATGAATGAAATTGCAAAAATAAGTTTGTTCAATGAGCTTAAATTAAAGAAAGCTTTTCCACACAGTTAGTTTAGGTCAGTACAATATGAATGAAACTAGTTTATTTAATCAAATAATGTGTTGAGGCTTCCCGTTCCTCTTTCACACTAGCGGTTAGCAGGAGACGATGTGCTGATGTTCATACCTGTGAGGTCAGAGAAGGTGAGCGCGTATACGAGCCGCTCTCCCTGAATGCTCAACAGCAGACAGCCTCCGTCGGGACTCCAGCAGGCCGACTGACACACACACACACACACACACACACACACACACTGAGTGAGCCAGGGATCTTAACCACCATCAATCACTCTTCCTGGCAGGTGTGATGATGTTTACACTAGTTAGAGGGGTTCCCTTTCAATCAGTCACGGTCGACATGCCGACGTAATTGGGATCACTTCAGGGAGCCCCATCATCTTCGAGTCCCTAGAGAACGAGCCAATGAACATTGGCGTGTGTGAATCACGTCATGCGCGGGTATAAACACAGAAGCGGACACACGCACCATTACACGCTCCCAAGAGGCCTCCGCACACTGTGCTGCACCAGACTCTCAGACCCCACTTCGGGCCGCTACGCCGTCAGAGTCGGAGCCCTGCCCCACCGCGGGAGCTGGTACCTACAGCCGATATGAAGACCGGCTACTACAGCCCGTACTTTATTGTACCCAAGAAAGGAGGTGGGTTACGAACAATCTTGGACCTGCTTGTCCTGAACCGGTCCCTTTACCGGCTGATGTTTAAGATGCTTACGCAGAAACGCATTTTCAAGTGCATCAGTCCCCAAGATTGGTTTGTACATCAGTACAAAGTCTAACCCCGTGTCTTCACGAATTCTCAACCCCGTGGTGTTCACATTCTCAATTACCTCGGCAACTGGCTCAGTCGAGAGAGCAGTTGTGCGAACACAGGGACATGCTCAGACGCAGGACAGCGGCACCACTGAAAACATTTCAGAGGCTCCTGGGGCATATGGCATCTGTAGCCACGTTAGCACCGCTCGGATTGCTTCATATGAGGCCGCTTCAACACTGGCTCCACGGTCGAGTCCCGATATGGGCGTGGCAGTGTGGCTCGTGTCGGGTTTCTATCACCCCACACTGTTGCCAAACTCTCAGCCCGTGGTGGGACCCTTCGTTTCTTCGGGCAGGTGTTCCCCTAGAACAAGTGTCCAGGCATGTTGTGGTGACCACTGATGCCTCTGCCACCGGCTGGGGGGCCACGCACAATGGACATGCAGTTTCAGGTCTGTGAACAGGGCCTCAACTGCATTGGCACATCAACTGCCTAGAGTTGTTAGCAGTACACCTTGCGCTGGGCCGCTTCAAAATGCCGCTACTAGGCAAGCATGTACTGGTACGAATGGACAGCACTGCGGACGTTGCGTACATCAACCGCCAGGGTGATCTACGCTCCCGCCACGTCACAACTCGCCCACCTACGCAAGTATGCATTTCTCCCAGTGAGCCTTCTTGCACAGACACTGGGCAAAGTCAGGTAGGACGAGGAGCAGGTCTAGCTTGTGCCATATTGGCCAAACCGGACCATGAGAGAGGACCTGCTCTCTCAAGAGGTAGGGCACCCTATAGCACCCGCGTCCAGACCTCTGGAAACTCCATGTCTAGTCACTGGAAGGGACGCGGAGGTTCTAGGTGACCTACCCCAGGCGGTAGTTGGCATGCGTTGAAGTGGAACCTGTTCAATGAGTGGTGTTCTACTCACCAGAAGAAGCCACAAACTTGCTCAATCAGAGCTTTCCTTCCTTCCTATCCTTTACTTTCTACCTCCAAAGTGTATGTTGCCGCTATCACTGTAAATCACGATGCAGTTGAGGGCAAATCGATGGGAAAGCACAACCTTATCGTCAGGTTCCTGAGGGGAGCGAGGAGACTAAATCCGCCACGCGTGCTCTCGATACCCTCATGGGATTTGTCTCTGGTCATTTCGGCTCTTCAGAGACCACCCTTTGAGCCTTTGCAAATCAGCAGAGTTCTGTCCATGTACTCTGGGTTGCATTGGCCTCCATCAAGAGGGTAGGGGACCTGCATGCATTTTCTGTGGACGAATCGTGCCTAGAATCCGGGCCGGCTAACTCTCACGTGATCCTGAGACCCCAGCCCGGATACGTGCCCAAGGTTCCTACCACTCCCTTCCAGGACCAGGTGGTGAACCTGCCAGCGCTGCCTTCGGAGGAGATAGACCCAGCCCTGGCTTTTCTCTGTCCTGTACGCGCTCTGCGCCTATATGTGGACAGATCTCAAAGCCTCAGGGCCTCAGACCAGCTCTCTTTATCTGTTATGGAGGCCCGGCTTCTGGCACGTCGAGCCGGTTTTTCTTCCCGTGTGCTCGCTTTCAACCAGCTAGTAACACCAAAGTCTCCCCGCTCTAGTGTCGGCTTGCTGCGCCACTTACCTCCACAAAGAGGGGATACGTGCGCTTTTTGCTCCAGTCGAGTTCCCCACTTAGGCTAACCCTGTAGTTTCTCCTGACACCTTCGGCAGTCGGACGTACGCCAGGCCCTGGTGCACGTCCTGCTGCTCGTATGCTTTTGTAACTTGTGCTAAACTGGGTTCTATATGTTGGGATCCCTGCGGTGATCCCATATGTGTATTCTTCCACAATCAGCTCCCTGCGGTGAGCCCGTGTCTTTCCCTTGGCAGAGTCTTCTCCTCCTCAGGCTGGAGCCACCCCAGTGACATCGGCCAGTCCATACGTGTATTCTCCACGTTCCCCCCTCGAGCAGGATGTGGCTCCGCAGCGTCCCTCTCTCTGTATGGGTTATACGGAACAGCAGTTCGCACTCCCTCTACACAGGCCTTCCGCCCCAGTCAGTAGGGGGTCTGAGAGTCTTGCATATGGCGCTGGATCTGGCAGCAACCGTGGCGTTTTCCATAGTGGATCCCAATTACGTCGGCATGTTGACGTGATGTCAAACGTGACCGACTGAAAGATAACATCTCGGTTACGTATGCAACCGTCGTTCCTGAAGGAGGGAACGGGAGACGCCACGGTTGGTAACCATCGATGTACGTCCGTCACGATCTCGGCTCCTCAGCGAGAAACAAAAGTTCTGTATATATAACTGCGGGGCGGGGGGCGGGGCGCATGACGCGATTTACGCACGCCAACGTTCATAGGCTCGTTCTGTAGATACTCAAAGATGATAAGGCTTCCTGATCTCAATTACGTCGGCATGTCAACGTAACGTCTCCCGTTCCCTCCTTCAGAGAACGAGGGTTACATGCGTAACCGAGACGTTTTCTTACCTGACAACTGCCTTTCAGACACGGCCATCTCTCACAGGTCCACATGCGCGTCTCCCAAACCCTACAACACAAAGAACACAACCTATAGTTATCAGTTCATGTGTGACGTCACTGTCTGGCCATCTGAGCTGTCGGTATGCAGATAACTGAGGATTTTTCAGTAGTACTTAGGGTTGGGTATCGCTTGAATTTTAACTAATCCGATTTCGACTCTGCTTATCGATTCCGATTCCTATCGATTACTAATATCAATTCCAATAAGGTAAAAAAAACAACAACTTGGATATCATTCACATTTAGTCTAATTGCTAAATGTTTAATTGTAACAAAAATAAACAGGCTAAAGAACACTAAAGTACATGCTCGGGCAGATTTGGCTGGAAGTCGTTCATCCTCGGATGCGGCGCCGCGCGCTGTTACAAAAAAAGCCGTGCACACCGCCAAGCGAAATGGGGTTTTGCACACCCAACGCGCACGACCGCCCACACCGCAATGACGTTATTTTTGCCGCGCGCACCTTTGCTGCTCGTGCGGACGCGTCGAGTATAAACAAGGCTTTACTCCGTGTCAGCGCGCGCTCTGATCGGTAAAGGTGCACAGACCTCTCCCGAATCATCTCCAGCACTCAGCCTCCGACGCACCACTAACTCCGCCTCCGCTTCCCTCGTAAGATGATATTAGTGTTTAAACATTCTCTATGATAAAAAATGTTTGTAATGATGGTGTTCAACAATAACCGGTCCCACAGTTATATAATAACCGTCAAACCCCTAAGAACGAGTGAATGCTCTCTTAGTCTTTTGTTGTTTGGTTAGTGTTATTATAGAGACGGCAGCAGGAATATATTTTTATCACTTTAAGAGCTGCACGGATGCAATATACGGATATACATCTGTGAACAGCACAGGAAACAGTCGTCTAACGCATGAATTGTTTAAAGTCATATTAAAATGTACACAAAGAAATCGATAAGAGGAATCGACATTTTAATGTTATAACAAGTATTCGATTCCCAACACTAGTAGTCCTACAGCCCACTGTCAGTGTGTATCGTCAGCGTGACAGAGCGATATATTGGTCCTGTAAGCCAGAGGTCAGCTGTGTGTGTGTGTGTGTGTGTGTGGCACCTGAAGAGAGCCGACGGTGTGTGTGTGTGTGTGGCACCTGAAGAGAGCCGACGGTGTGTGTGTGTGTGTGTGTGTGTGTGTGTGTGTGTGTGTGGCACCTGAAGAGAGCCGACGGTGTGTGTGTGTGTGTGTGTGTGTGTGTGTGTGTGTGTGTGTGTGTGTGTGTGTGTGTGTGGCACCTGAAGAGAGCCGACGGTGTGTGTGTGTGTGTGTGTGTGTGTGTGTGTGTGTGTGGCACCTGAAGAGAGCCGACGGTGTGGCGGCCAGCAGGCGGCTGCCGTCGGGAGACCAGGACAGGTACGTGACGCCACCGCCACCCACTCGCTGTAGAGGAACACAGCTCTCGGCCGCCACGTCCCACACCTGCACAACACACACAACACATGCTCAACACACACATGCTCAACACTCACACCGCAATACAGCCAACACGAACGTTCGGCATGAAATCTGGGTCAGAATTAATTTGTTACACCTAAGGAAGGGAAATAGTTTGAGACATCCCACATGCATCAGCACAGGCCAGTGTTACAGCGCTGATGACTGATTACACACACTACAGCTCCACAGAGGTGTGTGTAAGCCTCACCATCATGGCAGTGTCGACCGGAGACGCAGACACCAGCAGGGAGCCGGTGGGGGACCAGGCCATGGATGTGATGGGGGAATGCCCCGGGTGAGACAGGACCTGCGCACAGCCGGACGACGGCCTGAGGGACACACACTCCATCAACACTCATGCCTGTTCTGGTGGCGCTCGTTAAACACACATGGGGTTTGCAGCTCGCACAGCTTTACATTCAATACACTATTGTCCCTGATTGGAAAATTTGTCTTGTACCTGTTGGAGCAGTGGTGTGTGTGTGTGAGAGATGCGGTACCTGGTGGAGCAGTGGTGTGTGTGTGTGATGCGGTACCTGGTGGAGCAGTGGTGTGTGTGTGTGAGATGCGGTACCTGGTGGAGCAGTGGTGTGTGTGTGTGAGAGATGCGGTACCTGGTGGAGCAGTGGTGTGTGTGTGTGAGATGCGGTACCTGGTGGAGCAGTGGTGTGTGTGTGTGAGAGATGCGGTACCTGGTGGAGCAGTTGTGTGTGTGTGTGTGTGTGTGTGGTACCTGGTGGAGCAGTTGTGTGTGTGTGTGTGTGTGTGTGGTACCTGGTGGAGCAGTTGTGTGTGTGTGTGTGTGTGTGTGTGGTACCTGGTGGAGCAGTGGTGTGTGTGTGTGTGTGTGGGGTACCTGGTGGAGAGAGAGGTGGGCTCCACGTGCCAGATGAGCAGACAGGACTGACAGGCCACAGCGAGGACAGAGCCACACAGAGGCTTCCACTGCAGCGCACACACAGACCTCTGACAGCGGTGCTTCAGCGTCGGGCTCGTCACGCTGCAGGAACACACACACACACACACACACACACACACACACACTCAGGACTGAGGAAACTGCCCATGTTATGCTGTTTAGGTTCCTAATGCTGTTTCTGAGTCTCCTAAAACAGGTTTACATGCACCTATCTATGGTCAAAAACACTCTCAGTGTCTGAAACGCTTCATTCAAAGATTCAGTCTCTCTAAGCCCCGCCTCTCTGAGAGCTGCCCTGCTCTGATTGGTCAGAAACCAAACATTCATTATCATATCTGAATCTCAGCTCTTGATCACAGTGATACGAACAGTAACGATGGCGAGGGTTTCACCGTATCAATCTCAGAAAACAGCGTCTCCTCGACACGAACAACACGAGCCGAACTCCTCCAGTCTCAGATACACTAGTGTTAGAGGGCGGGGCTAAGAGACGCTGTTCAGCCAATCAAGACCAGAGGCGGGCATTATGCAAATAAGTTACAAACCTACACAGGAAGTGTTCCTACATCAGCAGGAAGTGAGACTGAATTACTGACGACTCGTTTCAGTTCAGAATCTCTTCTTTGGGAGAGGAAAAACCCATTTATCTGCAGTTTGATCTTGTAAATATTAGCATCTTATATTGTTTATCGGCTGTAAACAACAGCGCATTTTGTTTTAGATAACTATACGGTTCTCAAAGAGCATAAACCAGGGCTCTCAGACATAGTTTTTGACTTCTGATGCAAATATCCCAAAAATGTCATCAGTCACATTCGTTGAAGTCCATTTAACTCTGACTAAACTAATGTTATGGGTCCGACAAAACACAGGTATACAGTCAGTGTGGTTTAAACCACTGTTACATGACTTATGGTGTATGATGATCTGTAATGGTGACCCAGACAGCAACAGTGTCGGCCCAGTTCCGGCCCACACCTGGGCCGTGTCGAATCCACAGGTACCGGATCCGGGCCGACACTATGTTGGCGTCTGTGAGTTTGAATGGCTGTGTAATATCTCTGCTGTAAGAGCTGTGTTTGTGTCCGCTGGAATACCTGTGGGATTTGTAGATCTTGATGGAGTCGTCCAGTAACGCCACAGCAAACTTATCCGTGTGCGGATGCCAAGCGAAGCTCCTCAGAGCGCCGTCAGACCTGAAACACACACACACACACACACACACACACACACACACACACACACACACACACACACACACGCCACCTGTGGTTTCTGTAAGTGCTTCAGACCAGAGGCTCATAAACGTTCTCAGTTCAGGACCCATTAATATGCTTGCATTGAGTTTCAACAGAAGGGATTGAATCAGATGAGCATTATATCTTCACAATGCAATCAACACTGGATAAGGACTCCAGACAGGCGTGAATGACCATAGGCTGATAACATGACGTACCAGTCCAGCATCTGTGAGAACTCTGCCACCATCTCGTCACGGCTCAGCTAGCAAACAGAAGCAGAAGCAGTGTTTATGAGTGTGTGTGTTTATGAGTGTGTGTGTTTATGAGTGTGTGTGTGGCGTTGAGGAGACGCTGGATCGCTTGTACTCACGGTCAGATGAGGGAACAGAGACGTGTGTTTAAGAGTGTGTGTGTGTGTGTGTGTGTGTGGCGCTGAGAAGACGCTGAATCGCTTGTACTCACAGTCAGATGAGGGAACAGAGACGTGTGTTTAAGAGTGTGTGTGTGTGTGTGTGTGTGTGGCGCTGAGAAGACGCTGAATCGCTTGTACTCACAGTCAGATGAGGGAACAGAGACGTGTGTTTAAGAGTGTGTGTGTGTGTGTGTGGCGCTGAGAAGACGCTGAATCGCTTGTACTCACAGTCAGATGAGGGAACAGAGACGTGTGTTTAAGAGTGTGTGTGTGTGTGTGGCGCTGAGAAGACGCTGGATCGCTTGTACTCACAGTCAGATGAGGGAACAGAGACGTGTGTTTAAGAGTGTGTGTGTGTGTGTGTGTGGCGCTGAGAAGACGCTGGATCGCTTGTACTCACAGTCAGATGAGGGAACAGAGACGTGTGTTTAAGAGTGTGTGTGTGTGTGTGTGTGTGTGTGGCGCTGAGAAGACGCTGAATCGCTTGTACTCACAGTCAGATGAGGGAACAGAGACGTGTGTTTAAGAGTGTGTGTGTGTGTGTGTGTGTGTGTGTGGCGCTGAGAAGACGCTGGATCGCTTGTACTCACAGTCAGATGAGGGAACAGAGACGTGTGTTTAAGAGTGTGTGTGTGTGTGTGTGTGGCGCTGAGAAGACGCTGGATCGCTTGTACTCAGTCAGATGAGGGAACAGAGACGTGTGTTTAAGAGTGTGTGTGTGTGTGTGTGTGGCGCTGAGAAGACGCTGGATCGCTTGTACTCAGTCAGATGAGGGAACAGAGACGTGTGTTTAAGAGTGTGTGTGTGTGTGTGTGTGTGTGGCGCTGTGAAGACGCTGAATCGCTTGTACTCACAGTCAGATGAGGGAACAGAGACGTGTGTTTAAGAGTGTGTGTGTGTGTGTGGCGCTGAGAAGACGCTGGATCGCTTGTACTCACAGTCAGATGAGGGAACAGAGACGTGTGTTTAAGAGTGTGTGTGTGTGTGTGTGGCGCTGAGAAGACGCTGAATCGCTTGTACTCACAGTCAGATGAGGGAACAGAGACGTGTGTTTAAGAGTGTGTGTGTGTGTGTGTGTGGCGCTGAGAAGACGCTGGATCGCTTGTACTCACAGTCAGATGAGGGAACAGAGACGTGTGTTTAAGAGTGTGTGTGTGTGTGTGTGTGGCGCTGAGAAGACGCTGAATCGCTTGTACTCACAGTCAGATGAGGGAACAGAGACGTGTGTTTAAGAGTGTGTGTGTGTGTGTGGCGCTGAGAAGACGCTGAATCGCTTGTACTCACAGTCAGATGAGGGAACAGAGACGTGTGTTTAAGAGTGTGTGTGTGTGTGTGTGTTTGTGGCGCTGAGAAGACGCTGGATCGCTTGTACTCACAGTCAGATGAGGGAACAGAGACGTGTGTTTAAGAGTGTGTGTGTGTGTGTGTGTGGCGCTGAGAAGACGCTGGATCGCTTGTACTCACAGTCAGATGAGGGAACAGAGACGTGTGTTTAAGAGTGTGTGTGTGTGTGTGGCGCTGAGAAGACGCTGAATCGCTTGTACTCACAGTCAGATGAGGGAACAGAGACGTGTGTTTAAGAGTGTGTGTGTGTGTGTGTGTGGCGCTGAGAAGACGCTGGATCGCTTGTACTCAGTCAGATGAGGGAACAGAGACGTGTGTTTAAGAGTGTGTGTGTGTGTGTGTGTGTGGCGCTGAGAAGACGCTGGATCGCTTGTACTCACAGTCAGATGAGGGAACAGAGACGTGTGTTTAAGAGTGTGTGTGTGTGTGTGTGTGTGGCGCTGAGAAGACGCTGGATCGCTTGTACTCACAGTCAGATGAGGGAACAGAGACGTGTGTTTAAGAGTGTGTGTGTGTGTGTGTGTGTGGCGCTGAGAAGACGCTGGATCGCTTGTACTCACAGTCAGATGAGGGAACAGAGACGTGTGTTTAAGAGTGTGTGTGTGTGTGTGTGTGGCGCTGAGAAGACGCTGGATCGCTTGTACTCACAGTCAGATGAGGGAACAGAGACGTGTGTTTAAGAGTGTGTGTGTGTGTGTGTGTGTGGCGCTGAGAAGACGCTGGATCGCTTGTACTCACAGTCAGATGAGGGAACAGAGACGTGTGTTTAAGAGTGTGTGTGTGTGTGTGTGGCGCTGAGAAGACGCTGAATCGCTTGTACTCACAGTCAGATGAGGGAACAGAGACGTGTGTTTAAGAGTGTGTGTGTGTGTGTGTGTGGCGCTGAGAAGACGCTGAATCGCTTGTACTCACAGTCAGATGAGGGAACAGAGACGTGTGTTTAAGAGTGTGTGTGTGTGTGTGTGTGTGTGTGTGTGTGTGTGGCGCTGAGAAGACGCTGGATCGCTTGTACTCACAGTCAGATGAGGGAACAGAGACGTGTGTTTAAGAGTGTGTGTGTGTGTGTGGCGCTGAGAAGACGCTGGATCGCTTGTACTCACAGTCAGATGAGGGAACAGAGACGTGTGTTTAAGAGTGTGTGTGTGTGTGTGTGTGTGTGGCGCTGAGAAGACGCTGAATCGCTTGTACTCACAGTCAGATGAGGGAACAGAGACGTGTGTTTAAGAGTGTGTGTGTGTGTGTGTGTGTGGCGCTGAGAAGACGCTGGATCGCTTGTACTCACAGTCAGATGAGGGAACAGAGACGTGTGTTTAAGAGTGTGTGTGTGTGTGTGTGTGGCGCTGAGAAGACGCTGAATCGCTTGTACTCACAGTCAGATGAGGGAACAGAGACGTGTGTTTAAGAGTGTGTGTGTGTGTGTGTGGCGCTGAGAAGACGCTGGATCGCTTGTACTCACAGTCAGATGAGGGAACAGAGACGTGTGTTTAAGAGTGTGTGTGTGTGTGTGTGTGGCGCTGAGAAGACGCTGAATCGCTTGTACTCACAGTCAGATGAGGGAACAGAGACGTGTGTTTAAGAGTGTGTGTGTGTGTGTGTGTGTGTGGCGCTGAGAAGACGCTGGATCGCTTGTACTCACAGTCAGATGAGGGAACAGAGACGTGTGTTTAAGAGTGTGTGTGTGTGTGTGTGTGGCGCTGAGAAGACGCTGGATCGCTTGTACTCACAGTCAGATGAGGGAACAGAGACGTGTGTTTAAGAGTGTGTGTGTGTGTGTGTGTGGCGCTGAGAAGACGCTGAATCGCTTGTACTCACAGTCAGATGAGGGAACAGAGACGTGTGTTTAAGAGTGTGTGTGTGTGTGTGTGGCGCTGAGAAGACGCTGGATCGCTTGTACTCACAGTCAGATGAGGGAACAGAGACGTGTGTTTAAGAGTGTGTGTGTGTGTGTGTGTGGCGCTGAGAAGACGCTGGATCGCTTGTACTCAGTCAGATGAGGGAACAGAGACGTGTGTTTAAGAGTGTGTGTGTGTGTGTGGCGCTGAGAAGACGCTGAATCGCTTGTACTCACAGTCAGATGAGGGAACAGAGACGTGTGTTTAAGAGTGTGTGTGTGTGTGTGTGGCGCTGAGAAGACGCTGGATCGCTTGTACTCACAGTCAGATGAGGGAACAGAGACGTGTGTTTAAGAGTGTGTGTGTGTGTGTGTGTGGCGCTGAGAAGACGCTGGATCGCTTGTACTCACAGTCAGATGAGGGAACAGAGACGTGTGTTTAAGAGTGTGTGTGTGTGTGTGGCGCTGAGAAGACGCTGGATCGCTTGTACTCACAGTCAGATGAGGGAACAGAGACGTGTGTTTAAGAGTGTGTGTGTGTGTGTGTGTGTGGCGCTGAGAAGACGCTGAATCGCTTGTACTCACAGTCAGATGAGGGAACAGAGACGTGTGTTTAAGAGTGTGTGTGTGTGTGTGTGTGGCGCTGAGAAGACGCTGAATCGCTTGTACTCAGTCAGATGAGGGAACAGAGACGTGTGTTTAAGAGTGTGTGTGTGTGTGTGTGTGTGTGTGTGTGGCGCTGAGAAGACGCTGGATCGCTTGTACTCAGTCAGATGAGGGAACAGAGACGTGTGTTTAAGAGTGTGTGTGTGTGTGTGTGTGTGGCGCTGAGAAGACGCTGGATCGCTTGTACTCACAGTCAGATGAGGGAACAGAGACGTGTGTTTAAGAGTGTGTGTGTGTGTGTGTGGCGCTGAGAAGACGCTGAATCGCTTGTACTCACAGTCAGATGAGGGAACAGAGACGTGTGTTTAAGAGTGTGTGTGTGTGTGTGTGGCGCTGAGAAGACGCTGAATCGCTTGTACTCACAGTCAGATGAGGGAACAGAGACGTGTGTTTAAGAGTGTGTGTGTGTGTGTGTGTGTGTGTGTGTGTGTGTGGCGCTGAGAAGACGCTGGATCGCTTGTACTCACAGTCAGATGAGGGAACAGAGACGTGTGTTTAAGAGTGTGTGTGTGTGTGTGTGGCGCTGAGAAGACGCTGGATCGCTTGTACTCACAGTCAGATGAGGGAACAGAGACGTGTGTTTAAGAGTGTGTGTGTGTGTGTGTGTGTGTGGCGCTGAGAAGACGCTGAATCGCTTGTACTCACAGTCAGATGAGGGAACAGAGACGTGTGTTTAAGAGTGTGTGTGTGTGTGTGTGTGTGGCGCTGAGAAGACGCTGGATCGCTTGTACTCACAGTCAGATGAGGGAACAGAGACGTGTGTTTAAGAGTGTGTGTGTGTGTGTGTGTGGCGCTGAGAAGACGCTGAATCGCTTGTACTCACAGTCAGATGAGGGAACAGAGACGTGTGTTTAAGAGTGTGTGTGTGTGTGTGTGTGGCGCTGAGAAGACGCTGAATCGCTTGTACTCACAGTCAGATGAGGGAACAGAGACGTGTGTTTAAGAGTGTGTGTGTGTGTGTGTGTGGCGCTGAGAAGACGCTGGATCGCTTGTACTCACAGTCAGATGAGGGAACAGAGACGTGTGTTTAAGAGTGTGTGTGTGTGTGTGTGTGGCGCTGAGAAGACGCTGGATCGCTTGTACTCACAGTCAGATGAGGGAACAGAGACGTGTGTTTAAGAGTGTGTGTGTGTGTGTGTGCGCTGAGAAGACGCTGAATCGCTTGTACTCACAGTCAGATGAGGGAACAGAGACGTGTGTTTAAGAGTGTGTGTGTGTGTGTGTGGCGCTGAGAAGACGCTGGATCGCTTGTACTCACAGTCAGATGAGGGAACAGAGACGTGTGTTTAAGAGTGTGTGTGTGTGTGTGTGTGGCGCTGAGAAGACGCTGGATCGCTTGTACTCACAGTCAGATGAGGGAACAGAGACGTGTGTTTAAGAGTGTGTGTGTGTGTGTGTGGCGCTGAGAAGACGCTGGATCGCTTGTACTCACAGTCAGATGAGGGAACAGAGACGTGTGTTTAAGAGTGTGTGTGTGTGTGTGTGTGTGGCGCTGAGAAGACGCTGAATCGCTTGTACTCACAGTCAGATGAGGGAACAGAGACGTGTGTTTAAGAGTGTGTGTGTGTGTGTGTGTGGCGCTGAGAAGACGCTGAATCGCTTGTACTCAGTCAGATGAGGGAACAGAGACGTGTGTTTAAGAGTGTGTGTGTGTGTGTGTGTGTGTGTGTGGCGCTGAGAAGACGCTGGATCGCTTGTACTCAGTCAGATGAGGGAACAGAGACGTGTGTTTAAGAGTGTGTGTGTGTGTGTGTGTGTGTGTGTGGCGCTGAGAAGACGCTGGATCGCTTGTACTCAGTCAGATGAGGGAACAGAGACGTGTGTTTAAGAGTGTGTGTGTGTGTGTGTGTGGCGCTGAGAAGACGCTGAATCGCTTGTACTCACAGTCAGATGAGGGAACAGAGACGTGTGTTTAAGAGTGTGTGTGTGTGTGTGTGGCGCTGAGAAGACGCTGGATCGCTTGTACTCACAGTCAGATGAGGGAACAGAGACGTGTGTTTAAGAGTGTGTGTGTGTGTGTGTGTGTGGCGCTGAGAAGACGCTGAATCGCTTGTACTCACAGTCAGATGAGGGAACAGAGACGTGTGTTTAAGAGTGTGTGTGTGTGTGTGTGTGTGTGTGGCGCTGAGAAGACGCTGGATCGCTTGTACTCACAGTCAGATGAGGGAACAGAGACGTGTGTTTAAGAGTGTGTGTGTGTGTGTGTGTGTGTGTGTGGCGCTGAGAAGACGCTGGATCGCTTGTACTCACAGTCAGATGAGGGAACAGAGACGTGTGTTTAAGAGTGTGTGTGTGTGTGTGTGGCGCTGAGAAGACGCTGAATCGCTTGTACTCAGTCAGATGAGGGAACAGAGACGTGTGTTTAAGAGTGTGTGTGTGTGTGTGTGTGTGTGTGTGGCGCTGAGAAGACGCTGGATCGCTTGTACTCACAGTCAGATGAGGGAACAGAGACGTGTGTTTAAGAGTGTGTGTGTGTGTGTGTGTGTGTGGCGCTGAGAAGACGCTGGATCGCTTGTACTCACAGTCAGATGAGGGAACAGAGACGTGTGTTTAAGAGTGTGTGTGTGTGTGTGTGGCGCTGAGAAGACGCTGAATCGCTTGTACTCACAGTCAGATGAGGGAACAGAGACGTGTGTTTAAGAGTGTGTGTGTGTGTGTGTGTGGCGCTGAGAAGACGCTGAATCGCTTGTACTCACAGTCAGATGAGGGAACAGAGACGTGTGTTTAAGAGTGTGTGTGTGTGTGTTGTGTGTGTGTGTGTGTGGCGCTGAGAAGACGCTGGATCGCTTGTACTCACAGTCAGATGAGGGAACAGAGACGTGTGTTTAAGAGTGTGTGTGTGTGTGTGGCGCTGAGAAGACGCTGGATCGCTTGTACTCACAGTCAGATGAGGGAACAGAGACGTGTGTTTAAGAGTGTGTGTGTGTGTGTGTGTGTGTGGCGCTGAGAAGACGCTGAATCGCTTGTACTCACAGTCAGATGAGGGAACAGAGACGTGTGTTTAAGAGTGTGTGTGTGTGTGTGTGTGTGGCGCTGAGAAGACGCTGGATCGCTTGTACTCACAGTCAGATGAGGGAACAGAGACGTGTGTTTAAGAGTGTGTGTGTGTGTGTGTGTGGCGCTGAGAAGACGCTGAATCGCTTGTACTCACAGTCAGATGAGGGAACAGAGACGTGTGTTTAAGAGTGTGTGTGTGTGTGTGTGTGGCGCTGAGAAGACGCTGAATCGCTTGTACTCACAGTCAGATGAGGGACAGAGACGTGTGTTTAAGAGTGTGTGTGTGTGTGTGTGTGTGTGTGGCGCTGAGAAGACGCTGGATCGCTTGTACTCACAGTCAGATGAGGGAACAGAGACGTGTGTTTAAGAGTGTGTGTGTGTGTGTGTGTGCGCTGAGAAGACGCTGGATCGCTTGTACTCACAGTCAGATGAGGGAACAGAGACGTGTGTTTAAGAGTGTGTGTGTGTGTGTGTGTGGCGCTGAGAAGACGCTGGAATCGCTTGTACTCACAGTCAGATGAGGGAACAGAGACGTGTGTTTAAGAGTGTGTGTGTGTGTGTGTGTGTGTGGCGCTGAGAAGACGCTGGATCGCTTGTACTCACAGTCAGATGAGGGAACAGAGACGTGTGTTTAAGAGTGTGTGTGTGTGTGTGTGTGGCGCTGAGAAGACGCTGGATCGCTTGTACTCACAGTCAGATGAGGGAACAGAGACGTGTGTTTAAGAGTGTGTGTGTGTGTGTGTGTGGCGCTGAGAAGACGCTGGAATCGCTTGTACTCACAGTCAGATGAGGGAACAGAGACGTGTGTTTAAGAGTGTGTGTGTGTGTGTGTGTGTGGCGCTGAGAAGACGCTGAATCGCTTGTACTCACAGTCAGATGAGGGAACAGAGACGTGTGTTTAAGAGTGTGTGTGTGTGTGTGTGTGTGTGTGGCGCTGAGAAGACGCTGGATCGCTTGTACTCACAGTCAGATGAGGGAACAGAGACGTGTGTTTAAGAGTGTGTGTGTGTGTGTGTGTGTGTGTGTGGCGCTGAGAAGACGCTGGATCGCTTGTACTCAGTCAGATGAGGGAACAGAGACGTGTGTTTAAGAGTGTGTGTGTGTGTGTGTGTGGCGCTGAGAAGACGCTGAATCGCTTGTACTCACAGTCAGATGAGGGAACAGAGACGTGTGTTTAAGAGTGTGTGTGTGTGTGTGTGTGGCGCTGAGAAGACGCTGGATCGCTTGTACTCACAGTCAGATGAGGGAACAGAGACGTGTGTTTAAGAGTGTGTGTGTGTGTGTGTGTGTGTGGCGCTGAGAAGACGCTGGATCGCTTGTACTCACAGTCAGATGAGGGAACAGAGACGTGTGTTTAAGAGTGTGTGTGGTGTTGTGTGTGTGTGTGTGTGGCGCTGAGAAGACGCTGGATCGCTTGTACTCACAGTCAGATGAGGGAACAGAGACGTGTGTTTAAGAGTGTGTGTGTGTGTGTGTGTGTGTGTGTGTGGCGCTGAGAAGACGCTGGAATCGCTTGTACTCACAGTCAGATGAGGGAACAGAGACGTGTGTTTAAGAGTGTGTGTGTGTGTGTGTGGCGCTGAGAAGACGCTGAATCGCTTGTACTCACAGTCAGATGAGGGAACAGAGACGTGTGTTTAAGAGTGTGTGTGTGTGTGTGTGTGTGGCGCTGAGAAGACGCTGGATCGCTTGTACTCACAGTCAGATGAGGGAACAGAGACGTGTGTTTAAGAGTGTGTGTGTGTGTGTGTTGTGTGTGGCGCTGAGAAGACGCTGGATCGCTTGTACTCACAGTCAGATGAGGGAACAGAGACGTGTGTTTAAGAGTGTGTGTGTGTGTGTGTGGCGCTGAGAAGACGCTGAATCGCTTGTACTCACAGTCAGATGAGGGAACAGAGACGTGTGTTTAAGAGTGTGTGTGTGTGTGTGTGTGGCGCTGAGAAGACGCTGAATCGCTTGTACTCACAGTCAGATGAGGGAACAGAGACGTGTGTTTAAGAGTGTGTGTGTGTGTGTGGCGCTGAGAAGACGCTGGATCGCTTGTACTCACAGTCAGATGAGGGAACAGAGACGTGTGTTTAAGAGTGTGTGTGTGTGTGTGTGTGTGGCGCTGAGAAGACGCTGGATCGCTTGTACTCACAGTCAGATGAGGGAACAGAGACGTGTGTTTAAGAGTGTGTGTGTGTGTGTGTGTGGCGCTGAGAAGACGCTGGATCGCTTGTACTCACAGTCAGATGAGGGAACAGAGACGTGTGTTTAAGAGTGTGTGTGTGTGTGTGTGTGGCGCTGAGAAGACGCTGAATCGCTTGTACTCACAGTCAGATGAGGGAACAGAGACGTGTGTTTAAGAGTGTGTGTGTGTGTGTGGTGGCGCTGAGAAGACGCTGGATCGCTTGTACTCACAGTCAGATGAGGGAACAGAGACGTGTGTTTAAGAGTGTGTGTGTGTGGTGTGTGGCGCTGAGAAGACGCTGGATCGCTTGTACTCACAGTCAGATGAGGGAACAGAGACGTGTGTTTAAGAGTGTGTGTGTGTGTGTGTGTGGCGCTGAGAAGACGCTGGATCGCTTGTACTCACAGTCAGATGAGGGAACAGAGACGTGTGTTTAAGAGTGTGTGTGTGTGTGTGTGTGGCGCTGAGAAGACGCTGGAATCGCTTGTACTCACAGTCAGATGAGGGAACAGAGACGTGTGTTTAAGAGTGTGTTGTGTGTGTGTGTGTGGCGGCTGAGAGAGGACGCTGGAATCGCTTGTACTCACAGTCAGATGAGGGAACAGAGACGTGTGTTTAAGAGTGTGTGTGTGTGTGTGTGTGTGTGGCGCTGAGAAGACGCTGAATCGCTTGTACTCACAGTCAGATGAGGGAACAGAGACGTGTGTTTAAGAGGTGTGTTGTGTGTGTGTGTGTGTGTGTGTGGCGCTGAGAAGACGCTGGATCGCTTGTACTCACAGTCAGATGAGGGAACAGAGACGTGTGTTTAAGAGTGTGTGTGTGGGTGTGTGTGTGTGGCGCTGAGAAGACGCTGGATCGCTTGTACTCACAGTCAGATGAGGGAACAGAGACGTGTGTTTAAGAGTGTGTGTGTGTGTGTGTGTGGCGCTGAGAAGACGCTGAGGATCGCTTGTACTCACAGTCAGATGAGGGAACAGAGACGTGTGGTTTAAGAGTGTGTGTGTGTGTGTGTGGCGCTGAGAAGACGCTGAATCGCTTGTACTCACAGTCAGATGAGGGAACAGAGACGTGTGTTTAAGAGTGTGTGTGTGTGTGTGGTGTGTGGCGCTGAGAAGACGCTGGATCGCTTGTACTCACAGTCAGATGAGGGAACAGAGACGTGTGTTTAAGAGTGTGTGTGTGTGTGTGTGTGTGTGGCGCTGAGAAGACGCTGGATCGCTT
Organism: Tiaroga cobitis; assembly: GCA_030578255.1. Lineage (NCBI taxonomy): Eukaryota > Metazoa > Chordata > Actinopteri > Cypriniformes > Leuciscidae > Tiaroga > Tiaroga cobitis. Next base: position 633 of record CM060599.1, on the reverse strand, counting down.
GTACTCACAGTCAGATGAGGGAACAGAGACGTGTGTTTAAGAGTGTGTTGTGTTGTGTGTGTGTGTGTGTGGCGCTGAGAAGACGCTGGATCGCTTGTACTCACAGTCAGATGAGGGAACAGAGACGTGTGTTTAAGAGTGTGTGTGTGTGTGTGTGTGTGGCGCTGAGAAGGACGCTGGAATCGCTTGTACTCACAGTCAGATTGAGGAACAGAGACGTGTGTTTAAGAGTGTGTGTGTGTGTGTGTGTGGCGCTGAGAAGACGCTGAATCGCTTGTACTCACAGTCAGATGAGGGAACAGAGACGTGTGTTTAAGAGTGTGTGTGTGTGGTGTGTGTGTGTGGCGCTGAGAAGACGCTGGATCGCTTGTACTCACAGTCAGATGAGGGAACAGAGACGTGTGTTTAAGAGTGTGTGTGTGTGTGTGTGTGGCGCTGAGAAGACGCTGGATCGCTTGTACTCACAGTCAGATGAGGGAACAGAGACGTGTGTTTAAGAGTGTGTGTGTGTGTGTGTGTGGCGCTGAGAAGACTGACGCTGGATCGCTTGTACTCACAGTCAGATGAGGGAACAGAGACCGTGTGTTTAAGAGTGTGTGTGTGTGTGTGTGTGTGTGTGGCGCTGAGAAGACG